>OY728158.1:1282084455-1283334455 GCA_963277665.1 Viscum album
TTTGGAAGTATAGAGCTCTACTATGAGACTGAGACCACTCACCTGAGGTCTCATCATCAAAAATGATTTTTCCTATGCATTGGCACTCGATGCATTTCACATTCCTGATTTAAAATCACTCATCAAAATATGATTCAACATTCATCCAATCCTGGAACACTTGACCTCCAACCTCTTCCACTCCCAATCTCATCATTATAAACAAAATCATCAGAGACCACTCCTCAACCAATTCCCACACATACTGTCTCAGTAATTCTCTAATCAACAAAACATCAACCTTATTTTCTTTTCCCAGGAGTGTATTCATTATTAAAACAAATAGTTTTAAGATATATCACATAGTGTATCAGTCTCAAATTGATATCTGTATACATAAACATATATTTCAAGCTCTTATGTTCTAAATAATCTCAAAAACTATCCCCTAAGAGATTATGATGCCACATTTTGACTACATTCATAATTTCTTCAAACTCTAGATCATTGCTATGTTACTTCCTACTATATGGAAACATCTTGCGAGTGGCATAGGATGCCACATATTTCCCAAATATCAATACACATCCCAAAAAAATACCAGAATCAGAAAAAATAACACCATAAACAGAACCCATTTGCATAAGAATAAAAACTTGTACTGAGGTTAACCTCACATATAACTCCAAAAAAGATATATTAATTTTTTCACCCCTTTCAAATTTAACACCCCCAAGGGTTAATTATGTCATCAAATATGCATGTTTTTAGAAATAATCAGAAAACCATCTATAGTATCCAGTCAAACACAAGAGGCTCTAGATGTCAAAAAAATTACGATGTTTCTCCCAGGACATAAAATTTTGTATATTTCAAAATTCCATTCATACTACCCTCCCATATATCACATTCACTATAAATTTTACTTCCCTAATTATAAATTCACATTTTTAAAGCATACAATAAAGATAATGTTTCTTAAATTTTGATGAATGATATCCAAATGGACTATATTATTCCCATGTCTCCTGAAGTACAACAATATACAATACATGAAAACAACATCAAAATATTCCATGAACTAATAAAATATATTTTTTATCAAATATATAAATACCATATAAGAATTGGTGAGATGGAATCCCAAACCTAAATACTTGAAATTCCAAAAATGGATTTTAATCGCTATATTGAGTATATCAAATTCTTGGACACTCAACTTGTTGAACCCTGACCAAAGGTCAATATTTAAAAAAAATATAACCCACTATAGTGGTAAAAAGGTCATCAATCATATGAAAATGATATTTTCTCTTAATGATCACCTGATTCAAGTTTACAAAATCCATGAAATGTATGAGACTTACGTATTTATTCTTAAAAAAGACCACATATGAAGCCCATAGTGACTTGATTGTTAGGAAAAATTCATTATCCTCTATATCCTAAATCTAGACATTAATTTTTCCACCCACTAATCAAGTTCCATTAGATACGATTTCAAAGAAATGGTCATCATACCATGGAGAACGTCAATAGTAAACTTGACCTCTATCTATTGTGGTAAAACTAAAAATATTCCACAAAGGATGTATTGAATGCACACAAAACCACATGAAGTGGACTACCCAAATAAGGTTTAATAGAATTAGGAAACATATTTTATAACTTTCATAATATTTCCCCTGCATAAGGAACGACACACCCCTATGTAAATCCATTACCCTAGTTTCTCAAAGCCAGTGCATTATTAAATTACATTGTAATGATTTCAATAAAGTCGTATCCCAAAGTAATGAATATTTTAGAATATTTAGAAATCCATATACATACATAAGTTATACAGTACAACTTTAAAAAAATGTACCCTTGGTAACATCCACCACACCTTTTTTATCCCTATGGGTCATTAATTATAAACATCTTGATGTCGTGAGAAAATGAAATTTAATAAAGTGGTGAGAACAGATCTTCTGTAAAGGTAAAAATCTCAGTGGATGATAATGTAAACATTAGGCATGATGAATAAATTAAAACAAAAGATTTTAAAAATAAACCTAAATATAATATGGAAGGAATATGAGTTGAGTAAATATTACCACAATAAAACATAATCATGTGTATTCTAATTGTGGAATAACCTCATGAACTATGAATTTATTGCTTCAAAATGATGGGAGTTCATATGTTGGACATTATGAAACTTATCATCAAGGCCTTGACAATGAAATCTAAAAATGATTAAGTCCACAGCCCAAACCATACCTAAAAATGGGAAAGGCCCTATCCCAGACCATATCTATTAGTCTCATGAGTCCTACTGATGCATATAAGGGAAAAATCAGGCCCCACCCATCACATAATAAGTCTAATGAATTTTTAATTAGAATAAATATACTCATAAATAACATATAATTTCATATTGAAACTAACATATGAAACGTAAATAACATTCCCTGAACACTAAGCACAAACATAACCATTCCGAGTAAATTGTTGAATTTTTCTAAGATAGAACATCCCCAGTAAAAATAATCATAAACCATTCAATTGAATATGGTAGATGATATCATAAAATGTGAATCCCAATAATTCATAATAATCAATAAGAGTGTTGAAACAGATGATGATACTCTTATAAAATCATCGAGTAATTCCTGAGATAATTACTTGTTTATTTTGAAAAGAAGAGTTATATTGGAAAAGTGTTTGTATATAACCATAAATGAATAAATATATAATATTAATAATAAAATGTTTAATTTTAAATTTATAATTTTTTTTACAAAACATATTATAGAGTATCGTTGGAAATATGTATGTAGCTTAGAAATTCCCTTGAGTCGGGCTTGTAATTCAGGAAGAATTTTAAAAAGATCATTTTAAAACTTATAATTATCCATCAATGAAGGTTGGATTATAGTTGGTACACACAAACATATATATATATATATATGAAATTCACACATAATTTATGTGGAGTGTATATTAATTAATATGAATTTAATTTATATACGCCGATACTATAAGTAACAGGAATGAAAAGGGAGGTTTGGGTGGGAAACCCTTACCTTAAGTATGAAGGTGTTCCTCACTTGATATTATTGATAGAATAACAAAATTACAGTTAAAAAATAATTATTATAAAACCTCCTATACATTCAATTGATTTATTATACCCTTATTGGGTTCATTCATGGCCTTTTGTTGGGTTAAGGGATTCAATTCCATTGTTTTGGAGGGTTTTTGTCCTTAGTTTTCATGATCATTTTACTTATATTCATATAATAAAAAACATGCCGATTGAGAATGGTTGTCCAGAATAGAATTTTAATGTTATTAGTTAATATCCATAATATTACAATTTTATAAAAAAAATGTTATACAGAGTGATCATGATAAATTGTATAAAATTTTAAGGAAAATTGTTAGGGTTAATTGGTGGGTTTTTATCATAATGAACTCATTTTGATTTATAAATTTATATCATGGGAAAAATTATTCTAGAACATTACGTAAGTTTAATAAATATATTATAGACTACGTCAATAATAAAAATGACTTCATGCACAGAATTGAAGATGGTAATAGAAATTGAAAACCTGTCGTCATTGATTGGGATAAATTAACACATCTCGAACAGTGTATTAATATCTAATATAAAATAAGGGGAAGTGAGATATGATGAATAATTATTCCTTTATCATAAAAAAAATTATATTACATGTATGTTAGTGGATTCATTGCAAAATTTGGATTAATGTAGGTGAGGAAAGAATAATAAAATAATTGAACTTGAAATAATATAAATGAGAAGTGGAATTTAACTCTGGGAGTAATCGTCCTTGAGTGCATCATTGGTGGAGAGTTTTCGTATTTTTATGACACCAAGGGCTTCTGTACATTGGGAGGTTCTTGGGATGATATTTGGGAAGAATTTAGAGAAGGTACAAAGCTTGGGAGGAGTTAAGAGAATAGTGAGTGAGGGGGGTTTTATAGTGGAGGATGTAACACCCCGACTCCAAAAGACCAGGGCCAGTGCATTATTTTAATACATTGCCATGATTACAAGGTTTCAAGTCCTAAAATATCGATCAGTTTAGTAGTTTGGAAAATATATTACATACATGAATGTTACATTACACATTATAAGATAAAACAAAAGGCAAATGATCCTTTGAGACAACCATTAATCCCCAAGCATAACCCTACATAGCAATCGTAAAACACTTCTTGGAATCCTGGGAAAATAAAACATAAGAAAGGGGTGAGATCTAACACTTATTAAGGGTAAGAAATATAGTGGAAGAGAACATAAATATTAGTCATGGTGAATAATTGAAAACACATGCCTTTACAAATAATAAACATGACCACTTTAATTGAAGGAATATGATCTAAGTAAATAATAGTATAATAAAACATAGTCATGGTTATTATACTAGTAGAATAACCCCATGAACCATCAATATTATTTTCATAATGAGGGAACGCATAATTTCGGACATTATGAATCATTTTTTCGGGGCCTCGGCCAAGATGTCAAATAATTATTAAGGCCTCGTCTTAAACTATATATCAAATTGGGAAAGGCCTTGGCCAATTCAAATTCTAGTTGTTTCATGAGACCTACCGATGAATTGAGGAGCTATAGAAAACTCCACCTGTCACATACTAATTCCAATACATTCCTTATACGAAATGGTTGGAACATAACATAAACATTCATATTAAAACTAGCATATGAAATGTCAATAATTTAACCATAAACCTACTATATTATAAAAATAACATATCCACAATAAAACATATCACATAAACATCAATATAATATGGAAGATTTGTATCATTATAAATCAACTTTAAATAAGGTTAAAATCTATCAAAGGATGTTGACATAGATGAAAATGATATGTAAAACTCTTTAAGAGAAATATACCTTCTTCATGAAAACATTTGAAAGTCACATAGTTTAGAAAGGAATACATTTAAATACATTTTTGAATCAATGTTTCCCATACCAATTTGATACATTTGAAAGGAATTAACATTTTAAAAACATTCATGTCCATATAAATAAATCCTTAGAAACCATTTTGAAAACATGGACATTAATGAGAATGATTTAGAAGAATAAATATTTAAAATATTTAAAATGATGTTTTAGTAAAAATTCCCTTAAAATAATCCCTTTGAAAACTATTTTATTAAACATGTACATGGATAATAAATATGACCCAGTAGATACTTACATAAAAACAACCTCGGATAATAATGAGATTGTGAAATTAACCTTTACCTTGAACTTTCCTTTGGTCGAGGGTATGCTTAACCTCCTATATAATGACCATAGTATGTAATTAAATTATAAATAAACCATATTCATATTTATTATATCATAAATGCTTTATTTATGACTTTATACTACCTATTTAATAATTATTTCCTTGATAAATTAACATTTTGGGTAATAATCACTTTTTTATCATATGTGATTTAACTTGTTATTCTTGATCGTATCATTTAGATCATAATTTAAATGATTCCTGAATATAAACATTGATTTATATATCATATGTCACACCTAGACTGATGCTTAATTTTAATTTAATTAAATTGGGTCTTACTTTTGGAGCTGGGGTTTGAACCGGTTGTATTTGGGAAGAAATTGAGATATGATATGGGCACGGGACCGCGCACGCAACCGTGTGTGGTGTCTCACCTCATTCAATAAAGATATTATCATTTTTGTTGGTTTTATCATTTTAGTTTTATTATTAGTATTATTAATATCTAAGTTAATATATTAATTTGGTTTTTAATAATGAATTGTGGTTGAAAAACAAATATATATATATATATATATATATATATTTGTGTATTGTTTTATTAATAATAATAATAATAATATTAAGATTATCATTATTATTTTCGTAAATTATTTTCATAGGATTTTAAAATTAAAATTGTTGTTGCAATTATAAAATCTTTAATTTACTAATTAGATTACAGTTATTTTTGGATTAGGTTAATTTAAGTTTTTTTTGTTTTATTTCATTTTTATTTACTTTTTTATTTTTTTCATTTCTTTTATCTTTTTTTCTCTATTTTTTTTCTCGCTTCTCCTTCTTGCGCATCACCCCTCCCCACACAGAACCCCCCCTCAACCCTCTTAACCCTTCCCGCGCCACTAAGCTGCTCCCCTAGCCTTCCTCCAGTGCAGCCTCCTCCGGCAGGACGTCCTCCAGCGCGGCGCAGCGTCCTTCGGCGCGGACCGCCCCTCCCCTTCGCTCATCCTCACCAGACCAGCTACCATTGGACCGGCGCACCACAACCTCATCAACCTACACCCACGAGAACAACCTTCCTCGCGCCGCCTCCCTCTCGGCCGATCCACCGGGTTACCCTCCTCGCTTCAAAACCCAACACGCACCACCCTGTGCCGCACCCCCTTCTCCTGCCGATGCTCCATTCCGGTGAGAAAACCAAACAACACCCTGCCCTCAAACCCTAGCCAGCTCCCTACTACCCTCCGATGTTCCTCCTATCCAGCGATGACTCTCCGACCTCCTTACCCGCGCGTGCGGCCTCCCCTCAGCCACCACTCTCCCTTTTTCCCCTTCACACAGCTGCACTGCCCTATGTTCCGGCTAATTTTTCCAGTACGGTGCACCACTGACGGTCTTCCCATTTCCTGGTTATACATTCACACCATTTCTACAGGTGCATTATGCCTCGGTTGTTCATTCTATCAATTTGATTAAGTTGCGGTTAGGGTTTTGGTTTGGAGTTAGGTTCATTTGTTGTGTCATTGATCTGATTGCTTGTTTTTAAGGATTAATTGCATTTTTTGTGGTGTGTTTGTCATGCGGCGGAGTTTGCGTACCGCGTTTGCGAAGTTTCGATACTGAAGGTATGTGTTTCTGCATATATGTGTTCTTTGACAAATTAATTTTTTTATATAAATAAGTTAGTATACTCATTCATTATTATTCTTGGTGCGAATATAGTTTCACTTAAGGATTAATATGATTTCGATGTGTTTCGTAGTGTGTTTATTTAATATGAATGTTTTGATTTTTTGAAAACCCGTGCTGAGCTTTTCGTGGTGTTTTATAAACCTTATTGTGGGTTTATTATGTCGTGCAAGTGCTGCAAAGTCTTTTTATCATGTTTTTGGTGTTGCGTCTTGGTGTTCTTGGTATTAGAAAGGATGTTTGAGTGCATTGTTGGTATAAAACGTTGATGTGATATTTCAAATGCTTTATTAATTGTTCAATTGTTTAATTCATTTATTAAATTATATGTATAGTCAGTGGTCCCTTCCTCAGGGGTTTGATTTGTCGGTAGTAAGGACCTGTGTATATGCATATGCATGAAAATGGATATACATAGCGGTGAAGCGGTCTTGGGATACCCTTGTCAAAATCTACGTGTTTTGAGGTAGGTTCCCTATGCATTTACCTTTAATTAGTGCTCCAATTTTTCTTGATGTTTATTTAGAATTATTTCCTTGGGATTATATTAAATTCATATGCACTATACATATATATGATTATGGTTATTAAAAAGTGGTCTCTAGTGTATTTGAATAGGAAATGGGTATTTCCAAAAGGTGTGTGGTCTTCTGTTTGAATTTGTTATGAAAGTGCAATGACATGTTTGGCTTTCTAAGGGATTCCAAAGTGATTTTCAAAATGGGTTTTGGTGTGAACACATGATTAAAAGATGATTTGATTTCCTAAAAATGATTACTTCATTGTAAGTCTGGTTTTATGTTTGTTTTAAAAATACACTGCCTTCATGTGTTCCAAAATTATGAATACTCCTTGTAAAGTGATGAGGCCCATTTTGCACTTTGAGTTTGGTTTGCGAAAATAGAAAACCCCCCTTGAGACATTCCCCTATTTTGAGAAATGCGATGTAATTGTTTATGTGTGGTTTCTGATATGTTCCTGGTAAAGAGGCTCGTGCATTTTTCTGTGACGGATAGAAAAAAGGGGATGAGCCTAAGGGGGGAGATCGGTGGGGAGAGGGGTGGGTGTGTTTTTGAATAAACATAAAGATGTGTTCATGTATGTTAGTTTTATTAAAACTCACCACCACTTGAAAAAGAGCACAATGGAAAACCTGGGTATCTAGGTGGGTGAACTAGGACTTGTGGGCTAGTGTTCCGGAGGTGACTTGACCCAGTTTCACTACAGGTTTGACGATTTCAACAATAACTAAACATATGTATGACTGAGGTTCATGGCCTTCAAAGTGACGTTTTCTGAGGGTCATGGCCTTCTAAGCCACGCTTTCTAAGGTTCGTGGTCTTCTAAGCCACGTTTCACTGAGACACGAAGATCCTAGGTCCCCAACTAACACTAGTTTCTTAGGTACTTCCTGTGGTCCTTGTGATGCGATTTTAAATTCAATTTCTTCATGCTTTTCCCCACTTTTGTGAAAACCATAATTGAATCTAAACCGGTCTCCTTAAATTTTGAAATGTTTATACATGCTCAAAACCTATTTTGAAAAGGGAAGAGAAATGTTTTCCAGGGAAATGCAAGATTGTTATTTGACTTTGAAGAGTGAACAACATTGTTCTATTATGCCTTCTTTTCAAACTATCTTGATTTGGATTTCTTATTAAAGGCAGTGGCATAGGGCGTTGTTGTATTTTGGATTTCCTACTGAGCATCTCGGTGCTCATGCCTACTTTATATTTTCAATTCCAGGTTCTTGTTTGGGCTCTCTCTTGCAGTAAGTTGTTTCTGTGTTTGGTGGTGACCCAAGACAGGTATGTTTAACTTTCCATTATTGTTCTATTTTCAATTTCAAGTATTTAAATACCTTTTTTAGATTATGTTGGTTTTTATATGTCTTTTCTGGGATAAATCGTTCCCAACTGCCTCGTTGTGGTGCCCGACACTAGTTTCCAGCCCGTGGGGATCGAGAACGCCCTTCGGGACATGTCGTGGACTTGGTCGGGCAATGGGTCGGATGCCGACCCGACCTGGTTCATGAAAAAATTGTATCAGAGGGGAGGTTTGTGTTCTTGTTACTTGGGATGTCAGGTAGATCGGAGATAGGACTGTCGTTACTTGAGGTATATGTGCGAGAAGAGCGTCGTGAACTCTTACTCGTTCCAATCCTCGAGTAACCAGGGGTAGTTCGGGATTTAAGTGTTGGCTTTTCTCTTTGTGGATGGGGGGATGAAAATAGGAGTAAACCGGTACTGCGCGCGACCTCACATGGAGTAGCGACCCATGTGATGCCTGAGAGTATAGTTTGACTCTCCAAGTGGTTGGAGCTCACCTAGGTCATGGTCTGATAAACCATGTAGCTGGGTCAGGCACGACCACTAGTTCTCCGTCCAGGTGCTTTAGTGTTCATGATGTCTTGCTTTAGTTTTGGGATTTGGGAGAAATTGTTTTCCATTAAAAAGGTAAGAATTATATGGTCCTTATCTTATTTTATTTTGGTGTGCAGTTGGCATGATTTTTAGTGTGCGTTCTCTGGGACCTGGTTTTTTGGAATTCAGTGTTTGATTTGTTGAAAATAAATTCCTAAAATAATGTCTTGGGTTATCTGATATTTAAGTGGGTTGTTTTGGAAATGAAAAGAATTCTAGAAATTTGCCTTAAATTTTTGAAATGGTTTTGGAATAAAATGCACATTTACGAGGCATCGTGGAATATCAGTGGTGGATGATTGATTTCTAAGGCTGCTTTTTGTTTCATGAAAAGTGGGGTTTTTTTCGTCAAAAATGAGGTTTTGTGCTTAAATGGTTTTGGAAAATGGAAGAAGATTTTGAGTCTGGAGTGAAAGAGATGAATTCAAAAGAGTTGTTGGCTTTTATTTTATTGTGTTTCTTTTCTCAAGTGGCTGTTTTTCTTTAAGGATGAATTGATTTTTTAAATTGAATTTTTTTGATTTTTGGCTGATATATGGATGTTTTATTTGTGATGTGTTTAGTTTTGTGGAAGGCTATTTTGTGTTTCTTGTTTGGCATATGCCCTCTAGAAATGTCCCATGGGTTTCCAGTAAGTCTCTCAGTTCTTGGCTCATCCTAGACTCCCAGTGGAATGGAAAAATAGGGTTCTGCTCAGTGGTGTCGATTGTTCATAGACGTCAAGGTCAGTAGGAATGCCGTTGAGTGCATTGGGAATGTTTGAAGTGTCTTTGGTTTTGGAGGAACCCTAGATGTTGTGTATGCATAATTTTTCTCGAGTATGTTTCGAGGAGCGAGACAAAACCAGGAAATGGTGATAGTTCCATTTTCGTTGCGAATGGCGACGTCGTGAGCGACCCTCAAGACTAGCCTCATTCCGCGGTTGTACCTAAGTGAAGGTGAAGGAAAGTGGTGGATCTCATAGGTGCTCGACCTGTAAAAAAAGGGTGAAGGTGGTATGTTGACCTTTCTGAAGAACTAGTTTCTTGTCCCCCATAGGTTGTGTGGAACGATCAGTTTAAAGTTCGTAATAGTTGTTGGTCCTGTTTATACTGTGGTAAGTTGATGTTCTTCATCCAATGAGGAGTGTGAACCAATAGGACTTGTTCTTAGAGTGCTCCTCTCATCAGTTTGTGTCGCGCGTTTGACAGACTGCTCAATCTTCTACCCTTAGTGTGGTCAATCAGACACCCTAAGTCATTCTATGAAATTATTAGTTGGTATGTTGACAGAGTTTTCGCTTGGGGGATGAGGAGTAGTATGCAGGGTTCTTTTCCTACGGAGGAAGTTCTAGTTAGAGGTGGTCAGCTTTTGACTGCGAGGCAGTAGATGCTTCAGACATCATGGCCCCAACCATAGGTCTTGGGGTGAAGCATGCATGCAGTCAAAACTTGTCAGAAGTGGTGCGAGCTTGGTCTGACTTAAGACCATAGTGATGGGATGGGGTCAACTTAAATTATCCTTATTGCGTTATAACCTATGATGTATTAATTTTCGTTGTGTTGGGTATGAAGGTCATGTATTCTTGTTGTAGTCTTAGTTTGTGGGAGTTCTTCTTTAGACTTAAAGATGTTCAGAAAATCCGTATACTTGTAAAGCTAGTGGGTGTGCTCCATGAACCTTCTTGTGGTCAGAGATTCTCATGTCTTGTGGAATTGTCGTGCGCCTGTTTAGTTTGCCTCTTGGGTAGGGGTTTCTGCTATAAAAGCTATCTCATGTGGCAGAGTGTTGTCCACTATAGGAATAAATACTGCAGTTCGTCCCGTGTGGTGGGTTCACGATGAAGGGTTCAGTCAGTATTGCTCAAAGTAAACTGGGAATGCCCGCACGGGTTTCATATTGTTAGGAAATTTTAAAATGGTGGGGAGAATGAGTGCGGGTCTCGCCAATGTCCACTCTTATATTGGTTAAACATAGGGAGCTTGGATGGTCAAGCCAGTGTTAGAAGTCTGTACGGGTTGGTGAGTTGTTTTGGTTTGAAGAACCAATGATTGACAAGAATCCTAACATGGTCGAGAGACCACCATAAGACAAAATTGTGGAAGACCTCTGTTTTCAAAGTGCCCCTGGTGAAGCAACCCCTTACTTTTGCTCTTCCTGACCTCGACCAGGCTAATTGGTTAGCTCGGATAGTGGGTTGCTTGACGAGTATTCTTGGAGATCTCGAGCGGCCCCGGTGATCCCTATATCAGGGGTCGGGGTGTTCCATGTTGAAGTTCTATTTCGAGGTGAATTCCTTGTTGTTGGTCATTTTTCTTGGTGATTATGTTTTTTGGGTCTTTGATGATTCAAGAAATGGGTGTTTTGAATGCTCGATCTTCGATTGATTGAGTTTTTTTAGGTATCTTTGTGGTCTTTCTTGGAATCTTTGCTTGGCTATGTATTTTGGGACTTTCTAGGGGCAGAAAGTGCCATGGTGGGGAGAATTGTCACACCCCGACTGATGCTTAATTTTAATTTAATTAATTTCGGTCTTACTTTTGGATTTGGGGTTTGAACTGGTTGTATTTGGGAAGAAATTGAGATCTCATACGAGCGCGTGACCGCGCACGCGACCGGGTGTGGTGTCTCACCTCAATCAATAAAGATATTATCATTTTTGTTGGTTTTATCATTTTAGTTTTATCATTAGTATTATTAATATCTATGTTAATATTTTAATTTGGGTATTAATAATTAATTGTGGTTGCAAAACAAAAAATATATATATATTTTTTTGTGTATTGTTTTATTAATAATAATAATAATATTAATATTATCATTATTATTTTCATAAATACTTTTCATAGGATTTTAAAATTAAAATTATTGTTGTAATTATAAAATCTTTAATTTACTAATTAGATTACAGTTATTTTTGGATTAGGTTAATTTAAGTATTTTTGTTACATTTCATTTTTATTTATTTATTTATTTTTTTCATTTCTTTTTCTTTTTTTCTCTCTTTTTTTCTCTCTCTTTTTTCTCCCTTCTCCCTCTTGCTCTTCACCCCTCCCCGCGCGAAACCCCCCCTCAACCCTCCAAACCCTACCCATGCCGCTAAGCCGCTCCCCTTGCCTTCCTCCGGTGCGGCCTCCTCCGGCACGACGTCCTACGACACGGCGTGACGTCCATTGGTGCGGAACGCCCCTCCCATTCACTCCTCCTCACCAGACCAGCTACCATCAGACCGATGCACCATAGCCCCGTTGACCTCCACCCACGCGCACAACCTTCCTCGCGCGGCCTCCCTCTCAACCGAGCCACCTGGTTACCCTCCTCGCTTAAAAACCTAGCATGCACCACCTCGGGCCGCACCCCCTTCTGCTGCCGATGCTCCTTTCCGGCGACAAAACCGAACAACACCCTGCCCTCAAACCCTAGCCCACTCCCTGCGGCCCTCTGATGTTCCTCCTGTCCGGTGATGCCTCTCCGACCTTTTTACCCACACGTGTGGCCTCCCCTCAGCTACCTCTTTGCCTTTTCCCCTTCGCACAGCTGCACTGCCCTATGTTCCGGCTAATTTTTCCAATGCGGTGTACGACTAACGATCTTCTCATTGCCCGGTTATACATTCGCACCATTTCTACAAGTGTGTTATGCCTCGGTTGTTCGTTCTTTCAAATTGATTAAGTTGTGGTTAGGGTTTTGGTTTGGGGTTTGGTCCATTTATTTTGTCATTGATCCGATTACTTGTCTTTAAGGATTAATTGCATTGTTTGTGGTGTGGTTGTCATGCATCAGAGTTTGCGTACCGCGTTTGCGAAGTTTCGATACCGAAGCTATGTGATTACGCATATATGTGTTGTTTGATAAATTAATTTTTTTATTTAATTAATTTAGTATACTCATTTATTATTTTTCTTGGTGCGAATATAGTTTCACTTAAGGTTTAATATGGTTTCGATGTGTTTCATATTGTGTTTATTTAATATGAATGTTTTGATTTTTGAAAACTCGTGCTGAGCTTTTCGTAGTGTTTTATAAACATTGATGTGGGTTTATTATGTCGCGCAAGTGCTGCAAAGTCTGTTTTATCAAGTTTTTGGTGTTGCGTCATGGTGCGCTTGGTATTAGAAATGTCGTTTGAGAGCGTTGTTGGTATAATCCTTTGATGTGATATTTCAAATGCTTTATAAATTGTTTAATTGTTTATTTCCATTATTAAATTATATGTATAGCGAGTGGTCCCTTCCTCGGGGGTTCGAGTCGTCGGAAGTAAGGACTTATGTATATACATATGCATGAAAATGGATATGCAAGGCGGTGAAGCGGTCTCGGGTTACCCTTGTCAAAAGCTACGTGTTTTGAGGTAGGTTCCCTATGCCTTTACCTTTAATTAGAGTTCCAATTTTGCTTGATGTTCTTTTAGAATTATTTCCTTGGGTTTATAAGAAATTAATATGCACTATACATATATATGGTTATGGTTATTAAAAAGTGGTCTCCATTGTATTTGAACATGAAATGGGTATTTCCAAAAGGTGTGTGGTCTTCTGTTTGAATTTGTTATGAATGTGAAACGACATGTTTGACTTTCGAAGGGATTCCAAAGTGATTTTCAAAATGGGTTTTGGTGTGAACACATGATTAAAATATGATTTGATTTCCTAAAAATGATTACTTCATTGTAACTGTGGTTTTATGTTTGTTTTTAAAAATACACTGCCTTCATGTGTTCCAAAATGATGAATACTCCTTGTAAAGTGATGAGGCCCGTTTGGAACTTTGAGTTTAGTTTGCAAAAATTGAAAACACCACTTGAGACATTCCCTTAGTTAGAGAAATGCGATTTAATTTTTTATGTGTGGTTTTTGATATGTTCCTAGTAAAGAGGCTTGTGCATTTTTGTGTGACGGATAGAAAAAAAGGGGATGAGAGCAAAGGGGAGATCAGTGGTGAGAGGGGTGGGTGTGTTTTTGAATAAAGAGAAAGATGTGTTCATGTATGTTAGTTTTATTAAAACTCACCACCACTTGAAACATAGCACAATGGAAAACCTGGGTATCTATGTGGGTGAACTAGGACTTGTGGGCTAGTGTTCTGGAGGTGACTTGACCCGGTTTCACTACAGGTTTGATGATTGCAACACTAACTAAACATATTTATGACTGAGGTTCGTGGCCTTCTAAGCCACATTTTCTGAGGTTCGTGGCCTTCTAAGCCACGTTTTCTAAGGGTCGTGGTCTTCTAAGCCATGTTTCCCTGAGACACGAAGATCCTAGTTCCCCAACTAACACTAGCTGCTTAGGTTCTTCCCATGGTTCTTGTGATGCGATTTTAAATTCAATTGTTTCATGCTTTTCCCCTCTTTTGTGAAAACCATAATTGAATCTAAATTGGTCTCCTTAAATTTTGAAATGTTTATGCGTGCTCAAAACCTATTTCGAAAAGGGAAGAGAAATGTTTTTCTGGGAAATGGAAGCTTGTTATTAGAATTTGAAGAGTGAACAACACTGTTTTATTATGATTTATTTTCAAACTAGCATGATTTTTATTTCTTATTAAAGGTCTTGGAATAGGGAGTTGTTGTATTTTGTATTTCCAACTGAGCATCTCGGTGCTCACGCCTACTTTATATTTTCAGTTCGAGGCTCTTGTTTTGGATCTCTCTTGCAGTAAGTTGTTTCGGTGTTTGGTGGTGACCCAGTACAGGTATGTTTAACATTCCATTATTGTTCTATTTTCAATTGAAAGTATTTAACTACCTTTCTTAGTTTATGTCGATTGTTTATATGTCTTTTCTGAGCTAAATCGTTCCCAACTACCTCGTTGTGGTGCCCGACACTAGTTTCCAGCCCGTGGGGATCGGGAACGCCCTTCGGGCCATGTCGTGGACTAGGTCGGGAGCCGGGTCGGATAACGACCCGGCTTGGTTCGTGACATCATATATATTTAGAATATAAATATTTATAACAGATGTATATATGAAATGGAAGGAACCGTTTATTGATACGGTAGGTCGTACGTACGCATAAACATTGTTTCCGTTTTCACATCGTATTGAACATAAGTAAGTGAATGAGATATATGAAATTACATTCTTACATACATAAATACATACATATATATATATCTAGTATCATTATTATGTCATATATTACTTACTTATTAATAATATATATATTTTTTATAATCATTGTTGAATGGTGAACATGGAAATGAATCTTGTCGCATCGTGAAGACAGTAATTCGTACGTACACACGAGCGACAATATCATTATATTGATGGAGAAATTGTCTATAATTGGATGGTATATTATATATACAAAATAATTAACCTGTTATATTTATTATTTACATCAATTATACATCATTATTATACCCATCAAATATAATAATGTATCGAATAACAACTACACCACAACGTGGAGATGGTAAGTTGTACGTATGCACGTATGGTGACATGTCATTTATAGGATGGGTAGAATAACGAATATGGTTGTACCATATTTATAATAATATCAAAATATCTATAAGATACTTGATTTATTTATTTTCAATGGAAACAACAAGGAATTCATAAGTTGAAGAAGAAAATAATTCGAAAGAGGTGATGAAATATTTACATCTTCTTCGGTTTATTCCTTTTGATTTGACCAAAAGGGCTCCATAAAATAGCTTTCAGACTAAAGGAAGGCATCTAGGATGAAGGGAGTATAGTTGAGAGGATATTTGGGTAGGTTTTGACTGATCTAAATGGCTTTGAAGGTGTTAATTTGAGAGAAGGGGGATTGCCCTTTTATAATACGGGGGAGGGGCACCCTACGAAATGATTGAAATATTATTTTGTAATAAAATCATATTCAGTTTATAATGGATCAAAATTGATTTATTACGTAGATAAAGTGGGTATGGTTCGAAAACATCTCAACCAATAGGTTTTAGACTTGTTTAAGTTACCATTTTAACCTTATCTTTTTTATTTAACTCTAAGTTAAAATTTTTAACTTTTACAGAGTCTTCTGGTATTCTTACACTATATGGTTAATAAACTTACTATAAACATCCAAGATAACCTCAAGTGGTTTATTAATGACATATAAAATATTATTTAATCACTTTTCCTAAACCTTAGATTTTTAGAAATAATATATCAACCAATAATATAGTATTTGGTTTAAAAAACTTAATTTTTGTCAATTTTGACACAATTTGTTATTTGGTTTTTGTGAAAGTCATCACAACTTGATTACATCGAAAAAGATACATTGAATCAACCCTAACATGGATTATTCACCTATAAAATTCGTTGATGTCATAAAAAATTTGAAATTATATTTATTTTAATATTAATAATACCATTTGTTTGATTCTTTCATTAATATGGTAATTACTACATCATCATTGTGTCAAAAATAAATTAAAATTTTTAATGTTAAAAAATAATAAATAAAATAATATTATGTAGAAATCGTTTTATCTTTCTAATGATTATTTATAGTCGCATTTATCTATTGTATAACATTATATTAAAAATGGTTTAGTTAATAAACATTGAATTTGACACTTTTAACTCTTCTTTGAATAAAACAATAAAAAATATCCTAATCTAATCCTAGTGGACATATAGGATAATTTTTTATTTATAAGGTTTTTTGGTCGAAATAAACTTATCTAATAGAATTAGGACATGTTGTAGGGAAATTATGATTTCATTTTTATCCTTAATTACTTTATTTACTTTTAACCGTGGTAAAAAAAGTCAAAAGTTACTAATCACCAAAAAATATTTTCCTCTTAATGAACCAAATATTACATACTGATATTAACTATATCATAGATTTTTTAAATTCAACTCACAGAACTGGTAAAATTAAGTTTTATGCAAATTTTCAAATGCTTCTAGTTGGTGGGTAAAAGGTGGTAAAAGGATCAATGAAATTTTATATATCAAAACAAATTATAAAATGACTCTAATGAATTAAAATGAACTTATATTGGTATTATATATATATTTTTCCTTAAAAAATTTAAATAAAATAAATAACTATTTAAATAAAAGTTCGGTTTTAAATAATAACGTAGTGTTTTACACTATTCATCAAAAATTGAAAGGTTTCATAAGAATACCAAAAATTTACCATAATCTAATTTTGATATTCTGATTAAGAAAACGAATTTTATTTTAACAAATTGACAACATAAAATTTTTATTTATTAATTTAAAATTAATTCCCTTTGTTAAAACCAAAAGGCGGGTTTTAAAAAGTAAAAACTATCAAAAGATTGACATGTGTTTATGTCAAATTTAAATGTGAAATTAGTTATAATGACCGTTATTGAATTAAGGGATAAAAATATAATATATTTATACTTTCAAACCATTCAAATTAATAATTCAATACTATAAATAATTTTGATTAAAAGTTTTGTTTTCAATTAAAACATAGTATTTCTCACTATTCATCAAAAAATGAATATTATCAGAAAAGTACAAATTTTTTTTCCAAACTAAATTTTAACATCCCGATTATAAAGAAGAATTTAATTTCATTAAATTGAATATATAAAAGAGCCAAATATTGGTTTTCAAATGTGTTCTCCATTAAAAGGTGGTAAAATAGTATTTTAAAAAAAATACTTACTTTATTCGAAAAAATGAATTTGTTCTTATATTATGTTTAAGAAACACATACTATGGATTTTAAAATTAAATAGATTATATAAGATTTAAAAATGCAGTTAATAATATTCATAACCTCTTTTTGAAATGTTAGTTTAGTAAGTCGTGTATAGCGCAAGCTATTGAATTACTTTAATGAGATAATGTACTTTGAAACCATGGGGTGTTACAGAGGAGAGGGGTGATTTGTGAATATTTTATTCATTACTTTATTATTTCACTCAAGACAACCAATAGTGTTGACTCATGTGACCCATAATAGTAATATGTGCATTTTATTTCAAAACTTGTGAGATTACATTAGCCTTACATCACCTATGACTCAATAAATCATGTATTTATCATTTATAGTAAATTATCGTATTTTACTAATCACAAAAAATTCATGTATTTTAGAAAAATACCAAAAATTCACTCAAACCATTTATTGACGTGTAGAATTCAAAAATAAAATCCATTTTTTAAAAATAAATTTCAAAAGTTTTTTAATTTAATTTTTAAATAAAATAACGATTTATTTGAAAAATAACAATTTTAAAACTATAAATCGTTTTATTTCATCTTGAGAAAATAATAAAGTAATCATTATCTTATAACATTATGAAAATAAAATAATAATATGATTTATATTTATAAGGGCCATATTACTATTCACATTTCTTTTCACCAAGGTATGTTACTATTTACCAAAAATTATGTTAGTCTTATCAAACACTATATTTCTTACTGAGTAAAGTCATGTAAGTTAGATTTTATAAATTCAAATAACAGAAGTGGTAAAATTATGTTTATTGGATGGGATATAAAATAGTGGTGATCTATAGAGACTCAGTGTTTCATGTATTCAATATTAAATCTATTTTCCAAATCTTGGGGTGTTATGTTATCCCCTCTTTACAAAAATTTCGTCCTAAAAAATTATTAGAATGTCATCTCACAAAATGATTTGGGTAGTTCTTCATCACAACCTCTATGGGATCCCATGTCACCTATTCGATTTTATGAATTTTCCAAAGTATATTTACCATTCGAGTCGTGTGATTCCCCAAAACAGGTTCTTTAATGTTCATAATTTGGATAGGCTCTATATTATAAACTAGGTCAGGTTCCAATTATATACCTTTATATGGGAGGATATGCATTGGGTCTTTCATGTACTTTCTTATTAATGATACATGGAATACATTGTGTACTTTTGATAGTATATGTGGCATTGCCAGATGATATGCAACAGGTCCAATTGTCTCTATAATTCAAAAAGGGTCTATGTACCAAGGGTTCAGTTTCGCTTTATTCCCAAATATTATAACACCCTTCCAAGGAGATACTTTTAAAAAAACTTGATATCCCACATTATATTCCAAATACATACATTGATTATAAAACATATCTTTTTTCTACTTTGAGATTATTTCATATGGCCTCAAATAGTATTTACTGTCGATGTTGTTTCAACCACATGTTCTAGGCCCACCAGCGTCCTTTCTCCAAATTCATCCCTAGAAGATGTGATATGACATCTCTTTCGGTAAAATTATTCATATAGTGCCATTAGAATACTTGAATGGAATTTATTATTCAAGAAAAACCACACTAAATGAAAAAATAGATCCCACATACCTTGATATTCAAGTGAACATGATCTCAACATCTTCTATCTGGTTTAGATCATCCTTTCTAATTGCCCGTCAAATTGTGGGTGATAAGAAGTACTCAATCTATGCTTAGTATCAAACGTTTTCTGACTAATTTTCTATAATGTTGATGTAAATCTGGTATCATGATTAGAAAAAATGAGAGAGGTGCTCCATGATGTCTCATAACCACATTGATATAGAGTTGTGATGGGCACTACAGTGGAAAGTCATCCCTTTTATCAAAGAAATGTGCATATTTCATAAGTCGATCAACAGTTACGCATATGACATCATTCTTACATGGAGTTTTGGTTAATCCCCTGAATGAATCCATAGTGATGTCATCCCATTTCCATGATGGAATTAGTAAAGGTTGCATTAATCCTCTAGGATGTTGTAGTTCATCCTTTACATGATTATAGACTAGACATCTTGATAGATAATTAGAAATTTCCAGCTAAATGTTGTCGCTCTAGAAACGTTCCTTCAAATATCTGTAAATTTTAGTTCTCCCATGAAGTATAATGAAATCAATTCTATGATCTTAATACAATAACCCACTTTTTAGATCAGGTATAGAGGGAACACATAGCCTCTTCCCAAATTTTTGAATCCCACCTTCACACACGAAGTCATCCAATATCCGATTTTTCACAGCCTTAATTTTCATTTAAAGAATCTATTCATCAGACTATAAAGATTTATTTATTTTTAATAACAATGGTTGGAAAACCATTTTAAAAATTAGTGATGTTTCACCTTCATTAATTATTCCTATATACATACTCACTAGATACAGGTACAAATGATCCTTGTCAATCCTCATTTTTTGAGAACTCCATGATCCTACCCACTCAATGCATTTTCTACCATATATTACTTTCCTGGGTGGTAGTGTGTGGAACAATCATAATCCTTGTGTTGTTCAAGCCATCACATTTGACTCATCTTAGTTCTTTCTAGTAGTAGATATATTTAAATCTATTTTGATCCATATGTATCTAATATCTTTCACCATAGAGATTGTGTCTCCATATTCTTATAGAAAAGATCACAACATCTAACTCAATCATGAGTAGTATATTTTTGTTCAAGAAATTTAAACTACTGTGATGAATTAGAAATAACTATATCATTTGGCATAAAGACTCAACAAGAGTATTTCTTTGATGCATCATTATAGATCAAATCCCATCATTCCCCGATCGTAGAGTTAGGATAAGAGAATTCAAAAATATCCTATTCAATTTTTCAAAACAGTCCTCACATTATTTTTTCCATATGAACGTAACCCCTTTACATGTAAGCTTGGACATTGGGTTAGTTAAACAAATCATGTTCTGAACGAAATTCTGATAATAACCTACAAAACCAATAAAAATACATACCTCAGTTATGTTATATATAGTATGACTTTTTTGAAAATCCTTTTTCTTCACTAGATCAAAAAATATTCCATCCTTAGAGACAATGTTTCCATGAAAGGAAACTGATTGAATCCAATATTCACACTTTCTAAACATCCCATATAATTCAATTATTCTAAGTGTCTTTGGTATAGTGGGCAAGTAATTTTCTTGGTAATCAATGATTTTGGAGTATACCATAATAACATCAATAAATAACACCACAAAGTAACAAAGATATTCCTGGCAAAAACTATTCCTTAGATCCAGAAAAACAGAGGGTGCATTAGTTAGTCCAAAAGGCATTGTTGTAAAACATGAAATTCTCAAACCTAGTTCAAAATTTTTTCTTTAGAATATATTCCTTCCTCAAATGAAATTGATGATATGCAGATCCATGATAAATCTTTGGAAAATATTGGGATCCATGAAGATGATAAAATAAATCATAAATTTGAGGTATGGGATACATGTACTTTATTTTTATATCAATGATCTCCATGTAGTCAATGAACAACCCCATGGATCCATCATTCTTTTTAATGAAAATAACATGGGATCCAAATGGAGAAACACTTAGGTGAATAAATCATTTCTCACTCAATTATTCTAGTTGTTTCTTTAGTTCCACTAATTCCAAAATGTCCATTCTATAAGGGTTCTTTGATATGGGCCTTCAAAAAACAACTATGTCAATGGAAAAAACAATTTCATGCATTGCAGGATATCTATGAAAATCCTCTGGAAACACATCAACTTATTCTTTCACAATAGGTATGTTTACTATTTTAACATTCCATTCCTCACCCATATTTATTTCATTCCCTTCCTCCCCAATAGTATAATTCAATATATTAACTATGGGTGGATCTAGATGAGAATCAGATGGCGATGTTTCTTCTCAAAAGATAAGGGATTACACATCATCCTCAAAAATTGCAAACATCTTCTTCTTTCAATAATTTTTTTAATCATTATCCAAAAGACAAACTAAACTAAGTATTATATCAAATTAAATCATGGGTATGGCAATAAAATAAGTATCTAAAACACGTTCATATGCGATAATGGGGACATCTAGACACATGATTATTCTAATGGTACATCCCTTTAGAGTTTTGACAGAAAACTCCTTTATTAAATGAAATTTGAAATATTGAATTTTATTAGAAACTAGGAAAATAAGAAAAATGAGATGATCAAAAATCCAATAATGTATTGTCTATGTTTGAGGAAATGATTAAAGTAACTACCAACATATCAATAGGAAATTCAATATCAGAAGTTTTGATTGCCTATGTTATTCCCTGCTACATTGGAATTTTTTGTGGCACATTTCCTTGAATATTTGGACAATAATTATCATAGTTTCCCATATCCATACAATAATAACATTGAATATTATTATCTTCTTTCTGTACTTTTCAATCAGTTTCTTGATGGCCTCTCTATCCACACTTGTAACACACCCCTTTTCCTATTATGAAGGCACTGGGGTGTTTCCTTCCACAATTAACATAGGGTGGAAAGTCAACTCTTCCCTTATTCTCCATTTCTTTACTTCCTTTTCCGGAGTTTTCAGAAACTCTCTTCTTATCTTACATTCTATTAAAATAATAATACATAGATAATTCCTTTGCTATTATGATTATACTTGAGTATATATCTTCATATGATGAGAAACATTGGGAGACTAGGGACCTTTGGAGGAATGTTTTTAAACAATCAAAGAATCTATCAATCTTGCTACTTGTATTACCTATATAGTCCATTAATTGACTTGCTAACCTTGTGATGCCAGTTTTATTTTTTACAACATTTTCATCTTCCATTTGCCTCAAATTTAGAAAAATCCTTTCCATATCTACTCGATTATCATGAAGGGTGTATTTTTTTGAATATTTCCTTAAAATCCATCCATTCCATTTCTTATATTTCTTCCCCCTATATTGTGTTTTGAATTAAAAAACACCACTTGTCAGCATCTCCCTATAGTAGATAAATTTCCATGAAAACCATCTCTCTTTCATTACATCTCAAAGAAATAAATATCTTCTCTAAGGAAATTATCAACTGCTCCGCTACAAATGTGTTTGTATTACCATTAAATAATGAAGGATTTTGTTAAATAAATTAGTCTATCATAGCACATCCACATTGTGGATCTGGATTCTCTATAAATGTATAGTTATTGGTCATAACCTTAGTATATTTTTATAGTTTATTTATAAGTTGTTAAACACTAGTCACATCACCACATCCAACATCATTATCTTGCATCGGAGGGAAGTCCCTACATGGGACACACACGTTCATGCAGTTTCAATTCCATCCAACAGTTGCTATTTCTAAATAATGGCATTCACTAGATTATGTTATAAATTACAATGTATAATCTAAACGTAGATAAATAATTATCATAGCTAATCTCATAATAATAAAAAAGGTTTATTTTAGGAAAATTTACTTTTAAATCCTTCAGAATGGCTTCAAAAGAAATTGTGAATTATCATAAGAATATCTCTAGGCAGTGTTAAACCAAGTGAATAGTAAGGCCTGCTGATGTATACCAGGATACCACAGGTTAGGCCAAAAACTCCTTGTCATATTTTTCACTCCTAGATATATATGTTCCAGAACCACATCCACTTGTTGTATCCATATAAGGATTTATTAGTTAAAAATTCCCATATAATCTATTCCTTTCCAAAATATCGGGATTTTCTTGTATGTTTATCCCCAAATCCTATTTTAGGGGTTTCTACCTAATCAATGTTTTCTAAATTGGGTTTCCATGTTTTCTATTAAACATCCTATTATACTATCTATAAATACCATTCCCTAGTTGCTCTGAGATGTGTCCTTATTAAATTACATTGGAATGATTTCACGAATGTTGTATCCCAAAGGAATTAGTAGTTTCGTAGATTTGTAAATCCATATACCTAAATATGTTTAACATTACAACTTTAAATAAGAAACAAAAAATATGTTCCATTGAGAACATCCACCAACTATATGTTTATCCCTACGGGTCATTCATAAAAAAATTCATGATGTACTAAGAAAAGGAAAGATAATATAAGGGTGATATCATATTATTAGTAAGGGTAAACATCACGATGGAAGATAACATAAACATTAGGCATAATGTATAATTGAAAACACATTCCTTTAACAATAAAAATGAACATAATATGGAAAGAATATGAGTTGAGTAAATATTTTCATAATAAAACATTATCACTGGTATTATAATAGTAAAATAACCACATGGACTATGAATTTATGGCTGCATAATGAGGGAAATGCATATGTTGGATATTTTTAAAGATACCATCAGGTCCTCATCCAAGAAATATAAATATGATTCAGGCCTCAGCTAAAACCATATCTTAAAATGGGTAATACCTAGGCCAATTCCATATCTATTTGTCTAAGGAGACCTATAGATGCATAGTGGGGAAATAGAAGTCCCCAACCGTCACATAATAAGTTAAATTCATTCCTCATATGAATTTGGATAAACCTAAACAATATATATGTTCATATTTAGACTAATATATGAAATGTAAATAAGTTTCCTCGAACATTAAGTATAACACTAACGATTCATAGTAAATTGGTGAATGGTTCTAAGATAGAAAATTCAAAGTAAAAATAATCATAAACTATTAAATTAAATATATTAGATGTTATCATAAAATATTAATCCCAATAATATATATTAATAAAAATGATTGTTGAAATAGATGGTGATACTCTTATAAAATCATCGAGTAGTTCTTGCGATAAATACAATATTATTTTGAAAATAAGTGTTCTTTTGGAAATGTGTTTATATAAAACAATAAATGTATTAAGTTTGTTCTTTCATAAAAAATTAGTTATTTTAGAAAGATAATGGTTTCTAAAATAATATTATATAATGCCCTTGAAAATAGGTAATAATTTGAGAAATTCCATTAAGTCACGCTTGTAATTTGGGAAGAATTTTTGAAAGATCCTTTTGAAAACATATATTATTCATAATTGAAGGTCAGATTATGGTTGATAAAAATATATAAAACATTAACAGATAATTTATGAGGAGTTAATACTAATTAATACCATTTTAATTTTTGGTATGTAGATAATAAAATTAAATTGAATGAAAATGGATGTTCGGGTGGAAAACACTTACCTTAAGTATGAAGGTGTTCCTCACTTAATATTAATGACCGGAATAATAATATTTAGGTTAAAAATTAATGATTAAAATACATATTATACATGTAATTTATTTATTAAATCCTTATTAGGTTCATTCATTGAATTTTTATGGGTTAAGAGATTCAACTCTATTGTTTGATAGCGTTTTCATCCTGATTTTTCGTGATCAAGTTACTTATATTCATATAAGGATAAACATGTTGAATTAGAATGGTTGTACAGAATAGAAGTTGAATGTTATTAGTGAAAAAAATATTATTAAATGGTTATAAAATTTTATTCATTATTGGGATTGAAGATGAATCATTATAAAAAACATTAAGGACAATTGTTTGGGTTAATTGGCGGTTTTGGATCACAATGAAATAATTTAGATTTATAAATTTATATAATGTGTAAAAAAGTATTCCAAATACTTACATAAGTTATAATATATATAATATAATCTTTTTCAACCATGAAAATTATTTCATTAACATAATTGAATACACTTATAGAATTTGAAAACCTGTCATCCATGATTATGATAGATTATAACATCTTGAATTGTGTTTTCATTTCTAATTTAAAAAAAGGGGAAAGGAGTGATAATGAATAATTATTAATTTATCCTAAAAAAATTATATTACATGTAAGTTACTAGTTTAATCACAACATTTGGATGAATGGAGGAAAGGAAAGAAAATGAAAATAATTGATCTTGAAATAAAATAAATGAAATGACGAATTTACCTCTTTAATTAATCTTCCTTGAGAGCCTCTTTAGGGGGGGTTTTTTAGACTTTTTATGAGACCAATATCTGATAAAAGTGGGCGAGGATCATGGGAGGATAGGTTTTTCAGAATTTAGGCAAGTTAAATGTCTTGAGAGGATTGAAGTGAAGAGGGGGTGAGGGGGGATTTACAGTGGAAGAGAGGAGTGATTTGTGAATAATTTTATCAATATTTTATTATTTCTCTCAATAAAACTAATAGTGTAGATTTTTGTGACCAATATTGTAATTAGTTCATGTGGGTTCAAAACTAGTGGGCCTACATTGGCCTTAAATAACCTATGACTCAATGAATCATGTATTGAGCAATTATAATAAATTATCAAATTTTACAATTCAGCCAAAATTCATGTATTTTAGAAAAATCCCAAAATTTCACCCCAACGATTTTTCAACATATTGAATTCAAAAATGAAATCCATTTTTAGAAAATATGTTTCAAAATATTTAAAATTTAATTTTTAAATAAAATTATAATTTATTAGAAAAATAAAAAATTTAAAACAATAATTTGTTTATATTATGTTGAAAAATTAATCAATATATAATTATATTATATCATCAATAAAATATAATAATATTATTATTTAATATTCCTAAGGGTCATATTGACTTTCATATTTCCATTCATAAGGATATATTACTATTCTCCAAAAATTATGTTTGTCTTATGAGGCTTTTAATAACTTACTGAACGTACGAGTGTTTGTGAGGGTTTTTAAATTAAAATTCTAGAGGAGGGAAATTTATGTTTAATGGACAGGTTATTAAAAAGTTTAGTTTTGAAGAGAAATAATTTTCATGCATTAAATATAAAATTTATTTGAAAAATATTGGGGTGTTACACCCAACCTACACGATCAAGAGTCCTACTCTACCAGAAAAACATGAGTGACACCATTGTAAGTTAAAAACTAAAACATATGATTATAATAGTATATCTACTACTTTACACTAATCATACAATATAGGCCATATATATAGTATAAGGTGTCAAGATGAAGCACTAAGAATTCATATATCACCTCAAAGCTGGATATCGTGTAACACCCCAATCTTCTACGGTACATTTCCCTTTGAATAATTCCATAGCTTGCACTATATGGAACTTCGAGATTTTAACACACTGTGACCGATAAAACTAGCCATTATGAATAGTAATACTGAATTTTTGAAATATTATAAATTTTATCTTTCAAAATGGACTTAATTTTTGGATTTGGAATATCTAAATTTGCTTAGGGTGATTTTTTTTTGTATTTTTCTGAAAACATTCAAGTTTTGATGAATAGTGAAAAACAATGAGTTATTGTTTAAACCCGACTTTTTATTTAAAGAATTATTTATTTTATTTAAATTTATTTTTGGTCAAAATAGATACATAATACCTATCAAATTTCAATGTATTTCATTGGAGTCATTTTATAATGAGTTTAAATATATAAAAATTTATCGAACTTTTTAATGTCTTTTACCCACCTCCTAGGAGCATTACCAAATTCGTAAAAAAAAATAATATTACCTCAAATGTGTGTTGAATTTCAAAAATCCAGCAGACATGGTTGATATCAGTAAGTAAAATTTTGTTCAATAAGATGAAAATAATTTGTTGTGAATAGTTTCTTTTTACTTTTATTTACAACGTTTAAAAGTAAATAGGGAAACTAAGGGTAAACATGATATTATTATTACCAAAAAACATGTCATAATTCTATTGGATAAGAATAATTTGACCAAAAACAACCTTAGGAAAAAAATATGAACCTATAAGATCCATTTGGGTAAGATTTGGACATTTATTATTATTTTATTTAAAGAACAGTTAAAAGACATAAAAACAAAGTTTAATAACTAATCCATTTATAATATAGGGTTATACATAAGATAATTTTGAATAAAAATATTCATTAGAAATATAAAAATATTTCCTCTATAATTATATTTCATTAATAATTTTTAGACATTAAATAATTAAATTTATTTATGACAAAATGATGAAGAGATAATTGCCTTATTAATAAATTTTTAAAATAATTGATATTATAAATACCAAAATAAATGTAATTTGAGACATTTTATGAATTCCACTAATTTTATAGGATAATGGGACATGTTAGGGTTGAATAAAATAATTTTTTTCTAAGTAATAATGCTATTATAAATTTATCAAAAACAAAATACCAAATAGTGCAAAAATTGACATAAATGAGTTTTTAAAAGAAATATTATATAATTAATTGATATAATATTCTTAAAAATATATAGTTAGGAAATATTACTTATATTATGTTATATATATTATTAACGTAGCACTTGGGGTTTTTCTGAAAGTTTATAGTAAGTTTATTAACCATATAATATAAAAATACAAAGAGACATGGTAAAAGTCAAACTATTTAACTAAGAGTTTAATCTAAAAGATAAAGTTAATATAGTGACCCAAACCTATCTAAAACCTATTGTTTTAGTGGTTTGCGACCCATAACCACCTTTAACTAGAATTAAATCATTTTAGAGACGTTGGAAATGGGAATTTATTTTATTATAAAATAATATTTCAATATTTTTCTAAGGTTCCCCTCATCCCTCTCATAAAAGGGAACTTTCCCTTCTCTCAAATTCACACCATCAAAGCCATTTGGCATGGCCAAAACGTTCCCAAATATCCTCCCAAATGTCATCCCTTCATCCTAATGTCCTTTCTTTATTCATAAATCCATCTTATGGAGCCCTTTTGATCAAATCAAAAAGAAGAACCCGAAGAAGAGGTAAATATTTTAATCACCTCTTTCAAGTTCATTTCTTCTTCCACGTCTTCTTTGTTTGTTGTTTCCATTCTAAAATAATAACTAAAGTATATCATATATACTATGATGTTATTATAAAAATTTGACAACCATATTCATTTTTCTATCCATCCTATAAATGAAAAAGTCACCATACGTGCGTACGTACGGATTACCATCTCCAAGTCATAGTGTAGATTGTTTTTCAAACAATTCATCATTTTTATGGGTATAATAATGAGTATACATAATGAAAATAATAAGTAAAACATGATAATTAATCTTTATATATGCTATGACATCTAATTATATACTATTTTAATATCAAATGAGTGATATTTTCGCTCGTGCGTACGTACGGATTACTGTCCCCATGAACAATATGAGATTCATCCCCATCATATCCATTCAAGACTAATTTTCATTTGATTAATAAAAATAATTGATGAAGACTTAATATCATTCTGAATATGAATAATATACATCCTATACATAACAAACATTACTTACATAACAAGTCATATAAAGGAAAATGAATGAGTTAACACCCGAAATGACGATAATAGTAGAATATTATTAACAAAGAAATATTATAATATCATATATGATACCATATTAATGTATATGGTTCTTGTATAATTTAATAACAATTATTTCACCATTATACATGAGGTTAACCTACCCTCGACCAAGGAAAAGTACACGGTAAGGGTAAATTCAGCAGTCTCTTCATTATCCAAGGTTGTTTACACATAATTATCTACTGGGACCTCATTAGCATCCACATCAATGATTCTTAAAATATATTTCAAATTTTTTTACTATTTATTAGAAAATCTGTTAAAGTTATTTATACCCTAATTTGAACTTATCTGTTTTGAAAGGAATCTTTCATTCGTTTTCCAAACAATGTACTTTACGACATTTTCGATAAAATTAAGGTAAGAATGTCTTTTTTAACTCAAAAGATGGGTGCAGTTATTCTCCGTCATTATAGAATCATCAAAGTTTCCCTTACATGCATATAATATTATTTTCAAAATAAATTGTTTTCTTTCATAATTATGTAACTTTAAATGATTTCAAAAATAGAAATAGATATTTATCTCAAATAGTTTTAATTACATCAATGTCAATATACTTTGATGGATAATATACTTGTTTGAAGTGGATTACTTATGATACAAATATTTAATATTGTATTGAAGGTTTTGTAATATGTTTGGTTGTGGATGTGTTATTTGTATACCATTCTTGGTTTATGGTTAAAGTATTGACATTTCTTATGCTAGTTTAAATACGAATTTTTATGTTATATTTCAACATTTTAATATGAGGAATTTATTGGTATTGGATGAGGCCTTTCCCTATTTGATATCTGGTATTGGTCGAGGCCTTAATCATTTTTAGACATCTTGGATGAGGCATTGAAAAAATGCTTCATAATGTCCGACATTATACATTCCATTATTATGAAAATAATATTGATAGTCCCTATGGTCATTTGATCTGTAGAATACCCATGATTATGACTTATTATGACAAAATTTATTCAGCTCATATTCCTACCATAAAAGAGTTCATGTTTATTATTGGTAAATCCATGTGATTTTAATTATTCGCCATGGCTAAAATTTATGTCATCTTCTACTTTATTGTTTACCCTTACAGAGCATTTGAGCTCACCCCATTATTTTCTTTCATTTTACCAGGATATGAAGAAGTTAGTTATGAGTGACTTTCAGGCATAATCAAAGAGGGTTGGATGTTTTTAATGGAATAAATTAGTGTTCTATTTTGTTTCATGTTGTAATGTTTAACACATGTATGAATCTTGTATCCAATAATACTAAATTGATCGGTATTTAGTGACATGATTTCCTTGTGATCATGAAAATGTTATGTAATAATCCACCGAATCTAGGTAACTGGGGTCGGGGCATTACAGTTGGTAGCAGAGGATGTTTATTATAAACCATGGAAACTAGATTTAGGTAAACTAGGATTAGAGAACATATCCCTAAGATAGACTTTAAAGATTATTATAGAAGAACATCCAAGAATTTTGGTTCTATAGAGATTTTGTGAGTTTTCCAAGCAATATGTCCCTGTCTGGATACGAGCAGGTAGAGGTGGCTCTTGCACAGATATATCATGGTGTAAAACCTAAAAACACCACATTAAGATAGACTTGAATGGGAAGTAGTGCATGACCACAGGCCTTGCTGCACTCTTGGTTACAACACTCCTGGGGGATATGCTTTAGATAATTCTCAATTTCAATACAAACAATTATGAAGGATTTATGATTATATATTTCCTCAAATAAAACATTTTTATGATTATGGAATACATCATAAACTGTTCAATTTATGTTAAGTTTTTTACAAGTATGAAATTATGTATTTCGATTCATAAAATAATCTAGTTTATGCCATTGTTTAGAAATGACACCTAGTAGAAGGAATGGAAACAATATCAATGTGTGTAATTCATGTTGGGATTTCCATCCTACTGAAGATAATTATTGTAGAGCTAGTGATGCAACTGGTGCTGGTCAGCATATCACCATACTGGGAAAACTCACACAAGTTATTAATAATAACCTTACTCGTATGGAGCACCTTGATCCACAATGCGAAGGATCAATGTCAGACCGCTTCATGAGGAAACAAACACCAACATTATATGGTAGTACAAATCCATTAGTGGCTGAGAAATGGAAAAATTCCATAGAGAAAATATTTCATGATTTGGGGAGTAGAGAAAGGGAAACATTTGTCCTGGAAGTTTATCACCTGACTGGAGATGTTGATCAATGGTGGTCATTTATTGAAAACACAAAGGAAGATGAAGAAGTGTACATTAAGGAATGGAAGGAGTTTAAAGATCTTTTTATAGAAAACGACATTCCTCGTGACCATAGAGAGGAATGGAAAGGAAATTATTGAGTCTAAGGTAAAAAGAGGATGAGAATGTCGCAATGTATGAAGCTAACTTTACAGGGTTATCAAGGCCTGCTAAAAATTGTATATGTAACCCAAGAAGTAATATTGACCATTTCGTTGATGGGTTAAAACCATTTCTCTAACGATCATTAGTATTAAAAACTTTCTCATTGTACGAAGGTATTATCTCATGTGCTATCATGATAGAAAATTAATTCTATATATCTTACTACTTTAAAGTAAAGAAAGAGAAGAAGAGATCTACTAAAGACTTTGGGAAAGGAAATAAGGAAACTGGGAATACGGGAATATTTTAATTTCCACCCTGTGATAATTGTGGAAGGAAGCACCCTGGTGCCTATCTAAAAGGAAAAGGTGAATACTACAAATTTGGATAGAAAGGCCATCTTTCAGGTGATTTTAAGGAAAAGAAATATGCTACCAATGTTCAATGCTACAATTGAAGGGAGATGGGACATTTTATAAATGAATGTCCTAAGCTTTAGGGATACTTTACTACGAAAAGGATATTGGATCAAGTACATGCTTATGAGATCACTACTGCTAAGGTGGAAGCTCTTAAAGACATGGTGGAAGGTAATTTAATGGTTTCCTCATGTTTAGCCAATTATTTATTTGATTCTGGATCATCGAATCATTTCATATCTTCCCAGTTTGCTAAGAAAATAAGATGTTTCCAAATTGATTTTATAAGGGATTTTTCCGTCCAAACTCTTAAGGGAAGTATCATTGAAACAAAGTTTTGTGAATCAGTTCCCATTAGGGAATATAAATGTTCTTTATCTACTGATCGCATCATCATACCCCTGATTGAATTTGACACAATCCTCGGAACGTATTGGCTTTCTAACCATGATGTTAATATTTATTATAATAAGAATGATGCTATAATTTTTGATGATGATAAAGAGTACCTTATATTTAGATAAAAAATGTCACCATGTCATTCTTATCTAGATCCACCCCTAATAGCTCAAATAAATGCAATTATTGGGGAGGAAGAGAATGAAATAACTGTGGGTGAGGAAAATATTGTTCAAATAGAGGACATACCTATTGTGCAAGAATATGATGGTGTGTTTCTAGAGGATTTACCTGGACATCCTCCAGATCGAGAAATTGAGTTTTCCTTTACTTTAATTCCTACTAAAGGATCATATCGAATAACCCTTATAGAGTGGAAAATGTGAAAATAAAGAAAAAACTAGAGGAAATGTGTATTTAGAGATTTATTCTCCCTAGTGTTTCTCCATGGGAATCCCCTATTCTTTTTGTTAAGAAGAAAGAAGGATCTATGAGTTTGTGCATTGACTATAGGGAGATCAGTGCTATAAAAATAAAGAGCAACTTTCCCCTACCTTGAATTAATGATTTATTCGACCAACTTCATGGAGCTCAATATTTTTTAAAGATTGACTTTCTATTTGTAAATCCTTAGTTGTGTGTGAAGAAGGAAGAAATTATGAAAAAATCATTTCGAATTAGGTACATGCATTACGAGTTTACAGTCATGCCTTTTGGGATGACTAATGCACCCTCTGTTTTCATGGATCTAATGAACACAGTTTTCATGGAATATCTTGATGAATTTTTAGTGGTATTTATTGATGATATCCTGGTATACTCCAAAATCTATGAAGATCCTAAAAATCACTTGTGCACCATTCTAAAAACCCTCAAAAGAAATGAATTATATGGGATGTTTATCAAGTGTGAATTTTTTATTCAAGATATTTCTTTTCTTTTCCATAGTGTCTATAATGATGGAATATCTTTTAACCCTTATAAGACAAAGGCAATCCATGAATTTCCAGGACTGACAAGTATAACTAAGGTACACAATTATGTTGGTTTAGCCGGATATTATCGACATTTCATCCTAAATTTTACCCAATTGGATAACCCATTATCAAAGCACACATGTAAAGGGGTTAAATTTGTTAGGAAAAAAGATTGTGAAGAATGTTTCGAAGAACTGATGAGAACATTAGTATATTATCCTATTTTTAATCGACCGTCAAGGAATGATGGGTTTGTTATTTATAGTGATGCCTCAAATAAAGGACTTGGTTGTGTCCTTGTGAAAAATGATAGAGTTATTGCCTATGAATCACGATAGCTAAAAATTCAAGAGAAAAACTATCTTACTCATGATCTTGAGGTAGCAGCTGTAATCTATGCTTTGAAGATTTGGAGACAGTATCTCTATGCAGAAAAATGTGAGATTTATACAGATCATAGGATTTTAAAGTGTATTTTCTTTCATAAGGAACTCAACATGAGGAAAATTAGATTGCTTGAACTAATCAAATATTATGATTTAATGATGCACTACCACCTTGGAAAGGCAAATAAGGTGGTAGATTCTTTGAGATGTAAGGATCATGGAGTTTTCAACAAAATGAGAGTTGAAAGGGATCCTTTTTTCATGGATCTAGTAAAGATGGATATGTGAATAACCATTAAAGTTGAAACATCAATTCTTTCTCAAATTTTTTCAGAACCATCTTTATTATAAATGACAAAAAGTTCTGAGGCTAATGATGAGGAATTTCAAAAGAAGATTAAATCTGTGAATGAAGGGAGATTGATCGAATTCGTATATAAAGATGGTATTTTGAAATTTGGGAAGAGGATTTGTGTTCCCGATATACCTAATCTGAAAAGTTAATTTTTATATGATACCCATAGCTCCAATTTTAGTATACATCATGGGAGCATCAAGATGTATAGGGATTTGAAAGAACGTTTTTGGTGTGACAACATGAAGAGGGAGATTGGTGATTCTATGTCAAGATGTATGGTTTGTCCACACGTGAATGTTGGAAGGCCATATCTTGGAGGAGTCATGCAACCTCTTCCCATACCTCAGTGGATATGAGATAATTTTTTTATGTACTTTGTCCTGGGACTACCAAAGTCTCCTAGAAGGAACAATGCGATATGGGTCATTATTGATCGTCTTACCTTTTCAACTCATTTTCTTACTATAAGGGATGATTTAACACTTGAACGTTCAGCATGAATGCATATTTATGATGTTGTAAGACCTCATAGAGTAACCCTATCGATTGTATCTGATCGTGATCCCCGTTTTACATCAAAATTCTGGAAAAGTCTTCAGAAATACCTGGATACTTAACTTTGTTTGAGCATAGCCTACCACCCTCAAACTGATGGACAATTAGAACGGACTATTCAAACCATATAAGTCATGTTGAGATCTTTCTGACTTGACTTCCATGGTATGTGGGATCAATATTTAACTCTATTATAATTTTCCTATAACAATAGCTTCCATTAAAGTACTCAGATGGCACCATACAAAGCGTTAAATGGATGGAGATGTCACACACCAACCTGTTGGGATGATGTTGTTGAATGAAAAATCATAGTCACTAAACATGTTGAGGAAACAATGGAAAATGTAAAGGTAATCCAAACCCATATCAAAGCAGCTCAAAGTAGGAAGAAGAGCTATGTTGATAACCAAATGAAGGATTTTTAATTGTAGGTAGGAGATCATGTTTCCATGAAGGTATCTCCATGGAAGGGAATTATACGATTTGGTAAGAAGGGTAAATTGAGTCCCAGTTACATCAGACCTATCAAAATTCTAGAACAAATTAGGGCTATAACATACTATTTGGAAATTCCACCAAGTATCTCTAACGTTCATTATGTGTTCCACGTATCATTGTTGAAAAATATAAGCCTGATTTAATGCATGTACTCACCAATAAGGAATTAGAACAGGAACCCGATCTGTCTTATTACAAAGAGCCAGTTATGATCCTTGTTACAAGAGAACAAGTATTGAGAGACCGGATGACTCGTCTGGTAAAATCTCTCTTGAGAATCCATAAAATGGAAGAGGCAACGTGGTAACCCAAGGAATTTATGATGAAGAACCACCCGAATCCTTTTATGCAGTAATATTCTAGAAATTTCTAGTGAAAAATTATTTGAAGGAATGGAGAATGTAATATCCCAAGCTTCTAAGGTACGTTTCCCTTTGAATAATGCAATAATTTTTATTGTACACAACTTCAAGATTCTAACACACCACGACCATCAAACTAGCTGTTATGAATAGTAATACCCATTTTTTTGAAATTTTATAAATTTTATCTTTGAAAATGGAATTCATTTTTGGATTTGGAATATTAAAATTAGCTTAGGGTGTATTTTTGGTATTTTTCTGAAAACATTCAATTTTTGATGAATAGTGAAAAACACTGAGTTATTGTTTAAACCTGACTTTTTATTTAATTAATAATTTATTTTAGGTCAAAATAGATACATAATACCTTTATCAGTTCAATTTAATTCATTGGAGTCATTTTATAATGATATTAGATTTGTAAAATTTTATCGAAATTTTTACCGTCTTTTACCCACCTTCTTGGAGAATTTCCAAATTAGTATAAAACAGAATTTTCCCACTTATGTGAGTTGAATATCCAAATTCCGAGAAAAAAAGTTTTTTTCAGTATGTAAAATGTGTTGCAATAAGATGAAAATATTTTTTGGTGAATAGTAATGTTTTACTTTTATTTACCACAGTTAAAAGTAAAGAGGGTAATTAAGGGTAAAGATGATATTATTATTACACCAACACATGTCATAATTCTACTGGATCAGTATAATTTGACCAAAAAACTTAGGAATACAATATCAACCTATATGGTCCACTTTGGTTAGATTGGGAAATTTATTATTATTATTATTTAAAGGAGAGTTAAAAGAGTTAAAATCGAAGTTTAATAACTAAACCATTTTTAATATAGGGTTATAAATAAGATATATTCAGCTATAAATATTCATTAGAAAAATAAAAAGATTTCCTACATAATTTTAGTTTATTTATAATTTTTTGACATTAAATATTTAAATTTACTAATGATAGAATGATGATATAGTAATTACCTTATTAATGAAGTATTAAAATAATTGATATTATAAATACTCAAATAAATGGAATTTTAGATTTTTTTTTAATTACACTAAATTTATACTTTAATATAACATGTTAGGGTTGATTTTATTCATTTTATTCTAAGTAATAATGCTATTATAAAATTAGTAAAAAAAATAACAAATAGTGTCAAATTGACATAAAAGAGTTTTTGAAACAAATATTATATTATTAATTGATGTAATATTCCTAAAAATCTATGGATTGGCCAAATGACTTAAATAAGGTTATATATATTAATAATGATCCACTGTGGGTTCTCTTGGAAGTTTATTGTATGTTTATTACCCATATAATATAAAAATACAAAGAGACATTTTAAATGTCAAACTATTTAACTAAGAGTTAAATCTAAAAGATAAAGTTAATATAGTGACCCAAACCATTATAAAACCTATTCGTTGGGTTTTTTTAAATATACCCACCTTATCCTCGAAATAAATATTTTTTGAGCCATTAGAAACCGAAAATTAGTTTATTATAACATAATATTTCAATCTTTCCCTAAGGTGCCCCTCACCCCTCTTATAAAAGGGTACATCTCCTTATCTCACATTCACACCTTCAAAACCATTTGGATCGGCCAAAAACTACCCAAATATCCTCAAAACTGTCTTACCATCATCCTAGAGGACTTACTTTAGTTAATAATCCAACCTATGGAGCTATATTGATCAAATCAAAAGGAAGAACCCAAAGAAGAGGCAAATATTTCTTCACCTCTTTGAAGTTCATTTCTTCTTCCACTTCCTCTACCTTTGCTATTTCCATTATAAAATAATAAATCTAGAATATTATATATAATATGATTTTATTATAAAAATGGTATTCCCATATTAATTATTCTATCCATCCTATAAATTACAAAGTCCCCATACGTGCGTACGTAGAGATTACCATCTCCAGGTCGTGGTGTATTTTGTTATTCAAACATTTCATCATTTGGATGGTTATAATAATGAGATTAAATGATGAAAATAATAAATATAACATGATAATTATTCGGTATATATTATATTCCATCCAATTATATATGATTTTAATATCAAAATAATGATATTGTCGCTCATGCGTACGTAAATATTACCGTCTCCACGAACGCGATGATATTCCTTCCCCATCGTATCCATTCAAGGATAATTTTCATTGGTGATTAAAAATAATGTTTAAAGACCTAATATCATTCTGAATATGAATAAGATACATTCTATACAAAACAAATATTACTTACATAACAAAGCATATAAAGGATAATGAATCGGTTAACACCTGAAACGATGATAATACTAAAATATTGTTAACAAAGAAATATCAGAAGATCATATATGATATAATATTAATGTATAAGGTTATTTTATAATTTAATAACAATTATTTCACCAACACATAGGAAGTTAAATAGCCCTAGACCATGGAAAAGTACAAGGTAAGGGTTAGTTCTATAATCTCTTCATTATCTGAGGTTGTTTATATGTAATTATCTACTGGGAACTCTTTATCATTCACATCAATTTTTATTAAATTTATTTTCAAAATATTTTTAATATTTACTAGAAAATGGGTTAAATTCATTAATACCCTTATTTGAACTTATATGTTTTGAAAAGAATATTTCAATCAATTTCAAAATAAGGTACTTTATGACCATTTTGACAAAACTAAGGTAAGAATATCTTTTTTAACATATATAGTGGGTGCGGTTATTCTCTGCTGTTATAACATCATCAAATATTACATTAAAATCTTATAAGAATATTTTAAAAATAAATGTTTTATTTTATAATTATATAATTTTAAATGATTTCAAAAAAACAAAGAGATATTTCTCTCAAATTGATTTGATTTCATCTATGTCAACATCATTTGATGGACTTTATAATTTTCTGAAGTCGAATAATTATGATACAAATCTTCCATATTCTATGGAAGGTTTTGTGATATGTTTTACTATGGATGTATTATTTTTATACCATTCATGTTTTATGGTTAAAGTATTGACATTTTGTATGCTAGTTTTAATACGAATTTATATATTATCTTTCATCCTTTTAATATGAGGAATGTATTGGACTTAGTAATTGATGGGTGGATCATTCTATAGCTCCTCGATGCATCAGTAGGTCCCATGAGACAACTAGATGTGGAATTGGCCGAGGCCTTTCCCAATTTAGTATATGGTTTTGGCCGAGGCCTTAATTATTTTTAGACATCTTGGTTGAGGCCTTGAAAAAATGTTTCAGAATGTCCGACTTTATACATTACCTCATTATAAAAATAATATTGATGGTTCATGTGGTCATTAGACTACTAGAATACCCACGATTATGTTTTATTATAACAATATTTACTCAGCTCATATTCCTGCAATAAAAGAGTTCATGTTTAATATTGGTAAAGGAATGTGTTTTAAATTATTCACCATTCTAAATATTTATGTTATCATCCGCTATATTTTTTACCCTTACTGAGCATTTGAGCTCACCACTTTCTTATGGTTCATTTTTCCAATATATGATGAAATTATTTATGAGTGACTTGTATGCGTAATCTAGGAGGCTTGGATGTTTCTAATGGAATAAATCAGTGTTGTATTTCTTTTCAAGTTGTAAAGATTAACTTATGTATGATTCTTGTTTCCAATAATACTAAACTTGTTTGTATTTTGGGACATGATTTCCTTGTGACCATTCCAATTTTATTTAATAATGCACCAACTCTGGATAATGGGGGTCGGGGCGTTACATATCGTCACTCGACACACAGTACAATTGAATGAAAATTCAAAAAAAATTCTTATAGGAAAGGAAATATCCCAAAATAGAGACATAATTTCTAAACATAAAACCAAAATTTCATCTAACATTTATGATATAAAATAACTATTATCACCTATATCAAAAAAATCTACCACCATAGAATATGAGATAAAAATCATATCACTAAAAGTATATGGTGTTACATTTTATTTCATTAGGACATACTCAGTCACATAAATTTGTCTGATATTATCCATATAAACATCAATCGTAGCCTGATGATTAGAACCACCACCCTTGGAAGCATCAGTAGGAATTTACAAAACATTGGTGAGAGTTTACATTTGTGTCATATCATTTCGCAAATACACATTAGATGGTCTAATAATCTGCAAAGATGACAATTATTAGGATACTTTTTATAGTTAGTCTTGGAATGACCATTACTTCCAAAATGATAATAAAAAATTATTTCTATCCCGAAAAAGCCCCTTAATCTAGTAATAAAAAAACTAACCACTATTATGAATCATTTTCTAGTTATATGACACATCCTTTTTAATAACCGCACTAACCAAATATCCACAAAAATATTCCTTCCCAACTCTTTATAACATAGCCTAAGTTTCTTTTTCATATACCTAAATGAATGTTAGAAAGAACATGAGAATCAAAAATGGAAAAATATATAGCCTTAGTACCGAATCAATCTTCAAAGACATTATGTATCATTGGTAACTACATCTAGTTCCATATGAACTGTCTCAGCAAAGTAGATGGAATACTCCCGAATGGTACACTTCCCTTAGTACATGGTTCGAAACTCATGCGTATTTTCTGCACAAAACCTATGATAAATTTTTTGATTGAATACATTCTTAAAATAAGTCAAGTTAATATAAACATAAATATTATCATGCATGACAAAGTCCCACCATATCTTTTTCGGTCCCCTAAGAATTTAGGTGGAAAAAACCACCTTAGAGTCTTTAGGTTTATGTAACAATTTTAAGACCCCTTTAATCCACTCAAGAAACTCCACATATTCCAGGGGTCCCCTATCAATATAGAAGATGGAAGGAAACTTCATAGTGAATTTAAATTCATGATCCACCACACATCTTCAGTTTTGAAAATTTACGAGACCCTGATTTTGAATTGTACGGATTATAGATTCAACCAAAGAATGTTCTACTGGAGCATTTGTCTATAGATCACATCTCATATATTACACTCTTGGATTTGGAAGATATATTTTAAAATTAATTTTCTGTTAAGAACAATACATTGACCAATTAGTATGATATCATATTCCAAAATATTAGGACCAACTTTATAAAATCACGATTCTGATTAAAGAAAATAATTTAATGCAATTAATAATTCCATGAATGAAAAATGATGCATTAAGAAAGAAAACGACCATTTAATTAAAATTACCATTATTTTAATTCAAATATCCATAAAGAATAATTCTCAAACCTGGAAATTTTTGTTGACCACCCATGGTAACTTAGGATGATATAAATATTTGAGATGGCTAGGCACCCTCCCACATTTACAACAGGAATTTTGGATGTCATTTCTTCAATCTACCAAAGGGAGAGAACTAAAATGAGGTAGTGTTAAAAATCATTAGGCGAAGAAACCCTGTGATGCCAAATTTTAATATACCATCCTGAGTCATCTAAACCATCAACATGATCCAACTATTACATGGTGAGGTAAATCAAAGAAAAAAATAAATAAATCTCTAATATAACAAAAATAAGATATAAAACCAGAGGACAATTAGGAAGAAAATGGATACATCCCGATGCTTATAAACCAAGCCTGTTAGGATAAAAAATATGATTATGAGTTCGACACGAATATAATAATCCATGTGACCAACTATCACCTCAAAACTATAACAAAACAAAGGGTGAAAGAACAAGAGAATCGAACATACTGTAACATTCTATTACATTTACATAGCTCTTATAATACACCTTTTATAAATACCCAAAGAAAAAAATAAAGGTGTGATAAAAATCCCAACTGGATACCACTACAAGGTTAATATAAGGATTAATTTCAATAATTCAATTATTTAGAAAAAAACCATTTTTCAAAAAACATTCTTAAATACAAGCCATTTATAAAACCATTTTCGTTTGGCCTTTCACAAAATCCATTCATATCCACTAATCCTATAATATCAAAAGTATGTTTGATAAAATTGGAATTCATATCCATACTTCAAAAGGTAATAAATAAACTCATACCCAGGAAATTACCCATCATGCCAAATCATGCGATAAAACCTCATGGGAAAACATGTGAGAAACTAACCATGACAAAAACTAATCATGCGACATATAACAATAAATGATAAATCTATTCATATTGGAACATAATGCTGGGAATACATAATATACCAATAATATCATGCCATTGTAATTATTTGATACCACATAATATTGAGTCAGTCCACAGCCTATCGATATCACAAAGAAACCTCTTGTGGGACCACACACACTCGGGTCACCAATGTCTCTTTCCTAACACACCCAAGGTTCCCAGTTTTCCAATTATCAAAAATCATTTTAAAAATAATTCTCATAATATTTTAAAACATTATCAAATCTACTAAAATTCAATTTACTATTTTAAAACACATTGTTATATCAAAACCACATTTCAAGAATTTAAAAAAACTCATGGTGTGCATAAACTTGTTTTTAAAGAAAACCCATATAAAATATTTATCGTTAAAAGAAATCACATGAAAAGAAAAAACACATAATTTAAATGAACAACATAATGTAAATATATATGATCAAAATGAAATTCCTAGAATTAATTTTTTTATATTGAAAAACGTATCTCAAAATGCAGGTAAAACCAATCCCCTTCAAAACAGGAGAACCGATGAGAGTAAATCGTGTACTCACAACCATAGATCCACAAAAAATGAAAAAATCATGAAAATAACTTATATTTTTAATATAAATATTCCATTTTGGTTCCTTGACATGGGACGTGGAATGATATTTTTAGGATCTACCATGAAGAGGAGAAACCAGTTAAAATGGACCACATACCTCATTGTGATCCATCAAGAAAAATGATTTCCACCGAGAATCCAAGGGGAGAGTTCCCCAAAGTTAGGTAGAAGTATATGGATTAGAAAATATGAGATTTTGGGTTAATTAGGATTCAAAATGTCCAAGGGAAAATAAAAAATAACATTTTTTGAATTGTTTAGAGAAGTATCACATGGTTTCCTAGAGGAGTCCGAACAGTTATGCTAACCCTATTCAATTATAGTGTTACTCTACAATCCAACATGGATAGGTACATGGTTATCATAAAAGGATTATTTATACATGCTCTAATAGTGAGAAACCCTCTATCAAAGTGGTTCACAATTTTCATAGGGGTTCATATTGTTTTGTTAACCGCGCTTAAAAAGTAGAAAACTCCTTAATCTAAAAAAAGTTCCACAATTCCAAGTTAAACTAATTGGGTGTCTTAACTATGATCCTTGACAGTTTTCCTCCAAAATCCCTTGGTTTTAGCCACATATGCCCTAATCCTTCCCTAAAATCATACGAAAAAATACCAGGAAAAACTAAGCCATATATGTGACCGATAGGGAACCAAAATTTAGGAATTGGGTTTTTTCCCATCAGTAGATAACATGAAAAAATGGGCTATTGGATGAATCTAATATTTCATCATTTTTTATTAATCCCAGAATTAAAAATATTTTTAGATATATAATAGAGTAATTATAGTCGGAAAACAAGAAGATAGACACTATAGAGTATGTATACCAGTTCTTGGAATGTCATCAAGGTAAAGGTGAGAGATTGATGTTTATAGAGATATTACTACCATTAGCAACACTAGAATGGAAATGGGAAAACCTCACCATGAATGTTGCATTGGACTCCCCCAAAAGTCTACCATAAATAATGATATTTGAGTTTTATTCCATTTAATTATGATGTTTTCACACTTCATTACTATTAGATAATACATATCTATTGATCTACATTGTCGAATATAAACTGAGGTAGTGTTATGGTTTAATGATGTTCTATATTCTATTGTATCTGATCAGGATCCATTGTTTTCCATGATGTTCTGGAAAAGTCTTCAATAATACCTTGATTTATTGTTGTGTTCTCAATTAAATATAATACGTAGATATATTTTTAGTATAAAATAACTTTTCAAACCTTGGAGTATTTATTTGTAGTCTTTTTTATAGATTTCAATCTTTTTGGGATCATCGGATTCCCCGGGTGAATCTTTCTTACAATAATATATTCACTCATGGATTCAGATGGGTATTTATGAATTCATCTATTGAATGATGATTATGCCTATAATATACTGAGATGATGTAGGGAATTAAATCTGTTGGTACCAGATAATGTTACTTAAACGATAGAGAAATATAGAGCCACTTAGCAGCACATCAAGGTAGATAAGTGTTGAGAAAAAGGTTATGATGAAAATCAATGATGAAATCTTGAAATTGATGTTGATTAGAAGGAATTACTTTGAAATTTTAAATGGAATAATATTATTAGATTAGTAAATAATATAATTTTGACCCCTGTTTATGTTGTTCCCTTTGAAATTCTTTATTGAGTATGGAAGATAGGTTAATTTATGACATTATACCGATCCTTTCTCATGTTTAGGATATGTTCCTTGTATCTCACATGAGGAAGTGAATACCAGAACAATCACATGTACTGAATGTCTATTTCATACCATTAGTGCATGATATTTTTTATAAAGAACAATAAGTATAAATATTGGATAATAGAGATAATGTCCTACGGAACATGACTACTCACCAAGTTGAAGTTCAATGGAGAAATTGAAAATTCAATGAAGCTACATAAGAACCTAGGGATGCGTGAAACTGGGATATCATCAATTCATTATATTAATGAGATGTAATTTTTTGGAAAAAAATCAATCTATGAGGGAATAATGCAACACCATGAGATTTTATATTGTATTTATCTTTAAGAAAATTTAATTTCTTTGATGGCATCTAATACATGAAAACATATATTTGAATGAATTGTAAAATTGTATATAATTATAGAATATATTTTAAATTAGATATATGTATAGGAATATTCACATTTTTAAAATATGTGTAAAGGATTTAGATAAAAAAATTATATTTTCATTTATTTTTTTAAATGTTTAAAAATAATTTATCTTCAAAAACGTGTTTTGTTGATTTTTGTGAAAAAATAATATAATTATTTTTTTTAATTTGTATAAAATTTATTTTATAAAATTAACTTTATATTTGAAATCAAACTTTTAAAATTATTTTAGAGTTAATATAGGATTTTTTTGAGAAGATTAATTTTTGGAGGTATATTGAAAAATATTGATTTTTATTGAAAACTATATTTTCATTTAATGAATTTAAAAAGTGATTTTAAGTAGTTTTAATGTAACATTACATGAATTACATTTTGAAAAACCCAATTATGGTCATTGTAATTATTTTTATACATATTTTGGTAAAAAATATTATATACAAACCAACACATTCTTTTTCTTGAAACCAATTTTCATCACGTTTTAGGAGTTTATTGTAAACATAATTTCTCCCTCATTTAGATATTTAATTTGAAAAAAATTATTTCAGGCATGGGAATATCATTTTAAATTTTTTTGGTGAGGGTAATTTTAAGAAAACTTATATTCCAATGCACTTTAATTCAATATTTATTACATAATGGTATACATAATACAACCCCATAATATCATGAGGCCTAGTGTATTTTAAAAATTAGGTGTATTATCCATAACTTGAAACATGGGAAAAACTACATTATTTTAAAACTCCGAAACTTGATTTTAAATTTCCATTGTTCTTCTAAAACAGCATGAGATAACATGGGATATACAAAAAAATGGTGATCTATAAATCCCAGTAATTGAATAATCAAAGTATCACATAAGCTAATGTAATATATATGTGTCTCGAGGAATATAATGGTAACATAATAGGGGTGATAATAATAAACATGAATATCTAATCATTATATAAGATGAAAACTTAAAGTAAATATGGGAATATAATAACAATATAATGCGTGACATCATAAACATATGTTATGGATAATCACCAAGAAAACACAATATAATGTGATTATAAAAACATCCCATGCACTATGAATCATATCTCCTGAGATAAAATAAGTACTCTATGCATTGGTTGGATATATAATTTCATTCTCACCGTCACATTTTTATCAAGTACATGCATATGTGTTCCACATAAATCATTAAACATAAGGATGTATTTAATCAATTTTAGTCACAAGATTAAGAATTTTGGTTGGAATACAAGGAAGTCCCAAATTATATAAGGACAATAATTTCTTGGTGAATGAAATTAAGTGTAAATGGGGATGGGTATTCATAACACAAATGATTGGCATGTAAAATTGCATGATTCCTTCACTTTAAAAAAGGGGGAACATAATGATTCATAGAAAGGTTTAATGAGATTTGAATGGCTATCTCATAAAATTAAAATAATATGGTCATTAAAATGGATGTTAAAAAACTAAATCATACATGAAAAAGTGTAAATAAAAAAATTAATATAAAGAAGATTCTTTAATTAATAAGAGGAGATGACCCCTTACCTTTATAGTAAACTTATAAAAGATTGGTTGGAGAATCTTATGTTCTGGGGGGTACCTTATTATGAATCTATAAACAATAAGTAAGAGTGAAATTATTCGCTAAGGGTTTCTAGGGAAGATTAAAGGTATACAGGAATAATGTTTTAGAAAAAGAGAGGGGGAATTATTTGTTAATTTCTAAAAAATTGTTTTTGACAATATATAATTAAATGATTAATTCCACATGCAATTACATGGTTTTACACAGGGTTACTAACAAAGATGAGTTGTTTTATATATTTTTATAAGTCTATGTACCTAACTCATTTAAATAATACCCATAGTGATGTGAAAGTGAGTCATGTCTATAGATAAATAAATATAAAACCTTAAAATATAATATAGGTTTTAGAAAATTCATTAATGTTTTATAAATTTTTTCAAATAACACCAAAACACATTGTTTTTATGGTGAATCAAAATTTTGGTCATTTATACTTTTTATGATATTTATTATATATTTTTTGAGATTTATTGATGTCTTAATACATACCATATATTTATAAAATATTTAATTTTTAAGAAAAAAATCGATCTTCTAATGAAATTATGAAAAAAACCACTATCGGATAATTTATACATGCTAAATTCAAAAGAATTTTTTTTTTCGAAATTGATTATCTAAAGATTAAAATATAAAATTTTTAATGAAAATATTCATAATTTTAAAAATATGGGTTTTATACTGATAATAGATTATACAACCTTAATTATATTACATATGACTTCCTAAAATAATATTATCATTTATATTTAATAATATTTATTTAATAAGAATATTTTGTTAAAATAAATATTTAAAAAATTATTGAATTAATCAAATTGGGTGTATTGATTGAAACTGCATATCTCTCATAAAATATAATTATTCATTCATCGTATCAGAATCTAATTTTAATGAAACACATTATTTAACAATTTATAAAGTAATAATTTAAAGGGATAAATATAATTCTAATTTTATAAATTATTAAAATATTAAAATTCATACAATTAGTTTCTAGAGAGATATACCCTTATTAAAATAGTGTATTCCTAAAGTGAATAGTGTGCAATGATGACACTTTATTAGGGTTATTTGATGAACATGGTTTCGACCATGTTCTAGATAATATTGAGATTCTTTGGAAAATGTTTTTTCTTATGATTTAGTTTTATAATATATTATTGGTATTGGTCAAGGAAAAATCATAGTGATTCCATCTTCCATGATAGCTCTAATAAATGGGCTTGATAGTGCATGCCCCTACTAATTTAGGCCCACAATTATTTTGTGTGTCAATTGAAATTAACATCAAACTTTATATATGACAATCATAATGATTACTGTAAAATGTCAATAATATTAGCGATTATTATGATTTATCATTCTTCTAAATCTCACTGGATATAACATATAGCAATGGAGAATAACAAAGGTAGTGAATGAGTTTTTTTATTGTTTCATGACTAAATAATGCATTTATTCATTTAAAAATGAGATTTCAATTATAAATCATTGAATTTTTTCGTTATTTAACTCTTCAGAAATTTCATACATTAAAATAGATAAGGGTACGTATATTTCATTACCTATTTCAAATCCCATGCTAATGCTAAAAACATCTGGTTCTACGATAGTAATATTACTAGTGAATTTTTATTATTTCATAGAACATTGTATATTTGATCTATTATCCTCATAATAAATTAATTATATGAAAGATCATTATTCAAGGCTACTACCTCTTGATTCAGTAAATGTGTGGGGTATGGTATATATATCCACAAGAGTGATACTAGAGACACATCATGTGCTTGAGATAGTTTAGGTGGGAGTGACTGTGGATAGGCCACAACTCCTATGTGATCATCTATCTCAATGGGGATGATTTTTTTGGAAAATGTCTTCATTTCATCCCACACCCCATGAATTTCATCTATAGTGATATATAAAGGAACACTTTTTCTCTAACTTCGAATTTTAGATCACATCGTTGATTTTCTGTATAGATATTATATCTTAATTTCGTTGATTTCATATGATGTCGAATGGTTTGGTCCTTATCTATATTCGTTATATAAGATCATGTTCGATCACCTTAAACTATAAAACATCATCCCAATATGTAAGTGTCTGACACCACATCCCATACGAAGACTCCTAATGTTATATTTGAATTCCAGACTAGAAACTATTTCTATCTGAGATCTCTAATAGGTGATGGTTTTATTACCAATATCCTAGGAAATTCATTGAACACGACCTCAAAATATCCTATAGAGTTTTAATGGTTCTCTTAGATTGACAATCAATCTTAGGGTGTTATGTATACTAATACATTGCGTTGAATTGAACGTGAGGTGAAGGATTCTCCAGAATCTCAAGGTAAACCATAGATCTCAATCAGATACAATGGACAGTGGCACTCTATTAATTCTTACAACTTCCCTTATGTATATCTTGGTTAGTTTGTTGAGAGATAAATAGTTATTAAAAGTAATGTAATGTTTTAAAATTTTTAGGTGATCAACTACCACTCAGATGCAGTTATTACCTTTAGATGTATTGGGAGCCCTGAAATGAAAAATATTGTTATGTTTTCCAATTTATAAACTTCTATAAGTAATGGTTACACAATTCATTTATAATTATATTTGTTCCCTTTGACCTGTTTTGATATCATTCCTGAAGATACAAATTCTACAATATCCTTCTTCATGTTGTCCAACCAAATTTTTTTCTTCATATCTATATACATATTAGTGGTTCCTAGATTGGTAGAGTTGGATGAGTTATGTGAATCATTTATAAGTTCCCTTTACAGCTTTAGTTTTTATGGGGCACATATCTGAGTTCAAAAACATATAACTCCATATTTTGAAAAGATTAAATTCAAAATATTTGATATCATTTTCTACTATTCCATATCATATTTTTGGGCTCTATGATCATCTCAAGAATAGATTAGTGAGTAGTAATTTGATCAAGTTAGCATGAACATCATTTTATTATTCCCATGTCCAGCCTTTTTAGGTCCAAGAATATTAGGTCTCTTTCAGTCCACTTCATAGATATGATTTCAAGATCTCTTCTACTCAGATAATCATTCACTTTGTTCACCATCCCTAGGTTGCATTGTATTAAAAAAATGATCCTTTATTATCTTTTACCCCTTCATTATCTCATATTATACTCTTTTTTCAATATAAAATTTTGTATTTTATGATCTTTAAATATGACAAACATATCCCTGTAGAGATAATTGTTCCAAATTGATAATTTTATGATCACTATATCCAATTATAGATCATTGTTTGGGTATTTTTTATCATGTATTGTTAATTGAAGAGATTCATAGGTAATCAGGTTTTCATATTGGATGAGTATGCAACCCAACCCATTTTTGGACGCATAGTTGTAGACCTGAAATCCATCCACACTAGTGGGTAATATGAGAATATGTGTAGTGATTATCCTCTTCTTTATCTCATTAAAAATCTCCTCACATTTATTTTTATAAACAGACTTCAATCTATTTTTATTTATACTAGATAATCGGTGGTAGAATCATAAGAAGTTTCTATAAAATCAATGAATGTAACCAAATAATCCATGGAAACTATGGATATCTATTAAATCTGTTTGTCCTGGATATCATTTATTTTACTATAATTGTGAAGAATCCACATAAATATCTTTACTTGTGATAAAATTCCAAAATAATGCTACATTCTTCATCGATAAATCCAATTTAATCAAAGTCTCATGAAACATTTCTCCCCAAAAGTTCCTTAGTACATCATTTAAATTCTTTTCATCTTTCTCCTTTCTTTAGGATTAGATAAGAATATCATTTATAAAGACTCTTATTTTTTTCAATTTATTTCCTAAGAACTCTATCAATTAATTCAATAAAGATGTATGGTTAATTAGTGAGTCTAAATCGCATCACTATGAACTCATAATTCCTATACCTTGTACGAAAATAATAATAGGGGATATCATACTTCTTCATATTTACAATTTAATATCCTATCCAAAGATACACCTTAGATAGTTACTATTATCCATGTAACTGATCAGAAAATTAATCAATTTAAGGAAGATGATACAATTTCAATATTTTGAAATTGTTGAGCTCACAATAATCAATTCATAGGTGCATTGAACCATCCTTATTCTTAACAAAAAGGACTAATACATCCCATAATAATGAACATGGGTGTACAAACCATTTATTCTGATTCTTCTATAGTTTATTCTTTTTCTCTTGATGTTAATAAATTACCATTCTATATAGAGTCTATAATATTTGAAAAAATATAGGTATAGGTATGATTGAGTAATAATCCTCTAGGATAGGATGAAGGCCAACCAATTCGTTAATAAACATATCATTGAATCCCCTTATAATGGGGATATTATCAAGGATAATCATTTCCTTATACTTAATGGGTTTATCTAGATACACATGATCATAATGATATATTAACAACTCTAAATATTATGATACCATTGTAGATTCCGATAAATTCATGTAATTGTATAGAATCAGAGGGTGATTTCTGATATAGAGTGTGATTTCATTCTCTTGGAAAATTATTTTATCTCAATACAAGGTTACCCAACCCATTCCAAGAATAGCATTGAAACCCACTAATGGGATAATCATAAGGTTTTCTGGGATATAAATCCCACAAAATGTTCAAGGGAAAAGTTGAATGCATTGGATATTATAATTTTCCCATTTCACATATTCATAGGTAGATATACTTCTATATCCTGAGGGGTGTTTTAATAGTTCAACTAAAATTGACTTTTATGAATGAATCATTGGTCCCGAATAAAATATTGAATTTTATACCCTTGGATAAGTATCTAAAATACCCATGACCACATTATTATCAAGATCCAAATTCGCAGTCGTAATGGTATAAACACATCCATGCTCTCTAGGCCCTAGATATTTTTGTTGTCGGATGTCATCAACAACCCTTGGGTTTTTTCATTGATTAAAAAACTATTGTTGTTCCTTGTAGATAAAAAATTAGAAATTATGTTATGGGTTGATTGTTGCATTCATTTCTTCCATCACATTTGGAAGTTTCTGTCATTGGAAAACATAATATTTGTTCCCTTCCTTCACACACACAAATAATTTTTCCCCTTTATAAAATTTTCAAGATGGTTATTACCATATTTTATACAAGTGAGTTGTTAGAATTGATTTCCACTATTATATTTCTCTATAATATTTGTAGAATAAAAATCTGACCACTACTTTCTATCTATAAACATGAGAAACCATTGAAATTATTTGATGTCCATTTCAACTACGAGGGAATATAATTTTTTTTTATAGTGGTCAAATTCTCAAACAACGATGCCTTTTAATTGACTTGAATTTATCCCACCAAAGAAGTGGTCAATATTACATTTAGTATCAATGAAAATGTGGAAGGAATATCGTGAATACTTTGGGATGTTGACCTCATATTACCTAATAGATTCTTGTTCATTTTACATGAGGTGAATGAAATCCCTATCCATTTTATCTGAAAGTGTACGAAGGAAATATATATTCGAAAACATTTTTTGGAATAATTTCCACTCCATCACTTATATCTACTCCTTGGGATTCATATATTTTTATTAATATCCCCTAATAATCTGCTTCTCCCCCCATATGATAAATAATCAAGAAAACCTTCTGTTATTAAAATAATTAAAGGATGAATAATATCTTTTAAAAAGAGTTTATCAATTGTTAATTGATTAAGGGATCATAAGATCCACAAATAGAAAAAGTATTTTAACACATAAAGGAATTCGTAACAAATTTTAATTTCATAGGGGGATGTGGGTGTTATTCCTAATTTTCTTAAAAATCAATAGTTAAGTGAGAAATTATTTCCATTTAGTTCTATAATCTTTATTCCACTAGGTCGTACATCTCATTTTGGAATTCATAAAATTTCACATCATATTTTTTAATTAATCAGTTTTTCATATTAACAACAATTAAATAAAATAAATGGAAAATTTGGGATGATTTTATTACTAGTAAATCGATATCTGGGAAACTATGAACATTAAAAAGAATAACTATAAAATTAAATATATTCCATAAAATATAAATTTCTTGGTTTCAATAGTAGTTACCAATTAAATATTTCCCAACATAAAATCATAGTGGAATTTTTGTTTCTTTAATAATAGTACTTAATATTAGTATGAATCCAATAAGGTTGATGATTGTATTCAAGATTTTGTATTTTCAAATTTATTTAAATAGAAAAAAATCACCTTAATTTTTATTTTGTAAAAATCAGACCATCAGTATTACCCAAGATTATCATTCTCACAATGGTTAAGAAATTCTATTGTATTTGAAATTTTTAACCAAATAAAATGGTTTTTCAAACATATCTTAGGTCTGAATGGAAGAGAATATCATCATGACGTGCTACATTATAGTCTATTTGACTACAATATAAATTTTATTATTCTTTTCTGATCAGGTATTTCTCATAAATAATTTTTATTGTGTATAACATATGATAAATATATGGCTGATTGTTATTATTTTACATGGAGGGTGTGGGATGAACGAACCCGGCCCGACAACCCTCCGATGTTATCGTTTAATTATTCAAGAATCGGAAATTGAAGGTGGAGGAGGCACGACGTCGTCAAGCCATGTCGCAAACTCGATAAAGGTGGCTGACACCGTCGTGCTGGTTGTGCGGGATGAAATTCAGCCCACTACAGGAGTTCTCTTCGGTGGAAGAACCTGCCAGCCCATCGGCCGGCCGTGCGAAGAGGAGCCACGACGCTAGGAGGACGCCGTGCTAGAGGACCGGCCAGTCTGTCGGTCGGCCGGGTAGAGCTAGACAGCAGCGCCAGGAGGGAGCTGCGCTAGAAGACCGGCGGCCCGCCCATGCGGGATACATGTGCAGAAGACCGGCCGGTTTGGGGAAGGGCGGCACCGCTAGGTTCTGCCGGTGGAGACAACCTGGGGGGCTGCCCCCTGGAACCCGCTCAGCTTCGGCCGAGCCAGCCGGGCCGCGCCAGGTCGGGGGGAACCCCACCAGGCCAGGCTGCGCCACTTCGGGGTGGGCCGCACCACTTCGGGATAGGCCATGCCCCTTTGGGCCGAGTTGTGTATTTCTTCAGACCGGTCTAACACCCCTGCTGGGTCGGACCCATCAAACAGGGTCAACCCGACCCGTCGGCCCACTGGGCTAAACGGGTCGGGCCAATTATTCACTTAAACAGGAATAACATGAAGATCATGCGTCCGATCGATGCGTCGTCTATGGGACAAGGCCTCTTTCTAAGAGATGGTTATTTTTCTGTACTCTAAGTGAGTTTTGGATGTCTAAGGATATCAGCCGGGTTAGAAACGAGCATATTTCTAACTGAGCCCATATAAAGGAAAATCCATTATCTCTCGAACTTGGCGTCCGATTGACGCACTGTCTGTCGCGTTTAGTTCCTATTGATGAGACGGAACATTGGGATACATCAACTCTGGAATTTTTGACAGTTGATGTATCGACCCTCTTGGATCGTGGAGAAGACCCTCCCGGAATCGAGCGTGCTATGTGTGGGAACGCTAGAGATGTCTGCGTCTATGACGACTACCATGATAGGATCCTCTGTGGGTTCAATGATGATGACCACAGTACTTGGATCCTCCGTGGGTTCAGCAGCGATGACAATTGTACTTGGATCCTCCATGGGTTCTGCAGCGATGACTACTGTACTTAGATCCTCTGTGGGTTCGGCAGTGGTGACGACTGTACTAGGATCCTACATGGGTTCGACCACGACGACTTCTGTACTAGGATCCTACGTGGGTCCGGAAGAGGAGATGATCCATAGGTGACATCTAATCATCTCCACCCTTCTTCGTGAGTAGTATACCTTTGTGAGCTGAGTCTTGAATTTCAATCGTTATCTTCGATTTGATTGTCTTGCTTTCTTGTGTAGACTGAGTTGTGCTTTCCTATGTGGACTGGGATTTACTTGGGCTCTTGAGTTGGAGTAGAACTGGAATTGATGACTTAGGTATATGTATGGGCATATACCCAAGTAGAGTTGGATAATACTTCATGTTTGTATCTTTCCGTTGTGGGTTATCCAATGTGGATTCTGGGAGGACTTCGAGGGTCTCGGGGTCCCTATTGAGTATCATATACTCACCCATGCACGGGCTATGCCCACACTACATTGTGTTGGTTGCAGATTAAGGAAAATTCTGATCGTTTTTTAGGCTTGTGGAGCGGGATAGTATCTGGAGGTGGACTATCCGGCGGGACGTACACGGAGCGGAAAGGTGGATTGGAGGAGCTGATAGACCATCTGTATCCACCATTCAGGTGGGGTTTCCAGAGGACATCTCAGGGGTTGCTACTTTACTTCTCTCAGTTGTACTGCACTTTCAGTTGGGTTTGTATACTGGCCCATTTACATTCCATCACATACTTTTGTACTCAGTTTACATAGTGTTTACTTCATATTGCGTACTCTATTGTGTTTGTTTTCTTATATAAAGACAATGTCTTCCCTTTTATCGGGATTTATGCCTTTGGTTCTAGTCACCAGCCCCTGGCCTATGGTAAGTAGTCTTGGGGTAGTCACGGTACGGGCCCTGAGGACGGGTCGTGACAAATTGGTATCAGAGGAGTCGGTTCAACCACAGAACATAGGACTCAAATAATTTCTTCTCTATGAAGAAATTGTGTTAAGGTTATTGAGTATGGTCTTCATTTACAGGAGTCTAGTGTTGGTGTGGCTGCTAACGTATCCATACACTAGGACTCTGACTTCTAATTTCCGACTCTGTGCACGAAAACACTAATTGCATGTGTGTTTTAAAAGTTTTCTATGTGATTACTTTTGGTCAGCTCACCAGGTATACTGTATTAACTGTGGTGCACCTGTTTCTTTTCAGGATGGCCCCACGATGGCAGATAGCTAGGGTTCCTAGTTTCGTGCGAGATGGAAGCCCACCGAGTGACGAGGCCTCCGTGCAGGGCCCCATTACAGCGGAGGCACCGACGGTACCTCTACCTGCTGAGCCACCGATGCCACCAGCCCCAGCAGCTGAGAGTGCACGTTGCCTGAGTGCGCTGCATGAGTTTTAACATCATAGGATTCCCTGGTTCAATGGAGAGATGGACCCTCAGGCAGCCAAGGATTGGCTGGAGGCTTTCGTCCGAGTCATCAGATTGGTAGGGACACCAGCTGAACTTATGGTTATCCTTGCGGCGAGTCTACTGCACGCAGCAGTAGGTAGATGGTGGAGACTAATGCTCTAGGTGCACGGCTAGGAATCTCTACTTTGGATGGACTTCGAGAGCCTCTTCTGCTCAGAGTTCGTTCCAGCCACCCTATGTGCGGTGTGCATCCAGGAGTTACTACAGTTTCGGCAGGGCAGCATAACAGTATCCCAGTACTCGGTGAGGTTTACCGACCTCTCACGTTACTCCACGAACATGGTACATGAACCATTCTTCAGGGCCCGGACCTTTGATAAGGGATTGAGGCATGAGATTAGGGCTTTGAGGATCTTCCTCAGCATTTCGACACAGGTAAGAGTACTGGAGTGAGCCCTTCTTGTGGAGAGCTTCTTTGCTGAGCCTATGCGAGTAGTAAGGCCTACCTTAGGGAGACACGTAGTAGAGTCTTCTACAGCAGGGAATAGAGAGATGTCGCAGACGTCCAAGAAGACTAGGCCATCAGGTGGGTGACCTCAGGATACTGGTTCAAAGGTGCGGGGCACACACAGTAGAGCCAGTCATTCGATAGGTAGGCAGTGCTATGCATGTGGTGAGCAGGGCCACATTGATCATGACTACTCGACCCTCCATGCCGAGGAGCAACAGACGGTCGAGGGACCATCCAGGCAGAGGTATAGGTTCGACCGTGGTTGTCCGTAGGGAGCAGGAAAATGAGGTTGAGGAGATGGCCAAGCAGCGGGTGGTGGGCGACGCTTCGAGGCTCTACCACGACAACCACCAGGAGGTCCACCCCGACCATAGGGAGCTGGCAGAGGGAGGAAGGCCCAGCTCTAGGAAGTTGAGTCTTACGACCACGGCGCACCTGAGATGATTCGAGGTACTATCTATGAATTCTCCACCATTGCTGCAATTCTTATAGACAGAGGAGCGAGTCATTATTTTATTCCTGCTACCTTTGTTCGGAGCTCGGATATTCCGACGGAGCCATCGGATCGATCCTTACAGCTAGAGACTCCTACGGGAGAAGACTTGACAATTACACACTGGTGCTGGTAGTGTGAGCTTACTCTAGGAGGTGAGAGCTTCAGTTGGGTTCTTCTTTTAGCACCGTCGAGGCCTTACGACGTCATCTTGAGCATGGATTGGTTATCTATAGTTCATGTACAGATCGACTATATTAGGCGAAATGTGCGATGTGTCCGCACGGATTGAAGCAGGTTCACCTTCACCGGTGAGAAGGGAGACTTTACAGCGTATGATGGACTTACGCGGTGGAGAGGAAAGTTGATCACACATCAGTTGGCTAGTATATTCCTCAGGGCGGTTGATGTGCAGAGTCTGAGTTTTCCTATTGTTGTGGATCAATATACAGATGTTTTTCCTGAAGACATTCCAGGACTACCTCTTTGCAGAGAGGTAGACTTCTACATTGACCTGTACCCCGAGACAACCCCGACATCTACTCCAGCATATTGGATGTCCCCCGCCGAGCTTCGTGAGTTGCGGGCATAGTTGTAGGATTTTCAGGGAAAGGGATTCATCCGACCTAGTGTTTCACCCTGGGCTTCTCCGATTTTGTTCACTAAGAAGGCGGACGGGATCTTGCGACTGTGTGTCGACTACCGTCGCTTGAACCAGGTGACCGTGAAGAACAAAGATCCACTTCTGAGGATTAACGACCTCTTTGATCAGATCAAGGGAGAAAGATGGTTCTCGAAGATAGACCTCCAGTCAGGCTATCACAAGCTCAGAGTTTGAGATGGGGATGTGCATAAGATGGCCTTCAGGTGTCGGTATGGCCACTATGACTTCTCGGTTATGCCTTTCGGCATAACTAACGCTCTAGTAGTGTTCATGAGTCTCATGATCATGATCTTCTAGCCTTACCTCGATCTATTTGTCATAGTCTTAATCGACGACATACTGATTTACTCGACTACTAAGGAGGAGCACACCTACCACTTGCGGGTTGTACTGGACACACTCTGAGAGCACCCGATTTATGGTAAGCTCTCAAAGTGTCAGTTCAGGATTTGAGAGGACCACTTCTTGGGGCACGTCATCTCTGAGGTGGGAGTTGCGGTGGATCCTGTGAAGATCGAGGTAGAACTATCTAAGGATCCACCCAGGAGAGTGACAGAGGTGCAGAGTTTCCTAGGTCTGGCTGGGTACTATCAGAGATTTTTGCAAGACTTTTCCAGAGTTGCAGCACCACTTTCATCTTTGATGAAGATGGTAAAACCCTTCGTTTGATCAGATAGATATCAGCAGAGCTTCTAGGAGCAGAGATAGAGATTGAATAGTGCACCCATCTTGAGGCTGCATGAGGAGGGAGTAGGGTATGTAGTTTAATGCAATGCATCAGGGACTAGACTCGAGTGTGTCCTGATGCAGGAGCGGGAAGTGATCGCCTAGGGTTCACGAAAATTGAGGCAGCATGAGAAGAACTAAGATACCCATGACCTGGAGTTAGCAGAAATGGTCTTCGCCTTAAAGATGTGGCAACACTATCTTATGGGAGAGCGTATTACAGTCTACACTGCCACCGGAGTCTCAGGTACATCTTCTCGCAGAAGGACCTGAACCTGAGACAATGGAGATGGCTCTATTTCCACCAGGACTATGACTTTGAGATAGTCTATAATCCTGGGGAGGGGAACGTCGTAGCAGATTCTCTCACTAGGAGGTCGGGCATTCAGCTACTTGGAGTGGCAACAAAGCAGTTAGCCACTTTGTAGATATCCTTTGTGGATAGAGATGGGGAATCCTTCCTACAGTCCCTCACAATCACTCCTCCACTTATTCAGTGGGTCAGAGAGGCACAATGTGGGGACATTGACTTTGAGACTCATCGTGAATAGATATCCATAGGATAGGCACCTGATGGATATTTTATAGGAGGAGAGCACGTCATCCTTTTCAGAGGACGTACCATGGTACCAGTTTCATTATAAGAGGAGGTGCTGAGGGAGTTTCACACTTCCCCATTGGCGGTACATCCAGGAGTATAGATGATGTACCAAGATCTCAGAAAACAGCACTGGTGGCCGGGTATGAAGAAGGTTGTGGCAGAGTTCATTTCTCAATGCCTCACCTGCCTGTCGGTGAAGGCGGAGCACCAAGTACCGGCAGGTTTGGTGCAACCCTTAGAGGTCCCGGAGTGTAAGTGGGACGTGATATCTATGGATTTTGTGAAGGGACTTCCACATACTTCCAGAGGACACGGCTCCATCGGGGTGATCGTCGACCGACTCACCAAGTCGGCCCACTTCCTACCGATCAAATAGCAGGGCTTTGTGGGGAGCTTGTGACCCCTATACATTCAATAGATCGTACGACTTCATTGTGTGCCATTGTCTATCATCTCTGGTCGAGACAATCGCTTTACTTCCCATCTTTGGAAGGGGTTATAGGAGGCATTTGGGATGGAGCTATGCCTGAGCACCGCCTTTCATCCTCAAAAGGATGGCCAGAAGGAGAGGACCATTCAGACAGTCGAGGATATGTTTCGTGCATGTTCCCTCGACTCTGGTTGCAGTTGGAAGGATCTCCTACCTTTGGTGGAGTTTGCATACAACAACAGCTACCACTCCACTATCGGAATGGCACCATACGAGGCATTGTACGGATGACCTTATAGATTACCTCTGTGCTGGACTAACCCTGGATTGTTTTATTTTCTCCATTCTTACCCTTACTGAGCATTTGAGCTCACCCTTTATATGTTTTCTTTTCCCTAGGATATAATGAATGTTTTTAGGTAAGAAAAAAAGGGGAAGATATTTATGGGAGATGTTGAAGATCATTTCCTACGATTAGAAGATTATATTCCGAGTTTCTAAATACACTAAACTATTACGGTACTTTGGTGTCTATTTTTGTTATGTTTTAGATATTCTGCAAATGTAATTTTATGTCCATGTATGTCAATTTTGGGCTCTCTACAAAGACTAAAAATATGATTTTGTCAAGGCCTTGTGCGAAGATTCTAGTTTGTCTCATGAGACCTACTGATGAATCAAGGAGCTATAGCGGGCTCTACCCGTCACTTAATAAGTCCAATACATTCCTCATATGTAATGTTTGAATCATAACAAAAATATTCATATTAAAACTAGAATACGAAATGTCAATACATTATCAACAAACAATGAATGGTATAAAAATAGCACATCCACAGTCATACATAACCCATTCAATACAATATGGAATATTGTATTGTAACATATTAACCTCAATCGAGAATAATGAAGGATATTGACATAGATGAAAATAATCATCAAAACTATTTGAGAGAAATATCCCCCTTTTTCTTGAAAACATTTAAAAGTCACACTATTTGTCAAGAAGCCATTTAAAAATAGATTTTTGAATCAAAGTGTCCCATATCACATTGAGTCTTTTAAAATGAATTTTAATTTTAAAATTTTAATGTCCATATAGATAAGTCCATAAAAACATTTTTAAAACATGGACAATAATAAGGAATATTTAGAATAATAAATCTTTAAAAAATTTAAAATGATATTTTAGTTATAGTTCCTTACCAAAAGAGAGACAGTTGAATAAAAATAATTGAGGTAATAAAAACATTATAATATCATGAGAATAATTGGATTCAAGAAATACTGTGTCAAAGTAAATTATATACACCATATAAAAGTCATTGGTGTATAACAGCAAAGAAGTCTGAATGGAATTTAAATTGAGACGAAATCTCTTATAAATACTGTATCCTTAGGTTAAGGATAAATAAATGACCTAATTATGTGTGACAAATATAAATACTCTCAATATAATTGGATATTCAGTGTAAATCATTCAGAGGAAATTCACACATATTCTTGTAAAAACTTCACCAATGAATTGGATATTTAACTCAATAACTGGAGAATGAGTTAAAATTACTCTTATCAAGTTTTGATCGATGACTTGAGAATATATCAATGGAGTGATTATGTTTATAAAAAGTATATCCACATAAAGTGGAGTGGAAATTATGACATAAGCAAATGAATAGTGATTCCACAAATAATCTTGGTGTTAAATAATCAATGAAGTATGCGTAAAGACGAATGAGTGGAAATTGAAATTTCTAATTACGTTATTGATTTGGTAACATGCGAAACATACACCAATGTAAGAAGGATCATAAAATGATGATGTAAATTTCTATAAATTAATGTATATTACAAAATGAATACAATCAGGGGAAGTACACAAACCACATGCAATAAATAAGTGGTGAACAATGGAAATCTCACAAAATTAAAAGTGCGATACGAAACTCCTTACATTGTACTTTTTCTTTGGTCAAGGGTAGGATAACATACAATATAATGGTGAAATAACTTTTAAATAATTATACTTGAATCATATACATTATTGTGATATCATATATGATCTCTTAACATTGATTTATTAATAATATCATAGTATTATCGTCGTTTCAAGTGTTAACAGGTTCATTTTAGTTTATATTATTTGTTATGTGAGGCATATTGGTTATGGATGGGATGTATATTATTCATATACAGAATTATATTATGTCTCTAAAAATTATTTTTAATTATCAAATGAAATTTATTCTTGAATGGATACGGTGGGAAATGAATCTCATTGCGTTCGTCGAGACAGTAATCCGTACGTACGCCCAAACGACAATATCATTCTTTTCATATTAAAATAATATATAATTGGATGGTATATTATATATACATAATCATTATCTTGTTATATTTATTATTTACATGAATTACACATCATTATTATACCCATCCAAATAAAAATGTATTGAATAACAATTACACCACGATGTGGAGACGGTAATCCGTACGTAGGCACGTATGGTGACATGTCATTCAAAGGATGGATAGAATAATGAAAATGGGTTTACCATATTTATAATAAAATTATAGTATATAGAAGATACTGGAGTTATTATTTTAGAATTGAAATAACAAAGAAAGAAGAAGTGGAAGTAGAAAAGAACTTGAAATAGGTTGGTAAAATTATTACCTCTTCTTCGGGTTCTTCCTTTTGACTTGATCAAAATGGATTCCTCAGTTGGATTTCTGACCAAAGGAATGCCTTTAGGATTAAGTGAGGGAAGTTGAGAGGATATATTGGCAGGGTTTGGCTGAGCCTAAAGGCATTGAAGGTGTAAATTTGAGAGAATGGGAAGGTCCCTTTTATAATAGGGTTGAGGGGACCTTAGGAAAAGTTAGAAATTTTATTTTATAATAAAATCATTTTCGTTTTATAATGGCTCCAAAATAGATTATTTAAAGGATAAGGTTGGTATGGGTCGAACACCACTCAACAAATAGGTTTTAGATAGGTTGGGGTCACTATATTAACCTTAACCTTTAGATTTAACTCTCAGTTAAATAGTTTGACACTTACCATGTCTCTTTGTATTTTTATATTATATTGTTAATAAACTCACTATATACGTCCAAGAGAACCCAAGTGGTTCATTAATGATACAACTATAATTATATAAGTCCTTTTAACGAACCATAATTTTTTAGGAATGTTATATCAATTTATAATATAATATTTGTTTTAAAAACTCCTTTATGTCAATTTTGACACTATTTAATAAATGCTTTTTATTAAAGTCATAAAAAACTATATTAATTCAAAAAAAACAGTTAATCAATCCTAACATGTCATATTAAGCAATAAATTTTGTGGATTTCATCAAAACAAAAAATTTAAATTTATTTTAACATTTATAATACCAATTATTTGATTCATTAATTAATAAGAAAAATAATGCATCATCATTTTGTCATAAATAAATTTAATTATTCAATGTTTAAAAATTATAAATAAAATGAAATTATGTAAAAATTAGTTTTATATTTCTAATAATATTTATAGTTGAAGAGATGACTTGTATAACCCTATGTAAAAATTGGTTTACAAAAAGATATATGCTTCTGTCATTTTTGGATTTACTTTAACTTAATTAATATAAATTGTCGTTATCACTTACAAGTGGATTTATGGGGTCCCAAAATCAACCCAAAGATTTACATGGTCTGAAATGAATCATCCTATAGGGTTATGTCACATTTTGGAGTAATTTAACAATATTATAATATTATTTATTACCCTTATTTACCGGATTTACCCTTTAATCATGGTAAATAAAATATTTATCGATGTAATTATTCAAGATGTCTAAAAATAAAAGTTACCTATTTTCACAATTTAGACCTCCTAATTATTAATATAGAATCCATTTTTCTAAATTCAAAACACAGAATTGTCAGAAATTAATTTAAAATTATTTCCCATTGTCAAAACAAAAAGCATGTTTTTATGAAATAATACCTATCAAAATATTGACACTTGCTTATGTCCAGTTTAAATGTTAAATTACTTCTAGTGGAAAAAATTAGATTAAATGATAAAAATTTAATCTAATTATACGTTAAAACCACTCAATTTTATAATTTTTCACATCAAATTATTTTGATTAAAAAAGTTGTTTTTAATTAAAATTTAGTATTTCTCAATATTCATCAAAAATTGAAAGTTTTCAGAAAAATACCAAAAATTCACCCTAACCTAATTTTAATATTTCAAATCAAAAAACGAAGTCTATTTTGAAAGATTAAATTTATAAAATTTCAAAAAGTGGGTATTTATATTCATAACGGCTAGTTTGATTGGTCGCGGTGTGTTAGAATCTCAATGTTGTGTATACAGCATGCTACTACATTATTCAAAGGGAAATGTACTGTGGAAGCTTGGGTTTATACATTATTCCCACTTTTTTGAAATAGCATCCTCGTAATTTTTAAAATTGGGCTTGGGAACATAATTTAATGTCCCACATAGAAAAAAGAGTTAATAAAAATATCACTTTAACAGAAAAAAAGAGAAGTACAAAGGTCACCCGAGATAACCTATATTAGGATTCCATGTAGAAAAACAGGGATATGGACTATAAACTATGTGTCATGTTCTGATGTAGAGGGATCAAAAACATGATCAGGAGAAAGTTAACAAAATGAAAACCACAAACTTGTGATGGGACAAACAGTCATTAGTTTCCCAGTAGTAAAAGTTATAGGACAAATTTTTTGTGAAGTTATATTTCATAAATATGAGGGATTTATTTATGAGATTGTCCAAGAATATAATGAGATATACTTAATTTTTATATAGAGTTTCATTCTTTAATAAATTTCTACTACTAACGCATTTTTTTCTAACGATGAGTATTCAAGATGACTTGGTCACACCAGAAGATCTAGAATCAAATTATAGAGTATCAGATGATTCACAAAGGGTAATCTATATATTTACCATGTCTTTAGAGATTAATCAAAACTAAAATGGTTAGTACAAGATCAGATGATCCACCCAAAGGACATTTCTTTAGAGAAAGAACACTAATCTTAATTTCTAAAATTAAACCAACAATACCCCAATGTTAAATAACTACCATTCAATAATCAATTGTCCTTAAAATCCTTCAATACAATCAAAACTAATATTGAAACCCAAAACATTGAAGAATTTGGTCATGTAGACTTCCATGTTAAATTTTATCTCCATATAACATGAACTACTCTTAAAGTCACATACATAAAAGTTATTAACCTAATCACATATTCTCTATTATAGGTTAATAATTTCCAAAAATAACCCAAATCAATATAAATACACAATCAGAACATAGAAAACAATTCACCATTAATCTCAGATGAAATCCCATAGTATTTTATTTTCCTTGGGAATATAGTGTTCCCAACAAAGACAACATCTTCCAAAATAATATTTATCACTTAATCACCAAATCATTTTCCTATACTAAGGGTATTCATTTGAAAAGACATAAGATCCCAAATCAACTTATTATTGATAAATAAAATCATTTAACTAAAAATAATTAGTCACACTAACCAGGGACATCATGTAGTCCAGTGGTAGGCGATAAATCCGAATCGCACTCTAGTTGTGGGTTTGATTCCCATATCTTTTTCCGACGCAACGGGTTTTCACACGGTCTGCGTGTTGTCATTTTTCAAATACAATATTGTATAACAGTACCAAAATGAGAGAAATTCCTCAAAATAATATTACCACAAATGTTATCTCATACCAAGAATTTTCATCCCAAAATATAATAACTTGTAATTGCCTCAAACCCAATGACCAAATAAAACCAAATGGTTATTTATAACTATATCCACAAGATAAAAGATAAGTCTTCATCAAATATCATTCTCACATGGAAAACTGGAGGTTTATAAATACAAGAGAAAATTATTCCAAAGTAATCCGATCAACGAGGAGTAGTAATACTTTTAGACATTTCTCTAATAATTTATTTCCATATATATTTTTCTTTGACCAATAAAATATCTTATATAATAGGTAATTCACTAGGTTAATGTACAGGTCCCCAACATTTACAGAAATTGACTGTAAATGGATTCTTGGACCATTTTTATTTCCTTCCACAGTACTCTTCATTTTTCCTTAGCAATTCATTACTTTATGTCCTTCTTTCCTACACATAAAGAATTTCTTTGTTGCATTGAGACACTTTCCAGGGTGTCTCCTTCCACATTTCCTACATGATGGAAATTTAGGATTCTTTTCTCTATGGTCTCTACTACTGGAGCTCTTATAATTCATCATATTTCTCTTCTTTATTGCGTGAGGGAGTTGGTAAATATATATATTGTTGATCATATTTTTGGAAAATGGATTTGGCATGGACATGATATCTTTTATGCCTATCAACATTCCATTTTGTTGCTCATTCCATCCACTGTTCCCAGCTTGTACATAATTCTCAAAGTTACTATGAATTCCTTGGACTCCAGCCATTGACTAAAACCAGAAATCATTATGTGAGTAACCATAGTCATAATATCATTTACAGAATATCATGACACCATATTATCAATTTGAAACGCCTTAGTATTAACCAAGGTCATTTATTATCATCTTATATTAAAATACTTCAAATCAGTTTGTAAAGAAAATGTAAATTATCCTAAGCATATACCCAGGGAGTGTCATAACCAAGAGTACAACAAGGTCTATTATCATGCCCCAGTTCCCGTTCGAGTGTAGCTCAAAGCAGTGTTTTCAGGTTTTACCCCTAGGTACATTTGTGCCAGAGCTGCCTCTACCTGCTCATATCCAGGAATGGTTGTATTTCTTGGAAAACTCAAAAAATCTCTACAATACCAAAATTTTAGGAAGTTATTATATACTAATCCTCAAAGTCTATCTTAAGGCTATGCGCTCTAATCAGAGTTTATCTAAATCTAGTTTCCAAGGATTGTACTAAACTTTCTCTGATAGCAACAGTAACACACGACCCCAAGAAGCCTAGAGTTACTGCATTTTTATGTATCATTGGCATGATCATAAAAGATCAAGTCTCGAAATACTGATTAGTTTCGTAGCTTTAGAAGTACTAGATGCATTAATAAGGTTTAAATTACATTATAAAATAGAAAACTACAACAACATTGTTTCCATAGACAACAATGAGATCCCATAGACTATCCCTGGAGGTCAGTCATAATATACTTCTCTGCGTCCTGGGAAAAATAAAACATAGAAAGAGGTGAGATCAGATGCACTATAAGGATAACAATATAGTGGAAACTTTCATAAATAAGCATAAACATTTAAATAAATGTACAACTAAAATCAAATCCTTTTAAACATGAACTTCTACATAATATGGAAAAAAGAAATTGAAATAATTCCATTTACTTATTCACATGGATATTATAATAGTCCAATTATAACATGAAATATCAATAACCACATTCATAATGATGGAATGCATAATTCCAGAATATCATAACCACATAGTCAAGGCCTTGTTCCAAGACTACAAATATGGTTTTGTCATGGCCTTGTGCCAAGACACTAGTTTGTCTCATGAGACCTACTGATGCATCGAGGAGCTATAGCGGGCTCCACCCGTCACTTACAAAGTCCAATGCATTCCTCATATGAAATATTTTAATCATAACATAAACATTTTTATTAAAACTAGCATAAGAAATGTCAATAATTTTTGCACAATACATGAATGGAATATAAAAAACACATACACAGTCAAACATAACTCATTAAATACAATATGGATGATTGTATTGTAACATATTAACCTCAATAGAGAATAATGAAGGATATTTAAATAGATGAAAATAATCATCAAAACTATTTGAGAAAAATATCCCCCTTTTTCTTGAAAACATTTAAAAGTCACACTATTTGTCAAGAATCCTTTTAAAATAGATTTTTGAATCAAAGTGTCCCATAACACTTTGAAACTTTTAAAAATAATTTTAATTTTAAAACCATAATTCCCATATAAATAAATCTTTTAAAACATTTTTAAAACATGGACATTTATGAGAATTATTTAGAATAATAAATCTTTAAAACATTTAAAATGATATTTTAGTTAGAGTTCTTTACCAAAATAGAGACACTTGAATAAAAATAATTGAGGTAATCAGAACATTATAATATCATGTGAATAATGGGATTCATGATATATTATGTCAAAGTACATTATATACACCATATAAAAGTGATTTGGTGTATAACAACAATGAAGTCTCAATGGAATGTAAATTGAGATGAAATCTTTTATAAAGACCATATCCTTAGGTTAAGGATAAATCAATGACCTAATTATGCATGAAAAATATAAACACTCTCAATATTATTGGATATTCAGTGTAAATCATTCGGAGGAAATTCACACATATTCTGGTAAAAACGACACCAATGAATTGGATATTTAACTCAACAAATGGAGATTGAGTTAAAATTACTCCCATCAAGTTCAAATCGATGACGTGAGAATTTATCAATGGAGTGATTAAGATTATCAAAAGTATATCCATAGAAATGGGAGTAGAAATTATGAAAAAAGAAAATGAATAGTGATTCCATACATAATCTTGGAGTGAAATAATCGATGAAGTATGTGTAAAGCCGAATAAGTGGAAATTGAAATTTCAAATTCCCTTATTGATTTCATAACATTTGAAACATTCACCCATGAAAAACGGATCATAAAAGGATGATGTAAATATCCATTAATTAATGTATGTTACACAATGAATACAATCATTAGCAGTACACACACCACATGTAATAAATAAGTGGTGAACAATGGAAATCTCCTAGAATTGTAAGTGAGATAAGAAACCCCTTTCTTTGTACATTTTTCTTGTTCGAGGGTAGGTTAACATTTTTTATAATGGTGAAATAAATTTTATTTAATTATAAAATATTTATATATATTAATATGATATCATATATGATTTCTAACATTTATTTGTTAATAATATCTTAGTATTATCGTCGTTTTAGGTGTTAATGGATTCGTTTTCCGTTATATTATTTGTTATGTGAGCCATATTTGTTATGGATTTGATGTAACTTATTCATATCCAGAAATATATTATGTCTCTAAACATTATTTTTAATAATCAAAATAAATTTCTTCTTGAATGGATACAATGGAGAATGAATCCCATCGCGTTCGTGGAGACGGAAATCCGTAGAAATGTACGAGCGAAAATACCATTCTTTTGATATTAAAATAATATATAATTGGATGGTAGATCATATATACAGATTCATTATCATGTTATATTTATTATTTACTTTAATTACACATCATTATTATACCCATCCAAATAATAATGTATTGAATAACAATTACACCACGACGTGGAGAGGTTAATCTGTACGTACGCACGTATGGTGACATGTCATTCAAAGGATGGATAGAATAATGAATATGGTTGTAACATATTTATAATCAAATTATAGTATATAGAAGATACTGGAGTTATTATTTTAGAATTGAAATAACAAAGATAGAAGAAGTGGAAGTAGAAAAGAACTTAAAAGAGGGTGGTGAAATTATTACCTCTTCTTCAGGTTCTTCCTTTTGATTTGATCAAAAGGGATCCTTAAGTTGGTTTTATGACCAAAGGAGGGACTCTAGGATTAAGTGAGGGAAGTTGAGAGGATATATGGGCAGGGTTTGGCTAATCCAAAAGGCTCTGATGGTGTGAATTTGAGAGAATGGGAAGGTCCCTTTTATAATTCGGGTGAGGGGATCTTAAGAAAAGTTAGAAATTTTATTTAATAATAAATTCTTTTTCAGTTTATAATGGCTCCAAAATATATTATTTAAATGATAAGGTGGGGATGGGTCTAACACCCCTCAACAAATAGGTTTTAGATAGGTTGGGGTCACTATATTAACCACAACCTTTAGATTTAACTCTTAGTTAATTAGTTGGACACTTACCTTGTCTCTTTGTATTTTTATATTTTATTGTTAATAAACTCACTATATACTTCCAAGAGAACCCAATTTGTTCATTAATGATACAAATATCATTATATAAGTCCTTTGGTTGAACCATATATTTTAATGAATATTATATCAGTTCATAATATAATATATGTTTTAAAAACTCATTTTTGTCAATTTTGACACTATTTAATAATTGATTTTTATTAAAGTCTTAAGAACTATATTAATTAGAAAAAAATTCATTTAATCAATCCTAACATGTCATATTAACCAATAAAATTCTTTTATGTCATCAAAAGATAAAAATTATATTTATTGTAACATTTATAAAACCAATTATTTGGTTCTTTAATTAAAAAGAAAAATAATTCATCATCTTTTTTTCATAAATAAATTTATTTATTAAATTTTTAAAAATTATAAATAAAATACAATTATGTAGGATATCGTTTTAGATTTCTAATTAATATTTATTGTTTAAGAGATAACTTGTATAACCCTATGTAAAAATGGTTTTACAAAAAGATATATGCTTCTATCATTTTTTGATTTACTTTAACTTAATTAATATAAAGTGTCGTTATCACTAACAAGTGGATCAATGGGGTCCCAAAATCGACCCAATGATTTACATGGTCGGAAATGTATCATCTAATAGAGTTATGTCTCATTTTGGAGTAATTTAACAATATTATAATATTATTTGTTACCCTTATTTACCGGATTTACCCTTTAATCATGGTAAATAAAATATTTATCGATGTAATTATTCAAAATGTCTAAAAATAAAAGTTACCTATTTACACAATTTGGACCTCCTAATTCTAAATATGGAATCCATTTTTCTATATTTAAAACACAAAAGTTTCATAAATTAATTTAAAATTAATTCCCGTTGTCAAAACAAAAAGTGTGTTTTTATGAAATAATAACTATCAAAATATTGACACTTGCATATGTCCAGTTTAAATGTGAAATTACGTCCAATGACCAAAATTAGATTAAATGGAAAAAATATAATCTAATTATTCTTTATAACCACTCAATAGTATAATTTTTCACAAAAAAAATATTTTGATTAAAAAAGTTTTTTTTATTTAAAATTTAGTATTTCTCACTATTCCTCAAAAATTGAAAGTTTTCAGAAAAATAAAAAAAATTCACCCAAGCCTAATTTCAAAATTCCAAATCCAAAAATTTAGTCCATTTTGAAAGATTAAGTTTAAAATTTTTTCAAAAAGTGGGTATTTCTATTCATAACGTCTAGTTTGATTGGTCGCGGTGTGTTAGAATCTTGAAGTTGCGTTTAATGCAAGCTACTACATTATTCAAAGGAAAATGTACTGTGGAAGCTTGGGGTGATACATTCTTCCCACTTTTTTGAAATTGCATCCTTGTAATTTATAAAATTGGTCTTGGGAACATAATTGAATGTCCCACATCGGAAAAAGAGTTAATAAAACTATCACATTGAAGGAAAGAGAAGTAAAAAGGTCACCTGAGATAACCTATATTAAGATTCCATGTAGAAAAACATGGATATGGACTATAAACTAAGTGTCATGTTCTGATGAAGAGGGATCAAAAACATGATCAGGAGAAAGTTAACAACATGAAAACCACAAACTTGTGATGGGACACACAATCATTAGTTTCTGAGTAGGAAAAGTTAAAGGACAACTTTTTTTTAAGTTACATTTCATAACTATGAGGGATTTATTTATGAGATTGACCAAGAACATAAAGATATATACTTACTTTTTATGTAGAGTTTTATTATTTAATAAATTTCAACTACTAACGCATTTTTATTAACTGATGAGTATTCAAGATGACTTGGTCACACCGGAAGAGCTAGAATCAACTTATATAGAATCAGATGATTCACAATGGGTAATATATATATTTACCTTTCCTTTAGAGATTAATCAAAACCAAAATGGTTAGTACACGATCAGATGATCCACAAAAGGATATTTCTTTAGAGAAAGAACACTAATCTTAATTTCTAAAATTAAACCAATAATACACCAAAGTTAAATAATACCATTCAATAAACAATTGTCCTCAAAATCCTTCAATATAATCAACACTAATATTGAAAACCAAAACATAGAAGAATTTGGTCATGTAGTCTTCCATGTCAAATTTTATCACCAAATAACATCAACTAATCTTAAAGTCACATACTTAAAAGTTATTAACCTAATCACATATTCTCTATTATAGGTTAATCATTTCCATAAATAACCCAAATCACTATAAATACACAATCAAAACATAGATAAAAATACACCATTATGCTCAGATGAAATCCAATAGTGTTTTATTTTCCTTGGGAATATAGTGTTCCCAACAAAGCGAACATCTTCCAAAATAACATTTATCACTTAATCACCAAATCATTTTCCTATACTAAGGGTATTTATTTTAAAAGACATAAGATCCCAAATCAACTTATTATTGATCAATAAAATCATTTAACTAAAAATAATTAGTCACACTAACCAGAGACATCACGTAGTCCAGTGGTAGATGATAAATCCCAATCACACTCTGGTTGTGGGTTTGATTCACATATCTTTGTCTGACGCGACGGGTTGTCACATGTTCTGCGTGTTGTCCTATTTCAAATACTATATTTTATAACAGTACGAAAATGAGATAAATTAATCAAAATAATATAACCACAAATGTTATCTCATACCTTTAATTTTCTCCCCAAAATATAATAACTTGTAATTTCCTTAAACCCAATGATCAAATAAAACCAAATGGTTATTTATAACTATATCTACAAGAGAAAAGATAAGACTTCCTCAAATATCATTCTCACATGGAAAATTGTAGGGTTATAAATACAAGAGAAACTTATTCCAAATTAATCCCATAAACAAGGAGAACTAATACTTTTAGACATTTATTTAACCATTTATTTCCATATAGCTTCTTCTATGACCAAGAAAATATCTTATAGAATAGAGAATTCACTCGGTTAATGGCCAGGTCCCCTACATTTACGGAAAATGACTGTAAATGGATTCTTGGACCAATTTTATTTCCTTCCATAGTACTATTCATTTTTCCTCATTAATTATTCACTTTATGTCCTTCTTTCCTACACATAAAGAATTTCATTGTTGCATTGAGACACTTTCCAGGGTTTCTTCTTCCACATTTCCTACATGATGGAAATTTAGGATTCTTTTCTCTATGGTCTCCACTGCTGGAGCTATTATCATTCATCACCTTTCTCTTCTTTATTAAGTCCGAGAGTTGGTTAATATATATGTTGTTGATCATATTTTTGAAAAACGGATTTGTCATGAATATGGTATCTTTTATTATTGTCAGCATTCCATTTGGTTTCACATTCCATCCATCGTTCCTACCTTGTACATCATTCTCAAAGTTACTATGACTTCCATGGAATCCATCTATTGAGTAAAACTAAAAAGAATTATGTGAGTAATAGTAGTCATAAAATCATTTAGAGAATATCATGACACCATATTATCAATATGAAACACCATAGGATTAACCAATGTCATTTATTATCATCTTATATTAAAATACTTTAAATCGGCCTGTAATGAAAATGTAAATTATCCTATGCATATCCCCAGGGAGTGTCGTAACCAAGAGTGCAGCAAGGCCCATTATCATGCCCCAGTTCCCGTTCGAGTGTAGCTCAAAGTGGATTTTTCAGGTTTTACCCCTAAGTACATTTGTGCCAGAGCTGGCTCTACCTGCTCATATCCAAGCAGGGTTGTATTTCTTGGAAAACTCAAAAAATCTCTACAATACAAAAATTTTAAGAAGTTCTTATATACTAATCCTTAAAGTCTATCTTAGGGCTATGTACTCTAATCAGAGTTTATCTAAATCTAGTTTCCAAGGATTGTACTATACTTTCTCTAATACAAACGGTAGCACCTGTCCTCAGAAGCCTAGAGTCGATGCATTACTATGTATCATTGGCATGATCATAAAAGATCATGTCTCGAAAGACCGATTAGTTTAGTATCCTTGGATGTACTAGATACATTATTAAGGTTTAGATTATATTATAAAATGTAAAACTAGAACAACATTGTCCCATAGACAACACTCAGATCCCATATACAATCCCTAGAGGACAGTCATAATAAACTTCTTTGCATCCTGGGAAAAATAAAACACAGAAAGGGGTGAGCTCAGATCCTCTTTAAGGATAAAAATATAGCAAAAACTTTCATAAATAATTATAAAAATTTAAATAAATGTATAAATAAAACCAAATCATTTTAAACATGAACTTATACATAATATGGAAAAAAATAAAATGAAATAATTCTGTTTTCTTATTCACATGGATATTATACTAGTCAAATTATAACATGCAATATCAATAACCACTTTCATAATGATGGAATGCATAATTCCAGAATATCATAACCACATAGTCAAGGCCTTGTTCCAAGACTACAAATATGGTTTTGTCAAGGCCTTGTTCCAAGACATTAGTTTGTCTCATGAGACCTACCGACACATCGAGGAGCAATAGAGGGCTCCAGCCATCACATACTAAGTCCAATGCATTCCTCATATGAAAAATTTGAATCATAACATAAACATTAATATTAAAACTAGCATACGAAATGTCAATACTTTATCCACAATCCATGAATGGAATAGAAATAACACATACACAGTAAAACATTACTCATTCAACACAATATGGATTATTGTATTGTAACATATTAACCTCAATCGAAAATAATGAAGGATATTGACATAGATGAAAATAATCATCAAAAATATTTGAGAAAAATATCCCCCATTTTTGTTGAAAACATTTAAAAGTCACACTATATATCAAGAATCCATTTAAAAATATATTTTTGAATCAAAGTGTCTCATACCACTTTGAATCTTTTAAAAATAATTTTAATTTTAAAACCTTAATGTCCATATAAATAAATCCTTTAAAACATTTTTAAAACATGGACAATAATGAGAATTATATAGAACAATAAATCTTTAAAACATTTAAAATGATATTTTAGTTAGAGTTCTTTACCAAAAGAGAGACACTTGAATAAAAATAATTGAGGTAATAAAAACATTATAATATCATGTGAATAAAGGGATTCATGATATACTATGTCAAAGTACATTATACACACCATATAAAATTGATTTTGTGTATAACAACAAAGAAGTCTCAATGGAATGTAAATTGAGATTAAATATTTTATAAAGACCATATCCTTATGTTAAGGATAAATCAATGACCTAATTATGTGTGAAAAATATAAATACTCTCAATATTATAGGATATTCAGAGTAAATCATTCTGAGGAAATTCACACATATTCTTGTAAAAACAACACCAATGAATTGGATATTTAACTCAACAAATGGAGATTGTGTTAAAATTACTCTCATCAAGTTCATATCGATGACGTGAGAATTTATCAATGGAGTGATTATTTTTATCAAAAGTATATCCATAGAAAGGGGAGTGGAAATTATGAAAAAAGAAAATTAATAGTGATTCTATACGTAATCTTGGAGTGAAATAATCAATGAAGTATGCATAAAGCCGAATGAGTGGAAATTTAAAATTAAAATTCCCTTATTGATTTGGTAACATATGAAACATTCAACCATGAAAGAAGGATCATAAAAGGATGATGTAAATATCCATAAATTAAAGTATATTACACAATGAAAACAATCATAAGCAGCACACACACCACATGCAATAAATAAGTGGTGAACAATGGAAATCTCAAAGAATTAAAAGTGAGATAAGAAACCCCTTACTTTGTACATTTTTCTTGGTCAAGGGTAGGTTAACCTCATTTATAATGGTTAAATAAATTTTATTTAATTATAAAAGAATCATATACATTAATATGATATCATATATAATTTTAAACATTGATTTGTTAAAAATATCTTAGTATTATCGTCGTTTCGGGTGTTAACGGATTCGTTTTCCTTTATATTATTTGTTGTGTGAGCCATATTTGTTATGTATGTGATGTATCTTATTTATATCCAGAAATATATTATGCCACTAAACATTATTTTTAATAATCAAATGAAATTTATTCTTGAATGGATATGATGGAGAATGAATCTCATCGCGTTCGTGGAGACTGTAATCCGAACATACGCACGAGCAAAAATACCATTATTTTGATATTAAAATAATATATAATTGGACGGTATATCATATGTACATAATAATTATCATGTTATATTTATTATTTACTTTTTAGAAGATATTTTTAGTTACGGATGTATCACAATTTCCACCCATGGTAGGATCATATCCTTATATTAACTCCCTTTATTCAATGAAGGGGTCAAGAGCTGTATGTCAATACATTGAATCCAACATTCATTTCCTATAATGAATTCATGTTGAGAACAATGGTGTTTGAACAATTATAATGATTATAACTAGTTAATATTGCCTTAAATTAATTATCTTATAGATTCACACCTGATGCAAATTGGGTATGAAACATGGTTGAATCCATGCACTCGATATCCCATGTTGAATGTATATCATGAACTATGATAGATTTTGATCAAATGTTGTGATAGAGGAATATTCATGTTATATTGATGGTTGTGACTACGGTATATTGTAAAATGAGATATACAAACATTATTTCATATCCAACAATTTCTCACTTTCACTAAAACCTGATAAGGAATTTTTGAAAAAATCCAAAAAAATTATGAATCCATTCACACTCATATAGATATGGTTTATAAAATTATCTTCATTGCACAATTTATCCAAAACTCATATCATTTCTCTAATGATTAATTATGTGATCCTATAGGCCATTGTTCCATTGAAAACAAATATGAAATCTAGATTTCATATAAGTACAAAAATAGTATCCTTTAGCAATATATCAGTGATACTCAAGAAACAATGTGGCTTGGTGTGATTAATATCAAATATAAAAAATATCTCTAAATGAAAAAGCCTTAAAAAATATTTATCATATAAATTGTATGTATACCTATATCCATTATTCTAGGACATTGAGTGACTACTGGACATGGAACATGTCAATCTAGTATTTTCCCAACTCATACATTCAAGGATCTCTGAAATTGATTATCTAGTATTACTTAATATATAATTTTTCATTCATATAAGTTATTGAGCACATCACATCTCTTTAGAACCCCAAGACACCCTGAGAGGGGAGGGATGAATCAGGGTGTCAACATTTTCTTTTAAAAACAAGGATCTTGTTCCCACGTTGGTAGGAACTCTTTAAACTTGTAGGATGGATATGATCAACAATGAAACATTCACATGAAAAGAGAAGATTCATAAATTTTTACTTGGTTCATCTCTAAGGGATATGTCCAAGGAGCATATGCCGAAAAGTAGATGGTTGTACTGAATTCCACAATTCTTCAGTAGTTGTGGATTACAATGGTTCGGGCATAGTCACTCTGTCTCAGGCTCACTGCCTTTACAAAGGTTTAGGGATAGCTCACTACTTCCCTCGAGTCACTCCTGTTGAATCCCCCTGGCTCACTACCTTTGTAGAAGTCACACTCAATTTATAGACATGAAGGTCTCTTCTAGATATATACATGATGTTCTTTGTCTCCTGTTCACCATGAGTATTTTCTTGCATCAGGGATTAGAGTTGATTCTCTTTTCAGCTCAATTCTCCTGCTTTAGTGCAATGACTGAATGCACTAGATCCACTATTGAATGAATATGCTCTAATGAAGTTCAACTTCTACCCATAGACTAATCACACATGGCACCGAAGGTATCAGGAAAACATCCAGCTTCCATGTAGCCCTAAATCACTACTGGAAAACAACCTGACTAGGCGCCTTACACAAATCAGGCGCACAAAGCCTCGGCACGCAAGTCACAACTGGCGCGCAAGTCCACCTCAGCCACTTGGCGACACAAGCTTCTTCAACTCCAAACTTGCGCGACACACTCCCTTTCTCAACCAAACCACCATAGGTGCGCAACTGTCACATATTGTGCGACTTGTACTTGCGTGACGCACCACCACCTGCGCGACCACTACACCAGCATGACGAGAGCTCTGATTTTTTAAAGTGTTGAACTTTGTACCTAATGAGGAGGGGTGGTCATCTATTTATAGGCAAATTGGACCCCCAGCGCGGTGGCACGCAAGTCTACCCTCGACGCACATGTCTCAGCACGCAAGTCTCTTCCCATGAAAGTTACTTGCACGAACCTCTCTCTTTTTCCATATTTCAAAGATCTGATCTTGAAAAACATATGGCACGCAACATTCCAATCCTCCTAGGCACGGGTGTGCAAGTCCTTTCACTGCGCGCAAGTCAATTGTGTGACCACACCAATACCTGTGCGACCCTTATCCCTATCCCATTTATCCATGTTAGGATCTTGGAAAACACCAGATGTGAAATTTCTCTCTCCTTTAAGTACACAACACGCAAGTCTCTTTTCCAAAAACACATTTCTCCATTTTTCTATTTTCAGGCACAAAAATTTGGAAAATACTAGAAAATGGAGCCACCTTGTATCTTCTCTTTTTGTACTGCCTCCAAATCATACAGTCCGTTGTTGATGTTATTTAATCAAACACGGATCACTAAACATAGCTCTTGAACTCGACATTCCACCATGAAATCCCATTTGTCAAAAAAGTTTTATGTCATTAGTGTTATTGTCAACAATCACAACACTTCAAGAATTCTGCCTTTCTGTGATTTGGATTCTTCAACAACTCTACTGCTTTCATCACAAACTCCACTATCTTGATATATATCCTTTCATAGAACAGCATTAACATCATCATATTTTGAGACAATGTGAAGTGCATGGCCATCCCATAATTCCAATCCCTTTCACACTGCCTTCTTATTCAACTGTCATTCTCTACTTCATGCAAAACATATGATTCAATTCTTCAAGTAGGCTCTGGCATGGTTCTCATGCAATCATGACAAATTTCATTTTCATCATCTTCCGTCATGTCTTCATTAATCATCCTCAGATGGATTATAGCTCACCATTCATCACTGTAGTAAACAATGTCTCACCTTTGACACATGTTCTTTGAACTTATGACCAGAACAACAATCATATTAATTTCATTTCCACCATTTCATTGGAGTACTTCTTGATCTCCTTCATTTTGATCTTCATTGAAAACTATTGACAACAAATACAACCTTATTCACAAATAGTTCCCAACAATCGACCCCTTTGTAATTTGTTGTCAATATTATACATATCTTCTAAAATGAATTTGTTAATGTCAAAATGAAAATCTTCTCTTCAATCAAATTTTCTTTTCAAACGTTCATTTCACATTATCTCCACTATATTGACAAGAAATACAAAGTTCATGGTAGAGAGGGGATCAATCTATACTTAAGTAATGAGTCATCAATCATTTCACTCTATGTATACTTAAGCAATGCTCGGTGTAGAAAACTAGAGGATTTGATTTACACAACTAGGTTGTCCATTATTCACTGGTCATGATACCACATGAGATGAGAACTCATGTACATTGTCTTTCAGGGTTTTTCGCTTTCATTTCGGGTTAAGGAAATCAAATGTGATAGGGAAAAATAAACTTGAAACTCTTTCACTCACATTAGAAAAAAAATCAAAAACATTCAACTGTAATTGGCAGGATTAGTGGCCTTGGGGAACTTCCATTCTTCTTATGTCACTGATCAATTCAGTTACGCCCCCTTTGTAGAATTATCTTTTTTCTCTGAGTAACCAAGTTTCAGAGATTGAGAACTGACACACCTTTTCCAATGAAATGTTATTCAAGAAATTTTCAGAGTAATTGCATTCAATACCAGCTAGAGTTGATAATGATGGAAACAATGATTTTGGAAGCTTTTCCATTTTTCTCCCCCTCAAGGGAAACACTCCTCATCATCTTCATCAAGAGTGATCCTTCATCTTCTTAATCTTCTAATATCAATTGATGAATCATCCATGGATTGAAACTTCTTCATCTTAGCCATTAAGAGTTGACAACATTCACTACTTCTCACATTCCCACCCCTGAGAGCATGTTTCACCTTCAATTCCCTGCATTGTGAGCAGAAATACAAAACAAAAATTGTTAGGGGAATAAGGTGGTTCCTCCTCTCTTTGTTAGTATGAACTTCATGGTTGAGGTGCTTTTCTCAACCATGTTCCACTGTTCACTTCATTCTTCATGACTGCACATTTGAACATATTTTTTGATTTGTTTTTATGTGGCATGGATCTCTTCACATTCTCTTCTTCTTTGTGTGGAGAATTTTTCTGCTTAATATCCATTTTTAATGATACATTCTTACTACTTTTGAGGACTACTTCATGCTCTGGTATTATGGTTAGACTACCTTTTCCAATGTGGTTGTATTTCTTGCATCTCTCACATAGAACTTATTTTACAAGTGTGTTTCTCTTGGTTTGAAATATCTCATGCACTTTGTCTTCATCACATGAAAGTTTTTCTTTTCCTTTACCACTATCCTTGGTTTATTTATTTTCATGTATCCACATTATTTCGAAATCTTCTGCCCAGATGACCGATTTGTCATTTGGAACTATTGCAATAGGTTTTGATCTTCTACATCGGTTCATCGGAGTTTCATCTCTATTAGTTTCTCTTTTAAATGAATGACCCTTCAATTTTATGGATCTAAAATCCTGGGTCTTCTTAGATTCCCTACTTGATATCTTCTTTGGAAAATGTGTTTTCACAATATTCTTCAGATTTATTCCCATGGTATATTCTTCATACTTAGCCGGCATTATAGGTCTTATATTCTTATCAATAGTGAAATCATGTAGAGATGGACATGTGCCTACCTTTTTACCACTGTCGTTGAATACATCACAGATGTTATCAAGAATTTTAAATCTCTTTGCTGTAAATAGATGATTCTGGACATGAAGATGTTGCTTATTCTTCCTTAGATTTCTGTAAAGACCTGTAAAATTCAAAGAATTTTTTTCTTAATTTTCTTTGGGATTTTAAAAAAGCGCAGTTTCTGACGGAACCTAATTCTGAGGCCCGGTGTTCCCGGAATCTTTTTCCGAAGTTTAGCCCGGGTACGTTCAGTGAACGAATGAGCGGATTCTTCTGACCTTTGAACCGGTTCTCGGAATCGGATTCTGAGGGCACTGTTGAAATCACAGCGCCGGTAATTTCTTAGAAACACCTTTTCTGGAGTTGCGTTTGCTCGGGTGTGTTTTTTAAATTTTTCGGGTTAAGTAAATGAATAAAATAAATTGGTCGCACCATTTATTTTATTTAAGTTGTTAACCTATGTTAAGGGGTTAAAGTGGGACCCACAATATCCTACACCACTAGGTAGGATATTTGTGGGGTGGGGCCCACACGAGCTCCACCGTTTCTTTTCTTCATAAGTAACGCACCCGCACCACCCTTTTTAATGAAGCCAACTCTTGCGTTTAATTTGGATATTAAACGTCTCATTAATTGGGCGGCTTTAAACTCCTAAATTAATTGATCATTTCTTTTATTTTTGAATTTCAAAGAGTTGGTTTGAGTGTTAATAAAACACAACAACAGTTATTTTATTTGTGTTGGAACTTGTTGCGTGGAGAGTATTTAGTGAAAAGCCTTCTTCTTCGACGAAGAACGCGAAGAACACACCACTCTCCGACGAAGAACGCCAAATCCTCGGAGATAGAATACGTGGCACCGTGTACCGCGACCCCAACGATTCTTCTTTTGCGACGCTTCTTCCGCGATGTTCCTTCTCCACGATGCGATGATCCTCCTTCTGTGACGCCTTCTTCCGCGACGAATCCTCGCCCATCGAATTCGACGAGGTAGGGATTTATTTTAATTTTTGTTTGTGAAATCTTCCACTGACTTTCTTCATTTCTATTAGAGCCGCCTGATACCAAAATAACAGGAGGGGGTCGGACCGCACGAACACGGCCGACCCTCCTCTCCCCTTTGGTTGTTTGATGTTGTTTTCGGCACGAACAAGGCAACGCGGTGCTGAAGCATCGTGCAGAAATATTAAAGAAGGGGGAGAAGCGGCGCTGTCGGGCCGCGCCGTTGAAGACGAACCAAAGACGCGGCACGGTTGCGCCGCGTTGGAGAAAAAAAAAGCACAGCGGCCAGAGCAGGGCCGTGGCGGAGGGGCGTGGCAGCGTCGCGCCGCGCCGGACAGACCAAGGCCGCGACTGAGGCCGCGGCGGAGCCCGGAGACCGACGACCGGTTCCGGGCCGCCGGCATCGGAGCAGGGAGACCGGCTAGCGCCGATCCCATGGCGGCAGCAGCTGGCCGGCCGGTCAAGAGAAAACCGGGGGTTCATAACCCCCGGTCGGCCAGTAGGTGCGGCCCCCCACATGGGGGTCATGGGTTTTCAATGTGGGGGGGGGGGGGGTTGTGCGCCCCCCCTTCACCGCTCGGCCGTTACGGCCGAGCCGCCGGGCCGCTGGCCGCGCCGGCACTCCGGGCCGGGCTACCCAGGCCGGGCCGCGCCCAAGCGGGCCGGACCTAGACCCGGTTCGGGTCGACCTGGTTTGGGTTGACCTAGTTCGGGCCGACCCTAGCGGTATCGGGCCGGGTCGGACCGGGCCCGAACAACCTAATACCGAACCTCTTTCTGTCTTCTGCACATAACATGTGCTCTGGACCTCCTATCAATGCACCGTCAACTGCGATGCGATACTTGGATCGACATGGTCATTTTGTTATATTACACTCAAGGTTTCAGTGTACTTTGGGTTCGGCCGGGTTGGTTCGTACACGAAACCAACCGGGCCCTCGGAGCGGAAACGCTTATAACTTGAGCTCTGGACGTCTGATTGACGTTCCGTCGACCTTGCTGGATTCCTCTTAGTGAGACGGACCTTTTGGCTTACTCTGCTTAAGATTTGGATGCAGTTGGAGTATGGTTGGGTTGGTTTTGACTTAAAACCAACTGGGCCCCTGGGACGAAAAAGCCAATAACTCTCAGACCGGGCGTCAGATTGACGCGCCGTCTATGACGTTGAGTTCCTGTTGACGATACGGAACTTTTGGATACATCAACTCCGGACTATGTATCAGTTGATGTATCAGCCCCTCGGCTCGTGGAGCGGACCCTCCCGATCGAGCTTGATGTGTGCGGGAACCCTAGAGCTGGCTGCGACTGCAACAACAATGGCGACTGTGCAGAAATCCTCTGTGGATTCGACGGTGACGACTACAGCACTCAGCGATCCTACGTGGATCAGTGCTACCGATCCTGTGTGGGTCAGCGCTCAGCGGTTCTGTGTGGGCCAGTGCCTATAGATCCTGTGTGGGTCATTACGGGGGTTAGTTATCTATCGATCCTGTGTGGGTCAGATCCTTTATGGGTGATTGCGAGGGTTAGTACCTATCGATCCTTTGTGGGTCCGACAGCTTAGATTAATCAGTGGCTATATCTGATCATCTCTATCATCATATGACCTTTGTGAGATGTATCTTGACTTTCAATCATTATCTCAATATGTTTGACTTGATATCCTATGTGGATTACGTTATGCTTTCCTGTGTGGATTGGGTTGTAGTTTTCTGTGTGGACTGGGTTGTACTTAAGCTCGGATATTGGGGCTGGATGAGAATTGATGACTTAGGTATATGTATGGGCATATTCCTAAGTAGTTTCGGATGTTACTTTTTGTTTGTATCTTTTCTTCGTCGATTATCCTTTGTGGATTCTAGGAGACCTTCAGGGGTCTCGGGGTCCCTACTGAGTAGCCTATACTCACCCCTGCACGGGCTATGCCCGCACTACGTTGTGTTTGTTGCAGACGACGGACAACGCTGATCGTGGTTGAGGCACGAGGAGCAGGTCGGTACTCGGAGGTGGATCATTGGGTGGGGCGTACTCGGAGCAGACGTCTAGACCCGAGGAGCTGTGGAGGCTATATGTACCCACCATTACAGTGGGACGTCCAATGGACAGCTCTAGGCTGCGGCTTTACTTCCAGTTGCAGTTTTCCCTTTCCATTTGTACTTTACTTTCAGTTTGGTTTTGTATTATGTCCAACTTACTTTTTCCGCACTTACTGTTGTACCGAATATTTAGTCAGTATTTACTTCTTCTTGCTTGCTCGGTGATGTTTTTTTACATTACAAAGGCAATTCCTTCCTTTTTTTTATCGGGAATTACGCCTTGGTGCTAGTCGTCAGCCCCTGGCCTATGGAAGGCGGGCTTGGGGTAGTCACAGTACGGGCCCCGAGGACGGGTCGTGACAAATTGGTATTAGAGGAGTTCAGTTCTACCACAGAACTCAGGACTCTGATCTTTTTCTACGTGAAGCAATAGTGTTAAGAGTATTGACTGTGGTTATCAGTACAGGGAGTCCAGTGTTGGTGCGGCAACCGACGTATCCGTACACCAGGACCCTGACTTCTGATTTCTGACTTATTGCACGAAAACCTTGATTGCATGTGTGTTTCAAGTTTTCTTTGTGATTACTTTATGTCAGCTCACCAGGTATACTGTTTAACCGTGGAGGACCTGTTTTTTTCAGAATGGCCCCATGACGGCATCCAGCTAGGGTTCTGAGAGTTGTGTGTGATGACAGCCCAACAAGCGATGAGGCCCTGGTACAGGGCCCTTTGACAACAGAGGCACCAACGGTACCTCTACCCGCCTAGCCACCGATGCTACTATCCCCAGCTGCTGACGATGCACATCGCCTTAGTGCACTGCACAAGTTTTTGCACCAGCGACTGCCCAGGTTCCACGTGGAGACGGACCCTCAGGCAGCTGAGGAATGGCTGGAGGCAGTTTTATGGGTTTTCAGGTTAGTGAGGACACCGGCAGACCTCATGGTGATCCTTGCAGTGATCCTCCTACACAGGGCAGCAGGAAGATGGTGGAGCTTGATGCTCCAGGTGCATGATGAGGCATCTCTCCTCTGGACGGAATTTGAGAGCCTCTTCCGCTCAGAGTTCGTCCCAGCCACCCTCAGTGCGGTGCGCATCCAAGAGCTTCTACAGCTGCAGTAGGGAATCTTGACGGTCTCCCAATACTCGGAGAGATTTACCGATCTCTCGCGCTACTCGACAGACATGGTACGAGACCCATTCTTCCAGGCCCAGACCATTGAGCAGGGATTGAGGCATGAGATCAGGGCATCGCTGATCTCCCTCAGCATTCCCACTCAGGCAGGGGTACTGGAGCGAGCCCTTCTGATCAAGAGCTTCTTTACTGATTCTATACTAGCGGCAAGACCTACCACAGGGCTGCACGTGGCGGAGTCTTCTGCATCCGGTAGTGGACAGATGTCGCAGAGGTCCAAGCGGACCAGGCCATCTGGAAGATGACCTCAGGATACTGGCTCGGAGGTGCGGGGCACACGTAGCAGAACCAGTCTTACAAGTGGAAGACAATTCTATTCATGCGGCGGGCATGGCCACATGGCTCGTGACTGCCCGACACGCCATGCAGAGGAGAAGCAGACGGTTGAGGAACCAGGTAGGAAGAGGCAGAGGTTCCACTGTGGCGGTTCGCAGGGAGCAGGTGGACGAGGCTGAGGAGTTAGTCGGGCGGCAGGTGGTGGACGACGTTTTGAGGCTCTACCACCACCACCACCAGGAGGTCCACCCTGACCTCAGGGGAGAGCACAACTTCAGGGAGCTAAAGCATACGATCATGGGGCTCCAGAAGTGGGTGGACAAGTACGGGACTAGCTCCCGGCATAGAGGCCTTTTCCCATAATGCCTCTGGCTTTGTTGTTTGTGTTTTGCTTGTGTCCTTGTACTTTGAGTTTAAGTAATTAAAGACACTTTCAATTGTGACGTTTGCTTTCTTGTCTTTTGTATGTTAATACTAAGAGGTTCCGGTTAAAAACTGTTGACTTGACCCTCACATATGAGATTCTTACTGGAAGAGACCCAGGGACCACACACTTATGTCGATAGTGTGACTTAACCCTTGGAGGCGAGAGTAACGGTTGGATCTCTTGGTAGCAGCATCGAGGCCTTACGACGTCATCCATGGCATGATTTAACTAATCATGATGGGACTAACTGTATTAGGCAAGGAACGTGTTTCATCCAGGGGATGGGACCAGATTTCCCTTTTCGACAAAGGAGAAATCCTTGCAGCTTTTCAGAACATTAAGGAGGAAGGGGAAACCCTTCGTGTGGTCAGATAGATGTCAGCAGAGCTTCTAGGAGCTGAGATAGAGATTGACCAGCGCACCTATCTTGAAGCTATTAGATGAGGGAGTTGGGTATGTAGTTTTCTACGATGCATTAGGGGCCGGAATCAGATGTGTCCTGATGGAGAAGCGGTAAATGATCGCCTATGGATCACGTCAGTTGAGGCCGCATGAGCAGAACTACGCTACCCCTGACCTGGAGTTATCAGGAGTGGTATTCGATCTAAATATGTGGCGACACTATCTGATGGGTGAGCGCTTTACAGACTATTCTGACCATCAGAGTCTCAGGTACATCTTCTAATAGAAGGGCCTGAACCTGAGACAGCGGCGATGGCTCGAGTTCCTCTAGGACTATGACTTTGAGATAGTCTATACTCCTAGAAAGGGGAACTTAGTAGCTGATTCTTTCAGTAGGAGGATGGGCATTCAACTACTTGGGGAGGCGATAGAGAAACTAGCTGCTTTGCAGATATCCTTCATGGATAGAGATGGATTAGCCTTTCTTCAGTCGCTCACAGTCACTTTTCCACTACTGTAGTGGGTCAGAGAGGCACAGCGTGGGGATGCCGACTGTGAGACGCGGCGTGCGCAGATATCCTCAAGATAGGCACCTGATGGATTCTCTTTAAGAGGAGAGCATGAAGTCCTTTTTCAGAGGACGTACCTCGGTACTAGTTGCCTTGCGAGAGGAGGTGCTAAGAGAGTTTCACACTTCCCCTTTGGAGGTACATCCTGGAGTGGCGAAAATGTACCAGGATCTCAGACGACAGCACTAGTGGCCTAGCATGAAGAAGGCTGTGGCAGAGTTCATTTCTCGATGCCTCACCTGGCAGCAGGTGAAGGCAGAGCACCAGGTACCAGCAGGCAAGGTGCAACCCTTGGAGGTCCTGTAGTGGATGTGAGACGACATATCTATTGACTTCGTGACTGGACTTCCATGCACTTCTAGATGTCACGACTCCATTTGAGTGATTGTCGACCGACTCACCATGTCGGCCCACTTCTTACCCATCAGAGAGTAGCGCTCAGTGGATAGCTTGGGACATCTCTATGTTCAGGAGATTGTGTGGCTTCATGGTGGGCCATCATCTATCATCTCTGATCGAGATGCTCACTTCACTCCCCGACTTTGGAAGGGGTTGCAGGAGGCATTCGAGACGCAGCTACGTCTGAGTACCGCCTTTCACCCCTAGACAGATGGTCAGATGGAGAGGACCATTCAGAATCTCGAGGACATGCTCCGCGCATGTGTCCTCGACTTTGGTTGCAGCTAGGAGGACCACCTACCCTTGGTGGAGTTTGAGTACAACAATAGCTAACACTCTACCATCAGGATGGAACCATATGAGGAATTGTACGGCTGACCTTGCAAATCTCATCTGTGATGGACAGACCCTGGGGAGTCAGCACTTGTGGGACCGAAAATGGTCCAGGCCATGACAGAGAAGGTCCAGGTCATCCAGGAGCAGATGAGGACAGCTCAGAGCCGGCAGAAGTCTTATGTTGACAGGAGGCGTGGGCCACTAGAGTTCGAGGATGGTGACCACGTCTTCTAGCGGGTCTCACCACGACGTGGATTAAGGAGATTTTTCTGAGGCGACAAGTTATCTCCATGCTTCATCGGACCATTCCAGGTCCTCAGTAGGATTGGTGAGGTGGCTTATCTGCTGGCTCTACCACCTCAATTGCACCGGGTGCACGACGTCTTCCACGTATCTCAGCTGAGGAGATACATGCACGACCCGACGCATATCATTAACCATGGTGAGCTGGACGTTGATGATGGGGGGACTTTTGCGGAGGTCATAGTGGAGATTGAGGATCGACAATAGTGGGTCCTACGTGGACGGTCGATTCCTCTAGTGCACGTCATATGGCAGCATGGGAACCTCCAGGAGAGCACTTGGGAGCGGGAGGCTCAGATGCGTGCTCTGTACCCACTTTTGTTCCACTAGTTTTTGATGTATCTTTACAGGGACATAAATCCCTGAGGTGGGAGTAATGTAAAGACCCGTAAAATTCAAGTAATTTTTTTCTCAATTTTCTTTGCGATTTTACAAGAGCGCAATTTCTGACGGCACCTAATTCTGAGGCCCGGTGTTCCCGGAATCTTTTTCCGAAGTTTAGCTTGGGTACGTTCAGTGAACGAATGAGCGGATTTTTCTGACCTCTGAACTGCTGCTCAGAATCAGATTCTGAGGGAACCGTTGATATCGCAGCACCGATAATTTTTTAGAAACACCTTTTCTGGTGTTGTGTTTGCACGGGTGTGTTTTTAAAATTTTTTCAGGTTAAGTAAATGAATAAAATAAATTGGTCGAAGAATTTATTTTATTTTAGTTGTTGACCTATGTTAAGGGGTTAAAGTGGGACCCACAATATCCTACACCACTAGGTATAATATTTGTGGGGTGGGGCCCACATGAGCCACAATGTTTCTTTTCTTCTTACATTACACACCCCCACCCCCCTTTTAATGATGTCAACTCTTGTGTTTAATCTGGATATTAAACGTCTCATTAATTGGGAGGTTTTAAACTCCCCAATTAATTGATCGTTTCTTTTCTTTTTGAATTTCAAAGAGTTAGTTTGAGTTTTAATAAATTAAGACAACACTTATTTTATTTGGGTTGGAACTTTTTTGCGTGGAGAGAATTTGGAGAAAAGCCTTCTTCTTCGATGAAGAACGTGAAGAATGCGAAGAACGTGAAGAACACACTGATCTCCGACGAAGAATGCCAAATCCTCGGAGATCGACTACGTGACGCCGTGTACCGTGACGCCAACCACGCTTCTTCTGCGATGCTTCTTCCGTGACGTTCCTTCTCTGCGACGCGACGATCCTCCTTCCGCGACGCCTTCTTCCGCGACTAATCCCCACTCATCAAATTCAATGAGGTAGGGATTTATTTTAATTGTTGTTCTTGAATTCTTCCGTTGCCTTTCTTCATTTCTATTTGAGCCGCCTGATACTGCAATAACGGGAGGGGGTCAGACCGCATGAACACGACTGACCCTCCTCTCTCCTTTGGTTGTTTGATGTTGTTTGCGGCACAAACAAGGCAACGCGGTGCCGAAGCACCGCGCAGAAATATTAAAGAAGGGGGAGAAGCGGCGCCATTGAAGACGAACCAAAGATGCGGCACGGTCGTGCTGCACTAGAGAACTACAAAAGGGCCACAGCCGGAGTGGGGCCGCGGAGCCGCCGCACCCCGCCGGATAGACCAAGGACGCGGCTTAGGCCGCGGCGGAGCAGGGAGACCGGCGGCCGGTTCCAGGCCGCCGGCGTCGAAATAGGGGGACCGGCCAGTGCCGGTCCCATGGCGGCAGCAGCCTGCCGGCTAGGGTGGGCCGGCCGGTCAGAAGAAACCCAGGGGTTCGTAACCCCCGGTCGGCCAGCAGGTGCGACCCCCCAAATGTGGGTCGTGGGTTCTCAACGCGCGAGGGGGGGGGGGGCAGTGCGCCCCCCCTTCACCGCTCGACCGTTACGGCCGACCCGCCTAGCCGTTGGCCCCGCCAGTGCGTCGGGCTAGGCCATGTCCAGGCCGGGCCGGGCCCAGACCCAGTTCAGGTTGACCCGGTTCGGGCCGACCCTGGGGGTATCGGGCCGGGTCGGACCTGGCCCAAACCCCCTAATACCAAACCTCTTTCGTTCTTCTGCCCATAACAAGGGCTACAGACCTCCAATCGATGCACTATCAACTACGACAAGATCCATGGATCGAGACGGTCATTTTGGTATATTAAACTCATGGTTTCAGAGTTCTTTGGGTTCGGTCAGGTTGGTTCGTACACGAAACCAACCAGGCCATCGGAGCAGAAATACTTATAACTTGAGCTCCGGACGTCCGATTGACGTGTCATTGACCTTGATGGATTCCTCTTTGTGAGACGGAACATTAGGCTTACTCCACTCGAGGTTTGGATGCATTTGGAGTATGGTCGGGTTGGTTTTGACTTAAAAACCAACCGTGCCCCTGGGACGAAAAAACCAATAACTCTCAGACCGGGCATCCGATTGACGCGTCATCTGTGAAGTTAAGTTCCTGTTGAAGATACAGAACTTTTGGTTACATCCACTTCAGACTATGTGTCAGTTGATGTATAATCCCCTTGGCTCGTGGAGCAGACCTTTCTGAATGAGCTTGTTGTGTACGGGAACACTAGACCTGGATGCGACTACGACGACGATGACGACTGTGCAGAAATCCTCCGTGGATTCGACGGCGACGACTACAACACTCAGCGGTCCTACATGGATCAGTGCTACTGGTCCTGTGTGGGTCAGCGCTCAGCGGTCCTGTGTGGGCCAGTGCCTACAGATCTTGTGTGGGTCTAATCCTATGTGGTTCATTGCGGGGGATAGTTACCTATCGATCCTGTGTGGGTCAGATCCTTTGTGGGTCACTGCAGGGGTTAGTAACTATCGATCCTTTGTGGGTCCGGCGTCTTAGATTAATCAGTGGCTATATTTGATCATCTCTATCATCATAAGAAGAAGTATACATGTGTGAGATGTATCTTGACTTTCAATCCTTATCTTCAATATTTTTTACTTGATATCCTGTGTGGATTATGTTATGCTTTCATGTGTGGATTGGGTTGTGGTTTCTTGTGTGGACTGGGTCATACGTAAGCTCGGATGTTGGGGCTGAATGAGAATTGATGACTTAGGTATATGTATGGGCATATTCCTAAGTAGTTCCGGATGTTACTTCGTGTTTGTATATTTACATTGTGGATTATCCTTTGTGGATTATGGGAGACCTTCGGGGGTCTCGGGGTCCCTACTGAGTAGCTTATATTCACCCTTTCATGGGCTATGCCAGCACTACGTTTTGTTGGTTACAGACGACGGACAGCACTGATCGTGGTTGAGGCACGAGGAGCAGGTCGGTACCCGGAGGTGGATCACTGGGCGGGGCGTACTCGGAGCAGACGGCTAGACCCGAGGAGCTGTAGAGGGTATCTCCACCCACCATTCAGGTGGGACTTCTAGTGGATGGGTCGAGGATCCGGCTTTACTTCCAGTTGTTGTTTTCCCATTCCAGTTGTACATTACTTTTAGTTTGGGTTTGTATTCTGGCCCACTTAATTTTTCGGCACTTACTGTTGTACCCAGGTTTTACTTAGTGTTTACTTCTTCTTTATTTCTCTGTGATGTTTGTTTACTTTACAAAGGCAATTGCTTCCTTTTTTTATTGGGAATTACGCCTTGGTGCTAGTCGCCAGCCATTGGCCTATGGAAGGCGGGCATGGGTAGTCACGACATGGGCCCCGAGGATGGGTCGTGGAAATTTCTTCCCTTTGATACAAGCTTTATTTGTGATTTTTCATTAAATGGATTGTACCAACAATCCAGTGCACAATGCCCAAATCTGTTGTAGCACCAACATTGGCCCACAAAACTTTTCTTCTTTGTATCATCTATATGAGTTTTATGGGCCTTCTTTTTAATTTTTTCTTCTGTATTTGAGGAACCACCATCCCCCATTTTCTTCCCATAAAACCCATCCATAGTGGTAGGTTTCTTATCCTCCTCTTTCCTCACCCATACATTTTTAGAATTTTTCTTCCAGCCTGCACATTTGGAATGAACATATTTAGAAACCATAGTACAGGTTTTCATGGATGGTACATTCACATTCATAACTGCTTGTGATAGATCAATTAGTGAAGTCATGATATTCTTATCACACGTTGGTGGTCTTTTGACAGTAGAATCCTCAAGTGAACATTGAATACAGACAGCAATTGACTCTTGAGATGGATAATCAAGAGTTTTCATAACCTTTTTGTCACATGTTTGGGGTATTTCATCTTTAGTATCCTCAAATGAACATTGAGTACAAGCAGTACATGTTTCATTCTTTTGTGAAGTCTCAATTTGTGTTTTCTCGAGATTTTTCCATTTGGCTTCAAATTTTTGACTTTCAATATTGAATTTGAGCTTCTGATCTTCAATCATGATCATATCCTCTTCACAACTCCTCTTAAATCTTTTAACCTCATCTTTATGCTTCTTAAATTTGTTTTGTAACAAAGAGGCATGTTCCTTGAATCTCTTGGATGTTTCATCCAAACAAAAACTCTTTACTTCAGTGCACTTATTCAGGTCAGCTTCAAGCACCTGGATCATTTCTTTTAGAGGTTTAGTGAATAATTCTTTTTCTTCAAAGGATTTAATCTTATTGTTGAGATTTAATCATTAGAGAATTTTTCCTTCCTAGCCATTTTCCAAATTATCAGCTTCACTTTCCAATAAGATGATCTCAACCTGCATGCATTGAAATATTCTAAGGATAACAACAACTCTTTCTTCAGGAATATCACGCAAAAAACCTGCTAATTTTTGCTGATCACTTTAGATAGAAGTGTCTTCCTTTCTTCAGGAATATCACGCAGAAACCCCCGGTCGGCCAGTAGGTGCGGCCCCCCACATGGGGGTCATGGGTTCTCAACGTGGGGGGGGGGGGGGAGTGCGCCCCCCCTTCACAGCTCGGCCGTTACGGCCGCGCCGCCGGGCCGCTGGCCGCGCCGGCGCTCCGGCCCGGGCTACCCAGGCTGGGCCGCGCCCATGCGGGCCGGACCTAGACCCAGTTCGGGTCGACCTGGTTTGGGTTGACCTAGTTCGGGCCGATTCTGGTGGTATTCGGCCGGGTCGGACCGGGCCCAAACCCCCTAATACCGAATGTCTTTCGATCTTCTGCACATAACATGGGATGCGGACCTCCGATCGATGCACCGTCAACTGCGATTCGATCCTTGGATCGAGACGGTCATTTAGTTATATTACACTCAAGGTTTCAGTGTACTTTGGGTTCGGCCGGGTTGGTTCGTACACGAAACCAACCGGGCCCTCGGAGCGGAAACGCTTATAACTTGGGCTCTGGACGTCCGATTGACGTGCCGTCGACCTTGCTGGATTCCTCTTATTGAGACAGACCTTTTGTCTTACTCTGCTCAAGGTTTGGACGCAGTTGGAGTATGGTCAGGCTGGTTTGGACTTAAAAACCAACTGGGCCCCTGGGAAGAAAAAACCAATAACTTTCAGACCGGGTGTCTGATTGACGCGCCGTCTGTGACGTTGAGTTCATGTTGACGATACGGAACTTTTGGATACATAAACTACGGACTATGTGTCAGTTGATGTATCAACCCCTCGGCTCGTGGAGCGGACCCTCCCGATCGAGCTTGCTGTGTGCGGAAACCCTAGAGCTGGCTGCGACTGCGAAAACAATGGCGACTGTGCCGAAATCGTCCATGGATTTGACGGCGACGACTAAAGCACTCAGCGATCCTACGTGGATCAGTGCTACCGATCCTGTGTGGGTCGGTCCTGTGTCGGTCAGCGCTCAGCGGTTCTTTGTGGGCCAGTGCCTATAGATCCTGTGTGGTCCGATCCTGTGTGGGTCATTGCGGGGGTTAGTTACCTATTGATCAGGTGTGGTTCATATCCTTTGTGGGTCATTGCGGGGGTTAGTACCTATCGATCCTTTGTGGGTCCGACGACTTAGATTAATTAGTGGCTATATCTGATCATCTCTATCATCATATGAAGAAGTATACCTGTGTGAGCTGTATCTTGACTTTCAATCCTTATCTTCAATATATTTGACTTGATATTCTATGTGGATTACGTTATGCTTTGTTGTGTGGATTGGGTTGTAGTTTTCTGTGTGGACTGGGTTGTACTTAAGATCGGATGTTGGGGCTGAATGAGAATTGATGACTTAGGTATATGTATGGGCATATTCCTAAGTAGTGTCGGATTTTACTTTGTGTTTGTATCTTTTCTTCGTGGATTCTCCTTTGTGGATTCTGGGAGACCATATGGGGTCTCGGGGTCCCTACTGAGTAGCCTATACTCACCCCTGCACGGGCTATGCCCGCACTACGTTGTGTTTGTTGCAGACGACGGACAACGCTGATCGTGGTTGAGGCACGAGGAGCAGGTCGGTACTCAGAGGTGGATCACTGGACGGGGCGTACTCGGAGCAGACGTCTAGACCTGAGGAGCTGTGGAGGCTATTTGTAGCCACCATTCTGGTGGGACGTCCAATGGACAGCTTTAGGCTGCGGCTTTACTTCCAGTTGCAGTTTTCCCTTTCTAGTTGTACTTTACTTTCAGTTTGGTTTTGTATTCTGTCCCACTTAATTTTTCCGCACTTACTGTTGTACCCAATATTTACTCAATGTTTACTTCTGCTTGCTTGCTCGGTGATGTTTTTTTACTTTACAAAGGCAATGCCTTCCTTTTTTTTATCGGGAATTACGCCATGGTGCTAGTCTCCAGCCCCTGGCCTATGGAAGACGGGCTTGGGGTAGTCACAGCACGGGTCCCGAGGACGGGTCGTGACAAATTGGAATCAGAGGAGTTCGGTTCTACCGCAGAACTCAGGACTCTGATATTTTTCAATGTGAAGCAATAGTGTTAAGAGTATTGAGTGTGGTTATCAGTACAAGGAGTCCAGTGTTGGTGCGGCAACCGACGTATCCGTACACCAGGACCCTGACTTCGGATTTCCGACTTATTGCACGAAAACATTGATTGCATGTGTATTTCAAGTTTTCTTTGTGATTACTTTATGTCAGCTCACCAGGTATACTGTTTGACCGTGGCAGACCTATTTTTTTTTTTTCAGAATGGCCCCATGACGGCAGCCAGCTAGGGTTCTGAGAGTTGTGTGTGATGACATCCCAACAAGCGATGAGGCCCCGTTACAGGGCCCTTTGACAACAGAGGCACAAACGGTACCTCTACCCACCCAGCCACTGATGCTACTAGCCCCAGTTGCTGACGATGCACATCGCCTTAGTGCACTGCATGAGTTTTAGCACCAGCGAATGCCCAGGTTCCACGTGGAGTCGGACCCTCAGGCAGCTGAGGAATGGATGGAGGTAGTTTTATGGGTTTTCAGGTTAGTGAGGACACCGGCAGACCTCATGGTGATCCTTGCAGCGAGCCTCCGGCACAGGGCAACATGCAGATGGTGGAGCTTGATGCTCCAGGTGCACGATGAGGCATCTCTCCTCTGGACGGAATTTGGGAGCCTCTTCCGCTCAGAGTTCGTCCCAGCCACCCTCCATGCGGTGCGCATCCAAGAGCTTCTAAAGCTGTGGTAGGGAAGCTTGACGGTCTCCCAGTACTCAGAGAGATTTACCGATCCCTCACGCTACTCGACAGACATGGTACGAGACTCATTCTTCCAGGCCCGAACCTTTGAGCAGGGATTGAGGCATGAGATTAGGGCATCACTGATCTCCCTCAGCATTCCCACTCAGGCAAGGGTATTGGAGCGAGCCCTTCTGATCAAGAGATTCATTGCTGATTCTATACTAGCGGCGAGACCTACCACAGGGCGGCACGTGGCGGAGTCTTCTGCATCCGGCAATGGACAGATGTCGCGGAGGTCCAAGCGGACCAGGCCATTTGGAGGACGACCTCGGGATACTGGCTCGGAGGTGCGGGGCACACGTAGCAGAACCATTCTTACAAGTGGAAGACAATTCTATTCATGCGGCGGGCATGGCCACATGGCTCGTGACTGCCCGACACGCCATGAAGAGGAGAAGCAGACGGTTGAGGAACCAGGTTGGCAGAGGCAGAGGTTCCACTGTGGCGGTTCGCAGGGAGCAGGTGGACGAGGCTGAGGAGCTAGTCGGGCGATAGGTGGTGGATGACGTTTTGAGGCTCTACCACCACCACCACCAGGAGGTCCACCCTGACCTCAGGGGAGAGCACAACTTCAAGGAGCTGAAGCATATGATCATGGAGCTCCAGAAGAGGGTGGACAAGTACGGGACTAGCTCCAGGCATAGAGGCCTTTGCCCATAATGCCTCTGGCTTCGTTGTTTGTGTTTCCTTGTGTCCTTGCACTTTGAGTTTAAGTAATAAAAGACACTTGCAATAGTGACATTTGCTTTCTTGTCTTTTGTATGTTAATACTAAGAGGTTCCGGTTAAAAACTGTTTACTTGACCCTCACTTATGAGATTCCTACTGGAAGAGACCCAGTGACCACACACTTATGCCGATAGTGTGACTCAACCCTTGGAGGCGAGAGTAACGGTTGGATCTCTTGGTAGTAGCATCGAGGCCTTACGACGTCATCCATAGCATGATTTTACTAATCATGATGGGACTAACTGTATTAGGCAAGGAACGTGTTTCATCCAGGGGATGGGACCAGATTTCCCTTTTCGACAAAGGAGAAATCCTTGCAGCTTTTCAGAACGTTATGGAGGAAGGGGAAACCCTTCGTGTGGTCAGATAGATGTCAGCAGAGCTTCTAGGAGCTGAGATAGAGATTGACCAGCGCACCTATCTTGAAGCTATCAGATGAGGGAGTTGGGTACGTAGTTTACTACGATGCATTAGGGGCCGGAATCAGATGTGTCCTGATGTAGAAGCGGTAAATGATCGCCTATGGATCACGTCAGTTGAGGTCGCATGAGCAGAACTACGCTACCCCTGACCTGGAGTTATCAGGAGTGGTATTCGCTCTAAATATGTGGCGACACTATCTGATGGGTGAGCGCTTTATAGACTATTCTGACCATCAGAGTCTCAGGTACATCTTTTAACAGAAGGACCTGAACCTGAGACAGCGGCGATGGCTCGAGTTCCTCCAGGACTATGAATTTGAGATAGTCTATACTCCTGGAAAGGGGAACTTAGTAGCTGATTCTCTCAGCAGGAGGACGGGCATTCAACTACTTGGGGAGGCGATAGATAAACTAGCTGCTTTGAAGATATCCTTCATGGATAGAGATGGATTAGCCTTTCTTCAGTCGCTCACAGTCACTCCTCCACTACTGCAGTGGGTCAGAGAGGCACAACGTGGGGACGCCGACTGTGAGATGCGACGTTCGCAGATATCCTCAAGATAGGCACTTGATGGATTCTCTTTAGGAGGAGAGCACGAAGTCCCTTTTCAGAGGATGTACCTCGGTACCAGTTGCCTTACGAGAGGAGGTGCTGAGAGAGTTTCACACTTCCCCTTTGGAGGTACATCCTGGAGTGGCGGAAATGTACCAGGATCTCAGAGGACAGCACTAGGGGCCGGGCATGAAGAAGGTTGTGGCAGAGTTCATTTCTCGATGCCTCACCTGGCAGCAGGTGAAGGCAGAGCACTAGGTACCAGCAGGCAAGGTGCAACCCTTGGAGGTCCTGGAGTGGATGTGAGATGACATATCTATTGACTTCGTGACTGGACTTCCATGCACTTCTAGATGTCACGACTCTATTTGAGTGATTGTCGACCGAATCACCAAGTCGGCTCACTTCATACCCATCAGAGAGTAGCGCTCAGTGGATAGCTTGGGACGTCTCTATGTTCAAGATATTGTGCGGCTTCATGGTGGGCCATCATCTATCATCTCCGATCGAGATGCTCACTTCACTTCCCGACTTTGGAAGGGGTTGCAGGAGGCATTCGGGACGTAGCTACGTCTGAGTACCGCCTTTCACCCTTAGACAGATGGTCAGATGGAGAGGACCAATCAGACTCTCAAGGACATGCTCCGCGCATGTGTCCTCGACTTTGGTTGTAGCTAGGAGGACCACCTAACCTTGGTGGAGTTTGAGTACAACAAAAGCTAACACTCTACCATCGGGATGGCACCATATGAGGAATTGTACGGCTGACCGTGCAGATCTCCTCTGTGATGGACAGACCCTGGGGAGTCAGCACTTGTGGGACCAAAAATGGTCCAAGCCATGACAGAGAAGGTCCAGGTCATCCCGGAGCGGATGAGGATAGCTCAGAGCCGGCAAAAGTCTTATGTTGACAGGAGGCGGGGGCCACTAGAGTTCGAGGATGGTGACCACATCTTCTTGCGGGTCTCACCATGACGTGGATTAAGGAGATTTTTCCGAGGCAACAAGTTATCTCCACGCTTCATCGGACCATTCCAGGTCCTCAGCAGGATTGGTGAGGTGGCTTATCAGCTGGCTCTACCACCTCAGTTGCACCGGGTGCACGACGTCTTCCACGTATCTCATCTGAGGAGATACGTGCACGACCCGACGCATATCATTAACCATGGGGATCTGGACATTGATGATGGGGGGACTTTTGTAGAGGTCACGGTGGAGATTGAGGATCGACAATAGCGGGTCCTACGTGGACGGTCGATTCCTCTAGTTCACGTCATATGGCAGCATGGGAACCTCCAGGAGAGCACTTGGGAGCGGGAGGCACAAATACGTGCTCAGTACCCACTTTTGTTCCACTAGTTTCTGATGTATCTTTACGGGGACATAAATCCCTGAGGTGGGAGTAATGTAAAGACCCATAAAATTCAAGGAATTTTTTTCTCAATTTTCTTTGCGATTTTACAAGAGCGCAGTTTCTGACGGCACCTAATTCTGAGGCCCGGTGTTCCCGGAATCTTTTTCCGAAGTTTAGCTTGGGTACGTTCAGTGAATGAATGATCGGATTTTTCTTACCTCTGAACTGGTGCTCAGAATCAGATTCTGAGGGCACCGTTGATATCGCAGCACCGGTAATTTCTTAGTAACACCTTTTCTGGTGTTGTTTTTGCATATGTGTGTTTTTAAAAAAAAATTCATGTTAAGTAAATGAATAAAATAAATTGGTCGAAGCATTTATTTTATTTTAGTTGTTGACCTAAGTTAAGGGGTTAAAGTGGGACCCAAAATATCCTACACCACTAGGTATAATATTTGTGGGGTGGGGCCCACACGAGCCACAATGTTTCTTTTCTTCTTACGTTACACACCCGCACCCCCCTTTTTAATGATGTCAACTCTTGTGTTTAATCTGGATATTAAACGTCTCATTAATTGGGAGGTTTTAAACTCCTCAATTAATTGATCGTTTCTTTTCTTTTTGAATTTCAAAGAGTTGGTTTGAGTTTTAATAAATTAAGACAACACTTATTTTTTTGGGTTGGAACATTTTTGCGTGGAGAGGATTTCGAGAAAAGCCTTCTTCTTCGACGAAGAACGTGAAGAATGCGAAGAACGTGAAGAACGCACTGATCTCCGACGAAGAATGCCAAATCCTCAGAGATCGACTATGTGACGCCGTGTACCGTGACGCCAACGACGCTTCTTCTGCGATGCTTCTTCCGTGACGTTCCTTCTCCGTGACGCGACGATCCTCCTTCCGCGACGCCTTCTTCCGTGACAAATCCTCACTCATCAAATTCAATGAGGTGGGGATTTATTTTAATTGTTGTTCTTGAATTCTTCTGTTGCCTTTCTTCATTTCTATTGGAGCCGCCTGATACTGCAATAACGGGAGGGGGTCAGACCGCATGAACATGACTGACCCTCCTCTCTCCTTTGGTTGTTTGATGTTTTTGCGGCACAAATAAGGAAACGCGGTGCCGAAGCACCGCGCAGAAATATTAAAGAAGTGGGAGAAGCGGGGCCGTTGAAGATGAACCAAAGATGTGGCACGGTCGTGCCGCACTAGAGAACTACAAAAGGGCCGCAGCTGGAGTGGGGCCGCGGTGCTGCTGCGCCCCGCCGGATGGACCAAGGACGCGGCTTAGGCCGCAGCGGAGCGGGGAGACCGGCGGCCGGTTCCAGGCCGCCGGCGTCAAAATAGGGGGACTGGCCAGTGCCGGTCCCATGGCGGCAGCAGCCTGCCAGCCAGGGTGGGCCGGCCAGTCAGGAGAAACCCAGGGGTTCGTAACCCCCGGTCGGCCAGCAGGTGCGACCCCCCAAATGTGGGTCGTGGGTTCTCAACGCGCGAGGGGGGGGGGGGCAGTGCGCCCCCCCTTCACCGCTCGACCGTTACGGCCGACCCGCCTGGCCGTTGGCCCCGCCAGTGCGCCGGGCCGGGCCATGTCTAGGCCGGGCCGGGCCCGGACCTAGTTCAGGTTGACCCGGTTCGGGCCGACCCTGGGGTTATCGGGCCGGGTCGGACCTAGCCCAAACCCCCTAATACCAAACCTCTTTCGTTCTTCTGCCCATAACAAGGGCTACAGACCTCCAATCGATGCACTGTCAGCTACGACGCGATCCTTGGATCGAGACGGTCATTTTGGTATATTAAACTCAAGGTTTCAGAGTTCTTTGGGTTCGGTCGGGTTGGTTCGTACACGAAACCAACCAGGCCCTCGGAGTAGAAATACTTATAACTTGAGCTCTGGACATCCGATTGACGTGTCGTTGACCTTGATGGATTCCTCTTAGTGAGACGGAACTTTAGGCTTACTCCACTCGAGGTTTGGACACATTTGGAGTATGGTCGGGTTGGTTTTGACTTAAAAACCAACCGTGCCCCTGGGACGAAAAAACCAATAACTCTCAGACCGGGCATCCGATTGACACGTCGTCTGAGACGTTAAGTTCCTGTTGACGATCCGGAACTTTTGGATACATCCACTTCAAACTATGTGTCAGTTGATGTATAATCCCCTCGGCTCGTGGAGCAGACCTTTCCGAATGAGCTTTCTGTGTGCGGGAAACCTAGATCTGGATGTGACTGCGACGACGATGACGACTGTGCAGAAATCCTCCGTGGATTCGACGGCGACGACTATAGCACTCAGCTGTCCTACATGGATCAGTGCTACCGATCCTGTGTGGGTCAGCGCTCAGCGGTCCTGTGTGGGCCAGTGCCTACAGATCCTGTGTGGGTCTGATCCTATGTGGTTCATTGCGGGGGATAGTTAACTATCGATCCTGTGTGGGTCAGATCCTTTGTGGGTCATTGCGGGGGTTACTAACTATCGATCCTTTGTGGGTCCGGCGTCTTAGATGAATCAGTGGCTATATTTGATCATCTCTATCGTCATAAGAAGAAGTATACATGTGTGATATGTATCTTGACTTTCAATCCTTATCTTCAATATTTTTGACTTGATATCCTGTGTGGATTATGTTATGCTTTCATGTGTGGATTGGGTTGTGGTTTCTTGTGTGGACTGGGTTATACGTAAGCTCGGATGTTGGGGCTGAACGAGAATTGATGACTTAGGTATATGTATGGGCATATTCATAAGTAGTTCCGGATGTTACTTCGTGTTTGTATATTTCCATTGTGGATTATCCTTTGTGGATTCTGGGAGACCTTCGGGGGTCTCGGGGTCCCTACTGAGTAGCTTATATTCACCCCTTCATGGGCTATGCCCACACTACATTTTTTTGGTTACAGACGACGGACAGTGCTGATCGTGGTTGAGGCACGAGGAGCAGGTCGGTACCCGGAGGTGAATCACTGGGCGGGGCGTACTCGGAGTAGACGGCTGGACCCGAGGAGCTGTAGAGGGTATCTCCACCCACTATTCAGGTGGGACTTCTAGTGGATGGGTCGAGGATCCGGCTTTACTTCCAGTTGTTGCATTCCCATTCCAGTTGTACTTTACTTTTAGTTTGGGTTTGTATTCTGGCCCACTTAATTTTTGGGCACATACTGTTGTACCCAGTTTTTACTTAGTGTTTACTTCTGCTTTATTTCTCTGTGATGTTTGTTTACTTTACAAAGGCAATTACTTCCTTTTTTATTGGGAATTATGCCTTGGTGCTAGTCGCCAGTCACTGGCCTATGGAAGGCGGGAATGTGTAGTCACGACATGGGCCCCGAGGATGGGTCGTGGAAATTTGTTCCCTTTGATACAATCTTTATTTGTGATTTTTCATTAAATGGATTGTACCAACAATCTAGTGCACAATGCCCAAATCTGTTGTAGCACCAACATTGGCCCACAAAACTTTTCTTCTTTGTATCATCTATATGAGTTTTCTGGGCCTTCTTCTTAATTTTTTGTTCTGTATTTGAGGAACCATCATCCCCCATTTTCTTCCCATCAAACCCATCCATAGTGGTAGGATTCTTATCCTCCTCTTTCCTCACCCATACATTTTTAGAATTTTTCTTCCAACCTGTACATTTTGAATGAACATATTTAGAAACCATAGTACAGGTTTTCATGGATGGTACACTCACATTCATAGCTGCTTGTGATAGATCAATTAGTGAAGTCATGATAATCTTATCACACGTTGGTGGTCTTTTGACAGTAGAATCCTCATGTGAACATTGAATACAGACAGAAATTGACTCTTGAGATGGATAATCAAGAGTTTTCATAACCTTTTTGTCACATGTTTGGGGTATTTCATCTTTAGTATCCTCCAATGAACATTGAGTACAAGCGGTACATGTTTCATTCTTTTGTGAAGTCTCAATTTGTGTTTTCTCAAGATTTTTCCATTTGGCTTCAAATTTTTGACTTTCAATATTGAATTTGAGCTTCTGATCTTCAATCATGATCATATCCTCTTCACAAGTCCTCTTAAATCTTTCAACCTCATCTTTATGCTTCTTAAATTTGTTTTGTAACAAAGAGGAATGTTCCTTGAATATCTTGGAAGTTTCTTCCAAACAAAAACTCTTGACTTCAGTGCACTTATTCAGGTCATCTTCAAGCGCCTGGATCATTTCTTTTAGAGGATTAGTGAATACCTCTTTTTCATCAATGGATTTAATCTTATTGTTGAGCTTTAATCATTCGAGAATTTTTCCATCCTAGACATTTTCCAAATTATCAGCTTCACTTTCCAATAAGTTGATCTCAACCTGCATGCATTGAAATATTCTAAGGATAACAACAACTCTTTCTTCAGGAATATCACGTAGAAAACCTGTTAATTTCTCCTGATCACTTGAGATAGAAGTGTCTTCCTTTCTTCAGGAATATCACGCAGAAACCCCCGGTCGGCCAGTAGGTGCGGCCCCCCACATGGGGGTCGTGGGTTCTCAACGTGGGGGGGCAGTGCGCCCCCCTTCACCGCTCGGCCGTTACGGCCGAGCCGCCGGGCCGCGCAGGCGCGCAGGCGCTCTGGGCCGGGCTACCCAGGCCGGGCCGCACCCAAGCGGGCCGAACCTAGACCCGGTTTGGGTCAACCTGGTTTGGGTTGAACTAGTTCGGGCCGACCCAGACAGTATCCGGCCGGGTCGGACCGGGCCCAAACCCCCTAATACCGAACCTCTTTCGTTCTTCTGCACATAACATGGTATGCGGACCTCCGATCGATTCACCGTCAACTGCGATGCGATCCTTGGATCGAGACGGTCATTTCGTTATATTACACTCAAGGTTTCAGTGTACTTTGGGTTCGGCCGGGTTGGTTCGTACACGAAACCAACCGAGCCCTTGGAGCGGAAACGCTTATAACGTGAGCTCTGGACATCCGATTGACGTTCCGTCGACCTTACTGGATTCCTCTTATTGAGACAGACCTTTTGTCTTACTCTGCTCAAGGTTTGGACACAGTTGGAGTATGGTCGGGTTGGTTTTGACTTAAAAATCAACTGGGCCCCTGGGACGAAAAAGCCAATAACTCTCAGACCGGGTGTCTGATTGACGCGCCGTCTGTGATGTTGAGTTCCTGTTGACGATACGGAACTTTTGTATACATAAACTCCGGACAATGTGTCAGTTGAAGTATCATCCCCTCAGCTCGTGGAGCAGACCCTCCCGATCGAGCTTGCTGTGTGCGGGAACCCAAGAGCTGGCTGCGACTGCGAAAACAATGGCGACTGTGCAGAAATCCTCCATGGATTTGACGGCGACGACTAAAGCACTCAGCGATCCTACGTGGATCAGTGCTACCGATCCTGTGTGGGTCAGTCCTGTGTGGGACAGCGCTCAGCGGTTCTGTGTGGGCCAGCGCCTATAGATCCTGTGTGGGTCTGATCCTGTGTGGGTCATTGCGGGGGTTAGTTACCTATCGATCAGGTGTGGGTCAAATCCTTTGTGGGTCATTGCGGGGGTTAGTACCTATCGATCCTTTGTGGGTCCGACGACTTAGATTAATCAGTGGCTATATCTGATCATCTCTATCATCATATGAAGAAGTATACCTGTGTGAGCTGTATCTTGACTTTCAATCCTTATCTTCAATATGTTTGACTTGATATCCTATGTGGATTACGTTATGCTTTGCTGTGTGGATTGGGTTGTAGTTTTCTGTGTGGACTGGGTTGTACTTAAGCTCGGATGTTGGGGCTGAATGAGAATTGATGACTTAGGTATATGTATGGGCATATTCCTAAGTAGTGTCGGATGTTACATTGTGTTTGTATCTTTTCTTCGTGGATTCTCCTTTGTGAATTCTGGGAGACCTTCGGGGGTCTCGGGGTCCCTACTGAGTATCCTATACTCACCCCTGCACGGGCTATGCCCGCACTACGTTGTGTTTGTTGCAGATGACGGACAACGCTGATCGTGGTTGAGGCATGAGGAGTAGGTTGGTACTCAGAGGTGGATCACTGAGCGGGGCGTACTCGGAGCAGACGTCTAGACCCGAGGAGCTATGGAGGCTATCTGTACCCACCATTCTGGTGGGACGCCCAACAGACAGATCTAGGCTGCGGCTTTACTTCCAGTTGCAGTTTTCCCTTTCTAGTTGTACTTTACTTTCAGTTTGGTTTTGTATTCTGTCCCACTTACTTTTTCCGCACTTACTTTTGTACCCAATATTTACTCAGTGTTTACTTCTGCTTGCTTGCTCGGTGATGTTTTTTACTTTACAAAGGCAATGCCTTCATTTTTTTTATCGGGATTTATGTCTTGGTGCTAGTCGCCAGCCCCTGGACTATAGAAGGCGGGCTTGGGGTAGTCACAGCACGGGCCCCGAGGACGGGTCGTGACAAATTGGTATCAGAGGAGTTCAGTTCTACCGCAGAACTCAGGACTCTGATCTTTTTCTATGTGAATCAATAGTGTTAAGAGTATTGAGTGTGGTTATCAGTACAGGGAGTCCAGTGTTGGTGCGGCAACCGACGTATCCATACACCAGGACCTTGACTTCGGATTTCCGACTTATTGAACGAAAACATTGATTGCATGTGTAATTCAAGTTTTCTTTGTGATTACTTTATGTTAGCTCACCAGGTATACTGTTTGACCGTGGCGGACCTGTTTTTTTTTTCAGAATGGCCCCATGACGGCAGCTAGCTAGGGTTCTGAGAGTTGTGTGTGATGACAGCCCAACAAGCGATGAGGCCCTGGTACAGGGCCCTTTGACAATAGAGGCACCAACGGTACCTCTACCTGCCCAGCCACCGATGCTACTAGCCCCAGTTGCTGACGATGCATGTCGCCTTAGTGCACTGCATGAGTTTTAGCACCAGCGACTGCCCAGGTTCCACGTGGAGTCGGACCCTCAGGCAGCTGAGGAATGGCTGGAGGTAGTTTTATGGGTTTTCAGGTTAGTGAGGACACCGGCAGACCTCATGGTGATCCTTGCAGTGAGCCTCCTGCACAGGGCAGCAGGCAGATGGTGGAGCTTGATGCTTCAGGTGCACGATGAGGCATCTCTCCTCTGGACGGAATTTGAGAGCCTCTTCCGCTCAGAGTTCGTCCCAGCCACCCTCCATGCGGTGCGCATCCAAGAGCTTCTACAGCTGTGGTAGGGCAGCTTGACGGTCTCCCAGTACTCGGAGAGATTTACCGATCTCTCGCGCTACTCGAAAGACATGGTACGAGACCCATTCTTCCAGGCCCGAACCTTTGAGCAGGGATTGAGGCATGAGATCAGGGCATCACTGATCTCCCTCAGCATTCCCACTCAGGCAGGGGTATTGGAGCGAGCCCTTCTGATCAAGAGCTTCTATGCTGATTCTATACTAGCGGCGAGACCTACCACAGGGCGGCACGTGGTGGAGTCTTCTGCATCCGGCAGTCGACAGATGTCGCAGAGGTCCAAGCGGACCAGGCCATCTGGCGGACGAACTCAGGATACTGGCTCGGAGGTGCGGGGCACACGTATCAGAACCATTCTTACAAGTGGAAGACAATGCTATTCATGCGGCGGGCATGGCCACATGGCTCGTGACTGCCCGAAACGTCATGCAGAGGAGAAGCAGACGGTTGAAGAACCAGGTAGGCAGAGGCAGAGGTTCCACTTTGGCGGTTCACAAGGAGCAGGTGGACGAGGTTGAGGAGCTAGTCGGGCGACAGGTGGTGGACGACGTTTTGAGGCTCTACCACCACCACCACCAGGAGGTCCACCCCGACCTCAGGGGAGAGCACAACTTCAGGGAGCTGAAGCATATGATCATGGAGCTCCAGAAGCGGGTGGAAAAGTAGGGGACTAGCTCCAGGCATAGAGGCCTTTGCCCATAATGCCTCTGGCTTCATTGTTTGTGTTGCCTTGTGTCCTTGGACTTTGAGTTTAAGTAATAAAAGACACTTGCAATAGTGACATTTGATTTCTTGTCTTTTGTATGTTAATACTAAGAGGTTCCGGTTAAAAACTGTTGACTTGACCCTCACTTATGAGATTCCTACTGGAAGAGACCCAGTGACCACACACTTATGCCGATAGTGTGACTCAACCCTTGGAGGCGAGAGTAACGGTTGGATCTCTTGGTAGTAGCATCGAGGCCTTACGACGTCATCCATGGCATGATTTAACTAATCATGATGGGACTAACTGTATTAGGCAAGGAACGTGTTTCATCCAGGGGATGGGACCAGATTTCCCTTTTCGAAAAAGGAGAAATCCTTGCATCTTTTCAGAACGTTAAGGAGGATGGGGCAACCCTTCGTGTGGTCAGATAGATGTCAGCAGAGCTTCTAGGAGCTGAGATAGAGATTGACCAGCGCACCTATCTTGAAGCTATCAGAGGAGGGAGTTGGGTACGTAGTTTACTGTGATGGATTAGGGGCTGGAATCAGATGTGTCCTGATGCAGAAGTGGGAAATGATCGCCTATGGATCACGTCAGTTGAGGCCGCATGAGCAAAACTACGCTACCCCTGACCTGGATTTATTAGGAGTGGTATTCACTCTAAATATGTGGTGAAACTATCTGATGGGTAAGAGCTTTACAGTCTATTCTGACCATCAGAGTCTCAGGTACATCTTCTAACAGAAGGACCTGAACCTGAGACAGCGGTGATGGCTCGAGTTCCTCCAGGACTATGACTTTGAGATAGTCTATACTCCTGGAAAGGGGAACTTAGTAGCTGATTATCTCAGTAGGAGGACGTGCATTCAACTACTTGGGGAGGCGATAGAGCTACTAGCCGCTTTGAAGATATCCTTCATGGATAGAGATGGATTAGCCTTTCTTCAGTTGCTCACATTCACTCCTCTTACTACTGCAGTGGGTCAGAGAGGCACAACGTGGGGACGCCGACTGTGAGACGCGGCGTGCGCAGATATCCTCAAGATAGGAACCTGATGGATTCTCTTTAGGAGGAGAGCACGAAGTCCTTCTTCAGAGGAAGTACCTCGGTACTAGTTGCCTTACGAGAGGAGGTGCTAAGAGAGTTTCACACTTACCCTTTGGAGGTACATCCTGGAGTGGCAAAAATGTACCAGGATCTCAGATGACAGCACTAGTGGCCGGGCATGAAGAAGCCTATTGTAGAGTTCATTTCTCGATGCCTCACCTGGAAGCAGGTGAAGGCAGAGCACCACATTCCAGCAGGCAAGATACAACCCTTGGAGGTCCTGGAGTGGACATGAGAGGACATATCTATGGACTTCGTGACTGGACTTCCATGCACTTCTAAATGTCACGACTCCATTTGAGTGATTGTCGACCGAATCACGAAGTCGTCTCACTTCTTACTCATCAGAGATTAGCGCTCAATGGATAGCTTAGGACGTCTCTATGTTCAGGAGATTGTGCGGCTTCATGGTGGGCAATCATCTATCATCTCTGATCGAGATGCTCACTTTACTTCCCGACTTTGGAAGGGGTTGTAGGAGGCATTCGGGACGCAGCTACGTCTGAGTACCACCTTTCACCCTTAGACAGATGGTCAGATGGAGAGGACCATTCAGACTCTCGAGGACATGCTCCGCGCATGTGTCCTCGACTTTGGATGCAGCTAGGAGGACCACCTACCCTTGGTGGAGTTTGAGTACAACAATAGCTAACACTCTACCATCGTGATGGAACCATACGAGGCATTGTACGGCTAACCTTGTAGATCTCTTCTATGATGGACAGACCCTGGGGAGTCAGCACTTGTGGGACCGAAAATGGTCCAGGCCACGACAGAGAAGGTCCAGGTCATCCAGGAGTGGATGAGGATAGCTCAGAGCTGGCAGAAGTCTTATGCTGACAGGAGGCGGGGGCCACTAGAGTTCGAGGATGGTGACCCTGTCTTCTTGCGGGTCTCACCTCGACGTGGATTAAGGAGATTTTGCCGAGGCGATAAGTTATCTCCACGCATCATCGGACCATTCCAGGTCCTCAGCAGGATTGGTGAGGTGGCTTATCATTTGGCTCTACCACCTCAGTTGCACCGGGTGCACGACATCTTCCACGTATCTCAGCTGAGGAGATACGTGCACGACCCGACGCATATCATTAACCATGGGGAGCTGGACGTTGATGATGGGGGGACTTTTGCGGAGGTCCTGGTGGAGATTGAGGATCGACAATAGCGGGTCCTATGTGGATGGTCGATTCCTCTAGTGCACGTCATATGGCAGCATGGGAACCTCTAGGAGAGCACTTGGGAGCGGGAGGCTCAAATGCGTGCTCTGTACCCACTTTTGTTCCACTAGTTTTTGATGTATCTTTACGGGGACATAAAGACCTGAGGTGGGAGTAATGTAAAGACCCGTAAAATTCAAGGAATTTTTTTCTCAATTTTCTTTGCGATTTTTCAAGATCGCAATTTCTGACGACACCTAATTCCGAGGCCCGGTGTTCCCAGAATCTTTTTCCGAAGTTTAGCTTGGGTACGTTCCGTGAACGAATGAGTGGAATTTTCTGACCTCTGAACTGGTGCTCAGAATCGAATTCTGAGGGCACCGTTGATATCGCAGCAACAGTAATTTCTTAGAAACACCTTTTCTGGTGTTTCGTTTGTACGGGTGTGTTTTTTTAAAATTTTCCAGGTTAAGTAAATGAATAAAATAAATTGGTCGAAGCATTTATTTTATTTAAGTTGTTGACCTAAGTTAAGGGGTTAAAGTGGGACCCACAATATCCTACACAACTAGATAGGATATTTGTGGGGTTGGTCCCACACGAGCCACAATGTTTCTTTTCTTCTTACGTTACACACCCGCACCCCCCTTTGTAATGATGTCAACTCTTCCGTTTAATCTGGATATTAAACGTCTCATTAATTGGGCGGTTTTAAACTCCTCAATTAATTGATCGTTTCTTTTCTTTTTGAATTTTAAAGAGTTGGTTTGAGTTTTAATAAATTAAGACAACACTTATTTTATTTGGGTTGGAACTTGTTGCGTGGATAGGATTTGGAGAAATGCCTTCTTCTTCGACGAAGAACGTGAAGAACACACTGATCTCCGATGAAGAACGCCAAATCCTATGAGATCGACTACGTGACGCCGTGTACCATGACGCCAATGACACTTCTTCTGCGATGCTTCTTCTGTGACGTTCCTTCCCCGCGACGCGACGATCCTCCTTCCGCGACGCCTTCTTCCGCGACGAATCCTCGCTCATCAAATTCAATGAGGTAGGGATTTATTTTAATTGTTGCTCTTGAATTCTTCCGTTGCCTTTATTCATTTCTATTGGATCTGCCTGATACTGCAATAACGGGAGGGGGTCGGACCGCACGAACACGACTGACCCTCATCTCTCCTTTGGTTGTTTGATGTAGTTTGCGGCACAAACAAGGCAACACGGTGCCAAAGCACCATGCTGAAATATTAAAGAAGGGGGAGAAGCGGCGCCGTTGAAGATGAACCAAAGATGCGGCACGGTCGCGCCGCGCTAGAGAACTACAAAAGGGCCACGGCCGGAGCGGGGCCGCGGCGCCGTCGCGCCCCTCCGGATGGACGAAGGACGCGGCTTAGGCCGTGGCGGAGCGGGGAGACCGGCGGCGGGTTCCAGGCCGCCGGCGTCGAAATAGGGGGACCGGCCAGTGTCAGTCCCATGGCGGCAGCAGCCGGCCGGACTGGGTGGGCCGACCGGTCAGGAGAAAACCAGGGGTTCGTAACCCCCGGTCGGCCAGCAGGTGCGACCCCCCAAATGTGGGTCGCGGGTTCCCAACGCGCGAGGGGGGGGGGGGGGGGCAGCGCACCCCCCTTCACCGCTCGACCGTTACGGCCGACCCGCCTGGCCTTTGGCCCCGCCAGTGCGCCGAGTCGGGCCGTGTCCAGGCCGGGCCGGGCCTGGACCTAGTTCGGGTTGACCCGGTTCGGGCCGACCCTAGGGGTATCGGGCCGGGTCGGACCGGGCCCAAACCCCCTAATACCAAACCTCTTTCGTTCTTCTGCCCATAACATGGGCTGCAGACCTCCAATCGATGCACTGTCAGCTATGATGCGATCCTTGGATCGAGACGGTCATTTTGGTATATTACACTCAAGGTTTTAGAGTTCTTTGGGTTCGGTTGGGTTGGTTCGTACACGAAACCAACTAGGCCCTCGGAGCAGAAATGCTTATAACATGAGCTCCAGACATCCGATTGACGTGACGTTGACCTTGATGGATTCATCTTAGTGAGACGGAACTTTTTTCTTACTCCACTCGAGGTTTGGACGCATTTGGAGTACAGTCGGGTTGGTTTTGACTAAAAAACCAATCGTGCCCCTGGGAAGAAAAAAACAATAACTCTCAGACCGAGCATCCGATTGATGTGCCGTCTGTGATGTTGAGTTCCTGTTGACGATACGGAACTTTTGGTTACATCCACTCCCAACTATGTGTCAGTTGATGTATCATCCCCTTGGCTCGTGGAGCAGACCTTTCCGAATGAGCTTGCTGTGTGCGGGAACCGTAGAGCTGGATGCGACTGCGACGACGATGACGACTATGCAGAAATCCTTCGTGGATTCGACGACGACGACTACAGCACTCAGCGATTCTACGTGGACCGGTTCTACCGATCCTGTGTGGGTCTGCGCTCAGCGGTCCTGTGTGGGCCAGTGCCTACAGATCCTGTGTGGGTCTGATCCTGTGTGGGTCATTGCGGGGGATAGTTACCTATCGATCCTGTGTGGGTCAGATCCTTTTTGGGTCATTGCGGGGGTTAGTAACTATAGATCCCTTGTGGGTCTGACGTCTTAGATGAATCAGTGGATATATTTGATCATCTCTATCATCATAAGAAGAAGTATACATGTGTGAGATGTATCTTGACTTTCAATCCTTATCTTCAATATTTTTGACTTGATATCCATTGTGGATTATGTTATGCTTTCAAGTGTGGATTGGGTTCTGGTTTCTTGTGTGGACTGGGTCATACGTAAGCTCATATGTTGGGGCTGAACGAGAATTGATGACTTAGGTATATGTATGGGCATATTCCTAAGTAGTTCCGGATGTTACTTCATGTTTGTATATTTCCATTGTGGATTATCCTTTGTGGATTCTGGGAGACCTTTGGGGGTCTCGGGGTCCCTAATGAGTAGCTTATACTCACCCCTACATGGGCTATGCCTGCACTACGTTGTGTTGGTTACAGACGATGGAGAACGCTGATCGTGGTTGAGGCACGAGGCGCAGGACGGTACCCGGAGGTGGATCACTGGGCGGGGCGTACTCGTAGAAGACGGCTGGACCCGAGGAGCTGTAGAGGCTATCTCCACCCACCCATCAGGTGGGACATCCAGTGGATGGGTTGAGGCTTCGGCTTTACTTCCAGTTGCTGTTTTCCCATTCTAGTTGTACTTTACTTTTAGTTTGCGTTTTTATTCTAGCCCACTTAATTTTTCCTCACTTACTTTTGTACCTAGTTTTTACTTAGTGTTTACTTCTGCTTTATTTCTCTGTGATGTTTGTTTACTTTACAAAGGAAATTACTTCCTTTTTTATTGGGAATTACGCCTTGGTGCTAGTCGCCATCCACTGGCCTATGGAAGGCGGGCATGGGTAGTCACGACATGGGCCCCGAGGATGGGTCGTGACAATTTCTTCCCTTTCATACAAGCTTTATTTGTGATTTTTCATTAAATGGATTATACCAACAATCCAGTTCACAATTCCCAAATCTGTTGTAGCACCAACATTGGCCCACAAAACTTTTCTTCTTTGTATCATCTATATGAGTTTTCTGGGCCTTCTTCTTAATTTTTTGTTTATATTTGAGGAACCACCATCCCCCATTTTCTTCCCATCAAACCTATCTATAGTGGTAGGTTTCTTATCCTCCTCTTTCCTCACCCATACATTTTTAGAATTTCTCTTCCAGCCTGCACATTTTGAATGAACATATTTAGAAACCATAGTAAAGGTTTTCATGGATGGTACATTCACATTCATAGCTGCTTGTGATAGATCAATTAGTGAAGTCATGATATTCTTATCACATGTTGGTGGTCTTTTGACAGTAGAATCCTCATGTGAACATTGAATACAGACAGAAATTGACTGTTGAGATGGATAATCAAGAGTTTTCATAACCTTTATGTCACATGTTTGGGGTATTTCATCTTTAGAATCTTCCAATGAACATTGAGTACAAGCGGTAAATGATTAATTATTTTAGGAAGTCTTAATATGTGTTTTCTCAAGATTTTTCCATTTGCCTTCAAATTTTTGACTTTAAATATTGAATTTGAGCTTCTGATCTTCAATCATGATCATATCCTCTTCACAAGTGCTCTTAAATCTTCAACCTCATCTTTATACTTCTTAAATTTGTTTTGTAGCAAAGTGTCATGTTCCTTGAATCTCTTGGAAGTTTCTTCCAAACAAAAACTCTTGACTTCAGTGCACTTATTCAGGTCAGCTTCAAGTGCCTGGATCATTTCTTTGAGAGGTTTAGTGAATACCTCTTTTTCTTCAAAGGATTTAATCTTCTTGGTGAGCTTTAATCATTCGAGAATTTTTCCTTCCAATCCATTTTCCAAATTATCAGCTTCACTTTCCAATAAGTTGATCTCAACCTGCATTACATTGAAATATTCTAAAGATAACAACAACTCTTTCTTTTTTCTATTTGTCATGGTTTTGCTGGATGTAGGCTTCTGCTCAGAAATGACTGAATCTTTATCAAGACTGCACTTCATTGTTGACTTTAGGAAAGAAACTCAAATCCTCTATGTGAATATAATTACTGTAGAGTATCCAACATACATGAACCTCCCTCTGATACCACTTGTAGGACCTCAGGACACCTTGAGATGGGAGGGGTGAATCAGGGTGTCAAGTTATTCATTTAAATACAAGTATCTTGTTCCCACGTTGGTAGGAACTCGTTAAACTAGTATGATGGATATAATCAGCAATGAAACATTCACATGCAAATAGATGAAGAATTAATTTTTACTTGGTTCACCGCTAAGGGATATCCAAGGAGCATACGCCGACAAGTTGTCGGTCGTACCAAATTCCACTATTCTTCACTAGTTGTGGATTACAATGGTTCGGGCACAATCACTATATCCCAGGATCACTGCCTTTACAAAAGATCAGGGATTGCTCACTGCTTCCCTTAGGTCACTCCCGTTGACTCCCCCTAGATCACTATTTTTGGTGATGTCACACTCAGTTAATAGATGTGAAGGTCTCTTCAAGAGATAGACATGAAGTTCTTTGTCTCCTGTTCAGCATGAGACTTTGCATGCATCAATGTTCAGTGTTGATGCACTTTTCAGTTCAATTCATCTACTTCAGTGCAATGACTGAATGCACTAGATCCACAGTTGAATGAATATGCTCTATTGAAGTTCAACTTCCAGCTGTAGACTAATAAAACTTTGCACCGAAGGTATTGGGAAAACTTCCAGCTTCCACGCTGCCCTGAATCACTGACGAAAAACAACCTGACTTGGTACCTTACACAAATACGGCGTGCAAAGCCTCGGCACACAAGTCACAACTGGCACGCAACTCCACCTCATCCACTTGAACGACACATGCTTATTTAACTCCAAACTTGTGCGAAACACTCCCTTTCTTGCCCAAACTACCTTAGGCGTGGAACTCTCACCTTTCGCGCAACTTATACTTTCACGACGCACCACCACTTGCACGACCACCACACCAGTGCGACAGGAACTATGATTTTTCTAAGTGTTGAACTTCGTACGTAATGAAGAGGGGTGGTCCTATATTTATAGGCAAACTAGACCCCCTGTGTGGTGGCATGCAAGTATACGCTCGGCGCGCAAGTCTCAGCGCGTAGGTCTCTTCCCCTACAAGTTACATGTGTGACCCTATTTCCTTTTCCATATTTCATAGATCTAATCTTGAAAAACATATGGCGCGCAACTTTCCAATCCTCCTAGGAACCGACACACAAGTCCTTTCATGGCACGCAAGTCACTTGCGCGACTACACCAATACATGTGTGACCCTTATCCCTTTTCCACTTATCCATGTTTTTATCTTGAAAAACACTAGGTGCGGAAGTTCTCTCTCCTTTATGTACATCGAACGCAAGTCTCTTTTCCAAAAACAAATTTCTCCATTTTTCGATTATCAGGCCTACAACTTTGGCAAACACTGGAAAATGGAGCCACCATGTATCTAGTCTTTTCATACTGCCTCCAGATCATCCATTCCATTGTCGAAATTCGTTAATCAAACATGGATCGTTGACCACAACTCTTGAACTTGACATTCCACCATGAAATCCCCTTTTTCAACAAAGTTGTATGTCATTGTTTACATTGCCAACAATCAAAAATCATCAAGAATTATCCCTTTATGTCATTTGTCTTCTTTAGCAACTCTTCTTCTTTCATCACAAACACCACTATCATGATATATATCCTTTGATATAACTACTTTTGCATCATCATATTTTGAGACAATGTGAAGTGCATGGCCATCTCAGAATTCCAATCCCTTCCACACTGTCTTCTTCTTCAACTGTTATTCTTTACTTCATGAAAAACATATGATTCAATTCTTCAAGTAGGCTCTGGTATGGTTCTCATGCAATCATGAAGAATTGCATGGTCTTAATCAACCGTCATGTCTTCTTTAATCATCCTCATATGGATTATAACTCACCATTATTAACTGTTGTAAACAATGGGTCACCTTTGACACATGTTATTTAAACTTATGACCAGTACAACAATCATCTAAATTTCCTTTCCACCATTTCATTGGATTACTTCTTGATCCCCTTCATTTTGATCTTCATTGACAACTATTGACAACAAATACAACCTTATACATAATGTGGTCCCAACAATTTCAATCAACACAGCACAGAATATTTTTTTACAAATCTAATTCAATGAAAGGGTTACATTTATTTAATCTTTATATGAGTGGGAAAATAGGACATTGGTTTAGCTCTAACAGTTGTCCAGATCAAAAACATACCTAACAACTCCCTAATTAGCTAATTTCCAAGGATTTCATAATAAAGGCATCAAAGAATAATGTTTCTCATGATATGTCTCTTTAAAAATACATATAATGGGAATTAATAATAATCTTACAACCCTACATATATTTTTGATTTTATATAATTATATGTGATATAATTTGGTAGGTAATTATTTAAATATGTCTAGACTTATTAGATCACGATTTCATCATTTTTATGTCATATAAAACTCTTTATATCATATATAATATTTTACTCACAATAATCATAACATATATTCAGAACCCTTAATACTCATTGATGATCATTGATTAGGGACAACTCAAATCCATAATTTGTGGTAAGATTATCAATCCATTTTTCTTGAAGTATAAATGTAGAATAAATGAAAGAATTATAAATGGAGATTTTGATTATTATAAAATCATGATAAATTTTATTACCATTAACACTAATCTTTCATGTATCTAATACTGATACATTCAGCATTACCCATTGTTATTTTACTATTATAATGTATTTTTTAAGGTATATTCAATATTTTTATCTAAAGCCATCCAAATTATCTTTATAAGGAACCTCATAGAAATATATTCAATGAGATTGAATTTTAAACGGATTGGTTTGGTCCTTTGATGATACCATGGTTCCTTGGCCTAATAAATAACTCCATCATTTTCCTAGAAAATATACATTTCTATCATAATACTTGGAATCACCCCAATATTTGTTTTGAAATTCTAAATTCAAAAAGACTCTTTTCCATCAACTGATGAACCAATATCTCATATCATCTTTGATGAATTAGAAACTTTTATAATTATAACCCCTTACAATGAGCATACCCAGTCCTCCAAATACCAACAATATGACCTTACTTCTTCTCAAGTACTTAAGGATTTTGTTAATAGAAATCTAGTGACTCTCATTGGGAATATATTGGAATCTACTAATTATACTAAAATAAAATAAATATTGGGTCAAGTATACAGGATGGAATATAAAATATATTCAATGGATGATACAAAAAGAATACTACACCTAAATTCTAACTCTTTGGAAGAATTTTAAATTTTACTAAGATATGTACCTTGAAACACTGTTCATGACTCCTTCTTGGAGTTACCTATGATAAATAGTTTTAGCACATTACCAATATAAGTGATTTCACCCAGTCTGAGAAACCTATTATTTATATCACAATAGATCTTTATATCACTAATGTATGATGAATTAACCATGAATTTTATTGATATTCATTTTCTAAACCACATATTTATAAAGTGTAAATTTAATAAATCATTTTAGATAATATGTATTTCACCTACATAAAATATATAAAATACAATTACAATCCCACTAATTTTAAAGTATACAAAAGTAAAATCATCATGTTTTTTGAAACCAAAAAATTTTATTACATCACAAAAGTAGATATTTCATATCTGAGAGAATTTCATCAATCCATAAATGAATTTTTTTCAACTTATAACCCTTGAAGACTTGTTTGATTCTTTAAAACCTTTGATATGTAACATAAACACATCCTCAACTATTTTACAATTATGAAAATCATTTTTAACATCAATATGTTATATATCATAATCATATTGAGTTTCTATATATATAGAAATCCAAATGTACTTCATCTTCACAACTAGATAAAATATTTCCCCATAATAAAAACCTTGAATTTTTGTTGTAATCCTTTTCCATTAAGAGATATTTAGAGGTAGGAACTCTATCATGCATATTATTTTTTTTCAAAAAATATCTATTTCACCCAAGGGGTATCAACCCTATAATTGTATCCATTATATTCCAAGCTTGGTTATTGTACATGGAGTCTATTTTAGATTTCATGGAATTTTACCATTTTTCAAAATCCAAACTCTTAATGGCATCTTGGTATGTTCTATATTAATAACATATTAACATTACTACTTATTCATTTAATATAAAAAATTCATATATATTTTTTCCATGATTAATACTAATTGGACTTTTTGGTTATTGTATAACATGATTTGACACTTCTTCTACAATTATTTATGGATCCATACCAACATCCAAATAATAAAAACTTCCTATTTGTGGGTCTTGAACACCCCTATGGTTACATTAACTCCCATGACTCCATGAAAAATTTATTCCTCCAAAATGTTTTTGAAAATAAATCCATAAACGCATTATGTTTAGAAATATTATAAAAAAAATATCCCTTACATTCAATAGGATAACTAACAAAAGAGAATTTTTTAGACATATGCTCATGTTTATTATAATCTAAACATCCTATAGAGGCTTAACAACACCAAATTTTCGAAAAATATATATTTTACATTTATAAATCTATATCTCATATGGATCCTTTATGACTGCATTATATAGAATAAGGTTAAGTACGAATGATGAAGTTACTAGATAATACCCCCATGATTAAATAAGATGGTTAAACTAATACATCATCAACTGAAACTTGTGTAAAAACATATGGTTGCTTCTCCTAGAGACACCATTCCACTATGGTGTTCCGTGAGTAGTGAGTTGTGGAATAATTTCTTATTCTCTCATAATATTAATGAATTGATAACTTAGTCATTCACCACTTTGATATGATTATAGAATCTAAATACTTGTACCCAATTGAATGTGCACTTCATATTGAGACTCTTTAGAATTTTAAAAAGATTAAAACTCTGGTATCATCAGGTACACATAATTGTATCGACTAAATTCATAGATAAAGGTCAAGAAATAACTAATACCACCTTTTTTTGGAGTATTCTTTGGTCCATATGATTCACTATATATAAGACCAAACAATCCACTATCGCTTTCACATTTTCCACTACCAAGTTATTTGATCATTTTTTCAAAGAAACCAGATTCACATTAATCAAAGGATTCAGAATTTAACAATTCTAAAATTACATCTCTATAGAGTCTTTTAATTTGTTTCTCATTTATTGGTTCAAGGAAAAAATTCCAATGATTCATGGGGTTAGAAAAACCCTTGAGCTTCTTATTCTAAATGTTATAAAAAATGTAATCCATATCAATAATTTATAACCTATTTTTATATCCTTAATACCATAATTTTTTTTATTTTTATATATATAAAAACCATTGTTCTAAATTATAAATTGAAATAATAACTTTACAAAAGAGATATAGAGGTAAATTTTTTATTTATGAGATTAATATTGCAATAGTGTTCCAATTCCAGAATTAATCTACATGGAAGAGTTATATCAAAAGTTCTAGCATCCAATGCTTCATCTCTCACTCTATTTTCAACACATATATATACTTTAAATTTCTTCAAATATATCCTATAATTGAGTATGAGTTTATTAGATCAAAATTTTGATGCAGAACTATTATCTAATACCCCTTATTGAGAGTTAGCAAAATTGATTTCAATAACATATATCTTCAAAATTACAAAATTATTCCCATTAAGGACACTTAACAAAATCAGATACCAATCTAAAATAGTTTTTTAATCTATTCCCAAATGATGCCTCAAATTTATAAACATGGTACAAGTCTTAATCTATAAAAAATATATATCCATGAGTGAGTATTTTGTTTTATATTATTTTACCATGTACTTTTAATGAATTGACTCCCACTAAAATGCTGACCCCATAAATCATTACCTTTACTGATCAATGATCTATACTCCAATAGTTAATGAGTTCACTTTGGTGTTATTCTATCCAATTAGTCATTTAGGTTGGAAAATTATAAATATATCACATATTACTCTTGATTAGTTGATTGGACAACTCATTTCATTAATACAACATATGGACAAAAACTCAACTCAATTCCCCTTGTATCCTTAATCTTAGGTTTTCCCAACTAATTACCACCCATTTCTCATAGGGGGATTTGGTTACCTAACTATTATGGTTATCTATTTCCACCATCACTTAAACAAGATAATCTACATGAACCCTTATTTGGAATAACATATAAATTTTAATAATTGAGGTCTTCATATGTGTTTTCTTTTAAATGATGTCACATTTATTATTTTGGGGGATTCCTTTAAATCCTCTCCAACTTAACATACATAACATGGGTATTAATTACATAACAATTTCATCTTATGAAATATTTATTATCTCATATTTTATTCCTTTATGTATTCATTCTTCTAGAAATTTAGTTTTTGAATCCTTATTCAATGACCCAAATTAATCTATTCAAACATTATAAATGTGAAACATTATAAATAACCCATAGATTATTTTACTCAAGAATAACAGAATCCAAACATATTTACACTTATCCAAATGCATTATTTTAACACGGTATATATAATTTTCTTTTATAGGTTTCAATTTATAGAAAATTATAAATCCCAACATGAGTAATCATATACCTATAGATGTTTTAAGTGGGTTACCTAGACCTAACTCATGTATGTACTTGGATTACCATTACATATATAGTTTGATATATACATGTGTTTATCTTAACATAATAGTATTGATACTTCTGTGTTCACTATATTTATGGTAATTTATCTAAATTATAGGTTTTATTTAAGGTTTATAGCAATTCATAAGCTATAATGAGAACCTTGAGATACCATCATAGTATTCTTAAATTATGCCATGTGGTCTAGATACATCCTGATGACAGGACATAGATGTTTTATGGATAAAAATTTTTAGGGGCTCATAAGAAATGAGACTTATTTTTATAAATTATGCACATGGTAATCTCAAGTAAAGAAGAAAATGAGGACTAACCCTCCAATATAAACATAACATGTTTGAGGTGTCATTGTAGTTCCTATCACTACTATAAAAGAATAATTTAACAACTCTTTAATAAGCCTTTATAAATTCTAAAAAATTGATGACTACTAGAGTGTAGTTAAAATCTATAGTCTTTTATTATCACTACAAAGTCACTATTAAAGTCCCCCATTAACATCACTTTTATGATGATGATAAAGGAATTGTTATTAAAGGGGTATAATTATATTTTTTGGACCTCCATAAGCCCAACCCTTTTATTAGTGCTTCCATAATAGCCTTCACAGTGCCCCCCCCCCCATCAGAGATTTTAACCCTACCACCACTTTTATCAGTGATTTGTTAATTCTCAGCCTTATGTGTGCCCACCTGGATTATAACTTTGTACCTATACATTGAAGATGTAACTCCTTTACTACTACAACATATTGTTTTGTTGTCTATTTAATGGTATTTCTATTCATTTTTATATATATTTACATATATATTTTTTGTTCATATATTTATATTACAATTTTTAAATAAATTTATATAATATATATTTTTGGTTATATATGTATACATATATTTATTAAAATATATTATAAATTTTCTACATTCTCATATACTATAATATAATATAAATATTCATGTGTTTATTAACAAACACTCATACAGTCACCTATAAGAGAAAGAAACAAGGATTTATAAAATAAATGCAGGTTTACAAGAGTCTAATGGAAGGTAATATACACTTATCTTGATGAAGAATATGAAACAACTCATAGGGTGTGATGGAATGATGAGTGAAAGTATCCTCAACAGGTCCTTTTTTTCAAGGTAATCAATAAGTTGATTGGCTTCATGATAGACAAGTGTAATGATGTAATTCATTGAGGCAAGAGTGTAAAGTTAGTAAATCCATTTTGTTTTGAGCTTCCATGAAATGTGAATCTTACACATTTTAACTACTTAGATGATGGTGGTTGAGTCAGTTTCTAACTAGGCATTACCCCAATTTCTTTGATGTGGAACATCAATATCCTTGATGAAACCAAACATTTATTCTTCAAGATAAATAGAATTTCCACATGAACCATGAACTCCCCCTAATAAATCACCATAAAGATCTCTAAAATCAATTCCATAGCTGCGAGGTCTTATGTTTTCTCTTGAGACGCCATCCAAATTTTATTTTATCAGTCCTGAAAATAGAGGTGACCAAAAGACTTCAACAATGCCTCTAGGTTTAGGATAGTTTACATGTGTGTTTGGTTTTCTCAGAATTGTTAAATCGTTGATCAAGTTTTCACATCATCCCTCATGTATGTTATTTTCTTGTTGAATAACCAGCAGGATATCAGAGAGAGAAACCCTGGGGTTGAACAAAACATTATCTTGTCCACGGTTGTTTCTGATTCTCTAGATTGTGTAGTTAACATCCACACATGAAACCAGGAAGATTATTCAGACCTTCTTTGACAGTTGTGTCATAAAATATCAAGCAGAAATACTTAGATGTTCGACGCTTGTGGAGGGTTGAGTTCATATAAATAAAAAACATAATTCCAAAGAGAATAAGTGGTGTTTCTAGACATAAATAATGATTAAAATCATCCTGATGCTGATGGCACATGGAACAACTTGAGCGCAGTGAGATACCCATGCATTGCATATTGCTTTTAACCAGAATCTTGTTGAGGTGGAGACTCTATAGCAGTGTGAATTGAGATTGTTGAAAATATTTTTTGTTGAAGTCCAAAATCCATGTATTGTTTCCATCAATGATAGTATTTTGAATCTATTGTAATCCAGAACTCCATTTTCACTCGGATCCAACAAAATCATATCTTTCATGTTCATGAAATCATAATAAGAGGCCATTAGAGAAATATGAGATGGAAGCATATTACTCTAATCAAGCTTGTCATTAATGGTGGCATTGTAGTCAATTTCCATCTCGAAAGTGCAAACAATATCAATTAGGGGGAACCCATCTAATTTTCTTCTAGAATTTGAGAGAGGAGTTAGTTCTTTCCAACAAGTGAGAATGCATATTGATCTTCTAAAAAATCCTTTTCGGACCTGACCAAATTGAATATTGATTGTAATTCACCCTCCCCTCAATCAGATTACTAAGAAATTGGGCTCTGAGATATTCCAAAAAAATGATCCTTGTCATATATGAGCCTCAAAATAAATTCTTCTGGAAGAGATTGATTAAAGATCTATATATTTTTTATTCCATGTCCTACCATATTATTTGGCACACAAAGCTTTCTCCAAGGAGATGTAATAATTTTCTATTCTAGGATACTGTCACTCCACACAAAGTTTCTCATAAGATAGTTGATGGATTTAATGATAAATGTAGGCCAGAAGTACACAGTAAATGAGTAGAACAACTTTGATATTACCACTTCCTTGACAAATAAATGTCTACCCTCCATTGAGAGAGACATTCCCGTTCAATTGTATTTGGTTCTTCTAACATGGATAACAACTTCCATAAATTGAGAAGAGACAGGTCTTATGATGAACATGGGGACACAATGATATGTGAAGGGTATAGATCCTTCATTTAATCCCATGTCTTGCATCATGTAGGATTTCTTGTAGGCTGGAATATTTTTTCCAAAGAAGATAAAAAAAATTCTCTAGTAACCTCCTATCCAGAATCACGTTCATAGTGAAGTAGGGTCTTCATAATATGTTGGATATTTCTCATATCACTGTGAGTAAAAAAGGATAATTTCATCATCAAATATAAGGTGACAGGGGGTAGAGATACCAGTATCTACTCTTATTGTTTTGATTTCTCAATTTTAGGAGTTTTGAGGAATAAATCTACTGAGGTAGTCTTTAGAAATTTTGAAAATGATAGCAGAAAGGGGGCCCCTTGTCTAACTCCTCTAGAGTTCTTGAAGTAGCCTTTGAGGGATCCAATAAAAAGAATAGAAATATGATAAAATTTGATTAGTGTATTAATCCATTAAATGAATGTCATATCAAATCCAAACTCATGAATAATACGACCAATAAATCCCTAGTCAATAGTGTCAAAGGCCTTTCTGATATCCATCTTGAGGGAAATATTTCCTCGTTAGGCAGTCTTCTGGAGAAGACTCGTACATTTCGAGGCAGTTCGAAGGCAATCATGAATCCATATTCCCTTGACATTTTCAAAATAAGTCCATGAAATGATTCTCTCATAAACATGATCAAGATTATCAGCTAAACTTTTGTGATTATTTTGAGAAGAGTGTTTACTAGAGCCACTGTCTGGAATAGAAAAATATAACATGCATTCTCAATCTTATATATTTTGGTAATAAACTGAGCATTGAATCCTTCAGTGGGCGGTCCATCTATGAAATATTTCTTAACCAGTTTACGAACATCATTTTGATCTACATCCCAATAATATTGGAATAAGTGGTTGGTGAAAGCATCTGGTACCGGTGATCTTAGCTTCTTAATAAAAAAATAGCTTCCCTGATTTCAATATACAATGGGACCTAGGTGAGAAGAATGTTATTAGATTTAGTGAAAATCTTACAAATAATTCCCTCCATCACCTCTTCACTTCATTTGGGAAAATTAAAGAGGATGGTATAGAAGGAAACTATGTGAATTAAGATGCTTTTTATTTCATCTAGGAGAGTGTATCTATCCTTTGATAAGGATGTGGGCCTATTGAATTTTTTATCTCATTGAAATTAATTGAATAATTTGGTGTTTCTATCTCCATATGTAATCCACTTGACATTGAAATGTTATTTTGGGTTGTTATCCCTAAGAACTATGATATTTTTAGCTTAGAATAGAATTTAGCCACATATTCAATGTCACTAGAAAAATTTCTTGTGGTAATAGATTCTTGAATCTCATGTATTCTATTTTCAATAGAATCAATTTCTTGATCGAGAAGGCTGAAAATTTACTTCCTCTATTTCCCATTTTGATCTTAAGAGCTTTGAGCTTGACAATAAAATCCAACGGATTTCTATTGTGATATCTAATGGCCCAATTTTCCCTCATAGATTGGAAACATTCTTGGAGGGAAGTCCAAGAATTAATAGACCTAAAGGGAATTGGATTTCTTTCAAATTTAGTTATGAAATTCATCAGAATTGGATGCGGGTCTGAATTGTGCCTCACTAGGGTGACACATGAGAAGCCCTTCCCACTCCTCGACAACTAACCACTAAAAAAAGTATGATCAATTCTGCTTTCCCACATACTGCTTAGATGATTCCTTTACCATGTGTACTAAACCACAAGAAAGTTTATTTAATTCAGGTAGGACTCCTCAATAAAGGATCTTAATTCCCTCCAAGAAATGTCACTTGAATCATGGACTATCGTTTTCATCCGTGTGAAGGATTGAATGGAAGTCACCCATGGGTTAGATATAGAATTAAAAATATTTTTAATGTGCATCCATAGAGATCTTCTATTGTTATATCTATTAGAGTCCTAGACCATTGATCATAGGGTATTTTAACTAGATTTGTGAAACCTACATGTTCTGATTTTTTCATCCACATAAAAAAGGGTAGGATTTTCAACACTATTGTGAACCAGGATCCATAATCTTTCTTGACCATAAGAATCTTTGACCAACCTAAGAAGTGAATAAATGTTTCCTTCAAGGTGATACCCATTGTTGATTCCATTGGTATTTAGTTCAAAAATTCCAATGAGGTCTTTTTTTTATCTACCCACAAGTAGCCTGAGGGAACTCAATGTGACTGGGTTGGCATGTCCTTGGTAGTTCCAATGTTAGTCATTCATTATAATTTCATTTTGGGGGTGAGGACACATTTTTCTTTTATCTCAATTTCCATCATTCTTCAAAATATTCTTGAGTTGGTTTTCATGGAATCAACATTTGGAAGTTATTTCATTGGGGTGTCTACAATGCAGTATTGAGAAGCATCCCTACCTTTATTCGATGGTTTCTGTTCTTAAGGAGGTAGATGTTTTCAACTAGTATTTTATGTGTTGGATCAGAGTGGAAATGGTAATGTAATTTGTAGTGATTTATACTATTATGGTGTTAATTTCAATAACCTCAACTAATTATGAGTTAATCAGATCCAAGGTGAAGGCCCCAAATTTTATTCTTTGCGAAAATGCAAAGACAACCTCAGATAAATCCTGAAGGATTGGAATAGCATCCTCTTTTCGAGTGGGAAACAGCTCTGTTTGATTGAAATATACATCCCTAAAGTCTAGGAAATTGTGTTGCTCCTCTTATTTAGCTATGTCAGTCTAGGTTTTTCTAGTTCCAGTATATTTATCTCGTTTTATCCCCTTGGAAATTTTAGTATCACTCTTTTTTGCATACCTCTTTGTGGAAACAATCCTTCTTCTTGGGACCTCATTCCAGGAAGTGTTTTTCTATGTTGGAATAACTATTTTCTAGATAATGTGGCTCTTATCGATGGCATTCCCAATAATTATGCATTGTTCACAGTATTTTGGGACATTCTCAAATTCGAATCTGACCTTATTGAGGTCATTGACATATAGGGACACACGTTCTGGGGGTGATGTTTCCATATCAATCTCAATAAGAACTCTTGCATAGAGTCCAAGATCACTTCTAATCGTGCGATGGTCAATCCTCAAAGGTGTACCAATGTCAAAATCTAGATCATTGAAGATTTTAGGGTGCCAATATATCCATGGGAGCCCATTGATTCTTGCCCAAACTTGAGCAGTGGATCATTTTATTTTGTGAGTGAGATGAAGCTCGCATCCCATTCCGAGAGGAAAAATATCATGGACTTCAAGTTAAGAGTACCAAGTCCCCAGATCACATTTATATATTTCCCTTTCTACAAAATGACATGAAAATAACCTTTTCTAAGTGGAATCAAATGCCTATTAAAGAAGTTACAAAATTTTGTGATTCTTTGGTTAAGATCTTTGAATGGCCAGGGCTTCGCTCCTCTTTCATACGAAATGTGACCAAGATCTGAGTATTTGTAGCCATACATCTTATTTTTAATCGCCTCTTGGTCAGTGACCAATGTGATAGAACCTTTTCTAGAGTGATCAATAATGGATTGTTTTCTCTGATTCTTCGGTGTGGAAGAAGCTCCTACAAGGGATTCTGCAAAGGAAATAGCTTTGTGGGGAAGAATAGAAAAGACAATGCCATATTGGGGTTCATTATGACATGGAAGAAACAATATGTTACATTCAGAATTGAACGAATCCATATAGTAGCAAAATCTTTCCAACGTTTTATCTTCATTGATTCAGCATATTCGAATTGAGGAGGATCCAACGCAAGACCAAATTTTTGGATCTAATACACACATATTTGTATATATAAAAATTATAAATATATCTGTATAATGTAAAAAATGATAGATAATTTTTAGATACATTTTAATAATATGTATTTATTTACATATATTAGAATATACATATGCATATATATTTTTTAATTATTGATTGAAACATGTTTATATATAATTATTAATTATATTTGTATAATCATACATATTATTTAATTTTCATAAGGTAAATAAATTTTTTACTTTTTTACATTAATTAATATTAATATTAAATATTTATTATATATATTTAAACATACATTTATAATTAAATATGTTGGTATATGTATTTATATAATTGATTTATTCCAAGTAAATATAAAAAAACATGCAAATATTTAATATTAAATAAAACTATATTGTGAAAATCAACAAAATTTCAAAATCATAATATCAATATGAATGTAATCCCTAAGAATGAATTCAGTCAATATCAAAAATATTCAGTAATACCCAGTTAAATGATGCTAAAAATCCATAGAATATTAAACAATTGGGGTGCCTTGACTAAAAACATTGTCTTAGAGGCATTCAGGGCCTCTTGTAGCCTCTTACAATACTTACTATTGTTGCCCAATGTCAACACATTGTAAATAATGTTTCAGGCTTCTATTTTATATATGGTATAGCCTAAACAGACACTTGGATCAAACGTTAAGGTCGTTTGAAGTTCATTTTATGTTTTTAGCTTATTTTATATATTTTTTTATTTTTTTATTTTTTTATTTTTTTCTCAAATTGATATTATATGACAATTAATCAGTAAAAATTAGAAAATTAAAAATTAAAAATATATTTCAAATTCTTTTATAATAAATTTTCACTATATATATTATATATTAAGTATAAATTCCTATTTACCATATATGAAACATATTTAAAATATAAATTTTTATCTATATCAATATAAATATAGTTACATATCAATATATTATTTTTAATTAAAAATATTTTTTTCTAAAATATACACTTTATCACCACTTGTAATAAATCGCAGATAAATGGGGGTCATTATAAGTGGTTCTAAAAAAGTGTTGATAACACTCCCCCCCCCTTATCAATTATTTTTTACAAGTCCTCCTTAAATCACAATTTATCAAATAATTTTTACATGCACGAATAAAGGGTTTTCCTTTGTCAGACCTTGTAAAACATCCCTGATGAAGATCCTCCTTTATCAATGTTTTTTATTGGTGTTAAATATCCCCTTTAACACCTCTAAAAAGGCATTGTTAAAGATCTCATTTAATATCAATTTTTCTTGCACAAACAAAGAGGGTTTTTAGCAGTTCTTTTAGCTAGCATAGTTTAAGACCTTGGACTTGATAAACCCAATTTGGTTGCAATGTATCTATGAATATGTTTAATGGTCACCTAACATGAGATTATTACCAAAATTAATATTTGATTACGTACTATGATGAAATATGGAAACTATGGAATTTATTTCATAGTTAGGGGGATTCCATTGGGTGCATAATTGTTTATATGGAAATGATTGAGTAATCAAGATTTATTTTTTCACTTTCAAAATGATGTCATTTATCCGTCCTAGTGGATCATGATTATATTAACTTAACTAAATCCATTCCCACTGTAGATGAAGGTATGTACATACAGGTAGGTCAATGAATATGAAATCATGAATAGACTATGACACAATGTGTGCATCATGATTTTTGATATTTCACAAGGAAAATGGATTATATTGCATGGAATGTGTTTGTAGGGAAGATTTTCGTCCCTATGAATTTTTCTTATCTCTTTAGGGTTCATGATGGTTTTCTAGACTCCACTACTAGTATGTAAATAGTATTTTCATCTATCAGGATAAGGGAATATGGGGTCACTCACCTAGAGTATTCAAAACTCTTCTTTATTCAGATGAATATGAGTATTAGCCCTAGTGGGACCCATGTTAGGGTCCCAGAGGTGTCTAAGAATATATGATTTATATGAATAAGTAAATTCATAATATTTGAGTTTATATGTAACACCCCATGCTTCCATGATATTCTTCTCTTTGAATAATATAGTAGCGTCTGTTGTACACAACTTCGAGTTCTAACACACACCACAACCAATCAAACTAGCTGGTGTGAATAGTAATACCCACTTTTTGAAATTTTATAAATTTCATCTTTCAAAATGGGCTTCATTTTTGGATTCAGAATATCGAAATTAGATTAGGGAGAATTTTTTGAAATTTTTATGAAAACATTCAATTTATGATAAATAGTAAAATTACTAAATTTTAAATAAAAACAAATTTTTTAAACTAAATAATTAATAGTGATAAATTATGAATATTACTGGTTTTAAATTTTATTTATAATATATTTTTACCATTTAATACAATTTTGGTCATTATATGTAATTTCACATTTAACCGGAATAAATAAGTGTCAATCTTTTGATAGTTATTATTTCTTAAAAACATGCTATTTGTTTTGACAACGGGAATTAATTTTAAATTAATTTCTCCCACTTATGTGTTTTGAATTTTTTAAAATGGATTCCATATTTGGAATCAAGATGTAAAAAGTGAGTAATAGGTAACTCTTATTTTTAGACATTTTTAATAATTACTTTGGTAAATATTTTATTTACCATGGTTAATGGGTAAATCCGGTTAATAAGGGTAAAACAATATTAATATAATAATAATAATTTACCATAAAACGTGTCCTAACCCTTTTGGTTGATACATTTCCGACTGTGGGAATCTTTGGGTAGATTTTGGGGACCCCAAGGAGCCACTTTTAAGTGATAGGGAAACTATATATTAATTAAGTTAAAGTAAATACAAAAATTACATAAGCATATATCTTTTAGAAAAACAATTCTTACATAGGGTTATATATGTTATATTTCCGACTATAAATATTAATTAGAAAGATAAAATGATTTAATAAATAATGGTATTTTATTTATAATTTCTAGACATTAAATAATTAAATTTATTTAGGATACAATAATGATGCAGTATTTTCCATATTAACGAATGAATCAAATAATTGGTATTATAAATGTTAAAATAAATAAAATTTGAATGTTTTGGTGACATCCAAGAATTTTATTTGTTAATATGAAAGGTTAGGATTGCCTAAATGAATTTGTTTCGAATTAATAAAGTTGTTAAGACTTTAACAAAAATCAATTATTGAATAACGTCAAAATTGACATAAATGAATTTTTAACACAAATATTATATTATTAATTGATATTCTATTCTTAAAAATCTAATATTTGGAAAAAGGACTTATATAATTATAATTTTATAATTAATGGACCACATTGGGGTCTCTTGGATGTATATTTTATGTTTATTAACCATATATTATATAAATACAAAGTGACATGGTAAATGTCAAACTAATTAACTAAGAGTTAAAATTAAACGATAAGATTAATAAAGTGACAAAAACCTGTATAAAACCTATTTTTTGAGTTTTTGTCGACCTATCCCCACCTAATAATTTAAATAATCTACTTTGTAGCCATTATAAACAGAAAATTACTTTATTATAAAATAATATTTCTAGCTTTTCCTAAGGTTCCCCTCACCCCTCTAATAAAAGGGTACTCCCCCTTCTCCCTAATTCATACCCTCAAATCCTTTTGGATCGACCAACCCCTACCCAAATATTCTCTCAAATTCCCTCACTTCATCTTATAATCCTTATTTTGGTCAAAACTCTAGCCTATGGAGCACTTTTGATCAAATCAAAAAGAAGAACCCGAAGAAGAGGTAATGTTTTCACCACCCTCTTTCAAGTTCCTTTATTCTTCAATTTCTAATTTCTTTGTTATTTTAATTATAAAATAATAACTCCAGTGTATCCTATATACTATGATTTTTTTATTAATATTGTATAACCATATTCATAATTCTATCCATCCTTTGAATGACATGTCACCATACGTGCGTATGAATGACTTACCATCTCCGCGTCGTGGTGTAATTGTTATTCAAAACATTATTATTTGGATGGGTATGATAATGAGGTTTAATTGATGTAAATAATAAATATAACATTATAATGATTCTTTATATATGATATACCATCTAATCATATATTATTTTAATATCAAAAGAATGATATTTTTGCTCGTGCGTACGTACGGACTACCGTCTCCATGAACGCGGATAGATTCATTCCCCATCGTACCCATTCAAAACTAATTCATATTTGATGATTAAAATTAATGTTTAAGGACTTGATATCATTATGGATATGAATAAGATAAAAACTATCCATAAAAAAATGGCTTATGTAACAAATCATATAAAGGAAAACAAACCAGTTAACACCCGAAACAACGATAATACTAAGATATTTTTAAAAACAAGAATGTTAAAAGATCATATATCATATCATATTAATTTATATGATTCTTGTATAATTTAATAACAATTATTTCACCATTATACAGGAGTTAATCCTCCCTCGACCAAGGAAAATCACAAGGTAAGGGTTTATTTCACAATCTCTTCATTATCCGAGGTAGTTTATACGTAATTATCTACTGGGACCCCTTTATCATCCACATCAATGTTTCTTAAAAATGTATTTAAGAAAAATTAATACTATTTTACAGAATTTGGGTTAAAGTCATTTATACCCATTTTGTCTTTTTATAAGAAGATTATAATGTCATAATTCTGTTGTTTTCCAAACAAGGTCCTTTTTAACCTTTTCGACAGAATTAAGGTAAGAATGTCTTTTTTTAACTTATAGGGCGGGTGCGGCTATTTTCTGCCATTATAAAATCGTCAATGCATACCTTACAAGATTATAAGAATATTTTCAATGTAAATTTTTTCATTTATAATTATGTGACTTTTAAATGATTCAAAATGAATATTTTAAGAATTTTTGAAAGATACTCTTTTTCAAGATCAGAATTTTAAATGTTTTAAAGATTTATCTTTCTATGTCTTTTTAATTAATGTCCGTGTTTTCAAAATGATTTTAAGGATTTATTTATATGGACATGAATTTTTTGAAATGATATTTATTTTCAAAAGTTTAAAAGTGGTATGGGACACTTTGATTCGAAAATCTCTTTTATATTACTTCTTTTAGAAATGTGTGACTTTTAAATGATTTCAAAAAAAGAGATATTTCTCCCGAATAGTTTTTATTTCATCTATGTCAACATCTTTTGATGGATTTTAAGCTTATTTTAAGTTGTTTTATTATGATACAAAACTTTCATATTGTATTTAAGGTTTTGTGATATGATTGACTATGGATGTGTAATTTTTATACCATTCATGGGTTATTGAGAAAGTATTGACATTTCATATGTTAGTTTTAATACGAATGTTTATGTTATGTTTAAACATGTAAATTTGAGGAATGCATTGGACTTAGTAAGTGACGGGTGGATCCCGCCATAGCTCCTTGATGCATCAGTAGGTCTCATGAGACAAACTATTGTCTTGGCACAAGGCCTTGACAAAATCTTATTTGTAGTCTTGGCCTATGGCCTTGACTATGTGGTTATTATAGTCTGGAATTATCCATTCCATCATTATGAAAGTGGTTATTGATATTGCATGTGATTATTTGACTAGTATAATTTCAATGTGAATAATTAAGTGAAATTATTTCATTTTATCTTTTCCATATTATGTAGAAGTTCAAGTTTAAAAGGCTTTTGTTTTAGTTATAGATTGCCTTAAATGTTTATGTTTATTTATGATATTTTATGTAATATTGTTATCCTTACTGAGAATTTGAACTCAACCCTTTCAATGTTTTAATTTTTCCCAGGATTCGAAGAAGTATTTTATGAATGAATTGCAAGGATAGTATGAGGGGATATGAAGACAAGATGTTGTTGTAGTTTTTTTCACTTTATGATATAATGTAAGACTTATGAATATATCTAGTGTTTCCAAGGCTACTAAACTAATCGGTCTTTAGAGACTTGATCTTTTGTGATCATTCCAATATTATGTAATAATGAACCGATTCTGGGTAACTGGGGTCGGGGCGTTACATTAGAATAATTGGAATATAATATAATTTTTAAAAGTATTTACAAGGTGTTAAGTGAATATATGTAAAATATTTAACAAATGAATTCATTCTAATTTTCAAGGCTCATATAATATTTTTTGGAATTATGAATTGATTTAATGAATTTATTTTATCACGTAAAACATTTCTTTTATATTAAAAGTACATGAAAAAAATAGAAAATATGTTTTTTCCCATTTATTTATTCATATCATATCGTTTATAGATTATTTTCTAGGAAATATTTATATGTGGGTTGGGGAACCCTTTCTTGGTGTTTAACCTCCATTATATAAGCTATAGGGATCACTTTTCTGAGGGACTATTAATCTAATAAAATTTGGGAAGTCTTCTATCCTTCCACATAATATTGAGATAATTCCACATTCTAAGCTTTAGATCATCGATATCCTTAAAGAATCGAAGGAATGAGATAGTAGTCCTTATCAGGACATCGTCAGATCTCTGCACTAGAATCAATTATTCAATGATATCAGTTCATGAAGACTCTTGAAGAATGTGTGCATTTTTTATAGAGATTTAACCTCATATCCATATGGAAATAGCTGTTGGTGATAAGAAATAGTCATATATTCCATCAATGTGAACCAGATAATTGCTTTAATTTTGGTGCTTAGATAATTAATGTGAGATCCTTAGACTTTATTAGGGATCAAATTTTAAGTGATGATGTTGTTTAAATATAAGGACCCACAAATTTCATAGATAAATATTAAATCTGAATAAATTAATATTCATTACATAACATAATAATCCATAATAAAATTTTATAGATCTAGTGGATTTGGAAACTTTAAAACATAAACAACCAGTTCATTGGTGAACTAAATCTTCTTCCACTAATTTCATCATATCTTACACTATTAAAATACATATCATACATAAAACCTTTATTTATTTCCTGGGGATAACAATATAAAAAAGGGTGAGATTATATTCTTAGTAAGGGTATAAAAGGGAGATACTAATAATCATATAAAAATAGAATGAGCATAAATGTATGAGAACCTAATCGTAACATTTGAAAACCATACCCTGCATATCGGATATCATAAAAAGAAGTCATGGAATAAATATTGGTTTTTAATAAGACAAGAATCATAAATTAATTAATGTATATAGTACCTTAGAGTGAAACATTGTAAAAATACATAGATTTGTAGCATACACATTTTATTAAATCATTGTGAACATGTATAAATAGAAAAAGGTTCACTCAATAAATTATGGACATGAAATAAAAAACATTAATAATCTTATTTTCATGTAACTAGGTCCAATATTAATATTATTTACATTAAAATTTGTCCAAAACATAATCTTATGGAATCAGATCAGGTTCTCAAAAACATAGTGAACATGAAATCATGTTCACTCATAACATAATTAACTCATGAGTTATCCATCATTACCTAATACATCAAAGGGAGATATAGGTCCCCCAATCACATAATCAATAAATTTAGGAGCCATAAAATCATATTACATTCATCATATAAGAACCCACAAATATCAATGGGTTTCATAAACATTTAATCATAGCATAACTTTTTGAAATTAAACATGTTCAATAAATATTCCATCATTTTTTCAAAACATATCCCATTGAAAATGGAATGATTTCATAAAAATCTTGTCCTGAAGATGGAAACCCTAAATATAAAAAATAAGGATGTCATCATTATATTATATCTTCAATAAATCGTCAGTACCATCAAAGGACTCCATCATTGATAAAAAATGATTTTGAAAAATAACATGGAACATTTCTTCGAGAATATATCATATTCTCTTTTTAATAACAAGATTAAAAACTAAAAACATACTAAATATTATGTAAAAAATTTTATTTTAAAATATCCTTAAAAACCATTAAAATTAACATTAAATAATTGAGTGGTTAGGATGGTGTAATATACCATTCATGTTACACACATTAAAAATAAGACTTTGTTCATGTTTTCAGCAAAATCTAGAAAGGCCTTGTTTAGAAAATGACAAAAAGATTATTTTTAACGGTTTTGTAAAAATTAGAACATGGGTCAAAATAAAATTAAAAAAAGTTATATTATAGTAAAAATATCCCTTTAAAACATTTTTATAAAACATGGGCATGGAATTAAAAGACTTTTCGACTGAAGAGATGAATAAAGTAATTTTTTCATAAAAATATTTTTTTTGGATATAGAGTACATAAAGTGTGGTAAATGAAGGTTAAACATGTATTTTAAGAAAATAAAAATATAAGAATACAATTCATTCATTTAGTGAGTGTTATATCACAATACCACGACATAATCATAAATGGACAAAATAAATAATGAGATTATAACATAATACCCTTACAAACTAGGTATCTTTTGAATAGTAATCCAAATTAAATAATAAATTCAAATGAATATTTTAATATAATTTTAATGAATAAATTAATTATATAAAATATTAAATTGGATGTATATACACCTCATAAAATAAGATAGGTGAATAATAAATTATATGTCCCAAAGAATGCAATTTGAGAAAAAATTCATCTACCTTTGGTCTTGAATTATTTCATTCATGTTAAAAAATAATATATAATAAATATAGGTTTATTATAAACACACTATAGAACCATATTTATATATATAATATGATATATTTTTTACTTATTTCCTTTCATTACCCATTTATTAGAAATTATTTTCTAAAATCATGGTTCCGGTAATAACTACATTATTTTTTGTGTATGTTTGGATTTGGATTTTTTTAACATTACCTTGAAAATGGTTGAATAATATCTATAATTTTCACTAGATTATAAATATCAAATATATTTTCGATATATTTATTTTTGAGTAATCCATAAAATTTATAGATAGAAAATGAAATACAATTTTCATGAAGACGATAGGTCGTATGTATGCACGAATGTTGTTTCCATTTTCATGATGGATGGAATGAAAGGAATGTAAATATCACGTAAAATTTTTAGAGTCATTATAATTACATATATATCACATATATTCATTAAATTTATCCTTATTACCTTACATGAAAATTTTAACTGAAAAGCAAATCACATCGCTTCGTGAGGCGGTAGTCTACTATACACATGAGTAACGTTATCGTAACCCCATGAAATAAAACACAACAACTTATATGTTATATTATAATTAAAGATGAGTAATTATTTCCTAAATATCATATAAATATGATAAATCTTTAATTATATCCATCCATGAGATTTTTTTATGCAACACATATTACATCGGTTCGCAAGGCGGTAGTAAGAGGCACACACGATTGACAGTTTAGTTTTCCCATTGATGGAAGGGATGGTAGATATAGGTTATTAAATTAAAATAATAATTTCCAAGTATGTGCAAAATAAGTTTTCTTATTTTATATGTATATTTTGATAATATTTTAAGGAGGTTAAATAAGAAAAGAAACAAAAATAGATGATTAATAATTTTACCTCTTCTTTAGAGAACCTCCTTAGGTTTATACCTAATGAATTCTAACAAGGGTTTATCAATAAAAATAAGGACTATATGATGTAAGTTTGGTTTTAATTAATATATTCCGTCAAGTATTGGAAAAACTAAACGGTATTGGCAGTGTGAAGAGGAGAGGATAGGGGGTGTCCTTATATAAGTGGGGGAAAGGACACACTGGGAATTTTTTAAAAGAGTACAGCGTAACTAGGTTTTCCAAATAAAACATGGATCCCAAATGGGTAATTATAAAACATTATAGGATAAAGGTTTAAATATGTCTATTAAATGGGATTAATTCAATTTGTAATATTATTTTTTATCTTTATATTTTTAACTTAACCCCCCCCCCCCCCCCTCGAAAAACCTATTTTAACAATAGTTGCGCTAATAAATTTCTATTTTTTTTATAATTATTTTCGACTAAAAAAATAAACTGAAAATATTATATAATATTATTTTTTATGATTCAAAAAAATTACCCCATTTTTCTAAATTCCCCTTACAAAATTGAAAAATTCAATTTTAAAATTTAACTAACATATGTGATGAAATACAGTTTTTTCATAGGGAAATTTTTTCCATAAGTAAAGAAATTTTAAATATAAAAATTCAAAAATAAATGGATTAAAATATCAAAAATTTTATTAAAAAACACAACTTAACTTATTATAGTTTTAATATATTTTTAACCAAGATTTAACTTAGTAAATGCTTTAAGAGAAAATTGAATTTTTAATAAAAGTCTGTTTATTTTTACAACTCATAGAAAAATGAATCATTTCAGAAAATTATCAAAAACTCATTCAAATATTATATTGAAATTTAAATTAAAAAATATAAGTTTATTTTTTCAACTAAATTTTTCAAATTTTGAAAAAATTAACTTTATTATTTTTTCATAAAATGAAATATTTTTTTTGAGAAAATAGTATTTTTTGAAACGTATAAATACTTTACTAAAAATTATGTACATTGTATTGGTTTGTTTTATTTATATAAAATCATTAAATGTAATATTTAAAAAGTTTTACTTTTATTCATACATCCATGTTTATGGGATGGGTTATAAGAATTTTGTTCAAACAATAGAAAATTACAGTTTATTAAAACTCTATGTCCCATGTAACCTATTAATTTGAAAATAATTATTTTTATTTAAAAATATATTTCATAAATTTTTGACGTATTACAATCTATACTGTTAAAATGAATTTCAGCCTTGAAATTCCATCGCTCTGGAACAAACAAATTATAATACTTCTACCTCATTACATCCACTTTTTTATATGGATCTTTCTTAAATAGTAGGTTTCACCATAAAACATATACCAAGTTTGTGATCTTGTTTTGAAGAACCTTCTCTGTATTATCCAAAATCTACTCTGGTTGTTCCTTATAAGAAATATACATCACCAATTGTATGAACTATGATTTTAGAACATGTGGAGGATCTGGTATGTACTTCATCATAAGAGATGCAAGGAACACATCATGTACTTGAAAGAGGACAGATGGAAGATCCAAATAATGATTTACCAACATTATACAAGAAGGAATTTCAAAGGTATAAATATACCTAGGGTTTAGTTTTCCCTTCAGCCGAAATATCATTACCTTCTTCGAAGGATAAGTTTGTAGAAACATATTATCACAAAAAGAGTAAAAAATCAAAAAATTTACTTTTACATTTGATGTTTTTAATCCCATAAAAGTCTTATTTTAAATAAAATTTTCACATTTAATTTTTTTAATGTAATTTTGTGCTTAATTGAAAAAATAACCTATTTTGGATTTTAATAGTTTTAATTTATTGATTTATTTATAAAATAACATTAACTTAACTAATTTAAATTTAAAATTTATTTGTTTATGTTTCTATGTGCATTGGAAATTATTTCAGTATTCTACACCCAAATCTTAATCCACCATTTGATGGCTCAGAACCAGCTCAAAATTCGGGCATTGAAAACTATGTGTAGATCTGGTTAATTTTTAAGAAGGGATGATATATTGAATAAGAATAGTCCAATATAGATACAATTTTAAATAGGTAAGGATATGATCATAATGAAAAAATCTCATAAAAGATTTCAGGATTGACTCTTCATATTTCAGGGCAAAAAATGCATGTGAATCTGGATTGGGGAATACGAAGTGTCTTCTTGGAGATATTAAATTTTCAGAGTTAATTTTTCATAACTGCATTATCTTGTTTCCAATAAATTTAAAATATTAAATGAGAATAATTAAGACATATGGGAATAACATTTGAGAAGGAAATATTCTCTAATTATTCTATTTAATATGTATACAATGCACAATCTTCTCATTAACTGAATTGGATGCAAATTTTCACCTCTTCTCCCTATAAAAACGTATCACATCTCCTCTTCAAAGGTTTGGAAATCTATGTGTAAATTTTATATAGGTTTTTATTTTCATTTGTGTTTTAATGGTATTAAGAATTTTTATTATATGTTAGTCTTCTTATACATCTCTTTCTCATATTTTAATCTTTTATGTTTCCATATCGTTAATCTCACTGTTTTCTATTTTTCTCGTCATCCTATGTAACTAAACCAATAATGGACTCTAGGGATAAATAAATTGTTGAACCCAGTTAATTTCAGATTCATTCATATGATTTATTATTTTTATAGAGTTAGGTCAAGGGGGATCTTAGCGGGAAATGCACTTCTGTGCCTCCACTTGCCACCTGAGTCTTAGTTTTCCCTTCAATATTATATTCCCATGATGGAGGAAGTGTATGTGAGGTTTATATATGATTATTTAGTGAACTATATATTCAAAAAATGGGTAGAAGATGTTGTTCATGCATATTATGGATTTTGTTCACTATGTTTATTGGGAACTAATAAATAGACGATGGAGGTTTACTCTGGGTGATCTCCTGGTAGGATAACCTTTATATTTAACAATAATCATTTTGTCTACATTATAAATTTCATTTTTAATTTTTCTAGCTTTCATACATTTAAATTTCAATAAAAATTTTAAATCATAAAAAATTATATTATTTAGTTTTCTATTAATTATATTTTAAATATTGATATTATAAATTTAGTGTGGTGTGAGCTGCCTCCTCGAGAACAACCCTTGTCCTATACTATATTTTATACATAGGTAAATAAAATATTGACCATGTATCTATGAAAACTCCCCATGAATAAATTTGGAATAATTCTTTGGAGGAACAACACTTTCAAACAATTTGTTTTCATAAAAAACACCGACAAAATCCAAAATTTTAAAAATTAAAAAACGTCTTTTTGTCCATGATGTATTAAAATTGGGATTATTATTCATGGTATAACTAATCTCACGTGAAACAAGATAAATAAATTCAAAATTTTCATTTTCAAGAGATTTGAGAAGAAATATAGGGCTTTTATAGAGAAAATGGAAAGAATAGTTGAATATGTGCATTCATGTCAAGAGAAATATGATTATTCAGAACCTGAACCAAAATGAGTGATAGAAGAGATTTTACAAATAATTTTTTATGTTTCAGATCCTATGTTGGATGAAAAGGATTTACTAAAGTAATTAATTAAATCATTCTACACTCAACCATTTTTTCAAGGATGTATTTGATGAACGAATTTCAGAAGATATATTTATGGGAGATCAAATTTTTTTAGAAGGATCTTGGAATAACTTTTTTGAAGATAACACGAGACCTGATATTTCTCCCCTTGATAATGATAAATCATAACATTTCAACCTCTCTCTTTCATTGGATAATAATGATGAAGATTTACTTGCTGAAATTTAGTTTCCAATGGTCTTTTCAAAAGAGTTATATTTCAAAAATGAATTACATAAAATGAAATATTTCGTTATTGATTCTCCATTTTTTTATCTTATTCAAGATGAACTATCAACTGAATTCTCTTTAATTAATTTTTTGATAAAACCCTAGTGGTGGTGATTGCAGAAGATGATATGGGAAAGTATATAGTGGTGTGACTGCCACGTTTGCATCAAATTACATACCATGTAAAGGAGGACACCACAGATGTCAATAGGGATAACCCCTATAATATTTTCCCTCACACTCTGGACAAAAAATTATCTATTTCGTCATTCTTGTGGGATGAGAAGTTTCTTATATTGTTTTTGGTTCTCAATTATTTTTGTATACACAGGGAAACTAGGAAAAGTCACATGTGGTGGCTCATGTCAAAGAAACCACACCCACCTCTTGGTTGAGGATAATCCATTGAAATTGCTTGACAAGGTGAAGTAAAAACCTAGAAACTACTAGGGGTATTAACCAAGAATTTTATAATTTATTTCCCCTTCATATTTCATATTATTTATTTTTATTATAGTTTTTTTTATTTTCATTCAATATAAATTTGAAATAGATGGGATCTTAACTAAAATATTACGATATAAAATAAATTAGTTGTATCTTTATTTTTATTTATTTTATTTACTATGAATATAATATTCGGTATGAAATTCATTATGGATCTAATTTAAACTAAAAATAAGATAGTAAATGGAATAATTTTGGTGGAAGTATTTCAATAGGTTATTAGGAATTTTCTTTGTGCATCTATTTTATTTTACGTATATTTCTTTAATTTATCATTCTTTACTTTTTAATTGTTGGTGTCTTATTATTATTGATTAGCTGAATAGAATAATTTTTAAAATCCAAACCATGTTAGTTTTTTTGGTAAATTTATTTATTTTTATATTTTAGGACTTAAATGATTACTGAATGGATTTTATTTCCTGATTTCTAATATTTTCATTTGATGAAGTCTGATTGTGAAATCCATTTGGACAGGTTTAGTCCAAATTGAAAATACTTCCCAACATGAGAGGTTTCTAAATTTTTTAACAATCTTCATAATTTTTTTAGTGTCTTGAGAATTTTGTTTATCTATGATTTTTTATTTTTATCTTTTTCGAATATTTTATAGTTCCTGAAATCTGACAAGTATGATTAAGTCACCACTTTTAATTCCATTTTTACACTAAACATAAATTTTGGCATACATTTTCATATTCCCATTATTAATCCCATAGTATCAATTAAATACATTATTAGGAAGCCACATTACAATATTTGTATCCATTTCAAAGATTCTTTAAAATTTAAATTCATGATTATTGTTGAACTTCTGTGGGGGTTAGGGAGAAGATTAGCTTTATTTTTCATTACTAAAAATTAGTTTGAGATTAATTGAAAATGTTTTCATATTTACTGAAACATTTTTTTGAAACACATCATGATGGAAATATGGATTGGTGGCCCAAAATATCATTAAATATAAGGTTCGAGTGTTCACAAATAATTGAGATCACAATATTACTCCCTTTTCATTAAATATATGATTTTAAAAAGAATTATATATCTCAATTCATAATGAGATGATTCTAAAAATTGGGGAAAAGAGGAAATAAAGTTATCATTGATGCTAAAAATTACATGTTTGGAATTCAAAAATAAATAAAGATGTGTTTCAAGGTGATTCATTTTTTATCGGATTGAGGAGCACACTATTCTTGAGAAAAACTATTTTCATATATTTACATCACTTTAAAGATTATCCCTTCTCAATACACCTCAAATGTTTTTACATTTGAAACCTGCCAACCCTTAGCCTCAAAAAACCCCCAGAAACATAACTCATGATTGATGCATTTTTTAATATGTTAAGTGGATATACTATGACGATAACAAACCTATGGAGATCAAACATGTTCTTGATAATGAGAGAAAATCCTCACAATAAAAACCTTGATATAAGAGAGAAATATTTTTATTGGTATTTATGTATGACATACACATGTGGATAATTTCATATTGAATTTATTTTTATTATTTTTTAGGAGTTAGTTTATTCTGATCCTTGTAAGAGGTGTAATATTTTCCTTGATATGATAATTGAGCTATGTTGTCATATATGCTTTGGGATGTCTGTTTTGACCTTGGTATAAGATGATTTCCTATGACAGAAGTGTTTATGTTTGGTGAAATTCACAGATAAATTATTTCCAATAATTTTTCTTGTAATTTCAACGTTTTTAATCCCACATATTTTTTATTTTAAAGGCTATTATAAAATTTCAAGGTTTTAGTGGAATTTTTACTATAATTGAATAAATATCCTATTTTGGATTTTAATACATTAATTTTTTTTCTAAATTTTGTCCCAAACATTATCTAAACTAATAAAATTAAAAAATTATTTTTTGTTGTTGTTTATGTTAATTTTTATTCATTTTATTCTTTTGTACCCAAAGCTTAATCCACAGTTTGAATTCCCAAGACCAGCTCCTAATGAGGGCATTGAAAACTGTGCTCAAATATGGATACTTTTTAATATGGGTATATTTATCAAATAATTTCTGTAAAATAGAGCTTAAATTATACATAAAGATTTAGAAAATAATAACGAAAAACATCCATAATGTTCACCACTCCTGATTCTACATATTGCAAGGAAATAAATTCAGGGGATACCAAATATATAGAATACTAAGAGTCATCTTAGACAGAACAAATTTTTATATATAATTTCCATAACCCTTTCATCTAGTGACCAATAAATATTATGTTTTTATTTAGAATGTTTGGAAATAGGGAAAATTTTTCTAATAGAAAATATTTTCCAATTCTCTCATTTAATGTGTCTAGAATATGAAACCATTCTAGTTTACTGAATTAGATTCAAATGTTTTACCCACTTTCCCTATAAAAATTTATCACATATCCTTTTCAAATGTATGTCACTAGTGGTGGATATTTTCTATATGGTTTTACTTTCATTCCAGTTGTAATAGTGTAATGGGTTTATTGTATATTATAACCTTTTTCATACTCTCATTCTCATTTTTTTATCTCAAGTGATTCAATCCATTTATTCTCACTATGATATCTTTTTCTAATTATCATTAGTAACTAACCAGAGGATGTTCTATGGGGATAAATATAGTGTTGAACCCAAGTCATTACACATTCATTAATATTGTTTCATATTTTTTTAGAGTTAGGCCCAGGGGGTCTTAGTTGGCAAGGTGCCTCTATGTATCCACATGCCACCTGAGTCTTATCTTCCTCTTCTTCACTATTTTCCCTTAATTAAAGAGGTTAATGTGGAGTCTCTCAGTGACTATTTAGTGCACTATATATTCAAAACATTGGGAAAATAGGATGGTCATGCATATGATAGAGAATGTTCATTAAGTTGATTTGTAAATAATAAGGAGACGGTGATGGTTAACTCTAGCTAATCTATTGGGAGATTATAGATTATGTGTAACATCAATCATTTAATTTTCTTTTTCATTTGCAAGTTTACTTTTCTTTATCTTTCATATATTAAATTTTCAATACCATATTTCAAACCAAAAACATTATATTATTTAGTTTTATATTAGTTATCGTTTAAATATTGATAATATACATTTTATGTTGTTTGACCTACCTTCTAAAAATGACCATGGGTGTGAACTATATTTAATGCTTAGGTAATTAAAATATTGATCGGGGAAGAGTGAAAAATACTCGGGCATCACTAACCAACTACAATTTCATAAACACATAAACAATTGTCAATATAATTTTTATAATGACTTTATTTATCCCTTATGTGTTGTGGAATGGATCTAACCTTATTTTTTAATTTTTTAGCTAGATCTGACTCGAATAGCTATATTTACAACAATTCATCCTATTAAATTAGATTTATACTCTTATTTCCATATAATTCTTTATATGTAGACATATGAATGATTAATTTAAAGCTACTATTATAAGAATACTTCACTAGAGGAACATGTTGATATCAACCACATTTCAAATCCATAGGAAGTGATCTCAATATATCCTCGAGCATTTTAATGGTTCTCTTAGAATGAACATATTTTGATGGATCATATGTGTTTTTGAAACTCAAATCTGTATCAATCTCCTTTTGAAGAGTTCTCGTGAACTTCTAGGTAAACCTATGGTCTTGAGAATATATAATTGTGTGCTTTAGTCCATAAAACCTTACAACTTACTCAATGTATATTCTCTAAGGATAATCTTGAGATAAATATTCTCTCATGGAGAGTAAGTGTGTTGAAATTTTAAAGATATCTACTACAATCCATGTAGAATTATTCCCATTAATGTTTTAGTGGAGTGAAACAACAGAATCCATGGTGATGTTTTCCGATTTCTATTTGAGTGTCGTTAATGATTTTCACATCCCCTATGACTTTTCTCTCTCATACATAACATTTTTACATAACATAAACTAAGATACAAGCTCTGAAATACCAATTTTTAAATCAACATTCCAAAAATAACATCTTAGATATCAATACACCATTGTACTTCAACAATGAATAATGAATGAGGAACTATGAAATTACTATATCTACACTTTCATTAAATGTGGTATGTACCAAAAAACATATATGATATGTGAATCTTATAATTCTATTTTGATGAAGGTTAAACTCTAAAAATTTTATCACCTTCTTTTGTAGCTCCATGTCATCCATCTCTGCCTCTTTAATCCTTATATGGATATATGTTTGAACATGTATTTGAGAAAGGTAATATTTATCCCCTTACATAAATATTTCATTATCAATCATTTGAAAATTTAGAAATATTTGATATTTTTTTATCCTCATAATAGATAATATAACATGATCCTATTGACTCAATGCATCAACCACTTTGTTTTCTTTCCTCATGTAAGATGTTAAACTACAAACCGGTCAGGCCTTCCTGACCGAGCCTCAGGCCCCTTGGCCTCCTTGGGCCCCTGGCCCCCCGTCCTCATGTAAGACGTTAAACTACAAACCGGTCAGGCCTTCCTGACCGAGCCTCAGGACCCTTGGCCTCCTTGGGCCCCTGGCCCCCCGTCCTCATGTAAGACGTTAAACTACAAACCGGTCAGGCCTTCCTGACCGAGCCTCAGGCCCCTTGGCCTCCTTGGGCCCCTGGCCCCCCGTCCTCATGTAAGACGTTAAACTGCAAGCCAGTCTGGTCTTCCTGATTGATACTTGACCTTAGGCCCCTTGGCCTTTCCAGGTCACAGCCTAGGTCCCTTCTTACCTGGAGTGTACGGTGTGGTGTGAGACTACGTCCTCATTCACGTCGGGTTCACCATTTTTCTGTTTCGGTGCAGATGTGCGTCGGATTTCTGTTCTGACGTTGTTACACCAGGACGCGTTCGCGCGTGCTCCCGTCGACCCGAGGGGATGGGAGCGTGGCTTGTGGCCCCGCATTCCCACTTTCCAAAGGCGGGCGGCATCCGTCCCTTATTCAGGGGTGTCTGCTCCTTGATCGAAACCGGGATGATGGGATGTCGGCTCCTCCTTCCTTGGACGTCTCCTCGAAACTCGTCGCCTAATCCGGGTCTCCCTCATAGATTTAAGAATGTTCGTGAATCTCGTTCCCGGCACCATATCATCATGGACACCGGTTAATTACGCTGCTTCCGCCCGGACGCTCCAAGGAGTCTGGTCGGGGCAGCAACCAGCGGTGAGGAGGCCGGGTGGCTCTGGGTGCTGGGGGCGTGTCGTGACACTGCGGCTCTGCATGTCTGCCTTCCGTCCCTAATAGGGCTTCTTGAAGGCATGATGGCCTGAGGCATCCCGCACTGGGTGCGGGGAACCATGTCACCTGAGGTTTTCCTCAGCTTCCCATGTTTAACACGGGGTATGCCGCGAGTTTAACGTCCAGCGGGGACGGCATCGGACTGATCAACACGAAAAGTGGATCAGATGACAGAACCCCTGGCGGGGAACCTCCGACGTTGGGGCCAGCGCATGGGCGGCTGCCCAAGTGATGTGGAGTGGAGTGAAGTGGCATGACCCCACCGGGATGTGGCGGCCCGGGTAAGGATCAGGATGGATAATGGTGTGAAGAGCTTGGACCACATAGGGGCTTCCTACGTACCGCGCGTTAGCATGGATCAAAGTCAGCGTAGTTCGGATATACAGTTTAACGTCATGCTGGACGTTGGCAAGCCGACTCACGAAGAGGTCGAGGCCGCCGGGCGGAGGATTGAACCGAACCACCTCGCACATAGGGGGATGGAACGGCCGGGTGGATCACAGTTTCACGTCATGCTGGACGATAAAAGGAGATATGGAAAAAGGGGCAGTGGGGAGGCACAGTGGAGATACCCACGTGCAGTCTCCCACAGGGGCGGATTCATAGATGAATCGACGCAAGCGTGAACCCGGGAGGGGTCCACTGATGGACGAACCGACGTGAATACGACGGGACGACCAGGTGGTGGGCTTGAACCTCAGGGAGGCTTCCTACGTACCCTGTTTAGAGGACAGGGATCAAAGTCCACGTAGTTCATTCTGTCAGGACTTACGCACTTGAGGCAGCCCGGATGCGGCAAAACTCAGTTGGAAGGGACTTGGACCGAAAGTAGGAGACACCTCGATCCCAGTCACACCCTCTACTGGCTTCGGCAGTGGGGAAGCGCAATGGAGATACACATGTGCAGCCCCCCACAAGAAACTAGGGGTTTGTAATACCCTACCCCCGTGGGGAAAGGCCGCTCCAATTAAATCGTCCCTAAAGAGGGACAATCCCGACATCCCTGCAGAGACGAGCGGGTGGGGGCCACAACCAAACCGGGGGGGACCCTGCGTGCGAGGCACGGGATCGGGTGATGCGGACGGTTTAACGTCTTGCCGGACGAAGTACAGTTTAACGTCGTGTGTTGAGGACGGAGGTGCTTGGCAGTTTAACGTCTTGTCGCGCGGACGATGGAGGCTAGGCAGTTTAACGTCGTACAGCTTGGACGTAGTGCAGTTTAGCATCATGCAGGACGGATGTGCAGTTTAACGTCATGCAGGACGAATGCTGAACAGTTTAACGTCTTGTAGCTCGGACATGGTGCAGTTTAGCGTCATGCAGGACGGATGCTGAGCAGTTTAACGTCTTGTAGCTTGGACGAGGTACAGTTTAACGTCGTGTTGGACGAAGCACTTGGCAGTTTAACGTCTTGCAGCGCGGACGAATGCTGAATAGTTTAACGTCTTGTAGCTTGGACGAATGCTGAACAGTTTAACGTCTTGTAGCTTGGATGAGGTACAGTTTAACGTCGTGTTGGATGATGGATTGCCGCCGATGGGTCCGTGTCACTTCGCGCGAGCCTGGAGGGCCGCACGGGAAGACAACGCACGGTGCGGGCACCCAGGATGAAGATCATCGGGCGCCACGCAGGCGGGTACCCTCAGGGGGTCAAGGGGGGCGACCCTGGCGGATTGCACGCAAAAGAGGAGGTTCGCGCGCAATACCGCGGGTCGGCGCGCAAATGGGCGGGCTGGCGCGCAATTGGGCCAGCGCTTCACGCGCGGAGGATTGAGATTGCGCGCACCGGGCATTGCGCGCGGAGGGTGCGGATGTGCGTCGGATTTCTGTTCTGACGTTGTTCCGCCAGGACGCGTTCGCGCGTGCTCCCGTCGACCCGAGGGGATGGGAGCGCGGCTTGTGGCCCCGCAGTCCCACTTTCCAAAGGCGGGCGACATCCGTCCCTTATTCAGGGGCGTCTGCTCCTTGATCGAAACCAGGATGATGGGATGTCGGCTCCTCCTTCCTTGGACGTCTCCTCGGAACTCGTCGCCTAATCCGGGTCTCCCTCATAGATTTAAGAATGTTCATGAATCTCGTTCCCGGCGCCATATCTTCATGGACACCGGTTAATTACGCTGCTTCCGCCCGGACGCTCCAAGGAGTCTGGTCGGGGCAGCAACCTGCGGTGAGGAGGCCGGGTGGCTCTGGGTGCTGGGGGCGTGTCGTGACACTGCGGATCTGCATGTCTGCCTTCCGTCCCTAATAGGGCTTCTCGAAGGCATGATGGCCTAAGGCATCCCGAACTGGGTGCGGGGAACCGTGCCACCTGAGGTTTTCCTCATCTTCCCATGTTTAACACGGGGTATGCCGCGAGTTTAACGTCCAGCGGGGACGGCATCGGACTGATCAACACGAAAAGTGGATCAGATGACAGAACCCCTTGCGGGGAACCTCCGACGCTGGGGCCAGCGCATGGGCGGCTGCCCAAGTGATGTGGAGTGGAGTGAAGTGGCATGACCCCACCGGGATGTGGCGGCCCGGGTAAGGATCAGGATGGATAATGGAGTGAAGAGCTTGGACCCCGTAGGGGCTTCCTACGTACCGCGCGTTAGCACGGATCAAAGTCAGCGTAGTTCGGATATACAGTTTAACGTCATGCTGGACGTTGGCAAGCCGACTCACGAAGAGGTCGAGGCCGCCGGGCGGAGGATTGAACCGAACCACCTCGCACAGAGGGGGATGGAACGGCCGGGTGGATCACAATTTCACGTCATGCTGGACGATAAAAGGAGAGATGGAAAAAGGGGCAGTGGGGAGGCACAGTGGAGATACACACGTGCAGTCTCCCACAGGGGCGGATTCATAGATGAATCGACGCAAGCGTGAACCCGGGAGGGGTCCACTGATGGACGAACCGACGTGAATATGATCAGGACGACCAGGTGGTGGGCTTGAACCTCAGGGAGGCTTCCTACGTACCCTGTTTAGAGGACAGGGATCAAAGTCCACGTAGTTCGTTCTGTCAGGACTTACGCACTTGAGGCAGCCCGGATGCGGCAAAACTCAGTTGGAAGGGACTTGGACCGAAAGTAGGAGACACCTCGATCCCAGTGACACCCTCTACTGGCTTCGGCAGTGGGGAAGCGCAATGGAGATACACATGTGCAGCCCCCCACAAGAAACTAGGGGTTTGTAATACCCTACCCCCGTGGGGAAAGGCTGCTCCTATTAAATCTTCCCTAAAGAGGGACAATCCCGACATCCCTGCAGAGACGAGCGGGTGGGGGCCACATCCAAACTGGGGGGACCCTGCGTGCGAGGCACGGGATCGGGTGATGCGGACGATTTAACGTCTTGCCGGACGAAGTACAGTTTAACGTCGTGTGTTGAGGACGGAGGTGCTTGGCAGTTTAATGTCTTGTCGCGCGGACGATGGAGGCTAGGCAGTTTAACGTCGTACAGCTTGGACGTAGTGCAGTTTAGCGTCATGCAGGACGAATGTGCAGTTTAACATCATGCAGGACGAATGCTGAACAGTTTAACGTCTTGTAGCTCGGACGTGGTGCAGTTTAGCGTCATGCAGGACGGATGCTGAGCAGTTTAACGTCTTGTAGCTTGGACGAGGTACAGTTTAACGTCGTGTTGGACGAAGCACTTGGCAGTTTAACGTCTTGCAGCGCGGACGAATGCTGAATAGTTTAACGTCTTGTAGCTTCGGACAACCACGCCCTCTCTCCCCCTCGGAGGTCATCCAGAGAAGGGTGATCAACAACTTGGTGCGGAGATATGAGGAGGAGGGAGTCATCCCCACCAGGGACATGGCTCGCCTAGACCTTGAGGAGGCTGCACCTCGCCACCACCGCCGCCCCCGAGGGCCGCGCAGGGAGGCACCGCTGCCTACCTCGACGTCCAACCGCTTCGGGAGCTTATCCCCAGAGCGCTCTGACAGTTCCCTTCCCTATGCGGATGAGGTGGAAGATGCCCGGGATCACCCTATCCGGGATTCGCTCCAGGGATCTACAATAAGGGCTCCCGCCAGGCCACGGCGACACCGCCGCCAGGCCTCTCAAGTCGAAGAGCGGGCTCTCCACCTGCCCGCGCCGCTCATCCCGACTCATCTGTCCCGACGCCAACGTCGGGCACGAGCCGAAGAGGATGCCCACCTTGGGGCCCTAGCAACAGCGGCCGCATTGGCCCAAGCCACTGTTGGCTCCAGTCGCCAGGCCCCTGCGCATCCTGATCAGGGGAACTTCTATGCCCGACCTGGATCGAGGCCCCGACCGCCCCAAAGGCAGGTTGGGTCGACTCTCCCGGTTGCTGGTACAGGCAGTAGCCACCGCGGACCACCTCGCGGTACCGCTATTCACCAGCAGGGTCTACTCCGTGTGGCCGATCTAGGAGGCATGGGTCATCCCACCTTCCGATCCCGGCCCGGAGGCCTGCCCGGAATCATCTCTCCCCGCGTCCCCTTTGATATCTGTCCCGGTGCCCCTCGCACCTTGGTTTCCAGTCCTCTTGGCCCCAGCACCAGTGCGGCCGGAGGACGCCAGGACAGAGATCAGCCCTGCCCCGAAGAACCACCCAGGGGCAGGAAGGCAAGGCGTCGACGCCGAGGGAAGAATGTTGCGGAGTTCCGGACAGAGATCCGACCGGTTCGTTTCTCTGATACAGAGGCGGAGTACGATTCGGCGACAGAGCCCTTTCCCCAATCCCGCCAGTCAAGGGCAGGGGTAGGAATGCGGCACGTTAGCCTCGTGCTCCCAGAGAGCGAGATCGATGTGATCCCCGCTTATCTCCGAAGGTATATCCGGAGTAACGAGGGCCTGGTAGACCCCCAAGGATCAAGCTTGCGGTTGGTACCGGCCCCTCCGGAAGTGCCTTCCGCCTCGATCGGAGAAGCCGGAGACTTTTTCTGGGGACCGACGGTCGAACCACGATCTAGTGCACCCTCGGCGAGCACCGATGATACGGCAGGATGTTCGCTCGCCGACCCGTCCTATCGTGATGTGGTAGCCAGGGCACCGCCACCCTCAGAGGGCGGCCCGGGATATGGAGGCCAATCGGCCTGTTCGCCGTATTCACCGCCGGCCAGCCCGTCAGCCCGGCGGCCCGCCTCGGCACCACTGCCGGTTCCCCGTCCGTTCCCAGTCATTGAAGAGGACCAAGTAGATCTGGGTCCCGAGCTTGAGTCGTGGAGCTTCTGGACCGTCCTTGCAGAGGGCCACTTCCCTGAGAAGTTTTGGCCAGTCGCGGGACCGGGCTTTGATGCACCCGAATCGCTCACCCCGGATGAGTTCGAATGTTTCCGCCGAACTCTCCGGGAGACTCGCTCCTGTCTTCACCACCTACAAATGCCATACCCCGGGAGTCAAGTGCACCTGGAGGATATTGGTGAGTAGTGCCGTCAAATTGACCTGGCCACGCTCCCCGTGGTTCGGCACCCCGGGTCATTTGAGCACCACGAGGCCCTCCAACAACGATGCGTTGAGTGTTTTCAAGTACTCCGCAAAGTTATCGAGGAAGCCACTCCCCACGTGTATATCCGTGGATGGGGGCAGTACGCTGCCCTACGCTTCAGTGTGATTCGCCGACAGCCCGATTCACTGGGTGGCCCTGAGGGTATATCCCCATGGACGGAAACAGTCAATATGGATGACCTATCGGGAGAGGGGAACGACTTGGAACTTCTCGACGGGGGCTTCCCCCCCCCCCCCCCCGAAGACAAGCCGTCGTTAGAGCCATCGGTGAGAGTTACTCGTCACCAGAGGAACCTCTTGGGTCTCCCCACACCCACTGAAGCACTGACGTTGAGCCGAAACGTCAGCAAAGGTAAAGAGCACAGCGAGGCTATAAAGCCCGCCGACCCATCTGCCACCATGCAGAGGGCAGAGGAGGATCCCGAGAAGGCTACGCTACGTCAACAGATCGCCGAGCAGAAGAAGCTGGTTGACCAGCTCCTCGCCGAACGCGCTGCAGAACGGTGGCCTGACTACGGTGATCCTAGGCCAGGACAGCAGGGACCGGAACAACCGCTCCTCGACGAGACTCTCCCGGGCAACCGTGATTATGCCGTGTTCGCCGACAGGAGAGAGGCCATTGCCTATGGAAAGAGGGAGCGTTATGTTTCGCCACACCCTCCCGAGCGGCGTGACTACCTGAGAGACCCCGCTCGGATTCCTCCCGCTGCCCCAAGGGCCGCTCCACCCGCCATCCCACGAGCTGCCGAGTTCGACGACCCGGTCGACGACCCGATTGAAGGGCCATGCAATGCGCTCGTTGTTAGAGATCCTCGCCAGGACTGGAACCCATGTCCGGACGATCCGATGGCGGCACTCATCGCCCTCTTGGAAGCCTTGGAGACTCGGCAGGTGGCGATCCCACCGGACGGCAAGCCATACCCAGCATGGGTGGATGACATGCCGGTGCCTCCGGGATTCGGGAATCCCACTTTCGCCCCCTTCAACGGGACTGGAGATCCGCCACAACATTTGGCCCATTTCAACTCGAGGTGTGGGCCTATGTTGGGGACTCCGGCGCAGCAGGACGCCGCTAAGCTTCGCTGCTTTGTTCAAACACTGGAAGGGCCAGCATTTGTCTGGTACAGCCAGCTCCCCGTCGGGTCGGTAACCAGCTGGGAGGACCTCCGTAGATAGTTCCTCTACCAGTTCAGTTCCACGACCCGGAAGACAAGTATCGCAGACCTCTTCAAGTGCAAGCAGAGGCCTGATGAGCGAGTCGCGGACTTCGTCGCCCGATGGAAGGGTCTCACGTATTCCCTTGACATTACATTGACTCAGGAGCAGTTGCTGACAATGTGCGTCGGGAACGTCAAGACCGAGCTGGTCCCTTCCCTGATCACTCAGAATTACCCCGGAGGGTTCAGGGACTTCTCAGACAAAGCTCAACGTCTTGAGGAAGCCCTGCAACAGGCCAGCCAGGCACACCCACTGCCTCCTATGATTCCTGCAAGGAGAGTCAGCAGGGCTGAGCCCGCTGCTGTTGCCCAGATAGAGGCCCCCAGGCCGTTGGAGCTGCTGCCGGCGAGGCCAGCTCCGCAGCCTCACAGGAATCCGCCTCCACGGGCTCAGTTCCCGACCCAGCAGCGGCATCCCCAGAACCGGCCGGCCCCTCCGCGTAATGTATCGCCTCAACCCAGGCGAGATAATCAGGGTCCACCTCCTCGGCAGGCCCCTCCAGCCCCTCGTCAAGACCACGCTCCCAGGGGCCCGCGATACCTGACTTACTCATTTCACGAGGATCAGGTCCCCGGTTATTTCCGGAGCGCCCTGGAGCAGAGGATTGTGCGACTGCCTGAGTGTTGGAGGCCAGAGGAGGCACATCTTACGGATAACCCCCGCTACTGCCCTTACCATCGGGCACTGGGGCACACCATCCAGCGGTGCTATGTGTTTAAGGACTGGCTTCAAGACCAGATTAACAACAATGTAATCAGGTTGGGCCCAGCTCCAGCACAAGTGGCGGGCGTGTTCGTGGGATCAGATGACGATAGTGGCAACGAGGACGAATGGCAGCTGGTCTCCGACCGCGGATCCCAGAAGTATAATAACTGGATGGCCCGCAAGACAATCATTCGCGCCCATGGAATCATCCGTGCGCGCTTGAATCAGCCTGAGCCCCCAGAATCTGCGGGTGCTGCTTCGGCATCATCGTCCCAGCTTGCCTCTTCCGAGAGGAGCAAACGGCGGCGGCGCAAGAAGGAAGAGCGCGCCCCGCCAGTTCCGCCACTATCCCGCACTCTCGGCGATTTCATGCCCCCGGAGATGGGGGTCCCTCCTCGGATCCGCCCGGTGATGGATGATTCGTCCGATGACGGTGTTGGGTACGCTTCGGTTAATACCGTCGAGCTGGTAAATCCTTTTTCGGTTCCCAATGTTGAAGAACACCAGGTGGACCTCCCTAGTGTCCCCGGTCGTCGCCACCGTCGGAAGAACCGCAGCAACAGGAGTCACTGGGGCACAGCCGTTGGTACCTCCAACCAGGCCGTGCACGCCACCGAGACTAGGCAGCAGGCTCAAAACCGAGCTCAGTGCACGCAGCCCCCCCCATCCGGGGATGACGGATTCGCCTCCGCCACTGTTTCTGGTGTGGGACCAGGCAGAACCGCCTCAGCCGCGTCGCGACCAGCTCCGCCCTGCCACGAGTCCATCCCGGCCTCCTGACCCCAGTACGGTGACCATTTCCCGGACTGCAACCAGTGAATAGCGAGATGCGCCAAGTACCAGTCGGCCGCCGATCCAACCGGCAAGGCCCGTCATGCCGCCAACCGCAGAGCAACCTCCTGCAACCAGGGGCTCGCGCTTGGCCAAAAAGTATGATGTCCTGAAGCACTTGGCTGACATCCCAGCAAGGCTCTCCATCCTTGAGGCTCTGCGCATGTCATCTGAGATGCGCGAGGCACTCGTTGAAGCCCTAAAAAGCCCCCTCCAGTTTGATATAGAGGTTGTGGCTGCAGAGGCCTTTCACGCTGAAACGATCAAGGACGCCGAATGTCAGGCAGTTATCTCGTTCTCTGGTAAGGATGAAGACCCTCCTATACAGGGACACATTCGTCCGCTGTATGTCACTGGCCAGTTCAATGGCCTTGAAGTCCGGCGCTGTCTTGTCGACACGGGGTCCGGGATCAACCTGATTCCAACCCGGATGCTCCGGAGATTGGGGTTGTCTGAGGATGACTTGATTCCCTCCGACCTCAGGATCCAGGTGTACGAATGCACCGAGCAAACCCCGGTCGGCAAGATACATTTGAAGACCCAGTTCAGTGACTTGGTTGCCAACACTGAATTCATGGTATTCTCTCAGGACACTGCGTATAACGCATTGATGGGCAGGCCATGGCTCCACCTTCATGCGGCGGTTCCCTCGTCATACCACCAATGCCTCAAATACTCCCTTAACGGTCGAGTAGGCATGCTTCAAGGAGATCCCTCTCCTTTTTCCTCATGTGAAGCCCGCTACCTGGATGCGTACTATTACAAGAGAAAGGATAAGCAGGTCCTGGCAGGTGAGGTTGAGCCTGTCGCTGTTGCAAGTGACCCCTGGGCAAGTCTGGATGACGCTTACGTCCTCCCGATTCACCGGTTGGACGTCGCCATGGTCTCGACGGCCCGCGAGTCTCCTGACGAGATGACCGCGACCGCCCGTGCCAGCACCAGCGGCCCAGCAGGATCTGGTATCCCCAATTCAGTTTCCAACGCTGTCTCTCCCGTGGACGATCCCTCCCCGAGTGGAGAGGATGTGGAAGACGCACCCCCAGCCTTTGAGGAGGGCGTCCCCGCCACGGTCGATGAGTTAATACAGGTGAACCTTGGAACCGAAGCAGATCCAAGACCCACATTGGTCAGTGCCGCCATGCCCTCTGAGGAGCGGCAGCAGTACGTGGACTTTCTCAGGCAGCACCATGATGTGTTCGCTTGGGGCTATGACGAGATGCAGGGGCTAGATCCTCAGGTAGCCGTCCACCGCCTTGGTCTCCCGGCGAACCATCGCGGGTTCAAGCAGCCTCCCAGGAAGATTCACCCATCCCACGGTGCCACGGTTGAGGCCGAATTTGACAAGCTTATCAAAGCCAACTTCGTGAGGGAAGTTCATTACCCCAAATGGCTGGCCAACATTGTGCCGGTCAGGAAGAAGAACAGGCAGATCCGAGTCTGCATCGACTTCCGTGATCTCAACCGCCACTGTCCGAAGGATGACTTTCCCCTTTCGGTGACAGAGCTGTTGATTGACGCCACGGCAGGGTTCCAAGACCTCTCCTTCATGGATGGATACTCCGGATACAACCAAATCCGGATGGCCCCTGAGGATGAGGAGTTCACTGCCTTCAGGGCCCCCAAGGTATCTTTTGCTACCGGGTCATGCCCTTCGGCCTGAAGAATGCAGGTGCCACCTACCAACGGGCGATGCACCGCATATTCAAGCCAATCCTCGGCACACTGGTGGAATGCTACGTCGACGACTTGGTGGTCAAATCGTGCCAGCGTCAGGACCATCTCAAAGATCTTGAGAAAGTGTTCGGCTTCCTCCGGTCTCGCTGCCTGAAGATGAACCCGTTGAAGTGTGCCTTTGGGGTCACCTCCGGAAAGTTCCTTGGATTTGTGGTAAGATACCGGGGTATTGAGATCGACCCAGAGAAGATCAGGGCGATTAGCCAGATGCCTCCCCCAGGTAACATCCGGGAACTGCAAGGGTTCTAAGGCCACTTAGCCTATATACGCCGATTCATCGCGAATCTGGCCGGAAAGTGTAAGCCCTTTTCTCGGCTCATGAAGAAAGGTGCCACCTATGTATGGGATAAAGAGTGTCAGACCTCTTTCGAGGAAATCAAGCAGTACCCGCTTCAACCTCCGGTTCTGGTGCCGCCTGTATCCGGGAAGCCGCTGGTCCTCTATGTGACCGCCCTGGAACGGTCCCTGGGTGCCCTTCTCGCCCAGAAGAACAACGAGGGAACAGAGAATAGCCTCTATTACCTCAGTCGCATGCTCCTCGATGCAGAAGTTAAGTATTCCCCCATCGAGAAGAGCTGCCTGGCGCTCGTATTTGCCGTACAGAAATTACGGCACTACTTGCAGCACCATGAGGTACAGTTGGTTTCTCGAGTAGACCCGTTGAAATATATCCTGAGCCGGCCTATGTTGACTGGCCGTCTAGCGTGGTGGGCTGTGATTCTCCAGCAGTTCGACATCAGGTATGTGTCTCAGAAGGCCATCAAAGGGCAAGCATTGGCAGATTTTCTGGCAGCTCACCCGACCTCCGCGGATCAGCCGCTGGATCTAGGCTTTCCTGATGAGACCATTCTCTCGGTCGATCATGCCGATCCATGCTGGAAGATGCACTTTGACGGTGCCTCCCGGAGCCCCACCGGTAGAAGACTTGATAATCCTAAGCTCAACAAAGTGGGATTGGGCATCGTCTTCATTACCCCGGAGCGAGCCATGCTGCCATACTCTTTCCTGTTGTCAGAGGGCTGTACCAACAATGAGGCGGAATACCATGCCCTCATCACCGGCCTCGAGTTGGCTCTCGAGATCGACGTGCCCCGTCTGTGCGTGAAAGGGGACTCTGAGCTGGTCGTTAAGCAGATCAATGGCGACTACGTTGTCAGGAAGCCGGAACTTGTGCCATTGTTGGAGTGCACCCTCCTTCTGATGGCCCGGTTCCCTTCTCGGCCGGAAATTGTCCATATTCCCCGGTCGCAGAACGGTCAAGCAGATGCTTTGGCCAGCCTTGCTGCGTCACTTGCAGAGCCTGAGCAGGACAACCTGATCATCCCCGTGACGCGCCGCAGGCTCATCGCTCCCGTTATCCCGGAAGAAGATCGCGGCCCGTTGGTAAGTAATCTCACCATGGTTGCCCCTATGCCCGGAGCCCCGAGTACCCCAGATATGACAGTCGGATCAGCCCATGATTGGAGGACGCCTTTGGTTGAGTACCTCCAACATGGCATTCTTCCATCGGATCGGGCCGAGCGCGAGCGAGTTCGACGCCGCACATCGCAGTTTTTCCTCCAGAGCAGCCCCGGCCTGGAGCAGATCCTCTATAAACGCGGATTTGATGGTGTTCTCCTCCGTTGCCTTCAGGGAGTTGAGATCCCACGAGTCATGCAAGAGGTTCATGCTGGTTCATGTGGCGCCCACCAGACTGGGCCGAAGCTGTCCCACCAGATTCGGAGGTTGGGATACTTCTGGCCTTCCATGATCCATGACTGCATCGAGTATGCCAGGAGGTGCCATGCGTGCCAGGTTCATGCGAACTTTGTGCATCGGCCGCCGGAGCCTCTCCATACCACTAGGTATTCCTGGCCCTTTGCAGTCTGGGGACTGGACGTTGTGGGACCTTACCCGCCGGTGACAGCTCGCCAGTGCCGGTTCATTCTGATCGCCACGGACTTCTTCTCCAAATGGGCAGAGGCGATTCCGCTCAGAGAGGTCAAATCCTGTTCGATCGCTGACTTCGTGACCTCCAACATCATCTATCGATTTGGAGTGCCTCACGCTATCCTCACGGATAACGGAACCAATTTCCGAGCAGCCGAGTTGAAGAAGTTGTACGCCAAGTATAACATTCACTCGAACCATACATCTCGCTATCATGCGCAGGCGAATGGATAGATTGAGGCATTTAACAAGACCCTCTCTAACATTCTGCAAAAGATGGTTGGTCAGAACAAGAAGAGTTGGCCGGACAAGCTCCCCAACGCCCTCTGGGCTTATCGGACGACGACTCGCAATTCCACCCGGATGACCCCTTATTCCCTGGTGTATGGAGATGAGGCCGTCCTGCCCATCGAGATCCAGTTACCATCCTTGCGCACTGCGGTCTACGACCAGCAAGCGCCGGACAGAGTTGCTGAAGCCCGTCTAGTCGAGTTGGAAGCACTGGATGAGAATAGGCTTCGCGCTTTGCACAACTTGGAGAGGCATCAGAGCAGAATGGCTCGAGCTTTCAATAAGAAGGTTCGCCTCCGCTCCTTCCTGCAGGGTGACCTAGTGCTAGCCCTGAGAGCACCGATGATCCCCAGCAGGAAGCCGCCCAAGTTGGAGCCCAAGTGGGAGGGACCTTTTGTCATCCACAAGGTCTATCCCAATGGCGCGTACTCCCTAGCGATTATGGATGGTGAGCGTGTCACTCCTCCCACCAACGCTAGGTTTCTCAAGCAGTATTTTGCCTAAGTGCACCACGTCCAAGCTGCACGACGTTAAACTGCCCAGCGTATCGTCCGCGCTGCAAGACGTTAAACTGCCAAGTGCTTCGTCCAAGCTACAAGATGTTAAAATGTTCAGCATTCGTCCGCGCTGCAAGACGTTAAACTGCCATGTGCTTCGTCCAACATGACGTTAAACTGTACATCGTCCCGCATGACGCTAAACTGCACCACGTCCGAGCTACAAGACGTTAAACTGTTCAGCATTCGTCCTGCATGACATTAAACTGCCCCTCAAGAACTACGTGCGGCTTGATTCCCATCCTTATGGGATACGTAGGACCCCCTGAACATTCATGTTTCAGGCCCAGCCCCATCCTTTGGGAATTTCCATCCCATCTCGGGCCCTTGGACCAGTTGCCTCCGGGTGTGCGGCGTATGGTGTGAGCGCGGGGCTATGCCCTCATTCACGTCGGTTTGCTCGCCACGCTGTACGCCCCCCACGTTTGGGGATGCCTTCTGCTCCCCCCTTTTTTCTCTTTTTGTCCTGCATGACGTTAAAACTGCACTTCAAGAACTACGTGCGGCTTGATTCCCATCCTTATGGGATACGTAGGACCGCCTGGACATTCATGTTTCAGGCCCAGCCCCATTTCCCGGGAATCTCTATCCCGCGTTGGGCCTCTGGCCCAAGTTCCCCTCCTTTTGTGCGAGGCGTATCGCGTGAGCGGGGGATTATGTCCTCATTCGCGTCGGTCTACTGGCCGCGCCGTATGCCTCCCCTGTGTGTGGGACCACCTCACACCCCTCATCGTCCTGCATGACGTTAAACTGCCTCTCCAGAACTACGTGCGGCTTGATTCCCATCCTTATGGGATACGTAGGACCGCCTGGACGCTTGTGTTTCAGGTCCAGCCCCGTCTCTTGGTTGATCACGGGGATCTGCCCTCTTTTGGTTGCTCTCAGGGTGAGTCCTCCGACCCTTTCCGGCGATCTGTTAACATGTTTTGGGTACTTCGGTCTATGACTCGTAGTGTCAGATTCAATCCCGACAAGTCCTGTGTTGCTTGTCAGGCCTCGCGCTTCCTCTTGTTCAAGCCTTCACTCAAAGGGATCCTCGTTAGCGGTTTGGGTACGATGCCTCAGTGCTCTCCTACCGCTCCGGGTCGATTTACCGACGGGTCCTGGGCCGCAAATCGATATGAATCCTGCGCTTGAGCGGTTGATGCTCGTTTTCTTGCCCCGTCTTAGGCTGACGCGATCGGATGTTGTGTTGCGAATATGGTCAGCAACGTCCTTGATCGCCATGTCGGCTCTTTTAGGCTCTGAACATTGGTTGCGCAGTCCTCATCACACTCCGCCTTTGTGCGTTGTAGTGGAATCTCGACACTCTCTTCATACTGACCTTCAGTACACCTCTACACGTTAGGAAGACCAACCAGGGTAATGGTGTCGTTCGAGGCTCCCATGATCTGAGCACCAAGGATATATGCGGATGTCCTCCCTAAGGGCCATGCGTAGCTGGACCCTCGTCCCCATAAGGAGGAAGGAGTCGCCCGAACAATCGCGTTTTGGGCCCAGTATATCTGGAGGCTAGCATCTCTGCCCCTCGGGTGACGGACATACGCAGGCCCCTATCCCAAGACTCCTCTCCTGGAATCGTGCGTGACCGCAGGGCTGGGTATGTTCCCACCTCCGCTGTGTCCGTCGTACCGCAATAAGCGGATTCCTCCTTAGTCCGAACCACATGACCTTAAACTGTGTTGTCTGGTCCTACCACATGACCGTAAACTGTGATCGTCTTGGCCGCCCGACGAGAAACGGCACAGCATCGTGATGTTCTCCTCAGGGGGCACTCACGTTGGGCGCTGGTTAATAACCACGCCATTCATCAATGCCTTCCATGGCTTGATTATTGTAGCGACGCTAGGGATTTCTTAATCATAGGTTTGTCGCTGCACAAAGAAAAACCATCCACCTTTAAGGACAAACAAGAAATATCAAATGCCGCTTCTTCTGTGTGCGAGGGTCAGACCCGCATCCTTCCCCGCGCTGGTGCCCGATTGTGTTACGCCGCGCTTCGAGAACTACGTGTGGCTTGATTCTCATCCTTATGGGATACGTAGGAACGCCCGGATGTTTGAAACTTCAAGTCCAGCCCCCCACCTCTTAGAGATTCCCCCTTCTCTGGGGAATCCGCCGCCTTCTGGCCACCCTCAAGGCGTGTCCCTCGACCCCTTGCAGTGGTCCACCGGTGTCAAGAGTACTCTGGTTTATTGCCAGGAGGGTCAGGTTCAGCTTGGTCAGGTTCCTTCCACTTTTCAGGCTTCGTGCTCCCTTTCATTCGGACCCATCGCCTACGCCCTGGGTGGAGCCCCCGTGAACGGTTCGGACACAATGCCTCAGTGCTCTCCCACCGACTCGGGCTGGTGCCCCCAATGGACTCGGGCAGCAAATCGATATGAATCCTGCGATTGAGCGGTCGATGCTCGTTTGCTGCCTCATTCCATCAACGGTTAGTGCGATATTGATGCTGATTTTCCGCCACGGTCGGCAGTACTCCCATATCATTACTCCGGTGCCCCCAATCCTTGAGTGAATGGCCGCATGATTCACATTTTCCACCTCCCATTCTGACCAGGTGAAACCTCGACACTCATGACACTATCCCTCAGTGCATCTTCACATATCCGGGGGATAGGACCACGATGTGGCGTGCTTTGAGGTTCTTATGGTCCGAGCTCTAAGACCTTAAACTAAGATCTCCCCTTATGGTCCGAGCTCTAAGACCTTAAACTAAGATCTCCCTTTATGGTCCGAGCTCTAAGACCTTAAACTAAGATCTCCCCTTATGGTCCGAGCTCTAAGACCTTAAACTAAGATCTCCCGTTATGGTCCGAGCTCTAAGACCTTAAACTAAGATCTCCCCTTATGGTCCGAGCTCTAAGACCTTAAACTAAGATCTCCCCTTATGGTCCGAGCTCTAAGACCTTAAACTAAGATCTCTCCCCTTATGGTCCGAGCTCTAAGACCTTAAACTAAGATCTGCCCCTATGGTCCGAGCTCTAAGACATTAAACTAAGATATGCCCCTATGGTCCAAGCTCTACGACCCTAAACTAAGATCTCCCCTAAATGGGGTTCTACGTCCTGCATGACGTTAAACTGCACTCTCAGAACTACGTGTGGCTTGATCTCCAGCCTGATGGAGTACGTAGGAACGCCCGGGCATCTCGACTCGGGTCCAGCCTCAGGGATCGTTAAGTCCCGCCCCTCCTCGTCGCCGGTCGTCTGGCCTGGCTTCTGGTAGAGTGGCGCATTTGTGATATTCTCCCCGATTCAGGTCGGGATGCCCCATTGCAATGATGGGAAGTGACGGTTTCCTCGTCAAAGAGGTGCTGTCTGAGAATTGGGGTGATTCACGGCCAGATTAGTGCATCCGCCTAATACGCTTTCCCCACGGTGGCGCAATTTTGAGAGCGTTGGATTCTGTCCGAACAAATCGTCACTTCGCCCCACGCTTCTCATGCCCTGTTGATCTGGATTTCCACCCTTGTGCCTGAAGGAACCCCCAAAGCGGCATTGATGATGACATGTGATCCGCCTCCTGCAATATGACCTTCGGTCCGTCTATTGCAGTAGTATGGTCGATTGATCCATTGTCCGCTTGCCGTCTTGGGCATTTCCTGGAAGGCCGACCGTTGTGGATTTCTGAATTCGGGACACGCGATTCACCCTTTCTCATTTCCCTATGTTCGGATAAAATCTCAACGCCCCTAGCATTGTCCTGCTCGTGTGTTGGAACAAGTTGGGGTGATGATACATTGATTAGGTCTGAGGTCTCCTTTCCTAGGAATGACCTCCCTCTTCTCTTTAGAAATCCAGGCCCAATTACGGATGCCTGATGCTTGGTTAGCGCTCCCACAAGACAATGAATTGTGGTTGAGTATGTTAAGCCAAAAGATGCAGATAAATATATTGATTCATGAAAATGGATCAAAGTAGCAGAAGCAAAATGTTCTGGGAGTGGCAAAAACAAATCCCCTAGGGATTAGCGTGCTGAATGAGTCTCTCTAACGCCGCTACCCTTTGGCTGGTGGCCTCCAGAGCTGCTTCTCGCTCTCTGCGTGCTCTCTCTTCGTCGGCGGTCGCAGCACGCAGTTCGTCGATCTTGGCCTGTGCACGCTCCCGCTCGACTTGAAGTGTGACCATCTGTTGGCCCGCCTCCGTCAGCTGTACCTGGGCGTCGATCAGCTGGGCCGTTAGTTGCTCCACAAGCTCAGTACACGCTGCGACGAAGGCCTCCTTCTCATGAGGGATGGGTTCCCCAACATCTGGGCGACCTTCTCTCGCCCCAGCGGCGCTGACACCCTCGTCAGCCCCCGACCTCTCTCCGATGTCAGCACCGCCGGCGTCCGCAGCCCCTTGATCAGCAGTTGGTGGGGCCGGCTCGGTGTGGGAAGTCTGTTCCGGAGCAGGCGGCATGTCCGCCACTGGTCCACTCGTGGATGGCCCGGGTTCGGCAACCCGACGAGCCTCCAGTGTTGAGATCACTGCGCAGGGAATTCCGTGGTTAGTCACGGATCTTCAACGGCAAGCACCAGCAGTAAGGTAAGGAGACTTACGGGAATCCAAAGCGTCATCTTCCGCTATCCCGGCCGCCGCAGGAACAATTGCAGCAGGGGAGCCTTCGGCGCTTGCCAATTCAATAATGGGTGCCTGGCCCCCGCCTTGTCCTGCTGGCGCCTCTCCTACTCCCGCTGAGGACGCCTAACCAACATCTGTGCGCTCCTGAGAAAGGTGGAGAAATGGGTTAGAAACTGCATAAGGAAATGGATGAAGCAGGTTGAGTAGGGATAGAAGCGGACCTCGAGGAGCTCAGTGACATCAACATTGTCAGAGCCGGCCACCTCGCCGCTCTCCCGCGGGCTCCCCTGATGGGACCTTCCCTCGGAGCCTTCATCCTCCCCCGTCTCCTCCTCTTCCTCAGAGTCGTTGCTACTGTCATCTTCCTCCGGCGGCATCTGTTCTGGAGCGGGCTCTAGACCGAGCATCACCTTCACCAGAAGGGATGGCTCCGCACGCTGACCACGTTGGCGCGCGTACTCGTCCATGGCCGTCAGATACGCATACTGCCAGTTGAAGTCCACTATGTCGGCGATCTGGAGGCGCCCGACCTCTGGTAGATAGATTCCTTCTCTGAGTATCTTTCGCCAGATGGCGTCGGTCCCCAGTGATTGCCGTAGGGTCATCCAGGCTGACCACAGCGCCGGGAAGACCGCATCGTGGGAGGGTTCGAGCAGACGTCTCACCTGCTTCCCGGGCCGCTCGTCGACCACCGCACGTGCCCCCTCTCTGGGCGCTGAAGTCGTGGCGGCATCTTGCGATGTGCCCACCACCGAAGTCCCTGCCCGCGCCGGCTCCGCTGCTTGGCGCGCCTCCGTTCTCCCCCGTGTGGCGGCGCCTCGCCTCCTTCCTTGACGCCCGGTCTCCGCACGGGTAACCTCGAGCCGCCGAACTGGCTTCCGTAGAAGCCCCTCGGGGTACGCGATGGCCCAGTGTTCGGCGTACTCGGTTGCCAAGCCTGCGTCAACCCCGGTAGGAGGGAGAGTGATGACGTCGCCAGAGCCAAAAGCGGCAAACATCAGCCACATCTGGCGAAGGACGCAGGGGTTCGTCTCCTCCCGGATAGTAGTGAATACCCTCTTCGGCATCCGTTGAAGGCACCCGAACTGCCTGGCGAACCGGGTTGGCACGTAAGGCTCGCAGATCACCTTCCCGTCGATCCGAGCCACGAGCACCCCGCCCCGCATGTTCAGGAAGTATTCATGCTGCTCCAGCGGACCCTGCCCATTGTCGATCATCTGGCCGACGGGAGTGGGGAACGGGCTGAAGTTGAAATTGGCATGATTGCCAATCCGAATCCTCACGCCCTCCTCACTTAGGGTCATCGGAGCGACCCCCGCAATGTTCAGCAGGGAGGGTCGCAGGCCGTTGCCCGGAGGAATGATGGCGTTCGGAAACGTGTACCCACCGAGGTGAGCAGCCACCCAGCCATGGAAGAATTGAAAGGGCCCACAGATCCTTCGTGGCGACCCCCCTCGTGAGATGCGTCCCAGGATGGCATACAGCTTCGCCAGTACTGGGACCCCGAGGTTGTATCTTTTGTTGGCGGCCATAGCGCCCGCCATCGCCAGTGTCGCCGGGCGGACGCCCATTCTCGCGTCCCGCACTGGCAGGAGCCACCCACTCAGAAAGGCGGCCAGGAACGCCGCGTACCAGACATTTGGGTCCCAGGCCTCGATGACGCGGTACCCCCATGAGCGGTAGTCGCCCGTCTCCAGGACCCGCCAGTACGACCCGTTCCGGCTCCTCTGAGCCGCGGTCGGGCACCGCTTTCCCCTGCCTGGCATCTTGACCGCTAGGTCATGCTCCAAGAACTGGACGAACCACTCCTTGTAGGCTATGTCCTTGTGGAAGTCCTTGATCCCAAGCCGCTGCGTAGCCAGGTCAAGTAGATGCCATGTCAGAATGGGATTCTGTGACCTGTCTTCCCAGATGTTTTTCGGGGGCAGGAACTCATCGTATTGGTAGCCCTCCAGCGGGATACCTCCGATGCAGTGGATGTCTCAGAGACCGATGCCGACCTCCCCATGGTCAAGATGGAAGGTGTTGGTATCCGGGGACCAGCGGGTGAACAGCTCCGGCCCGAGCTCGGACTGCTGGTAGAAGTGGAACTGTGACGTCCACACCGCCTCAAACAGGCCGATGTACCACAGCTCCTCTGCAAAGTGATCGCAAGTGTGGCGTACCCAGAACGCCTAGGCCCATTCACTGGTGAAATTGCCCCCAGACCGCAAGTCCCAGTCCTTCAGCCAGCCCTTGGTGTCGTCAGTGACACTCTGGCGGTATGTGCTCGAGTAGAGGGCTGGAGAATTCTCCGCAGTAGGCTCACCCCCGTCAATGGTTCGCGTCCTCGGGTTCAGGACATAGACGTCCAAGTGCCTGGTCTCCCTGGCAGGATGCCCATTGTTGGTGATGTTATAGCGGGGAAGCTCGTCCTCCCGAGTCACCCAGGTCCGTGGCGCATCAACCTCGAACCCTGGCACCGGAACCTCATCTAGGATGCCGAAGTTCCAGAGCGGCAGGTTGTCCGACAGCGGATATGTCTTCTGGGCCGGTGTCAGCAAGTCGAATAGGGAATGATTGTTGGAAACAATCTCCTTGGCTCCGTAGACCTCCTCGTTCGTCGCCATCTCAGCTCTGCGAGTGGCGGCATCCCCCTCATTTCCTTGATGCGCGGCCATCTCAGAAGCTTCGGGAGTCGTGCGGGTTAAGGGATGAAGCGTGCGGAATCGGACGAGGCTGGTAGAGAAGTTTGAGAGTTGGCGCGCAATCCTAGTGGACGGCGCGTAATCAGGAAGTCCGTCGCGTAAAACCCCGGGTGTTCGCGCAAAGCAGGCCGAATTCCGGACAGGTTTGCGCGACAAACGGGTGAATTCCGCGCCGGAAAGGGCAATTTCGCGCACGAGAGCTCGAATGCTTATCGCGTGGAAGGCCAGTGTACGGTGCGGGGGACCCATGGCCCCTATTTATATGCGAGGCCGGGTGTCCGCGCTGCGCGAAAGGCGCTTTGCGCGACCGTGACAGCGAATTTCGCGCCCGAAGCCCCTTTTTGCGCGCAACAGTCCCGCGCCACCCAGGACTTCGGCATTCTGGCGTCTCCCTCGGAACCCGATCGTTGCGACCTCTCGCCGATCAGATTCCGAGGGGGGGCTTTTGTAGATGCCGGAAAAGTCCGTTGTTCCCAAACGAAGCTCTGGATGCGGAAAGCGAGGTCATATTTGGAGTCGGAAGCATGTTCCGGAGGGCCCGGAGGACTTGCGCGGAATTTTGGAGACTCGCGCGCAAAGTTGATGAGCCACACGCAAACCTCCCGGGATGCGCGCAATGCACTGGGCCGGCGCGCAATTTTGCGCGCCAGTGGCCTGCGCGGCTCCCTTGCGCGCCGGGCACGATTCCGCGCCCGCGAAGAGAATTCCGCGCCCGAGAACTGGATTCCGCACCTGGGGTTGCCTATAAATATAAGGCGACCCCCGACGTTTTAGAGGTTGCCAGAATTCGAAAGGTCTCTCGTGCGCGCAATCCAACCCCCTCCGCGCGCAATGCCGATCTTCAGGTAACCTCTTTTCTTTCGCGCAAGAAAGCCTTGGGGTTCGCCTTCGCGCGCAATCCCCTTGACTCCTTTCCTTTGAAACAACTCTTAACCCAAAGGCCTTTGCACGCAATAGAAGTCTCTTGCGCGCAATTGCCCCCGGGTGCGCGCAATCCACCCCGGTTGCGCGCACCCCCCTCTTCAAAGTGGTCGTTCGTTAGAGAATGAGCCGTTTCCCCCGTGCGCTATCCGAAGCCCGGTGCGCGCAATCTCAATCCTCCGCGCGCGAAGCGCTGGCCCAATTGCGCGCCAGCCCGCCCATTTGCGCGCCGACCCGCGGTATTGCGCGCGAAGCTCCTCTTTTGCGCGCAATCCGCCAGGGTCGCCCCCCTTGACCCCCTGAGGGTACCCGCCTGCGTGGCGCCCGATGATCTTCATCCTGGGTGCCCGCACCGTGCGTTGTCTTCCCGTGCAGCCCTCCAGGCTCGCGCGAAGTGACACGGACCCATCGACGGCAATCCATCGTCCAACACGACGTTAAACTGTACCTCGTCCAAGCTACAAGACGTTAAACTGTTCAGCATTCGTCCAAGCTACAAGACGTTAAACTATTCAGCATTCGTCCGCGCTGCAAGACGTTAAACTGCCAAGTGCTTCGTCCAACACGACGTTAAATTGTACCTCGTCCAAGCTACAAGACGTTAAACTGCTCAGCATCCGTCCTGCATGACGCTAAACTGCACCACGTCCGAGCTACAAGATGTTAAACTGTTCAGCATTCGTCCTGCATGACGTTAAACTGCACATCCGTCCTGCATGACGCTAAACTGCACTACGTCCAAGCTGTACGACGTTAAACTGCCTAGCCTCCATCGTCCGCGCGACAAGACGTTAAACTGTCAAGCACCTCCGTCCTCAACACACGACGTTAAACTGTACTTTGTCCGGCAAGACGTTAAACCGTCCACATCACCCGATCTCGTGCCTCGCACGCAGGGTCCCCCCCGATTTGGATGTGGCCCCCACCCGCTCGTCTCTGCAGGGATGTCGGGATTGTCCCTCTTTAGGGACGATTTAATTGGAGCGGCCTTTCCCCACGAGGGTAGGGTATTACAAACCCCTAGTTTCTTGTGGGGGGCTGCACATGTGTATCTCCATTGCGCTTCCCCACTGCCGAAGCCAGTAGAGGGTGTGACTGGGATCGAGGTGTCTCCTACTTTCGGTCCAAGTCCCTTCCAACTGAGTTTTGCCGCATCCGGGCTGCCTCAAGTGCGTAAGTCCTGACAGAATGAACTACGTGGACTTTGATCCCTGTCCTCTAAACAGGGTACGTAGGAAGCCTCCATGAGGTTTAAGCCCACCACCTAGTCGTCCCGGTCGTATTCACGTCGGTTCGTCCATCAGTGGACCCCTCCCGGGTTCACGCTTGTGTCGATTCATCTATGAATCCGCCCCTGTGGGAGACTGCACGTGTGTATCTCCACTGTGCCTCCCCACTGCCCCTTTTTCCATCTCTCCTTTTATCATCCTGCATGACGTGAAACTGTGATCCACCCGGCCGTTCCATCCCCCTCTGTGCGAGGTGGTTCGGTTCAATCCTCCGCCCGGCGGCCTCGACCTCTTCGTGAGTCGGCTTGCCAACGTCCAGCATGACGTTAAACTGTATATCCGAACTACGCTGACTTTGATCCGTGCTAACACGCGGTACGTAGGAAGCCCCTACGGGGTCCAAGCTCTTCACTCCATTATCCATCCTGATCCTTACCCGGGCCGCCACATCCCGGTGGGGTCATGCCACTTCACTCTACTCCACATCACTTGGGCAGCCGCCCATGTGCTGGCCCCAGCGTCGGAGGTTCCCCGCAAGGGGTTCTGTCATCTGATCCACTTTTCGTGTTGATCAGTCCGATGCCGTCCCCGTTGGACGTTAAACTCGCGGCATACCCCGTGTTAAACATGGGAAGCTGAGGAAAACCTCAGGTGACACGGTTCCCCGCACCTAGTGCGGGATGCCTCAGGCCATCATGCCTTCGAGAAGCCCTATTAGGGACAGAAGGCAGACATGCAGAGCCGCAGTGTCACGACACGCCCCCAGCACCCAGAGCCAGCCGGCTTCCTCACCGCAGGTTGCTGCCCCGACCAGACTCCTTGGAGCGTCCGGGCGGAAGCAGCGTAATTAACCGGTGTCCATGAAGATATGGCGCCGGGAACGAGATTCACGAACATTCTTAAATCTATGAGGGAGACCCGGATTAGGCGGCGAGTTCCGAGGAGACGTCCAAGGAAGGAGGAGCCGACATCCCATCATCCCGGTTTCGATCAAGGAGCAGACGCCCCTGAATAAGGGACGGATGCCGCCCGCCTTTGGAAAGTGGGACTGCGGGGCCACAAGCCGTGCTCCCATCCCCTCGGGTCGAAGGGAGCACGCGCGAACGCGTCCTGGCGGAACAACGTCGGAACAGAAAGTAGGAGACACCTCGATCCCAGTCACACCCTCTACTGGCTTCGGCAGTGGGGAAGCGCAATGGAGATACACATGTGCAGCCCCCCACAAGAAACTAGGGGTTTGTAATACCCTACCCACGGGGGAAACGGCTCATTCTCTAACGAACGACCACTTTGAAGAGGGGGGTGCGCGCAACCGGGGTGGATTGCGCGCACCCGGGGGCAATTGCGTGCAAGAGACTTCTTTTGCGCCCAAAGGCCTTTGGGTTAAGAGTTGTTTCAAAGGAAAGGAGCCATGGGGATTGCGCACGAAGGCGAACCCCGAGGCTTTTTTGCGCGAAAGAAAAAAGGTTACCTGAAGATCGGCATTGCGCGCGGAGGGGGCTGGATTGCGCGCACGAGAGACCTTTCGAATTCTGGAAACCTCTAAAACGTCGGGGGTCGCCTTATATTTATAGGCAACCCCGGGCGCGGAATCCAGTTCTCGGGCGCGAAATGCCGATGTTCCGGTAACCTCTTTTCTTTCGCGCAAGAAAGTCTCGGGGTTTGCCTTCGCGCGCAATCCCCTTGGCTCCTTTCCTTTGAAACAACTCTTAACCCAAAGGCCTTTGCACGCAAAAGAAGTCTCTTGCGCGCAATTGCCCCCGGGTGCGCGCAATCCACCCCGGTTGCGCGCACCCCCCTCTTCAAAGTGGCCCTTCGTTAGAGAATGAGCCGTTGCCCCCGTGCGCTATCCGAAGCCCGGTGCGCGCAATATCAATCCTCCGCGCGCGAAGCACTGGCCCAATTGCGCGCCAGCCCGCCCATTTGTATGCGGATGTGCGTCGGATTTCTGTTCCGACGTTGTTCCGCCAGGACGCGTTTGCGCGTGCTTCCGTCGACCCGAGGGGATGGGAGCGCGGCTTGTGGCCCCGCAGTCCCACTTTCCAAAGGCGGGCAGCATCCGTTCCTTATTCAGGGGCGTCTGCTCCTTGATCGAAACCGGGATGATGGGATGTCGGCTCCTCCTTCCTTGGACGTCTCCTCGGAACTCGTCGCCTAATCCGGGTCTCCCTCATAGATTTAAGAATGTTCGTGAATCTCGTTCCCGGCGCCATATCTTCATGGACACCGGTTAATTACGCTGCTTCCGCCTGGACGCTCCAAGGAGTCTGGTCGGGGCAGCAACCTGCGGTGAGGAGGCCGGGTGGCTCTGGGTGCTGGGGGCGTGTCGTGACACTGCGGCTCTGCATGTCTGCCTTCCGTCCCTAATAGGGCTTCTCGAAGGCATGATGGCCTGAGGCATCACGCACTGGGTGCGGGGAACCGTGTCACCTGAGGTTTTCCTCAGCTTCCCATGTTTAACACGGGGTATGCCGCGAGTTTAACGTCCAGCGGGGACGGCATCAGACTGATCAACATGAAAAGTGGATCAGATGACAGAACCCCTTCCGGGGAACCTCCGACGTTGGGGCCAGCGCATGGGCGGCTGCCCAAGTGATGTGGAGTGGAGTGAAGTGGCATGACCCCACCGGGATGTGGCGGCCCGGGTAAGGATCAGGATGGATAATGGAGTGAAGAGCTTGGACCCCGTAGGGGCTTCCTACGTACCGCGCGTTAGCACGGATCAAAGTCAGCGTAGTTCGGATATACAGTTTAACGTCATGCTGGACGTTGGCAAGCCGACTCACGAAGAGGTCGAGGCCGCCGGGCTGAGGAGTGAACCGAACCACCTCGCACAGAGGGGGATGGAACGGCCGGGTGGATCACAGTTTCACGTCATGCTGGAAGATAAAAGGAGATATGGAAAAAGGGGAAGTGGGGAGGCACAGTGGAGATACACACGTGCAGTCTCCCACAGGGGCGGATTCATAGATGAATGGACGCAAGCGTGAACCCGGGAGGGGTCCACTGATGGACGAACCGACGTGAATACGACCGGGACGACCATGTGGTGGGCTTGAACCTCAGGAAGGCTTCCTACATACCCTGTTTAGAGGACAGGGATCAAAGTCCACGTAGTACGTTCTGTCAGGACTTACGCACTTGAGGCAGCCCGGATGCGGCAAAACTCAGTTGGAAGGGACTTGGACCGAAAGTAGGAGACACCTCGATCCCTGTCACACCCTCTACTGGCTTCGGCAGTGGGGAAGCGCAATGGAGATACACATGTGCAACCCCCCACAAGAAACTAGGGGTTTGTAATACCCTACCCCCGTGGGGAAAGTCCGCTCCAATTAAATCGTCCCTAAAGAGGGAAAATCCCGACATCCCTGCAGAGACGAGCGGGTGGGGGCCACATCCAAACCGGGGGGGGCCCTGCGTGCGAGGCACGGGATCGGGTGATGCGGACGGTTTAACGTCTTGCCGGACGAAGTACAGTTTAACGTCGTGTGTTGAGGACGGAGGTTCTTGGCAGTTTAACGTCTTGTCGCGCGGACGATGGAGGCTAGGCAGTTTAACGTCGTACAGCTTGGACGTAGTGCAGTTTAGCGTCATGCAGGACGGATGTGCAGTTTAACGTCATGCAGGACGAATGCTGAACAGTTTAACGTCTTGTAGCTCGGACGTGGTGCAGTTTAGCGTCATGCAGGACGGATGCTGAGCAGTTTGACTTCTTGTAGCTTGGACGGGGTACAGTTTAACGTCGTGTTGGACGAAGCACTTGGCAGTTTAACATCTTGCAGCGCGGACGAATGCTGAATAGTTTAACGTCTTGTAGCTTGGACGAATGCTGAACAATTTAACGTCTTGTAGCTTGGACGAGGTACATTTTAACGTCGTGTTGGACGATGGATTGCCGCCGATGGGTCCGTGTCACTTCGCGCGAGCCTGGAGGGCCGCACGGGAAGACAACGCACGGTGCGGGCACCCAGGATGAAGATCATCGGGCGCCACGCAGGCGGGTACCCTCAGGGGGTCAAGGGGGGAGACCCTGGCGGATTACGCGCAAAAGAGGAGCTTCGCGCGCAATACCGCGGGTCGGCGCGCAAATGGGCGGGCTGGCGCGCAATTGGGCCAGTGCTTTGTGCGCGGAGGATTGAGATTGCGCGCACCGGGCTTCGGATAGCGCACGGGGGAAACGGCTCATTCTCTAACGAACGGCCACTTTGAAGAGGGGGGTGCGCGCAACCGGGGTGGATTGCGCGCACCCGGGGGCAATTGCACGCAAGAGACTTCTTTTGCGCGCAAAGTCCTTTGGGTTAAGAGTTGTTTCAAAGGAAAGGAGCCAAGGGGATTGCGCGCAAAGGCGAACCCCGAGGCTTTCTTGCGCGAAAGAAAAGAGGTTACCTGAAGATCGGCATTGCGCGCGGAGGGGGCTGGATTGCGCGCAAGAGAGACCTTTCGAATTCTGGCAACCTCTAAAACGTCGGGGTCACCTTATATTTATAGGCAACCCCGGGCGCGGAATCCAGTTCTCGGGCGCGGAATTCTCTTCGCGGACGCGGAATCGTGCCCGGCGCGCAAGGGAGCCGCGCAGGCCACTGGCGCGCAAAATTGCGCGCCGGCCCAGCGCAATGCGCGCATCTCGGGAGGTTTGCGCGCGGCTCATCAACTTTGCGCGCGAGTCTCCAAAATTCCGCGCAAGTCCTCCGGGCCCTCCGGAACATGCTTCCGACTCCAAATATGACCTCGCTTTCCGCATCTGGAGCTTCGTTTGGGGACAACGGACTTTTCCGGCGTCTACAAAAGCCCCCCCCTCGGAATCTGATCGGCGAGAGGTCGCAACGATTGGGTTCCGAAGGAGACGCCGGAATGCCGAAGTCCTGGGTGGCGCGGGACTGTTGTGCGCAAAAAGGGGCTTCGGGCACGAAATTCGCTGTCGCGGTCGCGCAAAGCGCCTTTCGCGCAGCGCGGACACCCGGCCTCGCCTATAAATAGGGGCCATGGGTCCCCCGCACCGTACACTGGCCTTCCGCGCGATAAGCATTCGATCTCTCGTGCGCGAAATTGCCCTTTCCGGCGCGGAATTCACCCGTTCGTCGCGCAAACCTGTCCGGAATTCGGCCTGCTTTGCGCGAACACCCGGGGTTTTACGCGACGGACTTCCCGATTGCGCGCCGTCCACTAGGATTGCGCGCCAACTCTCAAACTTCTCTACCAGCCTCGTCCGATTCCGCACGCTTCATCCCTTAACCCGCACGACTCCCGAAGCTTCTGAGATGGCCGCGCATCAAGGAAATGAGGGGGATGCCGCCACTCGCAGAGCTGAGATGGCGACGAACGAGGAGGTATACGGAGCCAAGGAGATTGTTTCCAACAATCAATCCCTGTTCGACTTGATGACGCCAGCCCAGAAGACATATCCGCTGTCGGACAACCTGCCGCTCTGGAACTTCGGCATCCTAGATGAGGTTCCGGTGCCAGGGTTCGAGGTTGATGCGCCACGGACCTGGGTGACTCGGGAGGACGAGCTTCCCCGCTATAACATCACCAACAATGGGCATCCTGCCAGGGAGACCAGGCACTTGGATGTCTATGTCCTGAACCCGAGGACGCGAACCATTGAAGGGGGTGAGCCTACTGCGGAGAATTCTCCAGCCCTCTACTCGAGCACATACCGCCAGAGTGTCACTGACGACACCAAGGGCTGGCTGAAGGACTGGGACTTGCGGTCTGGGGGCAATTTCACCAGTGAATGGGCCTGGGCGTTCTGGGTACGCCACACTTGCGATCACTTCGCAGAGGAGCTGCGGTACATCGGCCTGTTTGAGGAGGTGTGGACGTCGCAGTTCCACTTCTAACAGCAGTCCGAGCTCGGGCCGGAGCTGTTCACCCGCTGGTCCCCGGATACCAACACCTTCCATCTTCACCATGGGGAGGTCGGCAACGGTCTCTGGGACATCCACTGCATCGGAGGTATCCCGCTGGAGGGATACCAATACGATGAGTTCCTGCCCCCGAAGAACATCTGGGAAGACAGGTCACGGACTCCCATTCTGACATGGCATCTACTTGACCTGGCTACGCAGCGGCTTGGGATCAAGGACTTCCACAAGGACATAGCCTACAAGGAGTGGTTCGGCCAGTTCTTGGAGCATGACCCAGCGGTCAAGATTCCAGGCAGGGGAAAGCGGTGCCCGACCGCGGCTCCGAGGAGCCGGAACGGGTCGTACTGGCGGGTCCTGGAGACGGGCGACTACCGCTCATGGGGGTACCACGTCATCGAGGCCCGAGACCCAAATGTCCGGTACGCGGCGTTCCTGGCCGCCTTTCTGAGTGGGTGGCTCCTGCCAGTGCGGGGCGCGAGAATGGGCGTCCGCCCGACGACACTGGAAATGGAGGGCGCTATGGCCGCCAACAAAAGATACAACCTCGGGGTCCCATTACTGGCGAAGCTGTATGCCATCCTGGGACGCATCTCACGAGGGGGGTCGCCACGAAGGATCTGTGGGCCCTTTCAATTCTTCCACGGCTGGGTGGCTGCTCACCTCGGTGGGTACACGTTTCCGAACACCATCATTCCTCCGGGCAACGGCCTGCGACCCTCCCTGATGAACATTGCGGGGGTCGCTCCGATGACCCTAAGTGAAAAGGGCGTGAGGATTCGGATTGGCAATCATGCCAATTTCAACTTCATCCCGTTCCCCACTCCCTTCGGCCAGATGATCGACAATGGGCAGGGTCCGCTGGAGCAGCATGAATACTTCTTGAACATGCGGGGCGGGGTGCTCGTGGCTCGGATCGACGGGAAGGTGATCTGCGAGCCTTACGTGCCAACCCGGTTTGCCAGGCAGTTCGGGTGCCTTCAACGGATGCCGAAGAGGGTATTCACTGCTGTCCGGGAGGAGATGAACCCTTGCGTCCTTCGCCAGATGTGGCTGATGTTTGCCGCTTTCGGCTCTGGCGACGTCATCACTCTCCCTCCTACCGGGGTTGACGCAGGCTTGGCAACCGAGTACGCCGAACACTGGGCCATCGCGTACCCCGAGGGGCTTCTACGGAAGCCAGTTCGGCGGCTCGAGGTTACCCGTGCGGTGACCGGGCGTCAAAGAAGGAGGTGAGGCGCCGCCACACGGGGGAGAACGGAGGCGCGCCAAGCAGCGGAGCCGGCGCGGGCAGGGACTTCGGCGGCGGGCACATCGCAAGCTGCCGCCACGACTTCAGAGCCCAGAGAGGGGGCACGTGCGGTGGTCGACGAGCGGACCGGGAAGCAGGTGAGACGTCTGCTCGAACCCTCCCACGATGCGGTCTTCCCGGCGCTGTGGTCGGCCTGGATGACCCTGCGGCAATCACTGGGGACCGACGCCATCTGGCGAAAGATACTCAGAGAAGGAATCTATCTGCCAGAGGTCGGGCGCCTCCAGATCGCCGACAGAGTGGACTTCAACCGGAAGTATGCGTATCTGACGGCCATGGACGAGTACGCGCGCCAACGTGGTCAGCGTGCGGAGCCATCCCTTCTGGTGAAGGTGATGCTCGGTCTAGAGCCCGCTCCAGAACAGATGCCGCCGGAGGAAAATGACAGTAGCAACGACTCCGAGGAAGAGGAGGAAACGGGGGAGGATGAAGGCTCCGAGGGAAGGTCCCATCAGGGGAGCCCGCGGGAGAGCGGCGAGGTGGCCGGCTCTGACAATGTTGATGTCACTGAGCTCCTCGAGGTCCGCTTCTATCCCTACTCAACCTGCTTCATCGATTTCCTTATGCAGTTTCTAACCCATTTCTCCACCTTTCTCAGGAGCGCACGGATGTTGGTCAGGCGTCCTCAACGGGAGTAGGAGAGGCGCCAGCAGGACAAGGCGGGGGCCAGGCACCCATTATTGAATTGGCAAGCGCTGAAGGCTCCCCTGCTGCAACTGTTCCTGCGGCGACCGGGATAGTGGAAGATGACGCTTTGGATTCCCGTAAGTCTCCTTACCTTACTGCTGGTGCTTGCCGTTGACGATCCGTGACTAACCACGGCATGCCCTGCGCAGTGATCTCAATACTGGAGGCTCGTCGGGTTGCCGAACCCGGGCCATCCACGAGTGGACCAGTGGCGGACATGCCGCCTGCTCCGGAACAGACTTCCCACACCGAGCCGGCCCCACCAACTGCTGATCAAGGGGCTGCGGACACCGGCGGTGCTGACATCAGAGAGAGGTCGGGGGCTGACGAGGGTGTCAGCGCCGCTGGGGCGAGAGAAGGTCGCCCAGATGTTGGGGAACCCATCCCTCATGAGGACCTCCCAGGGGCGGACCCTGCAGCAGACCTGCTGGCTGCCTTCCCTGCCTACCGGCCTGCCGACCCCGAGGAGATGGACGACTCGGACGCGGAGGCGGTCGAGGAGAGCCGGATAACGCGCCGCAGGGGGTGGAAGTGCATCCAGCGCTTCCTCAAGCGAGACTCATCAGAGTGGCTGGGGCGCATGGGATCGCTTCAAACCTGGCTGCGCTTCCTGTGTGCCGGGGGAGCTGATGCTCAACGCCTCCATCTGACGGTCCGTGATTTCATGGCCGAAAAGATGCGCGAGAGCCGCCGACGTGCCGACGTCGCACAAAGTCGGGACATGTCGGAGAGCACGCGGGCACTCCTCGTGGCGGAACAGGAAGTCCGACGCCTCAAAGGGCAGGCGGCAGAGAAGGAGGCCTTCGTCGCAGCGTGTACTGAGCTTGTGGAGCAACTAACGGCCCAGCTGATCGACGCCCAGGTACAGCTGACGGAGGCGGGCCAACAGATGGTCACACTTCAAGTCGAGCGGGAGCGTGCACAGGCCAAGATCGACGAACTGCGTGCTGCGACCGCCGACGAAGAGAGAGCACGCAGAGAGCGAGAAGCAGCTCTGGAGGCCACCAGCCAAAGGGTAGCGGCGTTAGAGAGACTCATTCAGCACGCTAATCCCTAGGGGCTTTGTTTTTGCCACTCCCAGAACATTTTGCTTCTGCTACTTTGATCCATTTGCATGAATCAATATATTTATCTACATCTTTTGGCTTAACATGCTCAACCACAATTCATTGTCTTGCGGGAGCATTAACCAAGCATCAGGCATCCGTAATTGGGCCTGGATTTCTAAAGAAAAGAGGGAGGTCATTCCTAGGAAAGGAGACCTCAGACCTAATCAATGTATTATCACCCCAACTTGTTCCAACACACGAGCGGGACAATGCTAGGGGCGTTGAGATTTTATCCAAACATAGGGAAATGAGAAAGGGTGAATCGCGTGTCCCGAATTCAGGAATCCAAAACGGTCGGCCTTCCAGGAAATGCCCAAGACGGCAAGCGGACAATGGATCAATCAACCATACTACTGCAATAGACGGACTGAAGGTCATATTGCAGGAGGCGGATCACATGTCATCATCAATGCCGCTTTGGGGGTTCCTTCAGGCACAAGGGTGGAAATCCAGATCAACAGGGCATGCGAAGCGTGGGGCGAAGTGACGATTTGTTCGGACAGAATCCAACGCTCTCAAAATTGCGCCACCGTGGGGAAAGCGTATTAGGCGGATGCACTAATCTGGCCGTGAATCACCCCAATTCTCAGACAACACCTCTTTGACGAGGAAACCGTCACTTCCCATCATTGCAATGGGGCATCCCGAGCTGAATCGGGGAGAATATCACAACTGCGCCACTCTACCAGAAGCCAGGCCAGACGACCGGCGACGAGGAGGGGAAGGACTTAACGATCCCTGAGGCTGGACCCGAGTCGAGATGCCCGGGCGTTCCTACGTACTCCATCAGGCTGGAGATCAAGCCACACGTAGTTCTGAGAGTGCAGTTTAACGTCATGCAGGACGTAGAACCCCATTTAGGGGAGATCTTAGTTTAGGGTCGTAGAGCTTGGACCATAGGGGCATATCTTAGTTTAAGGTCTTAGAGCTCAGACCATAGGGGCAGATCTTAGTTTAAGGTCTTAGAGCTCGGACCATAAGGGGAGAGATCTTAGTTTAAGGTCTTAGAGCTCGGACCATAAGGGGAGATCTTAGTTTAAGGTCTTAGAGCTCGAACCATAAGGGGAGATCTTAGTTTAAGGTCTTAGAGCTCGGACCATAAGGGGAGATCTTAGTTTAAGGTCTTAGAGCTCAGACCATAAGGGGAGATCTTAGTTTAAGGTCTTAGAGCTCGGACCATAAGGGGAGATCTTAGTTTAAGCTCTTAGAGCTCGGACCATAAGGGGAGATCTTAGTTTAAGGTCTTAGAGCTCGGACCATAAGGGGAGATCTTAGTTTAAGGTCTTAGAGCTCGGACCATAAGGGGAGATCTTAGTTTAAGGTCTTAGAGCTCGGACCATAAGAACCTCAAAGCACGCCACATCGTGGTCCTATCCCCCGGATATGCGAAGATGCACTGAGGGATAGTGTCATGAGTGTCGAGGTTTCGCCTGGTCAGAATGGGAGGTGGAAAATGTGAATCATGCGGCCATTCACTCAAGGACTGGGGGCACCGGAGTAACGATATGGGAGTACTGCCGACCGTGGCGGAAAAGCAGCATCAATATCGCACTAACCATTGATGGAATGAGGCAGCAAACGAGCATCGACCGCTCAATCGCAGGATTCATATCGATTTGCTGCCCGAGGCCATTGGGGGCACCAGCCCGAGTCGGTGGGAGAGCACTGAGGCATTGTGTCCGAACCGTTCACGGGGGCTCCAACCAAGGCGTAGGCGATGGGTCCGAATGAAAGGGAGCACGAAGCCTGAAAAGTGGAAGGAACCTGACCAAGCTGAACCTGACCCTCCTGGCAATAAACCAGAGAACTCTTGACACCGGTGGACCACTGCAAGGGGTCGAGGGACATGCCTTGAGGGTGGCCAGAAGGCGGCGGATTCCCCAGAGAAGGGGGAATCTCTAAGAGGTGGGGGGATGGACCCGAAGTTTCAAACATCCGGGCGTTCCTACGTATCCCATAAGGATGATAATCAAGCCACACGTAGTTCTCGAAGCGCGGTGCAACACAATCGGGCACCAGCACGGGGAAGGATGCGGGTCTGACCCTCGCACACAGAAGAAGCGGCATTTGATATTTCTTGTTTGTCCTTAAAGGTGGATGGTTTTTCTTTGTGCAGCGACAAACCTGTGATTAAGAAATCCCTGGCGTCGCTACAATAATCAAGCCATGGAAGGCATTGATGAATGGCGTGGTTATTAACCAGCGCCCAACGTGAGTGCCCCCTGAGGAGAACATCACGATGCAGTGCCATTTCTCATCGGGCGGCCAAGACGATCACAGTTTACGGTCGTGTGGTAGGACCAGACAACACAGTTTAAGGTCGTGTGGTTCGGACCAAGGAGGAATCCGCTTATTGCGGTACGGCGGACACGGCGGAGGTGGGAAAATACCCAGCCCTGCGGTCACGCACGATTCCAGGAGAAGAGTCTTGGGATAGGGGCCTGCGTATGTCCGTCACCCGAGGGGCAGAGATGCTAGCCTCCAGATATACTGGGCAAAAAACGCGATTGTTCGGGCGACTCCTTCCTCCTTATGGGGACGAGGGTCCAGCTACGCATGGCCCTTAGGGAGGACATCTGCATATATCCTTGGTGCTCAGATCATGGGAGCCTCGAACGACACCATTACCCTGGTTGGTCTGCCTAACGTGTAGAGGTGTACTGAAGGTCAGTATTAAGAGAGTGTCGAGATTCCACTACAACGCACAAAGGCGGAGTGTGATGAGGACTGCACAATCAATGTTCAGAGCCTGAAAGAGCCGACATGGCGATCAAGGACGTTGCTGACCGTATTCGCAACACAACATCCGATCGTGTCAGCCTAAGAAGGGGCAAGCAAACGAGCATCAATCGCTCAAGCGCAGGATTCATATCGATTTGCGGCCCAGGACCCGCCGGTAAATCGACCCGGAGCGGTAGGAGAGCACTGAGGCATCGTACCCAAACCGCTAACGAGGATCCCTTTGAGTGAAGGCTCGAACAAGAGGAAGCGCGAGGCCTGACAAGCAACACAGGACTTGTCGGGATTGAATCTGACACTACGAGTCATAGACCGAAGTACCCAAAACATGTTAACAGATCACCGGAAAGGGTCGGAGGACTCACCCTGAGAGTAACCAAAAGAGGGCAGATCCCCGTGATCAACCAAGAGACGGGGCTGGACCTGAAACACAAGCGTCCAGGCGGTCCTACGTATTCCATAAGGATGGGAATCAAGCCGCACGTAGTTCTGGAGAGGCAGTTTAACGTCATGCAGGACGATGAGGGGTGTGAGGTGGTCCCACACACGGGGGAGGCGTACGGCGCGGCCAGTAGACCGACGCGAATGAGGACATAATCCCCCGCTCACGCGATACGCCTCGCACAAAAAGGAGGGGAACTTGGGCCAGAGGCCCAACGCGGGATAGAGATTCCCGGGAAATGGGGCTGGGCCTGAAACATGAATGTCCAGGCGGTCCTACGTATCCCATAAGGATGGGAATCAAGCCGCACATAGTTCTTGAAGTGCAGTTTTAACGTCATGCAGGACGAAAAGAGAAAAAAGGGGGGAGCAGAAGGCATCCCCAAACGTGGGGGGCGTACAGCGTGTCGAGCAAACCGACGTGAATGAGGGAATAGCCCCGCGCTCACACCATACGCCGCACACCCGGAGGCAACTGGGCCAAGGGCCCGAGATGGGATGGAAATTCCCAAAGGATGGGGCTGGGCCTGAAACATGAATGTTCAGGCGGTCCTACGTATCCCATAAGGATGGGAATCAATCCGCACGTAGTTCTTGAGGGGCAGTTTAACGTCATGCAGGACGAATTCTGAACAGTTTAACGTCTTGTAGCTCGGACGTGGTGCAGTTTAGCGTCATGCGGGACGATGTACTGTTTAACGTCATGTTGGACGAAGCACTTGGCAGTTTAACGTCTTGCAGCGCGGACGAATGCTGAACAGTTTAACGTCTTGTAGCTTGGACGAAGCACTTGGCAGTTTAACGTCTTGCAGCGCGGACGATACGCTGGGCAGTTTAACGTCGTGCAGCTTGGACGTGGTGCACTTAGGCAAAATACTGCTTGAGAAACCTAGCGTTGGTGGGAGGAGTGACACGCTCACCATCCATAGTCTCTAGGGAGTACGCGCCATTGGGATAGACCTTGTGTATGACCAAAGGTCCCTCACACTTGGGCTCCAACTTGGAGGCTTCCTGCTGGGGATCATCGGTGCTCTCAGGGCTAGCACTAGGTCACCCTGCAGGAAGGACCGGAGGCGAACCTTCTTATTGAAAGCTCGAGCCATTCTGCTCTGATGCCTCTCCAAGTTGTGCAAAGCACGAAGCCTATTCTCATCCAGTGCTTCCAACTCGACTAGACGGGCTTCAGCAACTCTGTCTGGCGCTTGCTGGTCGTAGACCGCAGTGCGCAAGGACGGTAACTGGATCTCGATGGGCAGGACGGCCTCAGCTCCATACACCAGGGAATAAGGGGTCATCCGGGTGGAATTGCGAGTCGTCGTCCGATAAGCCCAGAGGGCGTTGGGGAGCTTGTCTGGCCAACTCTTCTTGTTCTGACCAACCATATTTTGCAGAATGTTAGAGAGGGTCTTGTTAAACGCCTCAATCTATCCATTCGCCTGCGCATGATAGCGAGATGTATGGTTCGTGCGAATGTTATACTTGGCGTACAACTTCTTCAACTCGGCTGCTCGGAAATTGGTTCCGTTATCCATGAGGATAGCGTGAGGCACTCCAAATCGATAGATGATGTTGGAGGTCACGAAGTCAGCGATCGAACAGGATTTGACCTCTCTGAGTGGAATCGCCTCTGCCCATTTGGAGAAGAAGTCCGTGGCGGTCAGAATGAACCGGAACTGGCGAGCTGTCGCCGGCGGGTAAGGTCCCACAACGTCCAGTCCCCAGACTGCAAAGGGCCAGGAATACCTAGTGGTATGGAGAGGCTCCGGCGGCCGATGCACAAAGTTCGCATGAACCTGGCACGCATGGCACCTCCTGGCATACTCGATGCAGTCATGGATCATGGAAGGCCAGAAGTATCCCAACCTCCGAATCTGGTGGGACAGCTTCAGCCCAGTCTGGTGGGCGCCACATGAACCAGCATGAACCTCTTGCATGACTCGTGGGATCTCAACTCCCTGAAGGCAACGGAGGAGAACACCATCAAATCCGCGTTTATAGAGGATCTGCTCCAGGCCGGGGCTGCTATGGAGGAAAAACTGTGATGCGCGGCGTCGAACTCGCTCGCGCTCGGCCCGATCCGATGGAAGAATGCCATGTTGGAGGTACTCAACCAAAGGCGTCCTCCAATCATGGGCTGATCCGACTGTCATATCTGGGGTACTCGGGGCTCCGGGCATAGGGGAAACCGTGGCGAGATTACTTACCAACGGGCCGCGATCTTCTTCCGGGATAACGGGAGCGATGAGCCTGCGGCGCATCACGCGGATGATCAGGTTGTCCTGCTCAGGCTCTGCAAGTGACGCAGCAAGGCTGGCCAAAGCATCTTCTCGACCGTTCTGCGACCGGGGAATATGGACAATTTCCGGCCGAGAAGGGAACCGGGCCATCAGAAAGAGGGTGCACTCCAACAATGGCACAAGTTCCGGCTTCCTGACAACGTAGTCGCCATTGATCTGCTTAACGACCAGCTCGGAGTCCCCTTTCATGCATAGACGGGGCACGTCGATCACGAGAGCGAACTCGAGGCCGGTGATGAGGGCATGGTATTCCGCCTCATTGTTGGTACAGCCCTCTGACAACAGGAAAGAGTATGGCAGCACGGCTCGCTCCGGGGTAATGAAGACGATGCCCAAGCCCACTCTGTTGAGCTTAGGATTATCGAGTCTTCTACCGGTGGGGCTCCGGGAGGCACCGTCAAAGTGCATCTGCCAGCATGGATCGGCATGATCGACCGAGAGAATGGTCTCATCAGGAAAGCCTAGATCCAGCGGCTGATCCGCGGAGGTCGGGTGAGCTGCCCGAAAATCTGCCAATGCTTGCCCTTTGATGGCCTTCTGAGACACATACCTGATGTCGAACTGCTGGAGAATCACAGCCCACCGCGCTAGACGGCCAGTCAACACAGGCCGGCTCAGGATATATTTCAACGGGTCTACTCGAGAAACCAACTGTACCTCATGGTGCTGCAAGTAGTTCCGTAATTTCTATACGGAAAATACGAGCGCCAGGAAGCTCTTCTCGATGTGGGAATACCTAACTTCTGCATCGAGGAGCATGCGACTGAGGTAATAGAGGCTATTCTCTGTTCCCTCGTTGTTCTTCTGGGCGAGAAGGGCACCCAGGGACCGTTCCAGGGCGGTCACATAGAGGACCAGCGGCTTCCCGGATACAGGCGGCATCAGAACCGGAGGTTGAAGCAGGTACTGCTTCATTTCCTCGAAAGCGGTCTGACACTCTTTATCCCATACATAGGTGGCACCTTTCTTCATGAGCTGAGAAAAGGGCTTACACTTGCCAGCCAGATTCGCGATGAATCGGCGTATATAGGCTAAGTGGCCTTGGAACCCTTGTAGTTCCCGGATGTTACCTGGGGGAGGCATCTGGCTAATCGCCCTGATCTTCTCTGGGTCGATCTCAATACCCCGGTATCTTACCACAAATCCAAGGAACTTTCCGGAGGTGACCCCAAAGGCACACTTCAACGGGTTCATCTTCAGGCAGCGAGACCGGAGGAAGCCGAACACTTTCTCAAGATCTTTGAGATGGTCCTGACGCTGGCGCGATTTGACCACCAAGTCATCGACATAGCATTCCACCAGTGTGCCGAGGATTGGCTTGAATATGCGGTGCATCTCCCGTTGGTAGGTGGCACCTGCATTCTTCAGGCCGAAGGGCATGACCCGGTAGCAAAAGATACCTTGGGGGGCCCTGAAGGCAGTGAACTCCTCATCCTCAGGGGCCATCCGGATTTGGTTGTATCCGGAGTATCCATCCATGAAGGAGAGGGCTTGGAACCCTGTCGTGGCGTCAATCAACAGCTCTGTCACCGGAAGGGGAAAGTCATCCTTCGGACAGTGGCGGTTGGGATCACGGAAGTCGATGCAGACTCGGATCTGCCCGTTCTTCTTCCTGACCGGCACAATGTTGGCCAGCCATTTGGGGTACTGAACTTCCCTCACGAAGTTGGCTTTGATAAGCTTGTCATCTTCGGCCTCAACCATGGCATCGTGGGATGGGTGCATCTTCCTGGGAGGCTGCTTGAACCCGCGATGGTTCGCCGGGAGACCAAGGCGGTGGACGGCTACCTGAGGATCTATCCCCGGCATCTCGTCATAGCCCCAAGCGAACACATCACGGTGCTGCCTGAGAAAGTCCACATACTGCTGCTGCTCCTCAGAGGGCATGGCGGCACTGACCAATGTGGGTCTTGGATCTGCTTCGGTTCCAAGGTTCACCTGTATTAACTCATCGACCGTGGCGGGGACGCCCTCCTCAAAGGCTGGGGGTGCGTCTTCCACATCCTCTCCACTCGGGGAGGGATCGTCCACGGGAGAGACTGCGTTGGAAACTGCATTGGGGCTACCAGATCCTGCTGGGCCGCTGGTGCTGGCACGGGCGGTCACGGTCATCTCGTCAGGAGACTCGCGGGCCGTCGAGACCATGGCGACGTCCAACAGGTGAATCGGGAGGACGTAAGAGTCATCCAGACTTGCCTAGGGGTCACTTGCAACAGCGACAGGCTCAACCTCACCTGCCAGGACCTGCTTATCCTTGCTCTTGTAATAGTCCGCATCCAGATAGCGGGCTTCACATGAGGCAAAAGGAGAGGCATCTCCTTGAAGCACGCCTACTCGACCGTTAAGGGAGTATTTGAGGCATTGGTGGTATGACGAGGGAACCGCCGCATGAAGGTGGAGCCATGGCCTGCCCATCAATGCGTTATACGCAGTGTCCTGAGAGACTACCTTGAATTCGGTGTTGGCAACCAAGTCACCGAACTGGGTCTTCAAACGTATCTTTCCGACCGGGGTTTGCTCGGTGTGGTCGTACCCCTGGATCCTGAGGTCGGAGGGAATCAAGTCATCCTCAGACAACCCCAATCTCTGGAGAGTCCGGGTTGGAATCAGGTTGATCCCGGACCCCGTGTCGACAAGACAGCGCCGGACTTCAAGGCCATTGAACAGGCCAGTGACATACAGCGGATGAATGTGTCCCTGTATAGGAGGGTCTTCATCCTTACCAGAGAACGAGATAACTGCCTGACATTCGGCGTCCTTGATCGTTTCGGTGTGAAAGGCCTCTGCAGCCGCAACCTCTGTCTCAAACTGGAGGGGGATTTTCAGGGCTTCAATGAGTGCCTCGCACATCTCAGATGACATGCACAGAGCCTCAAGGATGGAGAGCCTTGCTGGGATGTCAGCCAAGTGCTTCAGGACATCATACTTTTTGGCCAAGTGCGAGCCCCTGGTTGCAGGAGGTTGCTCTGCGGTTGGCGGCATGACGGGCCTTGCCGGTTGGATCGGCGGTCGACTGGTACTTGGCGCATCTCGCTGTTCACTGGTTGCAGTCCGGGAAATGGTCACCGTACTGGGGTCAGGAGGCCGGGATGGACTCGTGGCAGGGCGGAGCTGGTCGCGACACGACTGAGGCGGTTCTGCCTGGTCCCACACCACAAACAGTGGCGGAGGCGAATCCGTCATCCCCGGATGGGGGGGCTGCGCGCGCTGAGCTCGGTTTTGAGCCTGCTGCCTAGTCTCGATGGCGTGCACGGCCTGGTTGGAGGTACCAACGGCTGTGCCCCAGCGACTCCTATAGCTGCGGTTCTTTCGACGGTGGCGACGACCGGGGACACTAGGGAGGTCCACCTGGTGTTCTTCAACGTCGGGAACCGAAAAGGGATTTACCAGCTCGACGGTATTAACGGAAGCGTACCCAACACCGTCATCGGACGAATCATCCATCACCGGGCGGATCCGAGGAGGGACCCCCATCTCCGGGGGCATGAAATCGCCGAGAGTGCGGGATAGTGGCGGAACTGGCGGGGAGCGCTCTTCCTTCTTGCGCCGCCGCCGTTTTCTCCTCTCGGAAGAGGCAAGCTGGGACGATGATGCCGAAGCAGCACCCGCAGATTCTGGGGGCTCAGGCTGATTCAAGCGCGCACAGATGATTCCATGGGCGCGAATTATTGTCTTGTGGGCCATCCAGTTATTATACTTCTGGGATCCGCGGTCGGAGACCAGCTGCCATTCGTCCTCGTTGCCACTATCGTCATCTGATCCCACGAACACGCCCGCCAATTATGCTGGAGCTGGGCCCAACCTGATTACATTGTTGTTAATCTGGTCTTGGAGCCAATCCTTAAACACATAGCATCGCTGGATGGTGTTCCCCAGTGCCCGATGGTAAGGGCAGTAGCGGGGGTTATCCGTAAGATGTGCCCCCTCTGGCCTCCAACACTCAGGCAGTCGCACAATCCTCTGCTCCAGGGCGCTCCGGAAATAACCGGGGACCTGATCCTCGGGAAATGAGTAAGTCAGGTATCGCGGGACCCTGGGAGCGTGGTCTTGATGAGGGGCTGGAGGGGCCTGCCGAGGAGGTGGACCCTGATTATCTCGCCTGGGTTACGGCGGTACATTACGCGGAGGGGCCGACCGGTTCTGGGGCTGCCGCTGCTGGGCCGGGAACTGAGCCCGTGGAGGCAGATTCCTGTGAGGCTGTGGAGCTGGCCTCGCCGGCAGCAGCTCCAACGGCCTGGGGGCCTCTATCTGGGCAACAGCAGCGGGCTCAGCCCTGCTGACTCTCCTTGCAGGAATCATAGGAGGCAGCGGGTGTGCCTGGCTGGCCTGTTGCAGGGCTTCCTCAAGACGTTGAGCTTTGTCTATGAAGTCCTTGAACCCTCCGGGGTAATTCTGAGTGATCAGGGAAGGGACCAGCTCGGTCTTGACGTTCCCGACACACATTGTCAGCAACTGCTCCTGAGTCAATGGCATGTCAAGGGAATACGTGAGACCCTTCCATCGGGCGACGAAGTCCGCGACTCGCTCATCAGGCCTCTGCTTGCACTTGAAGAGGTCTGCGATACTTGTCTTCCGGGTCGTGGAACTGAACTGGTAGAGGAACTGTCTACGGAGGTCCTCCCAGCTGGTTACCGACCCGACGGGGAGCTGGCTGTACCAGACAAATGCTGGCCCTTCCAGTGTTTGAACAAAGCAGCGAAGCTTAGCGGCCTCCTGCTGCGCCGGAGTCCCCAACATAGGCCCGCACCTCGAGTTGAAATGGGCCAAATGTTGTGGCGGATCTCCAGTCCCGTTGAAGGGGGAGAAAGTGGGATTCCCGAATCCCGGAGGCGCCGGCATGTCATCCACCCATGCTGGGTATGGCTTGCCGTCCGGTGGGATCGCCACCTGCCGAGTCTCCAAGGCTTCCAAGCGGGCGATGAGTGCCGCCATCGGATCGTCCGGACATGGGTTCCAGTCCTGGCGAGGATCTCTAACCACGAGCGCATTGCATGGCCCTTAAATCGGGTCGTCGACCGGGTCGTCGAACTCGGCAGCTCGTGGGATGGCGGGCGGAGCGGCCCTTGGGGCAGCGGGAGGAATCCGAGCGGGGTCTCTCAGGTAGTCACGCCACTCGGGAGGGTGTGGCGAAACATACCGCGCCCTCTTTCCATAGGCAATGGCCTCTCTCCTGTCGGCGAACACGGCGTAATCACGGTTTCCCGGGAGAGTCTTGTCGAGGAGCGGTTGTTCCGGTCCCTGCTGTCCTGGCCTAGGATCACCGTAGTCAGGCCGCCGTTCTGCAGCGTGTTCGGCGAGGAGCTGGTCAACCAGCTTCTTCTGCTCGGCGAGCTGTTGATGTAGCGTAGCCTTCTCGGGATCCTCCTCTGCCCTCTGCATGGAGGCAGATGGGTCGGCGGGCTTTATAGCCTCGCTGTGCTCTTTACCTTTGCTGACGTTTCGGCTCAACGTCAGTGCTTCAGTGGGTGTGGAGAGACCCAGGAGGTTCCTCTGGTGACGAGTAAATCTCACTAATGGCTCTAACGACGGCTTGTCTTCGGGGGGGAAGCCCCCGTCGAGAAGTTCCAAGTCGTTCCCCTCTCCCGACAGGTCAGCCATATTGACTGTTTCCGTCCCTGGGGATATACCCTCAGGGCCACCCAGTGAATCGGGCTGTCGGCGAATCACACTGAAGTGTAGGGCAGCGTACTTCCCCCATCCACGGATATACACGTGTGGAGTGGCTTCCTCGATAACTTTGCGGAGTACTTGAAAACACTCAACGCATCGTTGTTGGAGGGCCTCGTGGTGCTCAAATGACCCGGGGTGCCGAACCGCGGGGAGCGTGGCCAGGTCAATTTGACGGCACTGCTCACCAATATCCTCCAGGTGCACTTGACTCCCGGGGTATGGCATTTGTAGGCGGTGAAGACAGGAGCGAGTCTCCCGGAGAGTTCGGCGGAAACATTCGAACTCATCCGGGGTGACCGATTCGGGTGCATCAAAGCCCGGTCCCACGACTGGCCAAAACTTCTCAGGGAAGTGGCCCTCTGCAAGGACGGTCCAGAAGCTCCACGACTCAAGCTCGGGACCCAGATCTCCTTGGTCCTCTTCAATGACTGTGAACGGACGGGAAACCGGCAGTGGTGCCGAGGCGGGCCGCCGGGCTGACGGGCTGGCCGACGGTGAATACGGCGAACAGGCTGATTGGCCTCCATATCCCGGGCCGCCCTCTGAGGGTGGCGGTGCCCTGGCTACCACATCATGATAGGACGGGCCGGCGAGCGAACATCCTGCCGTAGCATTGGTTCTCTCCGAGGGTGCACTAGATCGTGGTTCGACCGTCGGTCCCCAGAAAAAGTCTCCGGCTTCTCCGATCGAGGCGGAAGGCACTTCCGGAGGGGCCGGTACCAACCGCAAGCTTGATCCTTGGGGGTCTACCAGGCCCTCGTTACTCCGGATATACCTTTGGAGAGAAGCGGGGATCACATCGATCTCGCTCTCGGGGAGTACGAGGCTGACGTGCCGCATTCCTACCCCTGCCCTTGACTGGCGGGATTGGGGAAAGGGCTCTGTCGCCGAATCGTACTCCGCCTCTGTATCCGAGAAACGAACCGTTCGGATCTCTGTCCGGAACTCCGCAACATTCTTCCCTCGGCGTCGACGCCTTGCCTTCCTGCCCCTGGGTGGTTCTTCGGGGCAGGGCTGATCTCTGTCCTGGCATCCTCCGGCCGCACTGGTGCTGGGGCCAAGAGGACTGGAAACCAAGGTGCGAGGGGCACCGGGACAGATATCAAAGGGGAAGCAGGGAGAGATGATTCCGGGCAGGCCTCCGGGCCGGGATCGGAAGGTGGGATGACCCATGCCTCCTAGATCGTCCACACGGAGTAGACCCTGCTGGTGAATAGTGCTACCGCGAGGTGGTCCGCGGTGGCTACTGCCTGTACCAGCAACCGGGAGAGTCAACCCAACCTTCCTTTGGGGCGGTCGGGGCCTCGATCCAGGTCGGGCATAGAAGTTCCCCTGCTCAGGATGCACAGGGGCCTGGCGACTGGAGCCAACAGTGGCTTGAGCCAATGCGGCCGCTGTTGCTAGGGCCCCAAGGTGGGCATCCTCTTCCGCTCGTGCCCGACGTTGGCGTCGGGACAGACGAGTCGGGATGAGCGGCGCGGGCAGGTGGAGAGCCCGCTCTTCGACTTGAGAGGCCTGGCGGCGGTGTCGCCGTGGCCTGGCGGGAGCCCTTACCGTAGATCCCTGGAGCGAATCCCGGATAAGGTGATCCCGGGCATCTTCCACCTCATCTGCATAGGGAAGGGAACTGTCGAAGCGCTCCGGGGATAAGCTCCCGAAGCGGTTGGACGTCGAGGTAGGCAGCAGTGCCTCCCTGTGCGGCCCTCGGGGGCGGCGGTGGTGGCGAGGTGCAGCCTCCTCAAGGTCTAGGCGAGCCATGTCCCTGGTGGGGTTGACTCCCTCCTCCTCATATCTCCGCACCAAGTTGTTGATCACCCTTCTCTGGATGACCTCCGAGGGGGAGAGAGGGCGTGGTTGTCCCGCAATTGCGGCTGCTGGGATGGCTGTGGAACAGGCGGGACCGCGCGGAGTAGCCGCGTCGGTGTTTCCCCTACCCTTGCGCCAGTGGGCGGGCGGCGATCGGGCACTGGATTGGGCGACCTGATTTCTGAAAGTAGGGAGAAGGACCCATTAACACTGACAGGAAAAGGAATCGACAACCAACCATTAGTGCCACGACGGCTTCCGTGGGGGGGACCCAGGCCATCGACGTCGCAAGACGGAGTGCCCGATTTCCCTTCCCCAGCCCCTGGAGGGTAAGAATGAATGCTTGGCCGGGCAACATGCCGGTCTTCCAACACCTCTGAAATCCATCGGTCTTCATATCGAGGAGAAGAGATTCACGTCGGGTTCACCATTTTTCTGTTTCGGTGCGGATGTGCGTCGGATTTCTGTTCTGACGTTGTTCCGCCAGGACGCGTTCGCGCATGCTCCCGTCGACCCGAGGGGATGGGAGCGCGGCTTGTGGCCCCGCAGTCCCACTTTCCAAAGGCGGGCGGCATCTGTCCCTTATTCAGGGGCGTCTTCTCCTTGATCGAAACCGGGATGATGGGATGTCGGCTCCTCCTTCCTTGGACGTCTCCTCGGAACTCGTCGCCTAATCCGGGTCTCCCTCATAGATTTAAGAATGTTCGTGAATCTCGTTCCCGGTGCCATATCTTCATGGACACCGGTTAATTACGCTGCTTCCGCCCGGACGCTCCAAGGAGTCTGGTCGGGGCAGCAACCTGCGGTGAGGAGGCCGGGTGGCTCTAGGTGCTGGGGGCGTGTCGTGACACTGCGGCTCTGCATGTCTGCCTTCCGTCCCTAATAGGGATTCTCGAAGGCATGATGGCCTGAGGCATCCCGCACTGGGTGCGGGGAACCGTGTCACCTGAGGTTTCCCTCAGCTTCCCATGTTTAACACGGGGTATGCCGCGAGTTTAACGTCCAGCGGGGACGGCATCGGACTGATCAACACGAAAAGTGGATCAGATGACAGAATCCCTTGCGGGGAACCTCCGACGCTGGGGCCAGCGCATGGGCGGCTGCCCAAGTGATGTGGAGTGGAGTGAAGTGGCATGACCCCACCGGGATGTGGCGGCCCGGGTAAGGATCAGGATGGATAATGGAGTGAAGAGCTTGGACCCCGTAGGGGCTTCCTACGTACCGCGCGTTAGCACGGATCAAAGTCAGCGTAGTTCGGATATACAGTTTAACGTCATGATGGATGTTGGCAAGCCGACTCATGAAGAGGTCGAGGCCGCCGGGCGGAGGATTGAACCGAACCACCTCGCACAGAGGGGGATGGAACGGCCGGGTGGATCACAGTTTCACGTCATGCTGGACGATAAAAGGAGAGATGAAAAAAGGGGCAGTGGGGAGGCACAGTGGAGATACACACGTGCAGTCTCCCACAGGGGCGGATTCATAGATGAATCGACGCAAGCATGAACCCGGGAGGGGTCCACTGATGGACGAACCGACGTGAATACGACCGGGACGACCAGGTGGTGGGCTTGAACCTCAGGGAGGCTTCCTACGTACCCTGTTTAGAGGACAGGGATCAAAGTCCACGTAGTTCGTTCTGTCAGGACTTACGCACTTGAGGCAGCCCGGATGCGGCAAAACTCAGTTGGAAGGGACTTGGACCAAAAGTAGGAGACACCTCGATCCTAGTCACACCCTCTACTGGCTTCGGCAGTGGGGAAGCGCAATGGAGATACACATGTGCAGCCCCCCACAAGAAACTAGGGGTTTGTAATACCCTACCCCCGTGGGGAAAGGCCGCTCCAATTAAATCGTCCCTAAAGAGGGACAATCCCGACATCCCTGCAGAGATGAGCGGGTGGGGGCCACATCCAAACCGGGGGGGACCCTGCGTGCGAGGCACGAGATCGGGTGATGCATACGGTTTAACGTCTTGCCGGACGAAGTACAGTTTAACGTCGTGTGTTGAGGACGGAGGTGCTTGGCAGTTTAACGTCTTGTCGCGCGGACGATGGAGGCTAGGCAGTTTAACGTCGTACAGCTTGGACGTAGTGCAGTTTAGCGTCATGCAGGACGGATGTGCAGTTTAACGTCATGCAGGACGAATGCTGAACAGTTTAACGTCTTGTAGCTCGGACGTGGTGCAGTTTAGCGTCATGCAGGACGGATGTTGAGCAGTTTAACGTCTTGTAGCTTGGACGAGGTACAGTTTATCGTCGTGTTGGACGAAGCACTTGGCAGTTTAACGTCTTGCAGCGCGGACGAATGCTGAAGAGTTTAACGTCTTGTAGCTTGGACGAATGCTGAACAGTTTAACGTCTTGTAGCTTGGACGAGGTACAGTTTAACGTCGTGTTGGACGATGGATTGCCGCCGATGGGTCCGTGTCACTTCGCGCGAGCCTGGAGGGCCGCACGGGAAGACAACGCACGGTGCGGGCACCCAGGATGAAGATCATCGGGCGCCACGCTGGCGGGTACCCTCAGGGGGTCAAGGGGGGCGACCCTGGCGGATTGCGCGCAAAAGAGGAGCTTCGCGCGCAATACCGCGGGTCGGCGAGAAAATGGGCGGGCTGGCGCGCAATTGGGCCAGTGCTTCGCGCGCGGAGGATTGAGATTGCGCGCACCGGGCTTCGGATAGCGCACGGGGGCAACGGCTCATTCTCTAACGAACGGCCACTTTGAAGAGGGGGTTGCGCGCAACCGGGGTGGATTGCGCGCACCCGGGGGCAATTGCGCGCAAGAGACTTCTTTTGCGCGCAAAGGCCTTTGGGTTAAGAGTTGTTTCAAAGGAAAGGAACCAAGGGGATTGCGCGCGAAGGCGAACCCCGAGGCTTTCTTGCGCGAAAGAAAAGAGGTTACCTGAAGATCGGCATTGCGCGCGGAGGGGACTGGATTGCGCGCACGAGAGACCTTTCGAATTCTGGCAACCTATAAAACGTCGGGGGTCACCTTATATTTATAGGCAACCCTGGGCGCGGAATCCAGTTCTCGGGTGCGGAATTCTCTTCGCGGGCACGGAATCGTGCCCGGCGCGCAAGGGAGCCGCGCAGGCCACTGGCGCGCAAAATTTCCCGCCGGCCCAGCGCATTGCGCGCATCCCGGGAGGTTTGCGCGTGGCTCATCAACTTTGCGCGCGAGTTTCCAAAATTCCGCGCAAGTCCTCCGGGCCCTCCGGAACATGCTTCCGACTACAAATATGACCTCGCTTTCTGCATCCGGAGCTTCGTTTGGGGACAACGGACTTTTCCGGCGTCTACAGATATGTGAATCTTATAATTCTTTTTTGATGAAGGTTAAACACTAAAAATTTTATCACCTTCTTTTGTAGCTCCATGTCATCCATCTCTGCCTCTTTAATCCTTATATGGATATATGTTTGAACATGTATTTGAGAAAGGTAATATTTATCCCCTTACATAAATATTTCATTATCAATCATTTGAAAATTTAGAAATATTTGATATTTTTTTATCCTCATAATAGATAATATAACATGATCCTATTGACTCAATGCATCAACCACTTTGTTTTCTTTCCTAATGTGGTAATGTATTGAGTAGTCATAATATTTAATCTGATCTAATAGTCTTCCCTACCACATGTTCAACTCCTTACAAGTGAATATATACATTAAACTTTTTTTATCAGTATTTATGTCTCACTTTACACTATATATATAATTCATCCATATCATTAACTCAAAAATTACTCCAACTAACTTCGTACCCTGAGTTGGGTAATTTTTCTCTAGAACCTTCAATTTTCATGAGGCATAAGCTATAACCATGATAGTCTGCTAGATAATTCATGTAAATCACTTATTTTATGCATTACTATGTATTAAAAATCATTTTCCAATATAAGGTAATGTAAGAAGAGTAGTGAAAACTAATTTTCATTTTAGTTCTTTGAACATTTAATCACATTTATATAACCTAATGATCTTGGATCCCTTATGAGTTAATGTGCAGAGTGGATTATATATTCCTATAACATTCTCAATAAACCATTAATAATATAAATAAAAACAAACAAAACATCATATATCAGTCACCATTGGTCTAATCCAAAATTCAATAGCCTCTTTCTTTGATTGTTCAACTTGAATTCTCTCTATTTGGATTATTTGAAAAAAAATGAAAACAATTGTATCTAAAATTAACACTTTTTAAATTTTACAAACATATTTTCCTTAGGGTATTTAGTAAAATTATCAAGTGACCATCACGATATTCCTTTATATTTGAATATATAATAATATCAAATATAAATACTACAACAAACTAATCAAGGTAATCTCATAAGATTATATTCATTAAATCAATTGAGATAATGGGGGGATTTTTATGATCGAAAGGAATCACTATATATTCAGAGTGTCCATACCTTCTACAGAATGCTTTATTTAGTATATTCATCTTCTTGACCCTCAATTTATGATATCTAGAATGAATTTCAATAATGTAAAAGTTTTTATCTCAAAACAGTTGATAAAACAATTCATCCATATAGGGAAGATGATTTTTTTATTGTGATCATGTTATGTTATCAATAATCAATGAAAAGATTCATTGATCCATCATTAATCTTCAAAAATTGAAAAAGGTGAACCCAAATTGATTAACTTTTCCAAATAAATCCCCTGTCAACATTCTCCTAAAATTTCTTATCCTACTCATGCAAATCAATTGAGGCCATTTTTATAGAGTCTTTGAGATTGGTGCATCACCGTGTATGATTTATATTTAAAAAAACATCATTATTAATTAGATAACTATGAATATCGTTTATAAATACATTAAAAAGATCCCTCACAATAGGAATATCTTCATTTATAATTTACACCCCAACCATATGAGATAATCACCACTTTTGAAAATGAATCAATACCCATAAAAAGGATGTGATCTCCATCAAACTTTCCTACTTATCATCACATTTATAAATTACCATGGGTTCATTAAAAATAAGACGTATTACTTATCATCCATATAAATTGATATGGTATCCTTTTAATGATAACCAATCCATGTTGAGAATCACATAAAATTTAACTTTACGGAAAATCACAAGACTACCAAGAAACACTTTCCCAAAAACTTCAATCAAAGATGAAATATAGACTATAGATGAAACCTTAATACAATTAGGATATTTCATGACTAAAACAATATATAATTGTTGAGAAATTAAATTAATACCCCTAAAAACATTAGATATAAAATATTGGGTAAGTCTATAATAAAATAATAATTTTATTATTCTAGAATGGATGCTTAGTGTACTTTCACCCTATCATTCTCATAACCCACTTCAGCAGTTCTGATCACATAATATTTTCATTTATCTATAGTCTTATGAAATTTCTAATTTTGATCCACATCACTATCCATCATATTTGTGAAATGGGTAGTGTAATTCCAATACTCTTTACATTTGAAACACTAGAGTGTAGGTGGTGCATTTTGTTAAGATTTCTCTCCAATAATTTCATTGGTTGGACTCTTCACATCATTTCAATAGTATTTCTCTCAATGTTATGGTTTCCAATACTTAAAACACATTCTCATTATATTAAGTCAATATTTTCAGTTATCCTTCCCTTGTTTTACGTGACATTGATGTTGATCCTTTTTCTTCCCTAAAAGGGACATATCGTTAGAGCTTCTATGGAACCATATATTCATTTTCTTTTCTCCAGAACTGTAAGGTTGTACATCTTCCACTTCCTCTTTGACACATGTCAAATGAATTCTCCATAGCTTCCAAATTCTATTATGGATAATGTTTTTTGAATACTAAATTTCAAATCATTATTTAATTGATCAACCTTACCTTCAAGTTGAATGATAATACTATAATATTACCTTACATGCCTTTCAAAATCACCTCATATCTACCAAAGGATTCCTCATTCTTATAAAATATCTAAAAGAACTCCTTACCAATTTTGTGTGTGTAGATTACATGGATGAAACATATTGAAAAATAAATTACTAAACTCATATAATTTAATGGAGTCAATTTTATCTTGTTGAGTTGTATTCTTGATAAGATTTAATTATTGGTTTTCGTTGTCTTCCAAACAATAGGCATCTAGAATGATTTTTTCTTGCTCTAAACATTGGATAGTGGAAATTATCTTTTAAATGATAATAATAAATTTATCATAAATTAGTGGGTCAAATGAATAACTAAAATAATGTGTAAATTTCCTTATCAAGGACTCAATAGAACAGTGTTACCTCCTTTTCTCATTTGGATGTTCAACATGATTCATAGCTTGAGAAAGTGGTATGATCATACAATTGAAAATTTTCATTCCACCTCCTTTAAAATTTGATATAACATTTATAAAATCATTTCATTTTCTATAAAACGCATCATTAACACAGTTCCTTTATGTTTTAACCGTTGTCTAAAAACAAAAATCAATGTGTAATAAACAATATTCATTGCGGCGAACCACATAATCATTAAAAATCAATTAAATGATGTCAAAATCATCAAACCTTATTTTCAATCAATGAATCATTAGTCATAACATAGGTCATTCATGGTCATTATTCAAATCTATCATGATGGTTTATAAATAGAATGTGAATTAACTAAATCATATCCCTAGGAGTGTCAAACAAAGTGTGTTGTTGTTTCTTCTTGAAATGGGGATGACCTTGTTTGTTTAAAGTTCAAACATTTAAATCGGTTTCTAATGGGTTTACTCATAGAACTGGAAACATCCAATTATTATATGTCCATTTGGACCTATTTTCCAAAGGTAGGGTCTCATTAGTTGTGGACTGATGAGGCTTAAGAATTTGCATTGGTCGAGAGGATTGGAGGTCAGACTCATCACACCTTTTTGGGTGGGATTATTGTCTACTCCGGGACACTCTTATAGATATGAGTTATGTTCATGAATCATTATTAATTTACCAAGTATGAAAATGAGCTTTCCTTTAGATCTGACTATCAATGATTGATATGTATGAGATTTAACGAATATTTTATATGTATTTGAGGTTATTCATCGATAGATAATCATCTGTATTTATTAGAGATTCTTAGTTAATGGTATCCTTCAACACATTATATAGAAATATATTGGTCATTATGATAACCATACTGGTTTTAAAGACACTCAGTTGGGCAGTTGAATTTTATTGTCATTCAGAAAGACAAGGATTATTTTAGAGTTGGGATTGTACCCATAGATGGGCTACATATGTATCCTTGTTAGAAAATGAATCAGAACCCACATAGTTTGAGTGAAGAAATATGAAGTTTATGCATGATTAATGGCCCAAAGAAACATGTCATAATTACTTTTACACTATAAGCTCATGTGAGTCATGCTCGGTGTGAGAAACAAGAGGTATTAGTTAAACCTGACGAATGGGCCACGAAATATGAAATCATAAGAAATGATGTGGGGATTATGTATATATGCTCTCCCAAGATAGATGAGGATCAAGACTTACATCAGGGAAGAAACCCGGGAACAAAGTCCACAAATTTATACATGCTTTATTGATCTTTGGATACATAACATAGGGCTTACTCCTAGGAAGGATGCTCAAATTAGAGGGGACTTGTGATTGGGGTTCATTCGTGAAAAGGAATCCCAAATAAAAAGAAATTAAGACTGGGGATTACTCCTGAGGAGGATTCCCAAATTAAGGGGATTTGTAATTTATGGCTTACTCCCTAGAAGGAGGCCTAGGATAAGGGAAATTATTAATGGCGATTACACCTAAAAAGGAGGCCCATGTTAAAGGAATTTAAGATTTGGGGCTTACTCATGAGATGGAGGCCCAAAAATATAGAACTTGGGGCTTACGCCTAAATAGGATGACCAGATTAGGGAACATGGGCCTTACTCCTAAGGAGGATTCCCAGATTGAAGATCTTAACATCTTAAAGGATGAGGTTGAATTAAAGAAATCTCTATCCATAGCGATATAACGTTATGTAAATCATGATATTTTGAGAGATGTTCCACAGTATTCCTTTCACATAAGGAATCCAACAAAGGAACCATTCCATTAATGGATTTTAGGAGGGTTTTAAAGGCTAAATATTGAAGAAGAGAGGTGGATTTGAGGAAAGGAAATTAATAGGCAGGAGGGGCACCCAAAAAGAGGTAGGCGCGCAAGTCCTGTTTGGGCACGCAAGTCCTAGTCGCGCAAGTATACTTGCACGACACGAGTGTACTGGGGTTACAGTTAACCCATAGGGTAATACTTGGGTGAGAATTGGCTCAATACCTTAGTATTATCCAAAGAGGTTTCCAAAAGGGTGGCATGCATGTTCTGTTGATGGGATAAGGTGGCACACAAGTGTGGCCATTTCCCATTAGGGCTGGACACTTAGGCGCACAAGTATTTATGAATTCAAACACTTTTTCCTTATTCCTCATCTTTAGTTCTTCCATTCTAGGTATGAAATCACCATTGAATTGTTCGGAATACTTAAAGCAGAGACTAGGGCATCAAGACCTTAAATATGACATTTGATTTTTTCGTACTCTAAATGGGGGGCCCACAGGGGATATTTATAGGCCATTGAGGACCTTTGGCGAAAAAAGAATAGGGTTTGCAAGTGACTTGCGTGACCCATATGTGGCGCACAAGTAGACTTGCACAAGTATGATAAAACATGTGCGACCCATTCATAAAGAGTTGCTTGTTCATGCCTTTGTCAATTTTTGATGTTTCTTCAAAGGATGACTCTATTTTTGCTAAAGGTATTCCCCTTTTTCAATCATTAGACTATGTGATGAAAAGGAGCATCAACCAAAGTCCCCCCTTAGAGTTGTATCTAAAAAAGAAAGAGGATTTGACTCTGAGGAAATCGAGAAATAAGGTATGGTGGTGTGCATGTAATAGGCATGCAAGTATGCTTCTTACGTCCAGGGTTTGGCACGCAGGGGTACAGTCTCACCTATAAATATGCGGCACCACTTCGCGTAAATCACTCAATTTCAAATTCTCTTGAGCTCTCGGTGTGCAAGTAGCTCTCGTCACATAGGTGTCTTGGTTTTCCGCTCATACGCACTTCTGTAGTGATATTTTGACTTGCGCTCCAGTACTAGCATGGTAAAAATTGTGCAACCAACATAGACTTGGGCGCCAATATGGGACTTGTATGCCATAATGCCTTAGCCATTTTTTCAATTTTCTTTACAAATTTTATGAAAAACCAACTTACTTAAAAGTCAACTATATGATCTTTGTGCAGATTCAATGGCTCCCAGAAGAATTGGAATGGATGATGAGCTGGCTAGAAAGCGGATTGATGATATGATGAACGTCGTTGGCCATGACTGTTATATATCTACGACAACACTCTCCCAGATTTGGCCAAGTACTTGAAGAAGTATTATCTTAATTTCACACAAAGTATTTACTTGCCTTCATATGGACATGGTCATCAGTAAGGAATCAACGTTCCAGATTCAAAGAACTATATTCCCGAGATGCAGCCGCACTGTTACCCCTCTATTTCAGTTATGCTTTCCATTAAGGGAAACAACAATGGTGTGGAATTTCATAATTTTCCTACATGCCATTTCCTTGTAGATATGAAAATGGAAAACAAATGGACTGGTATGTTTTCCACTGCCGGTTGGTGGAGAGAAAAATATCATGACATTAGAACAATATCCGAAAAGAGTACTCTTCTCCAAATGGATCTTTACTTCCAATGCACCATTCTCAAATCCATGTATCCATCTTCCATGTCTCTTGGATAGAAACAGAGTCACAGTTTAATGAGTAGAAAATTTTATCAAACCGCACTCAAGAGCATTCTTTTAAAATTGTTCCAAGAAGAGATGGTATCACTGCATCTCTTATTGTATCAAGTTGAATGAATGAATTATAGGTGGCTGCTGATGAAGCTCGGGATACCATAAATCAAATGAAGAGTAATGTTGAAAGCCTCTTGTAATTATTGAAAAAAAAGAAGAGACTCCAGTCTATGGATTTCCTTCTAACACTTGTGCATCAATGAAAAACACTTTCATCTGCAATCATTTTTTGCCTAAATTTTCTTACTACCTTCTTTAAACTATTTTACTTAAGCCAATTGGCTTAATAAGCATAGATTTATTTTTTCCAGGATTATAAAATTAACCCTAAAAACTTTGAATCTTTTTATTGTTCAATATTACCTAAATCATAAAAAATGTATGTTTATTGAGCTGGGTCCTGACTTTTGTTTAGAGTTCCCTTTTATTTTGTGAGAAGTTTAAATTCATGAACATTAGACGTAATAAGGATAATGTTTAAGGTCAAATATCTTTGACCGAATGGATTAAAATTGACTCAATTCCTTGATAATTTATCTGAAAACATATTACCATATTCATGTATGGGGGAAAACATGTAAAATATGACTCAAGAAATTTTGAATCTGAGGAATGATATGAAAAAGGGCTAAAATGAATTATAAAAAGTATTTCCTAAGATTGAAGTTACCATTATTTAACAAACCCGTTAGGGGGTTTAATTATGCAGGGCCACTTAAGGGCATTGGCTGCATAGTCAAATAATAGAATCTTTTTCCTGATAGGTTCGTTATGTAGAATACTTATGCATGGGCACCTAGGGGAATGTGCTGCATTTCTAGGCAAAATAACTCTCAGAAATTTTATTTTTCTATTGAGAAAAGACAGTGAAAGTTTATGGAGATTCAAATTTTTTAAAGCATAGAGTCCGTTGTATGGAGAGAGATACTTGAATATGGAGAGGATATTCCCCATCAAGATTTTCAAAGAATTAGATTAATGTCACTCATACGAAGGTCTGACCAAAACGCAGGGAAGTGAAATATAAACCATAGACTTAAATTCATTCAAATCATGAAAAAGATTTTGTGAAAAATATGCTAAGGATGACTTTTTTTTCGTGGATCTATACATATTGTCATTAAGACTAATAAGGAAAAAAGAGGTTTTCCTCCTAAGAATGAAATTACTACTATTTGACAAACCCATTCAGGGGTTGAATTATGCAGGGCCACTTAAGGGAATTGGCTGCATAGTGAAATAATAGCATCTTTTGGCTGATAGGTCCATTATGTATACTACTTATGCAAGGCCGCCTAAGGGCACATGCTGCATTGTCAGGAAAAAGAATTCCTGGGTATCAGCAATTTTGTGGCCAGAAGGAAAGAAAAGGATTATGAAGATATGGAAGTATTTAAGGTTAGGAGTATGACACATGAAAAATGGAGGATTTTCAATGCATGAAAGAGATACATATACCAATGCTGACCATATTCATGTTGTGGTTGGGTCCTGAATTGAGATACTAGAATTCATTACATATCTCATTAGAATGAGAATCAATCCAAATGTAGTTCATGAAATACAGTTTAACTTCATGTGGGACGAGAGTGTAGGAGATCTTAGTTTAGGGTCATAGAGCTCGGACCAAAATAAGAAATACACATTTTTGTGTTTTATAAAATTGATGTGAATGAAGACCAGGGGTTTCATACCACATTCATGTTTTCACAGGGGGACTTTTCATCCAAATGACTGAAAGTGAAATTTGGGGTTTGGCCCAAAGACTTGTGGATAGATTCAAGGGATGCTCAAACGTACCTACGTATCCCATAAGGATTAGAATCAATCCATACGTAGTTATTGAAATACCATTTGTACAGATTTGGTTTGTACAAGTGAATGGTGAAAGGGGATATTAGTGCAATGATGGTTTGACCAAAGAATAAAGGTTCAGGAATTTCCATGTATACACGTAGTCTTCGGAATATAATATGACTGGAAATAAATGTCAATAATGATTCCCTCTCAGGTGAGGGTGTCAAAGAATGTTTTAGTTTATTGTCATACATGACAAAAGTGCAAATAGTTTAAGGCCATATGCATGGACCGGTGTTTTATAGTTTAGCATCATGTAGCAATAACATATTGCTTTGTAGTTTAATTTCTTGCAGTGAGAACAATGGGGGACTGTTGATGCTCCTTTGCGTCACAGAGTCCAAAGGAATATAAATGGAAATACCTTGAACCCAAAGTGATTCATCCTTTGACGAAACATAAAAAAATTGAAAAAAGCATGAACCAAGGTTCAAATGCTCTTGGGTCACCCAAGTTCCACCATGGTCGCGCAAGTATACTTGCGCGCCTCCCAGTGGTCGCATAGGTGATATGCACGCCCTCTTTGAAATTTCTCCCAGGGTCTCTGCAGCCTATAAATAGCCCTGTTGGCCCCCCATTTCGAGAGAAAGAATTTCCAGAAATTCAGATTTGAGCACCCAGTTCCCAAGTCTCTTCTCAAATCTTCTTAACACTTCTAAGGTAATTTTTTACCTAGAACGGTAGATCTAAAGATAGGGAGTAAGGCCTAAGTGTTGAAACTCATCAACACTTGCGCGCCTGAGTGGCCATCCCTTACGGTAAATGGCCACACTTGCGTGCCACCTTACCCCTTCAACAGAACTTGTGTGCCGCTCTTCTAGAAGCCTCTTGGGATAGTACTAATAGCTTGAGCCAAGCCTTACCCAAGTTCTAAGATAAGGGTGGACCGGTGCGCAAGTACCCATGTGTCACGCAGGTACACTTGCGCGACCAACACTAGCGCGCCCACACAGTACTTGCGCGCCCACCCAGACTTGTGTGCCCCTCTATTTTTGGGTGCCCTTCCTACCCATTTCACCCCTCCTACACCTATCCACCCCTCCTATTTAAGATTAAGCCTTCTGAATTCTCTCCAATGCCATTCATGGCATGATTTCCTTGTTGGTTTCCATATCTGGAAGGAATTCTGTGGAACATCTCTCAAAACCTAGTGATTTACATATCTTTACATCACTAAGGTTAGAGAGTTCATTCATTCAACCTCAGCCTTTAAGATGATAGAATCCTTAAACTGGGCCTCCTTTTCAGGCGTAATCCCCAGTCCAAGTACTCATTAATTTGGGCTTCTTCCTTAGGAGTAAGCCCCAAGTCCTCATTAATTTGGGCATCTTCCGTAGGAGTAAGCCCCAAGTCCCCATTAATTTTGGCCTCTTTTCCAGGAGTAATCCCCAGTCCAAGTGTTCATTAATTTGGGCATTTCCTTAGGAGTAAACCCCAAGTCCCCTAATCTTGGCATCCTCATCCGGAGTAAGCCCCGGTCTCAAAGTTCCCAAAATCTGGACATCCTCCTCAAGAGTAAGCCCCAACCATAATTTCTCAAATTTGGGCTTCCTTTTCAGGATTAAGCCCCAGTCTCAAATATAGGCATCCTCCTTAAGAGAAAGCCCCAAGTCCCTTAATTCTAAAAATTTCTTTAACCTGGGCCTCCTCCTTAGGAGTAAGCCCCAGTCTTAATTTCTCTTAACCAGTCTTAATCTACTATTTGATCTGGGCTTCCATCTCAGGAGTAAAACCCAATCATGAGTCCCCTCCTAATTTGGGCATCTTCCTCATGAGTAAGACCCAATTTAGAGTATCCCAATCTCTATAAAGTACATATACCTTTATGAACCATCTTCCCAGAATTCTTCTTTGAAATAAGTCCCGATCTCTATCTATTTGGGCAGTCCAACATACATAAGCCCCACATCATTTTCTATGATTTCATCTTTCATGGTACAATTGTCTAGTTTCACCAAAACCTCTTGTTTCTCACACCGAGAATGACCCATGTGAGCTTAGATTGTAAAAGTAATTATGACATCTTTCCTTGAGCCATCAATTGTACATAAACATCATACTCCCTTTCTCGAACTACATGGGTTCTGGTTCCTTTTCTAAATAAATGATATGTAGGTAGCCTATCTGCGGGTACGATCCCAACTCTGAAATAATCTATGTCCTTCTGAATGAAAATAAACATCAAGTTCCCCATTGAGTGGATTTAAAACCAATATGGTTATCATAATGACAAAGATACTTATATATAATGTATTAAAGGATACTATTGATTATGAATCTCTAACAAATACATATGATTCTATATCGATGATGAACCTCATGTACATATAAAAGATTCTCTAAATTTCCTACATATCAATCAATTATTTTCAGATCAAAAGGAAAGCTAATTTTATAATTGTTAATTTAATAAGGCTTCACAAACATAACATAAATATATAAAGAGAGTCCCGGAGTAGACAATAATTTACCTCAAAAATGGTGTGATGAGTCCGACCTCCAATCCTCTCGACCAATGCAAACTCCTATGCCTCATCGTTCCCCATCTAATGAGCAGCTATCTTTGGAAAGTAGGTCCAAATGGATATGGAATCATTGGATGTTTCCAGTTCTATGAACAAACCCGTTACAAACCGATTGGAATGTTTGACCCTTAAATCCACGAGGTCATTCCCAATTCTAGAGGAAACAAAAAATGGTGAACCCGACGTGAATCCTTAACCAAGTTAAAATGATGGTTTTCCTATTTTTTAAGCACTTATTTAAACTCCATGTGAGGGCCAACAAAGCAATCAATAATATGTGTGCTCATCCAAAATATGTAGTGGTTGAATTTATCTTGATTATGTATATTATATAAAAAGGCACTCTTTTCCAAGATCTTCTGCATTTCTGCAATGGATTATCTTAAGTTCACACCCGTGAATACTTCTGCTGTGAATACTTCTACTGGGAAGGCCTCTACTGCTACTCCTGCTAGATCATTGTCCGCTCTGAGGATGATATCACCTACTCAGCATCTTCAACGCTGGGTATCAAATGTGCTAGTTAAGGAGTACCATCAAAACAGTACTAATCCAACTCTGGTGGTTGCTCAACTGGCCCTCCAAGTCAATAATTTACCCTGGTCGTTCAGACAGAGACGACAACCGATCAAGAAACAGGTGGATCCAACCACCGACTCAAACCGTTTTGGGTCGTTATCCCCGGAACGGAATCACCATTCACTCCCATATTCTGGGGATGTGAATGATCAGGTCCCTCAGGGCCTTTATTCAAGGAGACAGGAGTCGTTCCCGAGGTCTCCCATTAATAATCACCGCCAGAATCGTGCAGTCGTGCGCCCTCAACATGATGAGGTTATCGTCTCCAGGCATTCATATTAGGTTCCTCGAACCCGAGCAGGCAAGACGAACCGACAGAGATGATATCCGGTCAACAGTGAGTATGTTCTCATCTCTGCCATCTTCGGAGAAGTCCACCAACCTAACTTGGTGGCAAGCAATGAGAGGGAACACACACCCATCTATTTTAATCCCACTGTCCAGCAGACTCGTCTGGCAGCAGCACACCAATCCTACCAGGAAATTCTAGCGGAGTACTATAGATAGGAACATACACCTGTTTATAAATCATCATCTAGTCAGCAGGCTCTTCTGACTACATATGATGGATCTCGCCAACCCAATGCGTTGACAACTAGTAAAGAGGAACAAACACCTGCTTACACTCATCAATCCTTCCAGAAGCCTTGTCTGTTAGTATTGGAGGAAGCTCGTCTACCACGTTCAGTGGAGTGCAATCAGCAAGCACATACACCTACTAGTATTGATCAAGCCTACCAAAAGTCTCATTTGGTAGCATTCCGAGAAGTTAGTTAGAAAGCTCTGGCGACAAATAGGAGGAAGACTCAACTCTCTACCCCCACACTTGAGTACTGTTAGAATTCACTGACATGAAAGGGAGGACAAGAGCAGGAACACACACCTACACCAAGCACATAATGGATGTATATCCCCATTCTAGCAGCTGAAGTCACCAAGAATATTTTATCAATGGTGAAAGAGCAGAAGAAAATCCCTACTCATATTCTGGATGCCTTCTAGGATATTATAATAACTTCAACATCATCTTAGGGAAAGACACATAAATCTATCCCTACCAGTGGAGTGACAAATAAACAGTTCTCTCCAGAACAGACACACACATCTGTTCCAGTCCAAGAGGGTTGTGGGGCGTACTACCCCATATCATACGGACAACCAAGTCAGGCACATACACCTTATTTGAGCAGAGATAATCTGCATAACCTGATCATTTCTCCTAAGCCGGCACATACACCTACCCATAATGAACACTTTCATCAACAAGTGGTTCCTAAATTGAGTAATAAGGCGTCTAAAAAGAAGACCCTCCTAGAAAAGTCATGAAATCAAGTGCCAATTTGTAATAAGGCCTTGCTCGACGCTGGAGTTCTTGAAGCCCTCTGACAATTATCTATTGGAATTAAAGATTTTACTCCTTCATTTCCCAATAGTGGGAACATTAATTCTGAAGGTCTTCATCAGACACTTCATCATGAAGGCTTGCATCATGATAGTTCGGTCGATCTTGAAGATTTGTCGTCAGAAGAGCGCCACATGAACCCTCTGTGTGGCCAGAAGAACAAGGAGAAAAATGTTTCATCTTTTGTTGTAACCCACCATGGTGGACCTCCCCATGATGATGAATTTAGATATGAAATCCCTCTCCATAGTAGTAATTCGCATTGCCTGTAAAATCCTCCAATGGAAAATGTAGTGACGAGAAACCCCTCTTATCTTGAGGCACTTACAAATGAAAATCCAGTCATGTCTGATGCTTCACCACTAGCAGGTGAAATACTTTCTCAATTAGAAGATAGCCCGGGGTGTATGTCATTATCCGAAACACCCCGGGATCATTAATCTTCTAGTTTTATCAGTGAATTCTCTACCGATATTGTTGAATCTGATGAAGCAACAAAGAATCACCAACTCTAGTCCAATCAGGATGATTAATCTCCATTGAATTATAAAGAATAAGTACTGAATATGGGAAAATAATTGGCGAATGGTGAAGTGCCAGTCATGTTTTGTCTTTTGGATGACTCTCAGTAAGACGTTCCAAAGATGTTGATGGAAGATGGAATTCATGATATTCGTCTCAATATATAGAAAACTCTTTATTAGTTGAAAAAGAAAATATTATCTTATGATGAATATAAAAATCATATCAATATAATATAAGGGTTAAATGGCCAAATTGATTTGGCATCTCTCTCTGTTTCGCGATATCCGAAAGCTGAAAAACAGCAGAGATCCCTTTAGCATTCAAGCCTTGGTGTACTAAGAAGATTGCGCCAGTTAATTTCCAATGCCCCAAAGGGTATTAATATTGGAGGATGGGGTGTTCATGGAGCACTACATTTCACTGTGCTCTCCAGTCAGCAAAGTCCGCCGAAAATGGTCTCATGCAATGTTATTGCCCATGGCCCGCCACAATCAATTGGATTTTTTCTGATCAAAGGCTTGCTCAAGAGAAGGCTTCAACTAGTTCTTCTCAAAATCAATCATACAGAGAACATGTTTTTGAATTACTCCTACATCAAGTGAACGAGAATATTGAACATGCCTCTCATTTAGAGCAAGCACATCATCAAGTGGCAGAAATGTCAGAAATCATTCAATGGTATTTTCAACCGGGTGATAAAAGTGGATGCATCCATCCAATTTCCGGACTAAAGTCCGCAAGATCAAGAGAGCTTACAAGAAGGTCTCAGATATAGAATGTCAAGAACCACCCTAGCTTTCCAGACTGGGGACACTTTTAACCCAACCCTCGGAATAAATAAATAGTATTCGAGGAGTTGAGTAAGAACAGTAGGAATAACCCCAATCCACCGGACTGTGGTGTGGTCAAATCCCCTATCACTTCCTTAGAGAAAGTTAGTCTTCTCTCGATTAGTGAAGAAGAAACAACAGGAAAGTAGAGCCAAATTATCATGATATTCAATCCAAATTACGGTTCTTCAATAAGTTCCTGAGGGATCAAATTGACAAATGACAATGTCTCATTAGAGACATGGAAGAAGAAAATATCGCAGAAATGCTGATAGGAGTGATGCAATGAATTATGAATCAATTAATGTCATCAATGTTGTTGTTGTTGATCCACCAGATGAGGTTCAATCAGAGGGATCATATGAAGAGGTTCCTGCTTAAGAAGTTATACGGTCATACACAAATGAAGAAGGTGTGCGTACGAGAAATCAATGGTTTACCCAGAATCTGGGTGTTCCTTCAAGTAACCCACTTCCCCCTCTCCGAAAGGGATCCAACAAGGGGAATGTAAAGAATCAGGTTATAGACCCTTCATCTAGAGAAAACCAATCACTCACACTATAGAAAATATTTTCACAACAAGAGGAAGAAATGAAGGAATTGAGGAGGATGAATGCAGAACTACTTCTGGGTAGTCTTCCTCCAAAGAGTGTTGGAGTCAGTCAACCAAAGGAATTTGTTGTGGACACTGAGATGGATCCATAATATCCTCATTTATCAGTACACCCTCACTGGTCTAATCCTACGGGTCGAGTGCAACAACAACAACTGGCAATGCTGCCATCCGTTGCCGTACCAGCTGCCACATATGTCCAAGCTCCAGTCATTGAACCTGTTCAGGTCCAAGCTCAACCAGATGTTTCTCAAGAGTTAATAACTACTGTTGAGTCATTAATAGCTCATTTGGAAGCTATGGCAGGAAAACGAGATCAAATTCAACCAGAAAAGAGATCTTACCCTGAATGGGTTGATGCAATTACTCCCCCGTAAAATTTTACAAGTACCACATTCCTAATATTTAATGGTTTAGAAGACCAAGAGCAACAACTGACACATTTTCTTTCTCGTTGTGATACTATTATGGGAACCCTTCAGCAAAAATAAGCAGTTAAGCTCAGGTGTTTTGTACAGTCATTACAAGGGCCTTCCTTTCTTTGGTACACAAGCTTGCAACCCCGGTCAATTACCAGATGGGGGGATCATCGCCAAAAATTCCTTCTTCAGTTCAGCTCAACGTTGCCAGAGACCACAGTTTTCGATCTTACAAACTGTAAGAAAAGGGAGAATAAAAGTGTCTCAGATTTTATTTCTTGATGGAAGTGATTAACATATTCCCTAAGCATAGCACTCCCTCAAGAATAATTGTCTCCAATATGTGTGGAAAATCTATGTGATGAGCTATGCACACTGTTTATCCCAGTGAAATACACAGGAGGGTTTCAATACATTACTTTTATCGCTTAGCATATTGAAGACGGTCTTACAAAGACTAAGGATAAAACTCATGTAATTACATCAGCTCTAGGAAGGAGAATGGTTAGAGAAAAGACTACTACAGTCATGATTAAACAGGCACCTGTACCTGCTTCTACTTCAAAACCTTCATCTTCCCGGAGGGCTCCACCTTCTGAGTGTCAGAAACAGAGGTCGTTTCGTCAAGACGATCAAACAAATCAATGACGTAAACAGTTTGATGAGTTGAAGAGCAATGATTATTAATTCTGAAATGAAAAAGATCATGGTTATTTCATTTCGGCCCTGGAGAATAATTTGGTTCATCTACAGAGGCCCAAGATGCCAAACATGGAAGGAGATGAGGATCGTCCCAATTATTTCTCATTTCATTAGATGTTGGGGCATCCCATCTAGGAGTGTTTATTCTTCATGGTCCTCCTACAAAAATGGTTGACTCGAGACAAGTTAAATTGAAAGGTTCTTCCGCTCAGGTAGCATGTGTCACTGGGATAGATCTAGGGGAAGGAGGCAAGTGGAAAGAAGTAAAAAAACACACAAAAATATGATGATTGGATGGTCAGAAAAATAATCAATCAAACTCATTCCATTTGTGTGAATGCAATTGAAGAAACCAGTTGTGTTTTCTGCTATAAATGTTGTAGTGAAACCTCCATCAAAAGAAATATCCTCAAAAGGGAAGCATAATTCTGGGATGGTAGAAGAATCAGAATAAGATGATTATGTGTCAAAGCCTAAGTTGTATTTGACTCTAGAAGATTTTATTCCATCTACTTCGAAGCCATGGGAACCGTCCCACCAAAGAGCACAACCTAAATTGGCTAGTTAGGAAGATTCTTCATTGGATGAAGAGTTAATCTTTCGTTCTGTTAACATGATTCACTTAATAAATCCTTATGAAAATCACAGTTTTGATCTCGATGAACCTCGGTTCCCCGTATCAAACAGAGGAATCATAGGAACTTCTAGAGGCTCAGGATACAAAAGAAGACGTGGATCTTTTAGAGGCCAATATTCCAATTCTACCCCTACAAGAACTGAGTATGCAGCAGAAACTCATGGAAGAGCCCTTCAATGAGCTCAACAATAATAAGCAAGTTCTTCCTCACGAGACAGATTGAGTCCTGGCACAGTTATTCTAGATGATCGGTTGGAGGTTACACCTTCTTCCTCTCAGCAGTAAATAGACCTATTCGGTATAATCGTCCAAAGCCATGAGTATTACCAACTCTTACCCCGATTCTAGAGGCATCAACTTCCAAGGCACCTGCTAAACCACATGTTCATGTTGGGAAACGCAGACCTTTGGATCAAAAGAATGATGTATTGAAACACCTGGCCCAATTACCTACCATGTTATCAATTTTGGATGCTTTGAATTTATCAATGGATCTTCGGGAGGCACTTATTGAGGCTTTGTCACGTCCTCATGAGATTGAAACTACAATTGTGGCAGCTGAAGCCTACCATGTAGAGAATAATCTTGCATAATACCATGTAGTGATATCATTCAAAGAGAAAGATGAAGATGATTTCGTTCATGGACATATTAGACCTTTGTATTTATCTGGCAAGGTCAATGGTGTAGACATCTGAAGAACTTTCATTGATAATGGTTCAGGAGTCATCCTCATTCCCATTCGTACACTTCGTCGATTGGGCCTCAAGAAATCTGATTTATCCCCTTCTACTATGATGTTACAAGGATATGATAAAAATGAACAAGAACCACAGGGAAAGAGTACACTCCGAACTCAGTTTGGAGATCTTTTATCCAATTCAGATTTCATGGTTGTTGATCAAGAATCAGCCTTCAACATCTTTCTTGGAAGACCCTGGCTACATCAATTTGCAGCTATCCCTTCATCATACCCTCAATGTCTCAAATATTTTCTCGATGGTCAAGTTGGGACATTGTATGGTGATAAGGCCCCGTTCAAGACATGTTAATCTCAATACATTGAGGTGGAAATCTATCACATGAAGGGAAAGGAGAAATCCAAATCAAGGGAGACTACCAAAGTTATTGCTCAATATGATTTGGAAAAGATTCCAGTAAATCCATTTTCACATGTGAGTACAGATTATTTTTTTCCAATCAGTCAAATTGACAGGATAGACTCAAATCAAAATACTCTTATGGAAACTTCCATAATATCAATTACAGCAATTAAGCCAGACAACTTTGGAGAAATTGGTGATTCCCCATGTAATGATGAAAGCTCAAATGGGGATGTCTTCATTTCATCTACTGAAATCCATCAATTATATACTTCACCAACCAGTCCAGAAGAAGTTATAGACAAGTCATAGTTGAACGATGATGTCGATCTTCAATCCATCATCTCTTCCTTAATTCCCAAGGAAGACCCTTCATCATCAATCAGGTCGGAAATGGAAGCTTCTTCTTCAAGGTGTTAAAATTTTAACATCTCTTATGATCAAGAAAATTTTACTTCATCATATACTATGCAAGTATAAATAGATGAAATAGCACATGTTGAAGAAGAAGAGGAAGATCTCAGGGATGCTCCTCCAGCATTTGAAGAGGGTATCTCTATTACCGTGGATGAACTCAGAGAAATAAATATGGGTACAGAAGAAGATCCACACCCCACTTTAATTAGTGTGGCCATGAATCATGAAGAAAAATAATTGTATATTTCTTTTTTGACGAAAAATCGATATATATTTTCTTGGAACAATACAGAGATTCCATGCCTTGATCCTGATGTTGCTACTCATCATTTGGGTTTTCCAGAAGATCATCGAGGATTCTAGCAAGCTTCCAGAAGAACACACCTAACCTATTCTTCAAAAATTAAAGCTGAAGTGGATAATCTTATCAATGTTAACTTGATCATAGAAGTTCAACATCCCAAGTGGTGGGCTAATATTGTCCCTGTGAAGAAACAGAACAGACAAATTAGAGTTTTCATTGATTTAATAGATGTTAATCGGCATTTCCCTAAAGATGATTTTCCAGTTTCGATTACATAACCTTTAATCGATGCAACAGCTGGATATGAAGCACTTTCCTTCATGGATGGATATTCCGGATATAATCAAATCATAATGGCTCTAGAAGATGAGGAATCCACTTCTTTAAGAGTCCCTCAGGTTGTGTTTTTCTATTAGGTAATTCCCTTTAGCCTAAAGAATGCAAGAACAACATATCAGCGTGCCATTCATCGTATCTTCAAACCCTTTTTAGGGAAGTTCATTGAATGCTACGTGGATGATTTTGTGCTTAAATCCTAACAATGTTATAATAACATGGATGATTTGGAAATCATATTACACAAACTTCGACAACCTAATTTGAAGATGAAACCCTTAAAATGTGATTTCGGGGTAACCTCAGGAAAATTTCTCGACTTTATTGTATGCCATCATGGTATTGAAGTCAATCCTGAGAAGACAAAGTCAATCCTTGGTATGTCACCTCCTAGAAATTTGAAATAATTGAGAGGGATTCAAGGACACTTAGCCTATATTCGGCATTTCATCACCAATTTGGAAGGAAAAAGGTTACCCTTCACCAAATTGATGAAGAAGGGAGTCACTTATTAGTGGAATGAATAATATCAAGAAGCATTCGATATTCTCATTAAGTATCTCTTGAGTCCGCTGGTATTAATGACACCTGATGATGGAAGACCACTTATCCTCTATGTGAATGCTTTAGAGCGATCATTGGGAGCATTTCTTTCTCAGAAGAATGATGATGGGAATGAAAACAACCTCTACTATCTCAGTCGGACTATTCTTGAAGCAGAGACCCGATATTCAAGTATTGAGAAGTGTTTCCTATCATTAATCTTTGCAGTTCAGAAGTTTAGACACTACCTGCAACATCACGATGTCCAATTGGTATCTCGTAATAACCTGCTCAAATTCATCCTTAGTCATCCAATGCTTACAGGACGTCTGGAAAGGTGGGCAGTTATTTTGCAGCAATTTGATATTCAATATGTGTCTCAAAATGTAATAAATGGCCAAGCTCTAGCTGATTTCCTTGCTGAACACCATTCATTAGAAGATACATCTTCAGATATTGAACTTCCTGATGAAGAAGTCTTCTTTATTACGGATAGTCCTCAAACATGGGAAATGAACATTGATGGTGCTTCCAGAAGTCCAACAGGGAGGAAAATGGAAAATCCTAAATTCAGCAATATTGGGTTAGGAATTGTACACATTTCTCCATGAAAGGCAGTGTTACCATATTCCTTCTCATTGTTGTGAGGCGATACAAATAATGAAGTAGAATACTAAGCTCTCATCGTAGGCTTGGAGTTGGCGCTTCAATCACAAGTGAATCACATAAAGGTGAAAGGTGATTCAGACCTGGTAATCAAACAAGTCAATCGGGATTTTCCATTCAGAAAAGAAGAATTGATCCCTTTTTAGGATTACTTCAGAGAATTAATTGCGGAATTCCCTTCTGAACTGACATTTTCTTATGTCCCGCGGTCACAAAAGATCCAAACTGATGCACTGGATAATATAGCCACAACTTTGGAAGATCCAAATCGAGACAAGACAACCATCAGTATTTCCCACCGTCATACAATTTCACTTTATGTTCAAATTAGAATAGATTAAATCAATGAAATTAGTCCCATTCCCGAACCATATGGTCATAATACAGGATGGATGACACCTATCAAAGAATACCTTCAAAACGGAAGACTTCCACCTCATAGAGCCGGGAAAGAACAAGTCCAGAGACATGTGGTCAATTTCACTCTTTATGATAACCCAGATCACCCAGAGAAAATTCTCTACAAACATGGTTTTAATGGAGATTTCTTTAGATTCATTTATGGTGAAGAGAGAATGGATGTCTTGAAATAAGTGCATGCAAGAGTTTGTGGTGTCCATCAGTCTGGACATAGACTGTTTGATCAAATTCGAAATATTGGATACATTTTGCCTTCAATGATACAAGATTGTGTTGATTTCACAAAGAGGTGTCATTTAGTCCAACTACATGTCTACTTCATTAATCATCCCCCATATTTGCTTCATAAAGCTAAATACTCATGGACATTTGCCACATGGGGAATGGATGTGGTGGGGCCTTACCCATCAGCTACATCCAAGTAGTTTAAATATATTCATATTGCTGCTGACTTCTTTTCCAAATGGGCAGAGGCAGTAACTCTCAAAGAAGTTTGTTCTTAAATCATTGTTAGCTAATCAAGTCTAACATCATTACCAGATTTGGCGTCCCTCATACCATATCGATGGACAACGGCACGAACTTCTATTCATCCGAGGTTATGAAATTGTATCAAGAATACACTATCAAATCCAATCATTCATCTCGGTATCATGCAGCGGCCAATGGACAGATAGAAGACTTCAACAAGACTATTTCAAACATACTGCAAAAGATGGTGGATAAAGTTAAGACCTCATGGCATGATAAACTATTTAATGCTTTATGGGCTTATCAGACCACCACCCGCACTGCAACACAGTCAACTCCATATTGACTAGATTATGGAACGGAAGTAGTCTTTCACATTGAAGTTCAATTACCTTCACTTAGAGTAGCCATTTGTGATCTATCATTTACAAATGAACAATATCAAATGAGATTGGATGAATTGGAATGGATAGATGAGAATATTTTATGCACCTTGCACCACGTTGAAGTCTACCATAATCAAATAGCATGAGCTTTCAACAAAAAATTTCGTCTTCGTTCATTCGTTCAGGGAGAATTGGTATTGGTTCTCAGAAATCCAATGATACCAGGAAAGAAACCTCCCAATCATGAACCAAAACGAAAAGGACCTTACTCAATACATATTGTCTACTCCAATGGAGCTTATTCATTAATCTCAATTGATGGAGAACTCATCACTACACCAACCAATGCTAGATTTCTAAAGAAGTATTTTGTATAAACACAAAATACATCATTATTACGGTCCGACATGACCTTAAACTGCACCACCATCCTGTATGACATTAAACTGATCATCATGTCCAGCAAGACATTAAACTGAACCATCTATGGTCCATGCATATGACCTTAAACTATTCTCACTTTTTTCCAACATGAAGTTAAAATGTGTCCCCTTCATCGTCCTTTCTATATGACATTAAACTATACAGCAATGGTCAATGCATATGACCTTAAAATATTCGCACCATCATCCAACATGACACTAAACTCTATCATCCCTTTTCATCCAACATGATGTTAAACTGTGAAAAAGTCCCTAATACATCCAACATGACGTTAAACTGTGTCCTCTTTTGTCCTTACTGCATGACATTAAACTACGCATTCCCCCTTTTGTCCAACATGACGTTAAACTGTATTGTCCCCATCGTTCTAACTACATGATGCTAAACTATACATGAATCCATTAATACGTCCTACATGATGTTAAACTATATTTTTTCCCTGCTACATGACACTAAACTATGCAGTACCAATAGTCCTAACTGCAAGACTTTATATTGCATAGTCCCTCCATATGTCCTACATGACACTAAACTGTGCATCGTTAAGGTTGATGCTACCTCTAGTTTCTCACATTGAGTATGACTCACATGAGCATATAGAAAACACCAACCATAAACACTCTCTTTGGGACGCTAACCACGTGTAAGTCCCAACACCATTTTTTAGGTCGTTGTCCCCAAGAACAACTTGATCACTAACTCATTCTTTAATTTAACTACACAGACTTTGATCCTTGCCTTCCAGGCTGGGTACTTAGGCAACCTCTCGAGGTTCAAGCCCAAAACCCATCTCTTCACATCAGTTCACCTCCATCTCATACGACGTTGATTCGTGAAACCGCACCCAGAATCAATATCTTTACATTGGTTCAAATTTCTCCTTGCTATATGATGTTAAACTGTAAAACACTTTTGTCATGTATGAAAATAAACTAAAACATTATTTGATACCCTCACATTAGAGGGAATAATTATTTACATTGATTTCCAATCATGATACATTCCAAAGACTACGTGCATGCATGGCAATGCCCAAAACATTTATCTGGGGTCAAACCATCATTGCACTAAAATCCCTTTTCACCCTTCACATGTACGAACCAAATCTGTAGAGAGGGTATTTCTAGAAATATGTGGGCTTGATTCCCATCATTATGGGATACGTAGGAATGTTTGAGTGTCCCTCGAATCCAGCCCCAAGTCTTTTGGGCCTAACCGCAAATTCCACTTTCAGTCCCTTGGTTGAAAACTACTTATGAAAACACACACTGTGTATTTCTTATAATGATCCGAGTTCTATGACCCTAAACTAAGATCTCTTACACTTTCATCCCACATGACTTTAAACTGTATTCCAAGAACTATGTATGGCTTGATTCCCATCCATATGGGATACGTAGTGAAGTCAAACATTTCAATTCAAGATCTAGCCACAACATGATTATGGTTAGCATTGGTTTGTTTATATCTACATGCATTGAAAAATACCCATTTTTATGTTTCATAATCCTAACCTTAAATATTTTCAGATCTCCATACCCTTTTTATCGACTTCTGGTCACAAAATGTCAAATTTCTAAGAGTTCTTTTGCTTGATTATGTAGTATGTTCCCTTAGGCGGCATTGCATAAGTAGTCTAAATAACAGACATGTCTGCCAAAAGATATTATTATTTGACTATGCACCCAATTCCCTTAGGTGGCATTGCATAATTCAACCCCCTAAAGGGTTTGATAAATAGTGGTAACTTCATTCTTGGAAAGAAAACCTCTTTTTTCCTTATTGGTCTTAACGACAATATATAGGGATCCACAAAAATAGCCATCCTTAACATTTTTGTCCCATGTTCTTTTCCATGATCTGAAAGTATTCATGTCTATGGTTTATATTTTCATTCCCTACGCTTGGGTCAGAACTTTGTAGGAGTAACATTCATCTAGTTCTTAGACAACCTTGTTTGGAAATATCTTCTCCATATTCAAGTACCTCTCTCCATACAAAATACTATATGCTTCGGAAAAGATGAATCCCCATAAACATTCACTGGCTTTTTAGTAGTAGAAAAGTAAATTTCTGAGAGTTCTTTTTCCTGACTATGCATCATGTTCCCTTAGGTGGCCTTGAATAAGTAGTCTACATAACAGACCTGTCATCCAAAAGATGCTATTATTTGACTATGCAGCCAATGCGCTTAGGTGGCCTTGCATAATCCAACCCCCTAACGGGGTTGTTAAATAATGGTAACTTCATTCTCGGGAACTACTTCTTCTAAGTATTTTTAGCCCTTTTTCATATCATTACTCAGATTCAAAAATTTCTTAAGTCATAGTTTTAATATATTTCTTCATACTTGAGTGTGGTAATAGGTCTTCAGATAAATTTTCAGGGAATTGAGTCAATTTTAATCCATTCTTTCGACCATAAACATTATACTTTTTATGTCCGACGTGCATGGCTTTAAACTGCCCACAAAAGACAAGGGAAATCTGAATAAAAGTCAAGTTCCAGCTCCCTAAACATACATTTTGTATGATTTTAGGTAATATTGAGCAATAATAAGTTTCAAAAGTTTGTAGGGTTATTTATAATAATCCTAGAAAAAAAAGAAAACTATTCTTACTAGGCTCATTGGCATAGGTAAAATTTAAAGCAGGTAGAAAAGGAAAATGTGTGCACAAATGATTAAAGGTGAAAGAATTTCTTCATTTGATCCACAAGAATTAGAAGGACATCCATAGATTAGAGTCTCTTCTCTTTTCCAAGAAATTACAAGAGGCTGTCAAAAAAAGTCTTTACTTGATGTAAAACATCCCGAGCTTCACCAGCAGCCACTTGAAGCTCATGCACTTGACCAACTTCACTATTTTCAGCATGATGGAGTGCTTTCTTGGCATCTGCGATGGCTTTCATACCATTTGTTTGAGCTCCCTCTAGTGAATTATTAAGTTGGCCAATTTCTCCAGTAACAACATCTAACTGTTGCCTAAGGTGCATCATCTGGACGACTTTATCTATGATCTTATGCTTCATCTCCATCATCTTGGATGTATAATCAACCTTATCTCAGGATACTGTAGCCTCAAATTCGCTAATATTGGCTGACATCTTCACCTAGTTCAGATCTTTACGACACTTTTTCTCCTACTACCTCTTTAAGATGACATGTTTCCCCGCGGCATGGATCTTTTCATATCCAAAACCTCCATGTCCCAATATGAAAAATAGTTATCACAACCGGGGAATCTTCGATGATAGCTCCTATAGAGGAACTTCAGATATAAATTTCCATATGTTCGGTCATGCCTTGCATTGTGAAAATTGGAACGCCTTTTGAACATCTGGGTCCCTGTCACAAGGGGAATGTAATTTGGGATTAATGCATTGAGGGAAGTGACCTGTTCTGCTCCTTCCCCCCTAACATGTGCTTCTTCACTTTCAATTCCCATTGGGGTAGAGGATGAATCTTCACCTCCAAATCTAATCACTGAAATTGATGGACCTGCCTAATCAATTGAATTCCTCGGTTAGTTTCAAAGGATAACAAAATTAAATTGTATATCTTGCAAATTAAGTACAGTCGCAAATATTGTTATCCCTTACCCAACGGTAGATCAGTAACGTGAGAAGGATCCTCCCCATCTGTCCTAGCTTCAACATGATTTTCAGGGTGAGTATGAGGAAGCTCTACGGGGTTCAGCTCCACTTGTGCTAATGACTTTTCAATATTAGGGTTTTCTTTACCGCTTCAGACAATGGTAGTTCAGCAGTTTTCTCAGATAGTACTGCTTATTTGAACTGGTCATGATTAGACATGTAATAAGAAGTTAGTTTTAATAGGATGAAGGATAACACTCACATCCATAATCTTCTAAATTACAAGGTAATTTAACATGATTTATAAAATCTTAGAAAGATGCACCAATTTACATCATTTCATCTAATGTTATCTTAGAATCCAGGTTAATCTCACCAGTGGGAGAATTTTATGTGTCTCCTTGGCGACCTTCATCCTGCGGTCTCTGACCCCGGACAACATCTTCAGATAAAAGCACGACATCAGTTGCAATGGCCGCCAAAAGATCTAATGCAGGGGTTGAACCTAAAGTATCACAGAATGGAAGTCAGTTGATGTTTCATTCAACATTTTATGAATCATTTTTAACTTACCAAGAGGAAGGTTCTTCACTTATTATAACAGCAGCAGGAGGGATACTGGGAAAAGACGCTGGCTCTTCTCCAAGAGTAGCCAAGTCAGCCTGAACATGTGATTGTTCATCAGTACCCTTTGTGGTCCTCAAAGGATGGTCAGTCCTCTCCCTAAGAGGAGAAATTGAAGAAGCCCCTGCAATCCCAACGAAAATGAGAAATATTTTTCATGGTTTAAGACTCATTATTACCCAAAGGACTTACCACTACTAATGAAGCATTTATCTGTGGACATCCTCCTACATTGCTTTTGATTCCTTGTATTTTTGGGAGTGTCTGCAGTCTCCATTATAGGTACCTGAATTGGAGAACGTAAATCCATGTCCAACTCCTCATCTATGGCCTGCTGGCCTAGAGATATCTCATCCGACTCGTGAGGAGATTTAGCAGCAGCCTCGATGGCAGTACCACCAAGGCTATACTTTGGCAAAGGAACCTCAGTAGTTCCTTTCATTGAAAGCTGCAGGATGAAGAAAATAATTTCCTTTAGTAACAAAGATTTGACTAAAATCAAGTTTCAATGCAAATATGGAAAGATAACTTACATTTTCAGGAGCCACATAATCATGCCACTCCTCATCTCCAGAAGCATTAGTCCCCTCAGCGGTGCCATGATCAATCATTTCCTTCACCCTCTTGGTGAGAAGAATGGAATCGTCAGTGGCATATATGAGCATTTACAGCTCTCTGATGTAAGCCCGTGCTTCATCGGGGTTATTCTCAAAACAGATATCTGTAGAAGGCAGAAGATTCCCTATTCCAGGGAGGTGTAGCCCCTCGCATAAATCCAGCCAGGCAGTATCAACACCATAGTATAAACTCTACCATGTCAGGATAGCCTCTGGTCATAGATATTCAATACGTGTACTAGAAGGCTGCGAGAAAGGTCCTATAATCATGGACTTCAATTTCTTCCCATCTCCTGCAACTACTGATAGAGAATACGAAAATAAGACTTGTTTCTCTACAATGTAATGGTGATTAAAATTTCACAATGATGTAACTTACCCGGAGTTCATGGAGTAGTTCTTTGGATTTTGACTGGAAGATTATATTGGGCACGAGGCCGCTTTTCCATTTGTTGTGCCTCATCATCCCCATGTTGGGAATCCTGTTAGTCTTTCCTAGATGAGGAATCCAGCGAATCAGCTTCAGGAGGGGAGGCATCACCTTCATGAGGAAGGGTTACTTTCTCTACATTCCTCTTCCCTTTACGCACTTGATAAACCGGGTGATTCAGCACCCCTTTAGGGTATGATTCTATCCAGTGCTCGACATACCATGTAGTCAAGTTATATGCCTCTTTTTGAACTGGAAGATCAAACACTGCCCCAGTCTTCTCCCTAGATGTTAGCAACCATAGTTGCCGGGAAACCATCAGATGTTTTTCTAACCGGACATGTACAAGGGGAGATACAACAATCTATTGCAAACACTTAAATTGACGTGAAAATATATATGGAGCATAAGCCTCACATATAATCTCTCCGTCAATCCTGGCGACCAGCACACCATCACTGCAGGCCAGCATGTATGCCCTTAAATCCAGATTGGTTGGTCCGTCATCAACAAACCGCTCGGTTGGCGGATTTCCATAAGGAAAGAAATTAAATTCCTTATACATTCTCAGCCTCACCTTCATGTCATAATAATTGATAGCTAATGGAGAAATTCCAGATAATTCCTACACTGATGGAATGAAAGAACTTCCATGAATCTATACTACATTTTGTACATTATACATCCTAAAGTGAGAGGTGATCCATCCCCACAAAACGTGGAATGGTACCACTATTCTCAACGAAGACTTACCCATGAAGACATGGAGTAATATCTTGTGAATATTTTCTAAAATGGGGGTAGCCAACCCAACCATTTTCCCCTCAACCAAATTGGTCACGATAACGAAGCTCCCTTGCCTAACACCTCCGTTCAATTCCTTGACTGTCAGAAGATAAAAACTGAGACACAAGGCAAAAAAGCCTTCTAGAAGAGTCTTCTTTGGGATCCTCTAATTCACCTCATATCTCCACCTCACAAATTCACCTGCTTCTAGAGTCGGCCAGAAAGTGCCAGGAGCACCCCTTTTCTTTATTTTGGGGCAAGTGGTAGGACGAGTGGGCCTCTTCTCCTTGGGCCCCTTCTTCTTGGATCCCTTTTTCTTGGATCCCTTCTCCTTCGACCCCTTCTCCATCGGACCCTTCTCCTTATTTTCGATAATAAATATATTCATCCACTCCTCTAGATTAATATCCTTTCTAGAATAAGTTAAGGAAGTATCAGAACTCTTGAGCATATGGATGATTTTTAATAATTCCCGAGCTAAATCCGAAGTCTTCTCTAAATCATTCCAAGTCTCCTTGGGAGGGATGAATTCATCGTAAATATCACCCAAAATTGGATCCCCTGAGATCTTGTGGACATCCCATAGACTGATGCCTACTTCTCCATGAGTTAGATGGAAAGAATTGGTTTCTGGGCTCTAATGGCTGAGTATCTCCGGCACAATGTCATCATGCCTGTAAACATATATTTTCCCAACCTAGACGGCTTCATATATCGCAACTCCTTTCAAATCCCCGACAAACTCTACACAGGTTTGTCACACCCAGTATGCCCCCATAAAATATGGCTTCACACCTCCTCTAGGACAAAATTCCCAACTTCTCTTCCAGCCTTTGGATTGATCTATCTGAGAGTTTCGGAAAATTGAGGGATAAAAATGTCGTTGATGCTCATGCTAATGAGGTTTCAGATCTGGCGTACATGGGCTATGATGCATCATATGGGCCTTCTCCACTATTCCAGCATTTATAAATACTCCTCCTCATGAGATATTTGCTGAAGAAAAATTGGTGTAGTTCTGAAACCAAGAAATTGGGAGATAGTTCATTGCCTCTAGAATGGTAACTTCTCGCAGATGACCATATCCATACAAAGGCAGATAAATGCTCTAGGGGAAGTCACGATGATACTTCTTCAAATACTTAGCCAAATCTGGGAGACTGCTGTTGCAGATGGTATAGTAATCATGGCTAATGATGCTCATCATATCATCAATTCGCTAACTACCCAGTTCATCAGCCGTTTCGATTATCTTGGGATCCATTGAATCTGAATAAAATTTGAAAAATTAACTCTTAAGTGGGATTATTTTTCATAAAATTTGTGAAGGAATTCAAAAAAATTTGCAAAGGCATTAAGGCGCGCAAGTCTAATTTTGGCGCGCATGTTTTTGGCATGCAAGTATCACTGCGCATGTCCTATTACCTCTACAGCAGCGTGACAACAATGAAATATTGGAAAAAAATTAACATGTTCGATGAGACCAACTTGCACAACGAGATCATAAAATTCGAGATCTGGTGGCTTTGCGCGAGAATGACCGCGTATTTATAGGCTAGACCGCACCCCCGCACCCCCGCGCGCTGAAGCCTACGCGATTTGCACATGCGGGACACCATCTGCGCACTCATCACCTGCGTGCTATTTTTTCCATTGTTTCTCTTCTTTCCTTAGAGTCACATCCTCATTTCTTTCAGATCCAACTATGATGGGGGGACTTTTGTTGACGCTCCTTTTCATCAGAGAGTCCAAAGGAATGTAAAGGGAAATACCTTGAACCCAAAGTGATTATCCTTTGAAGAAACATCAAAAAATGACAAAAGCATGAACCAAGGTTCAAATGCACTTGGGTCGCGCAAGTTCCACCAAGGTAGCGCAAGTATACTTGCGTGACTCCCAGTGGTCGTGCAGGTGACTTGCGCGCCCTCTTTGGAATTTCGCCCAGGGTCTCTCCAGACTATAAATACCCCTATGGGCCCCCCATTTCGAGAGAAATAATTTTCATAAATTCAGATTTGAGCTCCTGGTGCCCTAGTCTCTTCTCAAAGATTACGAACACATCTAAGGAAATTTCTTACCTAGAACGAAAGATTTAATGGGAGGGAGTAAGGCCTAAGTGTTGAAACTCATCAACACTTGCGCGCCTTAGTGGCCAGCCCTTAAGGGAAATGGTCACACTTGCGCGCCGCCTTACCCCTTCAACAGAACTTGCACGCACCTCTTCTGGAACCCTCTAGGGATAGTACTAAAGGCTTGATCCAAGCCTCGCCCATGTTCTACCCTAATGGTGGACCGGCGCGCAAGTACCCATGTGTCGCACAGGTACACCTGCGTGACCAATACTTGCACGCCCACGCAATACTTGCGCGCCCACTAGGACTTGCGTGCCCCTCTTTTTCTTGGTTCCCTTCCTGCCCATTCCACCCCTCCAACACCTATCCACCTCCCCTCTTCAATATTAAGCCTTTATAATTCTCTCCAAAGCCATTCATGGCATGATTTCCTTGTTGGCTTCCATATCTGAAAGGAATTAAGTGGAACATCTCTCAAAACCTACTGATTTACAAATCATTACATCACTAAGGTTAGAGAGTTCATTAATTCAACCTCATCCTTTAATATGAGAGAATCCTTAACCTGGGCCTCCATTTCAGGAGTAAGCCCCAGTCCAATTCCTCATTAATTTGGTCCTCCTTTTCAGGAGTAATCTGCAGACCAAGTCTTCATTAATTTGGGCATCTTCCTTAGGAGTAAGCCCCAAGTCCTCTAATCTGGGCATCGTCCGAAGGAGTAAGCCCCAGTCTCAATGTTCCCAAAATCTGGGCATCCTCCACAAGAGTGACCCCCAATCATAATTTCTTAAATTTGGGATTCCATTTCAGGAGTAATCCCCAGTCACAAATATGGGCATCCTACTTAGGAGTAAGCCTCAAGTCCCTTAATTATAAAATTATTTTATCCTGGACCTCCTCCTTAGGAGTAAGCCGCAGTCTTAATTTCTCTTAACGAGTCTTAATCTACTCTTTGATCTGGGCTTCCATCTCCGGAGTAAAACCCAATCATGAGTCTCCTCCAAATTTGGGCATCTTTCTCAGGAGTAAACCCCAAGTTAGAGTATCCCAATCTCCAAAAAGTACATATACCTTTATGGACCCTGTTCCCGGACTTCTTCTTTGAAATAAGTCCCGATCTCTATATATTTGGGAAGTCATACATACATAAACCCCACATCATTTTCTATGACTGCATATTTCATGGAACAATTGTCTGGTTTCACCAATACCACTTGTTTCTCACACCAAGAATGACTCATGTGAGCTTAGAGTGTAAAAGTAATTATGAAATATTTCTTTGAGCCATCAATCATACATAAACATCATACACCCTTTCTCGAACTACATGGGTTCTAATATCTTTTCTAAATAAAGGATACATAGGTAGCCCATCTACAGGTACGATACCAACTCTGAAATAATCTATGTGCTTCTAAATGACAATAAACTACAAGTACCCCACTAAGGGGCTTTAAAACCAGTATGGTTATCAAAATGACCAAGATACTTTTATATAATGTATTAAAGGATAATATTGATTAAGAATCTCTAATAAATACAGATGATTCTCTATCAATGAAGAACCGTGAATACATATAAAATATTCTCTAAATTTCCTACATATCATTCATTTATTGTCAGATCTAAAGGAAAGATCATTTTATACTTGGTAATATAATAAGGATTTACGAACATAACTGAAACCTATAAAGAGAGTCCTAGAGTAGATAATAATTCCCCTCAAAAAAGGTGTGATGAATCCGACCTCCCATCCTCTCGACCAATGAAAATTCCTAAGCCTCATTAGTCCCCAACTAATGAGCGCCTACCTTTGGAAAGTAGGTCCAATTAGATATGTTATCATTGGATGTTTCTAGTTCTACAAAAAAACCCGTTAAAAACCGATTGGAATGTTTGAACCTTAAATCTACGAGGTCTTTCCCAATTCCAGATGAAATAGGGACTGTATAGTTTATCATCATATAGCAATGATGATGGTGAATTAATGTGAAGATATTGGTTTTGGGGGAGGCTTCATGTATCAAAATCATATGAGATGGAGGTGAACCAATGTGAAGATATTGATTTTGGGCTTGAACCTCTAGAGGTTGCCTACGTACCCAGCCTAGAAGTCAAGGATCAATGTCCGCATAGTTTGATTGAAGAATGGATTGGTGATCGAGTTTTACTTGAGGACAACAACCTAAAAATGATGTTGGGACTTACCCGTGGTTAGAGGCACAAAGAGGGAGTTATGGTTGAAGTTTACTCTAAACTCACGTGATTCATACTCGGTATGAGAAACAAGAGGTAGCAACAACCCTAATGATGCACAATTTAACATCATGTAGAAAATATATGGGACTGTGCAGTTTAAAGTCTTGCAGTAAGGACTATGGGGGGACTATGCAGTTTATTGTCTTGCAGTAAGGACTATGGGGGCTATGCAGTTTAATGTCTTACAGTGAGGACAAAATGGGGGCCATATAGTATAACGTCATATAGAAAGGACGAATGCTATATTGTTTAGCATCATATAGCTAGGATTATAGATGTATTTGTGTTACAAAAAATACTTCTTCAGAAATCTGGCATTGGTTGGAGTCATCAGGAGTTCTCCATCCATTGAGATTAAAGAATAAGCTCCATTCGAGTAGACATTATGTATTGACTAATGTCATCCCCATTTTGGCTCAAGATTTTGGAGGTTTATTTCATGGTATCATTGGAGTTAAGAGAACCAATACCAATTCTTCTTGAATGAATGAATGAAGATAGACCTTTTTGTTAAAATCCCATGCTATTAGATTCGGATAGAATTCCAAGTGGTGCAGGGTGCACTATCTTTTTTCATCTAATCGTTCCAATAAATCCAATAGATTCTGAAATTGTTCATATATAGATGAATGGTCATAAATGGATACTCTGAGCGAAGGTAATTGAACCTCAATGTGCATGATTTCTTCTGTTCTATATACTAATGAATATGGAGTTGGCAGCATAGCAATGAGGGTGGTGGTCTGATAAGCCCATAAAGCATGAAAATGATTATGAGGCCATGGTTTCTTATCCTTATCCACCATCTTTTAAAGTATATTTGAATGAGTCTTTTTAAAGGCTTATATTTGGCCATTGGAATCTACATGATACTGAGATGAATGGTTGGATTTGATGTTGTATTATTGATATAACGTCCTTACCTTGGATGAACAGAAGATGGTGGCATTGTCCATCAAAATGGTATAAGGGACACCAAATATGGTAATGTTGTTAGACTTGATGAATCTACCAATGCCTTTAGAAATCACTTCTTTGAGAGGTATTACCTCTGCCCATTTGGAAAGGAATTCAATAACAGTAAGAATATTCTTAAACTGCTTGGATGTAGTCGAAGGGTAAGGTCCTACTACACCTATTCCCCATGTGGTAAATGGCCATGAGTATTTAGTTGTATGGAGAAACTATGGGGGTTGATGAGTGAAATTGGAATATACATGGAATGAATGAAACTTCTTAGTGAAATCAACAAAATCCAGTATCATTGAAGGCCAAAAGTATCCAAGCCTTCGAATTTGATCAGACAGTCTATGTCAAGACTGGTGGGCACCACAGACTCTAGCATATACTTCTTTCATGACAGCCATTGTCTCTTCACCATCAATACATCTAAAGGGAATTCCATCAAAATCTTGCTTGTAGAGAATTGTTTCTATGTGATCTGGGCTATCATAAAGAGTAAAATTGGCCACATGTCACTAGACTTGTTCTTTCTCGACTCCATCAGGTGGGAGTGTTCCATTTTGAAGGTATTCCCTGATATGTGTCATCCATCCTGTAGTATGACCATATGGTTAAGAAATGGGAATAATTTCATTGATTTCCTCTCTTCAGATTTGAACATAAGGTGAAAATGTATGACGGTGGGCAATACTGATGATTGTTTCATCCTGATTGGGATCTACTAGAGTTGTTGCCACATGATCCAGTGCTTCAGCTTGAGCATTTTGTTATCATGGGACATAAGAAAATGTCTGTTTCGAAGGAAATTACACCATTAACTCTCTGATATAATCATACAAAGGGATTGAATCTTCTTTTCTAATGGCATATCCCCCTTTGACTTGTTTAATTCCAAATTCCGAATCACCTTTAACCATTAAGTGATTCACCTATGCTTGAAGCGCCAACTCCAATCATGAGATGAGATCTTCATATTCTACTTCATTATTTGTACCACCTTCAAACAATAAGATGGAGTAGGGTAGCACTACCTTTTCTAGAGAAATAAGCACAATTACTAACCCAACATTGTTGAATTTATGAACTTCCATTTTCTTCCATATTGGACTTCTGGAAGCACCATCAAAGTACATTTCCCATGTTTGAAAATTATCTTGAATAAAGAAGAAATCCTCATCAGGAAGTTCAATATCTAAAGATGGATCTTCTACTGAAGGGTGTTCAACAAGGAAATTAGCTAGAGTTTGGCCCATTATTTCATTTTGAGTCACATACTAGATATCAAACTGCTGCAAAATTACTACCCACCTTGCCAGATGCGTTGTAAGCATTGGACGACTAAGGATAAAGTTGAGCGGGTTATTGTGAGATACCAATTGGACCTCATGATGTTGCTGGTAGTGTCTCGATATCTAAACTGTAAATATTAACACTGGGCGGCACTTTTCGATACTTGAATATAGAGTTTCTGCATCAAGCATAGTCCGAATGAGAAATAAAGGCTGTTTTCATTCCCAACATCATTCTTCTGGGCAAGGAAGGCACCCAATGATCGCTCTAAAGCTGTCACGTGAAGAATAAGTGGTCTTCCTTAAATAGGTGGCAATAATAACGGTGGACGCAAGAGATATTTCATGAGAATATTGAATGCTTCTTGACATTCTGCAGTCCACTGGTAAGTGACTCCCCTCTTCAATAATTTGATGAAGGGAAAACTTTTCCCTGCCATATTGGCGATGAAATGTAATGTCCCGACCTGAAATCCAGTAAACCGGTGCTCCGAAACAGTTCTCCATAATTCATCAAGCACGCCTCCCTATATACCAGAGGCTGCCGACTAGCAGTGAGGGCCTAGGGTGTGATAGTGGGGAGACTATACCCTCATACCAGAGTAAGAAAAAAACAGAAATAACTAAGTATCAGACACAGTGGAAAGTAAACTGAGTGTGGAAGAAGTAAACAACTGAAATAGAATAAGCTGTAATTGTAAAATGCTATAAAATCCCGAACAACTACGCAATCCAATACAACACTGGTAACCCACTAGGCCGACCAAATATATACAAGTACAAAAGAAATTAAATGTAAAATTTTACGGCTCTGCTACTAACTCTGAGCCAGTCCACATACCTGATCTCCAAACACTTTCAAACTGCAGCAGTCTGATCTGTAGAACCACTCAAGCATCTCTGCTCGATCATGCAACACTGGGATTCAACCCTAACCACCATGGAACTCATGCTCAACCTGAAAAGAATAAATAAGGTCTACACATACACCGAGGTGCACGTCCAGGGGTGAGAAATAATCTCTAGAGGGCACCCCGAAAAGCAACCTATAACTATGTGGATAAATGTGTATGCAACATAAACGTTCTTATCCTTGATGGAACACACCAAAAAAAGTAAACCAAATGTGCAACCATAGTCAAACCTAGGGGATGTGAACCCCTTCAACTTGGAAAGTTCCACCATCGATGTCCATATCTATATACGTACACATGTATAGTCCCATACCGATACACATATACATAAATATGAATATTCATGATTCAGTGATTCAAATAACAAGAAACAACATCAGCAGTCGATCCTTGAGAACATAATCCCGATCTCCTGGACATCCTATGCAAGGAAATTGATTTGGACGTCGTGTCACTCAAGCCGTGTATCATTAAGTCGATCTGTGGGTCTGTAATCCCATCGAAATGTACCTGCTTAAGCCAACGTCGGAAATAAGCCTCTGAACAAGTTAACCAGAACCATTCCCTCAGGCTAATCAGAACCTTGACCTCAGTCTAAATATAACCATGCCCTCAGGCTAATATAGTCATACCCTCATGCTAAATATCAACATGCCATCAGGAGAAATATCACCATGCCCTCAGGCTAATATAACTACACCCTCAGACTAATATAGTCATGCCCTCAGGCTAAATATCAACATGCCCTCAGGCTAAATATCACCATGCCCTTAGGCTAATATCACTACACCCTCAGGATAATAGAACCACGCCCTCAAGCTAATAAACAATTCGCTCAAGCACAAGTAATTGGGCCGATCCCAAAGCATAACAAGTAATTTCATACAATTCCTCTCAAGGAAATTCAAGCATTCGAAAATCACCATATAACCTCGGGCAACCTGGCCAAATGGATAAACACGAGAACGCACCCATGTGGTGGCCCTGGATCCAAGCAATGATCCCACACAACATTTATACATATTCTTTAATTTACCTATGCAATTCTTGGTATTTAATTAATCAAGGCATCAGCCATACGACACCCCAAACATGGTCACGTAGCACAACGATACACAAAAACATTCAAGAGTTGGAAATTAAACATCAGACCACCTACTACTCAGGCACACAAGGCAAGGTAGGCATCCTAACAAACAAGATAGACGCCTCGTGTCTGGCTCAATAGCCACCAACTAGGAATCTCCTCTGGTAAACACTACAGCCTCAGCAAACCAAGTCATATATAAACAAGCATGTGCAGCGGACCGAACGCCCAACCCAACAATATATCCAAGGCCCAAATGGAGAACCAGTTTGACATGGGTTCTAGGTGACACCTGATAACCATCTCTACCCAAACCTGACGTAACAACTCAGGGTCGGTCATATAACGATCACCCACTGGGTCCCTCAAGTCAAACACTGAGGAAGAATAATACTCAGGATTCTCCAGGTAAACACGAGCGAAGGCATCCAACGCAGGATCCTTAGTGAAGAGTAATGGAGTAATCCTCCAAGGATCTTCAAATGAAGGACAACATATTCATTCCATAACAAGGGTCCTATCAAACGAAGAAAAAGATAGATATCCTACAAGGGACTCCCCAGATAAACATACAAGCAAAGCCATCCCTTAGATGATCCTTAGATGTATGTTTCCTCACAGAATCATAGGCCATAAGGAAACGTCTCACGAGGGAAACTTCATCTAAAGAATAGGTTACAGAAGATAGATCACAACTCATCTACTATTAATGGTCACAACTAAGTTGGTCTGAACACCCAACTTATCACACATGCCATGTCTCACTCTCAGGTGACAACTGAACTCGATAACTGGAGGAAGAACCCCTCCAGTTAGATTGAAACCACAAAAACCTATTTATATGACCTATAAATGTCCAAAGGATTCCACCATCCCAATATATGTGAAAACGCAATCCGAATTGACTACTCACACACCCAATTATGACTTCTAGAGCATAAGATACCCAAAATTACCAAACTCAAGCAGTACATGGCCAGAGTACATGGCCAGAGCACATTAGGCCTCTCTATGTAAGAGTACATGACATGTAATTTACTATACATGGTGTGTACTGTTCAAAAAAAGTCACACCATGTGCGTTTTGACTAAAACACACACCCAAGTACAACTACATGGTGTGTACTATACTGTACACGACAGGTACTTAAAAACACTATTATGTGTTCTATTCCATACGGCCAGCCACACAACCACCCACTACACGGCATGTACTCAATGTACACAACATATACTTAAGAAAACATTGTATTCCCTGAACAGGAAGAACACATGGTGTGTTCCCCTGGAACACACGCCGTGTATAATGGGTTTTCTGTATGGAAAACCCAAAAAATGCATGATTCCCCCGTTTTCGCCCCTGAAACAACAGATCAAGCCCCATGGGCATACTAGAAAAAAATATAAGGCTTTAAAAACATAAAAAACTTTTTTAAAGGGGATATATGGAGAAAACACCAGCGGCCCTACCTTTGGGCAGAAACTGTCGAAGCCTCGTTGATTTCACGGCTCACTATTGCCCTTCGAGGAATCAGCGCATCGAGAGATTCGAATCGGTACCCCTCTCTCCTTCCTTCTCTCCCGTTTTATTGATCACAAAAACCTCACGTGGGACACTGCCAAAGAAGAGTTCTCATGAAGCATGCACAAGGAGGAGGAAGGGAGAGAGAATAAATGAAAAAGAAATTAGAAAATAAAAGGAAGAAAAAGGTGGCTTGGGCCGGCCCCGACGCACGATATGAGTTTATGCCTCCACTAGGCTAAACTCCCCATTCCGGACTAAACGGTGCAGAAGGAATCTCAATCCGACGCTCTATTTAATAGTTATTTCCAAATGAACATGCGTGAATAATTTAATATTTAATTTAATAATATTAAATATTAAATATTCTGCTAAAATTCGAACTGCTCAGATTTCAACCAAACTCCATTCCTAGGGTAAACACCATATTCCAGGACAAACAGAGTATTCAAAAAATTTATCCGAGATCAGATGGTATTAGAAAATGACCATTTTACCCCTCATGAGAATCCAAAAGAAAAAATTCAAATTTCTGCTCAAAACAACTAACTGGAAAAACAAGGGTTCTTACAAACTCCCCACCATAAACCTTCTCGTCCCTGAGAAGCCTAGTGAAAGGTCCAGCAGCCATGATCCAAACCTGAGCATCTGCACAACCAAGCTATCTAGAATATCCAATGACATGACTTATAGCCTTAACAACCACCTTATACACAGAAGATATTCAACTTCGATCAAACTGGAACTCCCCACCATAGGAATACCCTTGTCGTCATCATAATGGAAACTCTGAGCTCAAAAGCTCTTGGAAAACACTGCAGATTATCCTAAATAATAAGAACCACCCTTAAAAGGCCAATGGTGCACTCCCCACCATATGGCATTCATTAAACTGCTCTGAGAGCACAACCAGAACATGTTCCATCCTCAACAGGGATGAGCATTGAGAATGAAAAAGGAGCTCGATGTAGGGTCGAATCTCTCTCAGCATACTCAAGATGAATGAAGATAGCGCATGATCATCTCTAACAGGAGTACACTAATATTTAACCAAAGGCGTTTCCAGCTCCCTCCGAGCAATGATAGAATCCATCCATAACCCGACTAGGATTCTAACATGGGTCAACCATTTTCACATAGGTTTCCCCAAAACAGAATAGACATCTACCTACAAAGGTTCGAGTCAAAACCAAGGGTATCTAGGTATTCCACCTATCCCTATAGAACAATCCTCACAACTGGGTCACATGGTCTAACCACATAGCCCACAATATCCACAACCTCTCAGTAGATGGTAAAGATTACAATGAATAAGGAAAAAAACCAAAACAGAACCTACAAGTTCCATGATCCTCTCCGAGCATCCTCAGAAGGAACTACTCCCTGTTGTTCACAACCCTAGAAGAAGATAAACCGAACTGACGCTCATCATGTCTTTGTATACAGAAAATACCACAAGGAGGTCCAGTTCACCTGAAAAGCCTTGGTATCTATCAACATCGTTCTCAATGATCAAAATAGATAACCATAGACCCCAGAAACAACACCTAATAAGGGTTGAATAGAAAGGCATCATGTGCCACATAGACCAACTGGGGTCACTTCGCCACATGTGCACAAGGACTGAGTCATCATCCTCAACAAAACGCCTCATCATAGATCCATGTAACCTTCTATCAGAGTGAAAAGTATGTGTAAATAGACCAAAAGGTTTCAGTCGTCAGTAAAAACACACACTAGCAGTCCTATATGATGTGAATCCTACGTGCCTAGTATAATGCCTGAGACGCCTCATGCCTTTGCTGGCCAAGAGTCAAAATCCATCCCTTGAATCTTACCAATGACCAAGAGCCAGAGATCCATATTAAATCAAAACACCACACAACATGTGCGTCGCTCAAGGAGAAAATTATATACAACTGTAACATCACAAAATCAGAACAACAATCCCAAACCCTGGAAACCAGGACTTCTTACCGGAACAAGTGTTCTCAATGCACCAGACCGATATCCATCACAGGTTCCGAAACATTTTTAATACTCCTGGCTACCATATCCCAAATAGTAAAGACCAGGAAAGAAATCTCCTCTGATACCACTTTGTAACGTCCTGACCTAGAAGCCACTAAACCGGTGATCCAACCCGGTTCCCCACAAGGCCTCAAGCGCGCCTCCCCATACGCTAGAGGATACCGACTAGCAGTGAGGGCCTAGGGTATTATAGTGAGGAGACTATGCCCTCATATCAGAGTAAGAATATTGCAGAAATATATATGTATAATACAGAACAGAAAGTAAAAACTGTGCGGAAGAAGTAAAGAACTGAAATAGAACAAGTTGTAATAGTAAAATGATGTAAAATCCTGAACAGCTCTACAATACAATACAACACTAGTAACCCACCAGGCCGACCATACAGATAAAAGAACAAAAGAAATTGAAATTAAAAGTACAGGGATCTTCTACTAACTCCGATCCAGTCCATGTACCAGATCTCCAAACACTATCAAACAACTGCAGTCCGATCTGTAGAACCACTCAAGTAGCTCTGCTCGATCATACAACACTGGGCCTCATCTCTACCCACCATGAAACTCGTTCTCAACCTAAAAAGAAGAAATAAGGTCTAAACATACACTGAGGTTCACATGCAGGGATGAAAAATAATCTTAGTAGGGAACCCCGACAAGAAACCTATAATATGTTGCTAAAAGTGTATGCAACAACAACGTGCTCAGCCTTGCTAGAACACAACAAAAGAAGTAAACCAAATGTGCAACCACAGTCAAACCTAGGGTATGTAAACCCTGTCAACTGGTCAAGTTCCAACATGGATGTCTGTATCTATATACGTATACATGTATATTCCCATTCCTATACACATATACAAAAATATGAATATTCATGATTCAGTGATTAAAATAACAAGAAACAACATCAGTAGTCGATCCTTGAGACCATATTACTGATCTACAGTACATCATGTGCAACGTAATTGAGCTGGAAATCATTCCACTCAAGCTGTGTATCATTAAGATGATCTTTGGTTCCGTAATCCCATCGACATGTACCTGCTTTCGCCAAAGCCGGAAACAAGCCTCTGAACAAGTTAACCCAAACCATGAACTCAGGCTAATCAAAACCCTGCCCTCATGCTAAATGTAACCATTCCCTTGGGAAAATATAGTCATTCACTCATGCTAAATATCAACATGCCCTCAGGATAAATATCAACATGCCCTCAGGCTAATATAACCACGCCCTCAAGCTAATAAAGTCATCTACCCAGGCTAAATATCAACATTCCCTAAGGCTAAAAAACACCATGCCCTCAGGCTAATATCACCACGCCCTCAGGCTAATAGAACCATTCCCTCAGGCTAATCAACAATTACCTCAGGCACAAGTATCCGTACCGAGCCCAAAGCATAACGAGCAATTTTAAACAATTACTCTCAAGGCAATTCAAGCATGCTAAAATCACGGTATACCCTCGGGTAACCTGGAAAAACGGCTAAACAAGGGAACACACCCACGAGGTGGCCCTAGATCTAAGAAATGATCCAACACATCAGTTATACATATTAAATAAATTACATATGCAATTCTAAGAATTTAATTAATCAAGTCCTCAGCCATACAACCCCCCAACCATGGGCGCATAGCACAATGATACACAAAAACATTTAGCAGTTGGAAATTAAACATCAAACAACCTACTACTCAGGCACATAAGGCAAGGTAGGCATCCCAACAAACAGTAAATACGCCTCGCATCAGGTTCAATAGCCACCAACGAAGAAGCACCAATGGTAACCAATACATCATCAACAAACCAAGTCAGATATAACCAGGCTTGTGTGGGTGTCCCGAACACCCAACCCAACAACATATCCAAGGCCCAAAGGGAGCACCAGTTTGGAACGAGTTCTAGGTGACACCTGATCACCATATATACCCAAAACCAATTTAACAACTCAGGGTCAGTCAAATAATGAGCACCCACTGGGTCCCTCAAGTCAATCACTGAGGAAGAATCATACTCGGTACTCTCCAGGTAAACACGAGCGATGGCATCCAACACGGGATCCTTATTGAAGAGTAAGGGAGGAATCCTACATGGATCCTCAAATGAAGGACAACATAGGCATTCCATAACATGGGTCCTAAAAATGGAAGAACAATAGAGAGATCCTACAAGGGACTCTCTAGGTCAGCATACAAGCAAAGACATCCCTCAGGGGTTCCTTAGAAGTATCTGGTCTCATAGAATCATAGGCAAGAAGGAAATGTAGTACAAGGGAAACACCCACTAAAGAATAGGTTACAGAATATATCTCATAGCTCATCTCCTATTAAAGGTCTCAACTTATGTTGGTCCAAACACCCAAATTATCATACATTCCAAGTCTCACTCTCAGGTGACAACTAAACTCGATAACTGGAGGAAGAACCCCTCATGTTTGGTAAAAACCACCCAAACACCATTTAAATGACCTCTAAATATAAAAACGATTCCACCATTGTTATCTACGTGAAAAAATTTTTAGAATCGACTAATCGCACATCCAATTCCTACTTCTGGAGCATAAGATATCCCAAAATTACCAAATTGAAGCAGTACATGGCCAGAGTACATGGATAGAGCACATTGGGCCTGCCTGTGTAATAATACACGGTGTGTACATTACTGTACATGGCGTGTACTATTCAAAAAAATTCACACTGTGTGCATTTTAACTAAAACACACGCCCAAGTACCACTACACGACATGTACTTTACTGTACACGGCGTGTACTTAAAAAAACACTATTCCCTGTTCTCTTCCACACGGCCACCCACTACATAGTGTGTACTCAAATTACATGGAGTATACATAAGAAAACATCATCTTCCCCAAATGGGAAGAACACACGGCATGTTTCCCTAGAACACACGCCTAGTATACTGGGTTTTCCGACAGGAAATCCCTAAAAACGCCCGATTCGCCCGTTTTCGCCCCCGAAACAACAGATCAAGCCCCATGGGAATACAAGAAATCAATATATGGCTTTAAAAACATAAATTGTTTTAAAGGGGTATATTTTGAAATCAAAAATGGACCTACCATTGGGTAGAAACCTCTGAAGCCTCAGTTGATTTCACAGCTCACGGTTGCCCTTCGTAGAATCAGCGTGTCGAGAGCTTCGAATCGATACCCCTCTCGCCTTCCTTCTCTCCCGTTTTCTCGATCTCCAACAAATCCCATTGGAAATGGCCATATAGGATCACCTATGGAGCATGTGCAAGAAGGATGAGTAAGGGATAGAGAATAAAAGAAAAAGAAAGAAGAAAAGAAAAGGAAGAAAAAGGGGGCTCGGGCTAGCCCCGACGCCCGACATGAGTTTATGCCTACCATAGGCTAAACTCCCCATTCCGAACTCAACGGCGTAGATAGAATCTCAATATTAAACTCTGTTTAAATGTTATTTCCAAAATAACCTGAGTGAATAATTTAATATTCAATTTAATAATATTAAATATTAAATATTCCGCTAAAATTCGAATAGCTCAGATTTCCACCAAACTCCTATCCAAGGGTAAACACCCAATTCCAAGACCAATGGAGTGGTAAGAAAAACTATCCGAGATAAGATGGTAGGGTAAAATTACCATTTTAACCCTCACAAGAATCCAACAAAAAAATTCAAATTTCTGCCTAAAATGATTGTCCGGAAAAACATGAGTTCTTACATGAAACACCAAATATAGGCCAAGTGTCCTTGAAGTCCTCTCAATTCCTTCAAATTTACAGGAGGTAACATACCAAGGATTGAATAAGTCTTCTTAGGATCAACATCTATACCATGGTGGTGTACAACAAAGCCAAGAAATTTTCCTGAGGATACCCCAAAAGCACATTTCAAGGGGTTCGTCTTTAAATTGTGTTGTCGAAGTTTGTGGAATATGATTTCCAAATCATCAAAGTTATTAGAATTTTGTTTGGATTTAACCACCAAATCATCCACATAACATTCAACAAATTTCCCTAAAAAGGGTTTGAAGATACGGTGCACGACACGTTGATATGTTGCACCTGCATTCTTCAGGCCAAAAGGCATTACCCGATAGAAAAACACATCTTGAGGGGATATAAAGGCTGTATATTCTTAATCTTCTAGATCTATTCAGATTAGATTATACCTAGAATATACATCCATGAAGAAAAGTGCTTCATAACTAGCTTTTGCATCAATTAAGAGTTCTGTGATCAGAACTATAAAATCATCTGTGGGAAAATGCCGATTAAGATCTCTGAAATCAATGCAAAATCTAATTTGTCCATTATTTTTTTTCTCAGGGACAATATTAGGAAGCCATTTTGGATATTGAACTTCTATGAGGATGTTAGCCTTGATAAGCTTATCCTCCTCAGCTTCAATTTTGGAGGCATAAGTTGGGTGTGATCTTCTTGCGGCTTTATTGAATCCTTGATATTCTTATGAAAAACTCAAATGATGAGTATCAACATTGGGATAAAGCCCTAGAATTTCTGAATAATTCGAAGAAAATATATATCTATTTTTCCTTAAAAATTAAATTTACATTTCTTGCTCTTCAAGAGTCATGGCCGCACTAATTAATGTGTGGTGTGGATCTTCTTTTGTACCTAGATTTATTTATCTTAGTTCATCCAAAGTGGTAGAGATACCTTCTTCAAACGATGGAGGAGCACCCCTGATATCTTCCTCTTCTTCTTCAATATACGTTTCTTCTTTTGTTTATACTTTCATGGTAGATGATGAAGCACAATGTCCATGATCTGGAGAGAAGATAAAATTTTAACATTTTTAAGAAGAGGCTACCATTTCTGACCCTATTGATGATGAAGGGTCTTCCTTGTTTAATAAAGATGAGATGATGTATTGAGAATCAACATCATCATTCATTTCTAACATGGTTATAACTTCTTCTGGCCTGATTGATGAAGTATAGAATTGCTGTATTTCAGCAGATGAAAGGAAGACATCTCTATTTGAGCTTTCAACATTTCTAGGTGAATCACCAATTCTTCCACGTTGTCTGGCTTGGTTTCCATAATTGACGTTATGGAAGTTTCCATAAGAATATTTGGATTTGGGTCTATCCTGTAAATTTGACTGATAGGAAACACATAATCTGTAATCGTATGTATGAATGGGTTTGTTGGAATCTTTTCCAAACCATATGGAGCATTAATTTTGGTAACCTCCATTGCTATAGATACCTCCCTTCCCTCCATGTTATAGAATTATACCTCAATGTATTGAGATTCACATGTGTTTTAATGGTGATTTATCACTATAAAATGTCCCAATTTGACCATTGAATCAATATTTCAGACATTGATGGTATGATGAAGCTATAGCCACATGTTGATGTAGCCATGGTCTTCCAAGCAAAATGATGAAGGATGTGTCTTGATGAACAACAACGAAATCTGAATTGGATACGACATCTCCAAACTGAGTTCTGAGTGAAATCTCACCCAGAGGTTCTTGTTCATTTTTATCATATCCTTGCAACATCAATGTAGAAGGAGATAAATCAGATCCGGTGAGGCCCAATCGACGAAGTGTACAAATATGGATAAGGTTGACTTCTGAACCATTTTTAATGAAAGATCGTTGGATATCTATATCATTGAGCATTCCGGATATATACAAAGGTCTAATATGTCCATTGACAATATCATCTTCATCTTTATCTATAAAAGATATCACTACATGGAATTCTGCAGGATCATTCTCTACATGGAAGACTTCAGCCACAACAATTTCAGTTTCGAATTCCTGAGGACTTGACAAAACCTCAATTAGTGCCTCCCGAAGATCCATTGATAGATTCATGGAATCCGGAATTGATAACTTGTCCAGTACATGGGACAAATGTTTCAAGACATAATACTTCTGGTCTAATGGTATGTGTTTCCCAATAAGAACATGTGGTTTTTCAGGTGCCTTAAAAGTTGATGCATTGTAAGTAGATGCATCTTGTATCAGGGTAGGTGTTGGAAATACTCCCGGATTCAGCTGATTAGACCAAATAAGTCTCTTTAATTTCAGAGAGGATGAATGTGTAACTTCTAACCGATCTTCCAAAATAACTGTGCCATGACTGAATCTTCCATGTGTGGAAGAACTTTCCTATTACTGTTGAGCCCGCTGAAGGGATCTTCCACAATTTTCAGCTGCATATACAGTTCTAGAAGGGGTAGTATTGAAATAGTGGCTTCTAGAATATCCATGTCTTCCGATATATCCTAGACCTATGGAACTCCCTATAATTCCTCTGTTTGATACAGGGGACTCAGGATGATCAAGATCAAAATTGTGATTGGAATATGGATATGTTAAGAGAATCATGTTAACAAAGCCAAAGATCAGCTCTTCATATGATAAAGACTCTGTCTGATGAACCATTTCAGGCTACACCATTTGGTGAGGTGGTGCCTATGCTTTTGAAGTAGATGGCATAAAATCTACCAGAGTCAAAGACAACTTAGGCTTTGACACGAGCTCATATTTTTCCGACTACTCTTCTTTCATCGAATTATGCCACATTTTTGAGGATTTCCCTTCTAATGAAGGGGGTTTCGCTGTGACATTCATAGAAGAAGACACAATTGGTTTCTTTAATTGTGTTCGTAAAATGGCATGAGTTTGGTTGATTGTTTTCCTGACCATCCAATCGTCATATTTCAACACATTTTTTCTTTTGACTTCGTGCCACTCGTCTCCTTCCTCTGGATCAGTAGTTGTAACACATGCTACCTGGGCTGAAGAACCTTTCAGTTTTACCTGTCTAGAGTCTACCATATTTTTAGGAGTTCTTTGAAAACAAAACACTCATGAATGGGATGCCCCAACATCTGATGAAATGGGAAATAGTTGGGAAGCCCTTCACCGCCATCCTTTTTCGGCCTTTTAGGCCTTGGAAACTGAACCAATTTATTTTCAAGAGCTAAAACGAAGTAACCATGAACTTGTTCATTTCAAAAACAAGAAACATTGTTCTTAAACTCCTCAAATTGTTTCCGCCTTTGATATCTTTGATCATTTTGACGAGGTGACCGTTGTTGTTGACGCTCAGGAGTTAGATCCCTTTTATAAGATGAATGTTTTTAAGTGGAAACATGTACAGGTGCTTGTTTAAGTGTAACTGTAGTAGTCTCTACTCTCCCCATTCTACTTCACGGAGCTGATGTAATTACATGAGTATTAGCCTTAGTCTCTATAAGAGAATCTTCAATCTGTTGAGAAATTGAATTAAGGTCTCGAAACCCTCCTGTTTATTTCACAGGGATCAATCATGTGCTTAATTCATCACGCAAATTTTCCACACAGATTGGAAACAACTATTATTGAGGGAGTGCTAAGCTTAAAGAATATGTTAATCCCTTCCAGTAACCAATGAAATCTGAAACCCTTCCATTCACTCTTTTCTTACAATTGGTAAGATAAAAAACTGTCGTCTTTGGAAACGTTCAGCTAAATTGAATAAGGAAGCATTGATGGAGATCTTCCCACCTAGTAATTGACCAGGATTGCAAGCTTGTAAACCAGACAAAAGCAGGCCCTTGTAATGACTATACAAAACACCCGAGCTTAACGGCTTCTTGTTGTTGATGAGTTCCCATTATAGGATCACAACGAGAAACAAAATGTGTTTTGTGTTGTTCTGGGTCTCCCGAACCTTTAAAAATTGGTAATGTGGTACTTGAAAAAATTTACGGGGGAGGAATTCCATCAACCCATTCAGGGTATGCTCTCTTTTCTGGTTGAATTTTTGAACTCTTTCCTTCCATAGATTCCAACCGAGCTGTTAATGTCTCAATGGTAGGTATTAACTTTTGAGAAACATCTGGTTGTGCTTGGACCTGAGGAGGTGAAATAACTATAGTTTTAATAGGTGTGGTGACTGGAACTACAATAGATGTTAGCACTACCGGTCATTGTTGCGCATGCCCCATAGTATTAGACCTGTGAGGGTGTACTTGTAAATGTGGATATTCTTGATTCGTCTCAGTTTCTGCAACAAATTCCCTTAACTGACTGACTCCATCACGCTTAGGAGGAAGACTACCTTGAAGTAGTTCGGATTTCAACTTCCTTAATTACTTCATTTCTTCCTCTTGTTGAGTGAGACTTTTCTCTAGTGAGAGTGATTGGCCTTCTACAAAGGTAGGGTGGGACGTATCCTGGCTTTTACCCTTTTCCTTTTAATGTTCCTTTCTGGAATATGGAAGAGCATTGCCCGAATAAACATATTGCCTCTGGGAAGCTCTCTGGCCTCTATTACGCACACCTTCTTCATTTATTTCTTTGTTCATGGCCTCTTGTACAGGAACATCCTCATCAGATTCTTCTGAGTGAGCCTCATGTTCTTCAGGATTATTGACAACGGAATTGATGACATTTATTGATACATAACACATTGCATCCCTTCTATCAGAATTTCTGCAATACTATCTTCTTCCATATCCTTGATGAGACATTGCCTTTTGTTGATTTGATCCCTCATGAACTTCTTGATGAGCTATAATTTGGGGGGAATCTTCTGATAATTCAAATCTACGTTCCTCTTGTGGCTTCTACCCTAATCGATAGAAGACTAACTTTCACTGAGGAAGATATTGAGGATTTGAAAAAGTCCATAGTCCGGTGTACTGGGGCTGTTCTTGATTTCCCTACTCAACTCCTTGAATCACATATATTGATGCCCATGGTTGAGCTAAAAGAGTCCATAGTCTGGCAAGCTGAGGTGTATCTTGAACTACCACGTCTGAGACTTTCTTAAAATATCTCCTGATTTTGGGGACTTCAGTCCGAAAATTGTCTGGATGCATCAACCTACATCCACTCAAATCACATGGCTCAAATGACTGTTGGATGATTTTTGGCACTTCTGTCACCTAATGATGTGAATTCTCTAAACGATAGGCATCTTTGATATTCTCTTTTTCTTGATGCAAGTGTAATTTGAAAACTTGTTCATTGTATACCTGAATTTGGGATAAACTAGTTGAGGCATGTTACTGAGAAAGCCTTTGATTACACAAAAAACCAGTTGGATGTGGCCAGCTATGGGAAATAACATTGCATGAGACCATTTTTGTAGGGATTTGTTGACTGGAGAGTACAGTGGAATGACGTGCTCCATGAACACCCCTCCCCTAATATGAATACTAGATGGGGAATTGGTAATTAACCAGTGCAACCATTTTAGTGAACCAAGGCATGAACACTGAAGGGATCACTATTTATTTTCAACCTTTGTATATCAGAAAACTGAGAGAGATGCCAAATCAAATTGGCATTGTATCCCTCTTATTATCTTGACATGATTTTCATATTCATCATAAGATAATATTTTCTCTTTCAAGTGACAAAGTGTTTTCTACTTGTTGAGATGAATATCGTGAATATAATCTTCCATCAACATTTCTAGAATATCATACCAAGAGTTAGCCAAAGGCCAATACATGACTGGTACTTCACCTTTCACCAGTTGTTTTCTCATATTCTGCACTTCCTCTTTATCATTCGATGAAGATTATTCTACCCAATTGGACCAAAGATGTAGCTTATTTGTTTTTCATCAGATTAAACAAGATTGGTAGAGAATTCATTTATCATATTAGAAGAAGAATGACCTAGGGGTGGTTTGAAGAATGAACAACACCCCAGGCTACCTTCTGATTGAGAAAGTATTTCACCTACTAGCGGTAAAGCATCAGACATGAATGGCTTTACATTTTCAAGTTCCTCAAGATAAGATGGATTTCCCATTACAGTATTGTCCTTTGAAGAATTTTCTAGGCAAAGAGAATTACTACTGGGGAGAGGACTTTCGCAGCTAAATGCATCATCATGGGGAGGACCACCATTTTGGGTTACAGTAAAAGATGAAACATTTTTCTCCTTGATCTTCTGGCCACGTAGAGTTTTCTAGTGGCTCTCATCTAAAGATGATACTTATAGATCGACCGAACTATCATGAAGCAAGAGTTCATGAGGAAGTGTCTGATGAAGACATTCATAATTATTGTTCCCATTATTGGGAAATGAAATAACAGAATCTTGTGTTTCAATAGATAATTGTCTGAGGGCTTCAAGAACTCCATCATCGAGCAAGGCCTTATTACAGATTTTCTATTGATTTCTTGACTGTGATGGAAGGGTATTTTTCATAGAAACCTTATTAATCACTTTGGAAAGCACTTGTTGATGAAATTTGTTATTATGGGTAGGTTTATGTGCTTGCTCGAGAGAAATGGTTAGGTTATGCTGATTATCTCTATTCAAATCGGGTGTATGTGCCTGACTTGATTGTTCGTATGACATGTGGAGTATGCCAGACAAACTTTCTCGACTGGAATAGAGGTGTGTATCTTTTCTGGAGTGATATTATGATGTGTTACACCCCTGATAGGGATAAATTTATGATTCTTTCCCTGTGATGCTGCTAAAGTTGTTATAATATTTTAATAGGCATCCAAAACATGGGCAGAGATTTTCTTCTACTCTTTCACCATTTTGAAAATGTGCTTGGTGACTTTAGCTTCCGAAACGGGAATATAAGTCCATTCTGTGCTTGGAGTAGGTTTCTATTCCTTCTCCTTCCTCCTTTTCCTATCAGTTAATTATGAAAGTACTCATATGTGGGGGTAGAGAGTTGAGCCGGCTCCAAATTTGTCGTCGGAGAATTCGGACTAACTCCTCTGGGTGCTACCAAATGAGACTGTTGATAGGCATGATGAAAATTGGTAGGTGTATGTGCCTACTATGTATTCCTCTCCAAGTATGGTTGAATAATTTCCTTCAATACTGGAAAACGAGATTAGTGACAAAAGTGTTGATTGTAAATAGGTGTATGTCCCTGCTTATTAGTTTCCACCATATTAGATTGGCGAGCTTCTTTGGGTGCAGTCAGACGATCCTGCTATCTGGTTGATGAATTATAAACAGGTGTATATGCCTTCCTATAATTATCCACTGGAATTTCATGATGGGATTGGTGGGTTACTGCCAGACGAGTCTTCTGGGCATAAATATCAGGACAGACGAGTGTATATGTCCGCTTGTTGTTTGCCATCAAGTTGTCTTGATGGACTTCTATGGAGGGGTAAAAAGTAAGAACATGCTCCCTGTTGACCGGATATCACCTCTGACAGTTCATCTTGCGTGCTTGGGTATGAGGAACCTTAGCCGAGCCCCTAAAGGTGGTAACCTTATCATGTTGATGGTGCACTGCCCCACGTTTCTGGCAGCGATTGTTGATGGGAGCCCTCGGGAAGGACTCCTGTCTTACGGAATTAAGTCCACGAGTGACCTTCTCATTCATCTCCCAAAAATATGGGAGGGACTGGTGATTTCATTTTGGGGATAACGACCCAAAACTATTGGAAACATTGGTTGGCACCACCTGCTTCTTGATCACTGGTCGTCACTGTCCGGACACCCAAGGTGAATTATTGACTTATAGGGATTGTCGAACGGGAAAGGTATTTATAGGTGTGAACTTTAGGGAAGCCATTTCTGTAACGCAGAGAGATCTTGGAAAAGAGTGCTTGTTTGATATAACAAATATAATCAAGATAAGTTCATCCACTACATCTTTTGGATGAGCACGTATGTTATTGATTGCTTTGTTGGCCCGCACATTGAGTTAAATAAGGGCTTAAAAATAAGTGAAACATCATTTAACTTGGTTAAGGATTCATATCAGGTTCACCATTTTTTTCATCTGGAAATGGGGATGAACTCGTTTGATTAAGGTTCTAACATTCCAATCAGTTTCTAATGGGTTTATTCATAGAACCAGAAACATCAAGTGATTCTATATCCATTTTGAACTACTTTAAAAAGGTAGGTTATCATTAGTTGTGGACCGATGAGGCTTATGAATTTTCATTGGTTTAGAGGATGGGAGGTCAGACTCATCACATCTTTTTGGGGGGAATTATTGTCTACTCCGGGACTCTCTTATAGATTTGAGTTAGGTTCGTGAATCCTTATTAATTTACCATGTATGAAAATGAGCTTTCCTTTTGATCTGAAAATAAATGATTGATATGTATGAGATTTAGAGAATCTTTTATATGTATTTGAGGTTCTTCATCGAAAGATAATCATCCATATTTATTAGAGATTCTTAGTCAATGGTATCCTTCCACACATTATATAAGAAATCTCTTGGTCATTATTATAACCATATAGGTTTTAATTCCACTCAGTAGGGAACTTGATGTTTATTGTCATTCCGAAAGAGAGGGATTATTTTAGAGTTGGGATCGTACCCGCAGATGGGCTACCTACGTATGCTTGTTAGAAAAGGAATCAGAACCCAAGTAGTTCAAGTGGAGAAATATGAAGATCATGCATGATTTAAGGCCCAAAGAAAGATGTCATAATTACTTTTACACTCTAATCTCACATGAGTCATGCTCGCTGTGAGAAACAAGAGGTATTAGTAAAACCTAACAATTGTGCCATGAAAGATGCAATCATAAGATTTGATGTGGGGCTTATATATGTATGACCGCCCAAGATAGACGAAGATCGAGACTTACTTCAGGGAAGAAACCCGGGAACAGGGTCCATAAAGGTATATGCGCTTTATGGAGATTTGGATACTTTACTTAGGGCTTAATCCAGAGAAGGATGCCCAAATAAGAAGGGACTTATGATTGGGTTTTATTACTAAAAAGGAATCCCAAATCAAAAGAAATTAAGACTGGGTATTACTCTTTAGGAGGTTTCCCAAATTAAAGGGATTTGTAATTTAGGGCTTACTCCTGAGAAGGAGGCCTAGGTTAAGGGAAATTATGACTGGGGAATACTCTTGAAAAGGAGGCCTAGGTTAAGGGAATTTAATATTTGGGATTACTCCCGAGAAGGAGGCCCAGAAATAGGGAACTTGGGGCTTACTCCTAAGGAGGATGTCCAAATTAGGGAACTTGGGGCTTACTCCAATAGAGGATGCCCAGATTGAAGATGTTCTCTTCTTAAAGGATGAGGTTGAATAAAGAAAAATCTATAACCTTAGTGACATAAATTTATGTAAATCATTAGGTTTTGAGAGATGTTCTACAGAATTCCTTTCACATAAGGAAGCCTACAAAGGAACCATGCCTTAAAAGGCTTTGAAGAGGGGTTTTATGGCTAAATCTTGAGGTGGATTTGAGGAAAGGAAATGAATAGGCCGGAGGGGAGCCCAAAAAGAGGCAGGTGTGTGACGCACGCCTGTCGTGGGGCGTGGCAAAACAATATTTTATTTACCTAAGTATAGTATAGCAGTTGATCCTAGGTAGTCTCCCGAAGAGGAGTGCACACAAAACAAGGTTGTCACTTTTTGTTGGTTTTCTTCAAAAGATTGGTTTTAATTAATTTGAATGATTATGAGAGAAACAAACAACAGAAATTGATTGATTTTAACAAATGATAAAGATGGTGATCGGATTGGGTTTGGCTGGACTTAGTGTTGTGCCATCATTGTTTCCAAATTTTATCTATTCTTCTTCCTTAAACTGGTAAGAGAGAGATTTATCTACCGAGTCCTCTCTCTCCCTTAGTCAGATAAATGTGATGAGAATTTTCCTTTCTAAAACCTTAGATTGGTCTATCCTCCTTCCAATGTGTTTAGGGTTGTAGAAGGTCTCTTGATTAATTAGAGCAATCCCAGACCTGGAATTTTTGTTCCCTAATAAACCAAGATTTCGACATACAATCCTATACACGTGCTTGACAACCGTCGAGCAATCACCACCCAACCCTAATCATGTTCCACCGTATACAGATTAGAATTGGGTGGAGGGAGATGTGATCATCGACCAAAACAATTTATAATTTCAGAATAAAAACCATAACACAACCGCATTTGGAATTTAATACTGAATTAAGAATTGGAACCAGAAGAAGAAAGAAGAACAAATTTTATTCATTTCAAGCACAAAACTCAAGCACAACACATCGGTCCAGCCTCCCCTCTTTCCGATCACTCAAATGAAATTACCCCTCCATGGATGGGGTAAGAGAGATGATTCGGGAGAGGAGAGACATTTTAAAACAAAAGAAATAAAATAAAAATATGAGAAGTTCTTCTCCTGGGTGCCCGAGAAGGAATGGGGTGGAGAATGGGATGGTTTGAGGGGGAGGAGCTCTCCTCCTTTTATAGGCAGAATTCGACCCCCGAAAGTTGTCGCGTTTTGGACCCCATAAATGACCTCTTCACGCGTTGAGGCCTTCTTCAATGTTGTTCATAATTGTCTTGGACGTGTCCCCTCAAAATATCAGCGGATTTGGATAGGTAGTCCGAGAGTTATGGCCAATTTACTCTGACAATTTATTCTGTCCAGTCAGAATCATCAAACCGAAAAACACCGTTTTGTACTGAATTAATGTCCCTGAACACGGCCATTGCAGGCGTGGCCTCCTTAATGAAACTTTTTCAAAACCTTCTTATCCGTCTATCCACAAAATTTCAGCTCCATTAAAGTCGTTTTGAGCGAGTTATAGATATTTCACTGAACCTTCGTTTTTCTGGAAGAAATTTCCTGGAAGCTTCCTTGGTGTTCCTGAATAATCTTCAACTTCATTGAATTGTTTGGACCTCAAGATGGTCGAATCAGATCCTGGTACAGAAGACAAAGTTGAAGGAAATTAAATTAGGATTCTAAAGAAATTATAATCACAAAATTTGGATTTATAATTTTTTGTAAATGACCAAAATACCCTTGTAGTGAAAATCTGTCCAAAATGCAGAATTTGGTCATTTTTGCATTTAAACTTAAAATACTTCTTAAATCCAAAATTGTTACATATAAGCTCAAAATGGTATCTTGGGATGTTTAAAACAATAGAAATGCATTAAAAAAATGTGCAAATTATAAGCCCTGTCAATTCCCCCACACTTAAACTATGCTTGTCCTCAAGCATAAAATCTCAACATGGAATTCAAAGGACACCAATGTCACCAATATTTAAATTTCAAATGGAATAAAATAAAATGATTATCAATGTCCAATCAAATTTTCGAGTTCCACAAAAATACTAATTTAATTTCCCATTTTTCAAAGAAACAATCAATTCATGCATTTTACTTTTCCCCTTTGAAAAATAATGAAGCTTCTCCTTTCATTCATTCAAGCATCTCAATTTATTATTATTAAACATGCCAAATCATGATCTACCTCACTTATGAATCTTTTCTCTCATCACTCATGATACAATTAATAGTGGAGTTATGCTCATATCATGAGAACATGCTCCTTACCCATAGGCTTGTAAAGTAACTACTTTCTCCACTTTGTAAAGACAAAACACACATAAAATCATGAGGACTTGCAATAAAGGTTCAAATGATTCTATGGCTTAGGGTTGGTGGGTAAATGATTGAAATAATGTAAGGCCAGAAGTAGGAGGTTTGACTCTTAAGTACAATGCATGATTAATCAAGTGAAAACACAAGATGAACCTCACTCAAATCCCCTTGAAATGTGAATCACAACACCACTCCCCTTTCAATGACATGGGCCATGAGTCAATAAATGATTACAAAGAATGATATCATCCAAGTTCTCCATGTTTTTTTGTAAAGCTCCAGAAAGGCACAGCTTTATTTTCTTTTTTCTTTTTTTTTCTTTTTTTTGTAAAGCTCCAGAAAGGCACAGCTTTATTTTCTTTTTTTTTATGGAGAACCGGATGAAATGATAGAAGTATAATGAAATGATGACTCATGCCCAATTTTCTAATAATACATTGCCCAAAATGATGACGCACACATTACACCACCCAAAAATGATACATATCCCAAGGAACGCACACGAAAGGCCCTTCCCCCACACTCAAACTTGAAATAACCATGCAAAAATACTAAAAGTGCAGGTAGGTAAGGAAAAATTGGATTGTAATGTGGCTTAAACCTATAAGGCAATTCATGGCATCTAAGGGCTTACGAAGGATAAATGTAAAGGTGGGTCTTAGGATAAAATGTGGCTAGCCAAAGAGATGCCTCAATCATTTTAAATGTGGTTTTGTACAGTCATAGCTTTGACAAGTTTCAATACAAGTTCTAGCAGGTGGCACGTCCCAAGATCACTCAAGAAATATGCTCAAGATAAAATAGGAAATATTTGGTCTAGAAATCCTCTCAGGAATGAGAATATGATATTGGACAATCACTCATGGCATGATTAATAATAACAAATTAATTCACATGAATTTCAGAAATTCAAAGAATGAAAAAAGGAAGGGAAATTTCATTTACATGAATCAATTAATTCCCTTAAATCATGAGTCCTTATTTCAATATCCTTGCTTCACTTTAATCATCCAATTATCCATTTTAATCATTCAATCTCATTAACATTGAAATCTAAAACATGGCATCACAAGATTCCTAAGAAACTCATGTCTCCTAGATAAGTTGATTAAAACATGAATTCAAGCGTGGGAATGTCTTTTCTTGATTAATTCTTTAAAATACTAAAAAATGTAGGGAATAAAGTCAGATAATATAGAATTGAAACTCATACTCCCCTGTCAAATGGATCCTTTTCTTCACGACGTATAATCCCACGACACCCTCTTCATTAATGGACCAGAAAAAAAATGAAAGCAATTGATAGTGCAGGCCCGTTCAATCATGTTGGTAAATAACTAAGAAGACAAGTGGAAAATGGGGGAAAATGCGGGTTGCCTCCCGGTAGCGCCTTTGTTTAATGTCGTTGGCTCGACAAAACAAAACAATTTTTTTTTTTTTTTTTTTTTTTGAAAAAACTCTTGGACTACAAGATTTCCTCCCCCACACTTAATTTATGCAGTGTCCTCAATGCATGTAAATGTATGTTTCAAAAAGTTGTAGTTACTGCATTTAATCAAGTGTAAAGGAATGATGCAACCTGGTAGGTGTTCATTTGTATTCAGGATGAAGGAGTGTGATCTCCTCCACTGGTTCTTGAGGTACGGTCCCATGGAACTTCTTCAGCCTCTGCCCATTTATAGTGAATGGTTTTCCTCCTCCTTCCTTTTGAATCTGCACAGCACCAAAGGGATATACATGAGTAACAGTAAAGGGGCCTTCCCATCTGGAACGAAGTTTACCTGACATAAGCTTAAGTCTGGATTTGAATAGTAACACGTGATCTCCAGGGTTGAAGTTTCTTGGTTGAATTATCTTGTCATGGGCCATCCTCGTTCTCTCTTTATAGATCATTGAGTTTTCAAAAGATTCCCTTCTAATTTCCTCTAACTCTTGCAACTGCAATCTTCTTTCTTTCCCAGCTTTCTCAAGGTCCAGATTCATCTCTCTGACCGCCCAGTAGGCTCTATGCTCCAACTCCACAGGAAGGTGGCAACTCTTTCCATAGATCAATCTATAGGGACTCATCCCTATCGGTGTTTTGTAGGCCGTCCTGTATGCCCATAATGTATCATCTAACTTTTGGCTCCAGTCCTTCCGGTTGGGTTTAACAGTCTTCTCCAGAATGGATTTGATTTCTCTATTAGAGACTTCTGCTTGGCCATTTGTTTGGGGATGGTATGGGGTAGATGTTCTATGATGTACCCCATACTTCTTCAGCAATGCTTCCATTTTCCTGTTGCAGAAATGAGTTCCCTGATCACTGATGATTGCTCGTGGCACGCCAAACCTACAGAAAATGTTAGCCCTAACAAAATCACAAACAACTTTTGCATCATCAGTTCTGGTTGCTTTTGCTTCCACCCATTTTGAAACATAGTCTACAGCCAAAAGAATATATGAATTTCCAAATGACATTGGGAATGGTCCCATGAAATCTATGCCCCAAACTTCAAAAATTTCACAAAAGGTTATTGGTTTTTGTGGCATTTCATGTCGTTTAGATATGTTACCAGAAAATTGACATTTTTCACATCTTTTACAAAATTCATATGCATCCTTGAATAAGGTGGGCCAGTAGAGTCCAGATTCTAAAACTTTTTGGGCAGTCCTCTGAGGTCCAAAGTGGCCTCCACATGATAATTTATGACAAAATTCAAACACTGATTCAATTTCACTTCTTGGCAAGCATCTTCTTATGATTTGATCATTACAAATTTTCCACAGAAACGGATCTTCCCAAATGTAAAATCTTGATTCAGATTTAAGCTTATGTTGTTGATGAGAGCTTAGATGAGAGGGTACCTGAGATGTTACCAAATAGTTGACAATGTTGGCATACCATGGTATTTCACTGTTGATGATGTAGAGTTGTTCTCCAGGAAGCTCATCATTAAGTGGGTTCTGCTTTGGTATTTCTGATTCAGCGGTGTGGGGTAGTCGACTCAGATGATCAGCCACTTGATTTTCAGTCCCCTTCTTATCTTTGATTTCCAAGTTGAACTCTTGTAAGAGTAGCATCCATCTCACCAACCGTGGTTTAGCATCCGCCTTTTTCATTAAGTACCTAAGAGCTGCATGATCAGAAAAAACAACAACTTTAGTGCCCAGAAGATATGATCGGAATTTATCTAGTGCAAAAACGACTGCAAGGAACTCATTCTCTGTGGTTGTGTAATTTATTTGCGTTTCATCCAAGGTCCTTGATGCGTAGGAGATGACTTGAGGTTTGCTGTCAATTCTCTGTGATAGAGCGGCTCCCACTGCTTGGTTGGATGCATCACAAAGTATCTCGAAAGGGTAATCCCAATTGGGTGGCTGCATTATTGGTGGTGTTATCAGCCTTTCCTTTAATTCATCAAATGATTCCCTACATGCACAATCAAAATTAAAGTTAGCATCCTTTAGAAGTAATCTTGAGAGAGGGAGAGAAATCTTACTGAAATCCTTGATGAATCTTCTGTAAAATCCTGCATGCCCTAAAAAGGATCTAACATGTTTGACACAAGTTGGATATGGTAAGGAATTTATTACATCAACTTTTGATTTATCAACCTCAATCCCATTTTGTGAAATTATGTGTCCCAACACTATCCCTTTTTCAACCATGAAATGACATTTCTCAAAATTTAAGACAAGGTTCTTTTCAATGCATGTTTTCAAAACTTTTTCCAAATTTCCCAAGCAATGATCAAATGAATTGCCAAAAACTGTGAAATCATCAAGAAACACCTCCAAGCAATCCTCAATGTGGTCCGAGAAAATACTCACCATACACCGTTGAAATGTACCTGGGGCATTGCATAGCCCGAAAGGCATCCTTTTGTAGGCGAATGTTCCAAAAGGGCAGGTGAAGGTTGTCTTCTCCTGGTCTTCTGGTGCAATTGGTACCTGAAAATAACCTGAGAATCCATCTAAAAAACAGTAATGAGTATTTCCAGCTAACCTTTCAAGCATCTGATCAATGAATGGAATAGGAAAGTGATCTTTTCTGGTAACTTGATTTAGCTTTCGGTAATCTATACACACTCTCCAGCTGTTTTGTATTCTCATGGGGATCAGTTCATTTATTTCATTTGTGACAGTGGTCAGGCCAGTTTTCTTGGGGACTACATGAATTGGGCTGACCCATTGAGAATCAGAGATTGGGTAAATGATATCAGCTGCTAACAATTTCTCAATATCTTTCTTAACGACCTCCATGATTGTGGGATTGAGTCTTCTTTGAGGCTGTCTAACTGGTCGAGATTCACTTTCTAAAAATATCCTGTGAGAGCATACCTTAGGGTTGATTCCAGGAATATCACCTAAACTCCATCCTACAGCTTTTACATTCCTTTTGAGAAGGTCAATCAATGTTTGTTCTTGTGAATGGGATAGGTTATTTGCAATGATTACTGGAAATTTCTCTCCTTCCATTAGGTAAGCATACTTCAATTCACATGGCAAAGGCTTCAGCTCTAAACATGGTGGTTGTTCAAGGGATGATATTGAATTTATGTTTCCTACTTCTAATGTTGAATTCTCTGGAATAATCTTACTTCCTCTTAACAAATCATCGAAAAAATCAGATTTTACCTCATCCTCCAACATGATATCAGAATTTTCAGGTTCATGGGAGTTATAAAATTCAAATGAAGAGTGTTCTCCCACAGATAACAAGTCATGAAGCATACCTGAGTCTTCAATTGGTTCTATACCTTCATCATGGGCGATTGCATAAAGTGAGTGATTGCTGGATGAGTGTTTCATCGTATCAAGAATATTGAAGTGTACCGTACTATCTCCGAGCTCCATGGTGAGGGTTCCTTCATGCACGTTGATGATTGTTCTTGCTGTTTTCAGGAATGGTCTCCCTAAGATGATGGGAGATTGGGATGATGCTTGGTCTTCCTCCATGGTAAGGACATAAAAGTCTGCTGGAAAGATTAATCCTCTCACTCCTACAAGTACATCTTCAATGACTCCAGCTGGGAAAACGGTGGATCTGTTTGCTAATTGTACCACCACCCGAGTTGATTTTAGTTCTCCGATCTGCAAAGATGAAAACACAGAGTGAGGCATCACATTTATCGAAGCTCCAAGATCACATAGTGCATCAGTAAAATTTAATGAACCGATAGTGCAGGGAATAGAGAAAGTCCCTGGATCTTGACATTTTTGTGGTATCGGTGGTGTGATCAATGCTGAGATGCTTCTTCCTAAGTTGATTCTTTCATTTCCATCCAGCCTCTTTCTTTTAGTACATAGCTCCTTCAGAAATTTTGCATATTTAGGGATTTGCCTGATTGCATCCAGTAGTGGAATGTTAATCTCAACTTTTCGAAATGTTTCTTGAATTTCCCGTTGAATTCGTTCTTCTTCTCCCTTCTTTGACTCAACCAATGCTGATGGGAATGGTGCTGGAATATCCTTTTTATCCCTTTGTTGTTTCTGCAGTGGTGTTTCTTGTCTTTCTTTCTTGAACCTTGTTCTTTCTACTTTGTTGTTGACTCCATCTTTTGGTTGGACAGGATGAGCTTCAGCAGGTTTCCTAGATTCATCCTCCTCATTTTGTTCTGGTGGTTTGAGCTCCTTCCCGCTTCGGGTTGTGATTGCACTAACATTCTCCTTTGGATTGGGAATTGTTTGTACAGGAAGCTTACCTTGGTTCTTGGTGAAAGCATCCATAATGCTTGCAAATTGATCAGCTAGCTTGTCCATCTTATCTTCTATTCCTGCAACTCTTGTCTTCAGTTGTTGGTCTTCATTTGTTGGTGCACTTGTGGATGGTTGCTCATAATTCTTCCGCTGGAAAGGTGGTGGTTGAAAAGTTTGTTGTTGTTGGAAGGGCTTCTGATAAGGTTGTTGGAATGCTATCGGGTTCTGATATTGCTGCTGAAAAGGTGCTCTGGCTTGGTTCTGTTGAAACCCATACCCTGGTTGGGTTTGCGGTTGGTATTGCCTTTGTTGATAGGCTGCAGCACAACTTTCTGTCCCCTGCACTTCCGGACATTGATCAGTGTAATGAGAATTAGAAGAGCATAAACCACATACCTGATACGGTCCTTGTTGATCCTTCACATGGTTCACAGCTATTTGTCGCACCAACCTGGTGAGTTCACCCATTTCATTCCTAATTAAATCTACTGAATCAGATGTTCTTACCTCATGGATCCCTCTGGTGATCGTACCTCGAGTGCCAAACTGCTGTGAATTTTGTGCAATCTTTTCAATCAGAATTCGTATATCTGCAGGTGATTTATCAATGAGGGCTCCTCCCGACGAGGCATCTAGTAGATTCCTGTCATTGTCGAGCAATCCTTGGTAGAAGCACACAAGGAATTGGTCCTCTTCTATTTCTTGGTGTGGACAACTTGCACAAAGCTTCTTGAAACGTTCCCAGTATTCGTAGAGTGTTTCTCCAGTTGATTGATGGATGACATAAATCTCCTTCTTGATTGCAGTGCTCCTAGATGTTGGGAAGAATCTTTGTAGAAAGCATTTTTTTAGATCTTCCCAGTCACTGATCTCCCCCGGTTGTAGATTGTACAACCATTCCTTTGCTGCTCCCTCTAGTGAGAAGGGGAAAGCCCTCCACTTCACATGCTCTTCTGCGACTGCTCGAGGTTTGAAGCTGGAGCAGACATAGGTGAATTCTTGAATATGTCGATTTGGGTCTTCACCTGCAAGACCATGAAATTTAGGAAGCACTTGGATCATGTTAATTCGTAATTCAAAATCATTTTCTAAGGCAGGAATTGCAAGTTGATAATTTTGATTGACAAATTGAGGTGCACAGATGTCACGTAGGGTTCGGTTGGGATTTACAGCCATTATTAATGGTTCAAATTCTTCACTCAAGGTATCACTTGAATCGGTGAGATTGATTTCTTCAAATTCTTTGGGAAGATTTTGATTTTTCAATTTGGTTATTGTGCGCTCAATTTCTGGATCGAATTCTAATAAATTGCTATTTGAACTTCGGGTCATTCAAAAGAGATATTTTTTAAAAAAAAAAAAACAAAAAAAACAAAAAAAAAAGTTTTGAGGCACTGCCTCCCCGGCAACGGCGCCAAGTTTGACGCACGCCTGTCGTGGGGCGTGGCAAAACAATATTTTATTTACCTAAGTATAGTATAGCAGTTGATCCTAGGTAGTCTCCCGAAGAGGAGTGCACACAAAACAAGGTTGTCACTTTTTGTTGGTTTTCTTCAAAAGATTGGTTTTAATTAATTTGAATGATTATGAGAGAAACAAACAACAGAAATTGATTGATTTTAACAAATGATAAAGATGGTGATCGGATTGGGTTTGGCTGGACTTAGTGTTGTGCCATCATTGTTTCCAAATTTTATCTATTCTTCTTCCTTAAACTGGTAAGAGAGAGATTTATCTACCGAGTCCTCTCTCTCCCTTAGTCAGATAAATGTAATGAGAATTTTCCTTTCTAAAACCTTAGATTGGTCTATCCTCCTTCCAATGTGTTTAGGGTTGTAGAAGGTCTCTTGATTAATTAGAGCAATCCCAGACCTGGAATTGTTGTTCCCTAATAAACCAAGATTTCGACATACAATCCTATACACGTGCTTGACAACCGTCGAGCAATCACCACCCAACCCTAATCATGTTCCACCGTATACAGATTAGAATTGGGTGGAGGGAGATGTGATCATCGACCAAAACAATTTATAATTTCAGAATAAAAACCATAACACAACCGCATTTGGAATTTAATACTGAATTAAGAATTGGAACCAGAAGAAGAAAGAAGAACAAATTTTATTCATTTCAAGCACAAAACTCAAGCACAACACATCGGTCCAGCCTCCCCTCTTTCCGATCACTCAAATGAAATTACCCCTCCATGGATGGGGTAAGAGAGATGATTCGGGAGAGGAGAGACATTTTAAAACAAAAGAAATAAAAGAAAAATATGAGAAGTTCTTCTCCTGGGTGCCCGAGAAGGAATGGGGTGGAGAATGGGATGGTTTGAGGGGGAGGAGCTCTCCTCCTTTTATAGGCAGAATTCGACCCCCGAAAGTTGTCGCGTTTTGGACCCCATAAATGACCTCTTCACGCGTTGAGGCCTTCTTCAATGTTGTTCATAATTGTCTTGGCCGTGTCCCCTCAAAATATCAGCGGATTTGGATAGGTAGTCCGAGAGTTATGGCCAATTTACTCTGACAATTTATTCTGTCCAGTCAGAATCATCAAACCGAAAAACACCGTTTTGTACTGAATTAATGTCCATCAACACGGCCATTTAAGGCGTGGCCTCCTTAATGAAACTTTTTCCAAACCTTCTTATCCGTCTATCCACAAAATTTCAGCTCCATTAAAGTCGTTTTGAGCGAGTTATAGATATTTCACTGAACCATCGTTTTTCTGGAAGAAATTTCCTGGAAGCTTCCTTGGTGTTCCTGAATAATCTTCAACTTCATTGAATTGTTTGGACCTCAAGATGGTCGAATCAGATCCTGGTCCAGAAGACAAAGTTGAAGGAAATTAAATTAGGATTCTAAAGAAATTATAATCACAAAATTTGGATTTATAATTTTTTGTAAATGACCAAAATACCCTTGTAGTGAAAATCTGTCCAAAATGCAGAATTTGGTCATTTTTGCATTTAAACTTAAAATACTTCTTAAATCCAAAATTGTTACATATAAGCTCAAAATGGTATCTTTGGATGTTTAAAACAATAGAAATGCATTAAAAAAATGTGCAAATTATAAGCCCTGTCAGTGTGCAAGTCCTGTTTGGGCGTGCAAGTCCTGGTCAGGCAAGTATACTTGCGCGACACAAGTGTTCTTGGGCGATGGTTAACCCATAGTGTAGTACTTGGGAGAGACTTGGCTCAAGCCCTTAGTATTATCCCAAGAGGTTTCCAAAAGGGTGGCGTGCAAGTTCGGTTAAAGGGACAAGGTGGCGTGCAAGTGTGGAAATTTACCTTAAGGGCTGGACACTTAGGCGCACAACTGTTTATGAATTCCAACACTTAGGCATTATTCTTCCTCTTTAGTTCTTCCATTCTTGGCAAGAAATTACCTTTGAAGTGTTCGGAAGACTTCAAGCAGAGACTTGGGCGCCGAGAGGTTTAATATGACATTTCGCTTTTTTGTCCTCGAAATGGGGGGCCCACATGGGCTATTTATAGGCCATTGAGGACCTTGGGTGAAAAAAGAATAGGGCGTGCAAGTGATTTGTGCGACCCATATGTGGCGCACATGTAGACTTGCACGACCACGATAAATCTTGTGTAACCCATTCTTAAAGAGTTCCTTATTCATGACTTTTTCAATTTTTGATGTTTCTTCAAAGGATGACTCTCTCTATGCTAAAGGTATTCCCCTTTTTCATTCATTGGAATCTGTTATGAAAAGGAGCATCAACAATAGTAAGGCTCAATTTCGTGTACTAATTAATGATCGATTCAAGACCAATGCACCTATTTAAGAGTTAAATCCCATTGGTACTACTTTTATTGAATAAAAACACATGTAATATCCAAAAAGGGTTTTATTTCATAGTAAAACATATAATATCTTACTTTCTATAATTTTATGATGTTATCCAATATTTAGTCTCATTTTATGGGTGCTTTAGTAATGTTTCTTCATCCTTGTTTCCAAAGGGTAACTAAACCATTATATGATACCAACTATAAGGACCCAGACATTTCATCTGAAAATATTACATTTGAATATATTAATATTCATCACATAACATTAAAATCTATTCTATAATTATTATGTTTACTTTATTTTGAAAAATGGAAACATGAACAACAAGTTCATATGTGAGCAAAATATTCTCCCAAAAATTTATTCATATCTAGTACCCTTCTTAGACATATCATAAAAAAACCCACTATTTATAATTTTCGGAAGAAAAAAAATAATTAGCCATCTTAGATGCTCAGTGAGTGCAAAAAAAATAAAAACATCAATGATCAAATAAGAATAAAATGATAATAAGGGAATGAGAACATGATATTCAAATTTCAAAACCATAAACTGCATATCATAGATCATATGGAATAAATCAAAGCAATCCATGGTACATTAATCATAAATGAATCAACATAAAAAATCCATCATAAAATAACATTATCATAAGACATATATTTTTGGTATACAAAAATGTTAATATTATTGTGAACATGTATAAATAGAAATATGTTCACTCATTAAGTTAAGGATATGAAATATATCCCTTTCACAAACATATGAACATGTAACGAGGCATGTTATTAATATTAAAATCCTGAAAATTAGTCCCATGCATAATCTTATTTTAATTAAAGTATTTACTCACATAATATTTTGAAACATAAAACAGGTTCACATGTAACATATTTAACTCATGAGTTATCCATCATTACCAAATCAATTGGACAGATATATAGGTACAACCCATAACATATTCATTACATTTCTATGACACATGATCATAAAACATTCACCATATCATAATCCATTAAAATAAATTATTTTCATAAACATTTCATCAAAGCATAACACACGGAAAATAAAATAATTGAATAAACATTTCAACATTTCATCATAGTGTAACCCATGGAAAAAGAATTGGTTTCATTAATATATTGTCATCATAAATATAAACCATATAGAGATAGAATAAAGATGGTATCTTTTGATCATATACCTAGTAAAGATTATGTAATAATGAATAATTTCATCTTAGATGGAAACTGATTTTGAAAGATCACCTATAGCATTTCGGGAGAAAAATATCATTTTCTATTTGAATTCTCTATTTTAAAATATAAATACATACCATATATAAAATAGAACATTTTATTATAAAATAACATTGAAACAATTAATGTAATATTTAATTAATTGAGTGGAAATTAGTGAAAAAATATTGTTCATGTCATACACATCAAAACGATGATTCCTTTCACATTTTCAGTAAAATCCAAAAGGGCCTTGATTGAAAAATGAATAAAATATATTCAAACCCATTTCTTAAAATGTCTAATATGGTTAAAAAAATTATAAAATCATTCCATAATAGTATAAATATTTATTTAAAACATTTTTTGAAAACATTGACATTGAATAAAAAGGTCTTTCGATCGAAGAGAGAAATAATTGCAATTTTTATTTAAAACATATTTTGAACCATTCTGTACATAAATGGAGTAAAATGAATCTAAAATATATATTTTCATGAAATAAAAACGGAAGAATATAATTATTCTTTTTCATTCTATTTAGATCATAATATCTCATTATAATCATAACAACCCTGATAAACAATGAGATTGTAACATCAAATCCTTATCGATTTGGTAACATTAGAATCGTAATCATAATTAAAGTATACCATAAAATAAAACATTAAATATAATTAAAATAAGTATACTCATGATATGAAATATAAATTTTTATGTATATACAAAACATAAAAAAATATAGGTGCATAACATAATATAGTTTCAAAAAGAAAAATTATGACGAAATTCCTTATCCTTAAGTCTAGAATTCCTTCATACATGTTTGAACCTAAAGTATAATAAATATATGTTTAATATAATGTTATTATAAAACCATAAATATATATATATCATTCCATTTATTATTGAATTATGCTATTTTATTATCCATTTATTTACAATTACTTTTTAAATTCATGGTTTGAGTAATAACTGCTTTGTTTTTTGTGTATGTTTTGATTTAGTATTATAATTAATATTAAATTTATCATGATTATATAATATCAATATTTTAACTAGTGATATAAATATCATATTTTTTTAGTGTAAACATATTTACAGTAATCCATCAAAGTTAGTGATAGAAAATTAAATACAATGTTCTTCGAGACGGTTGGTAATTCATACGTATGAATACTATTTCCATTTTATCCCTAGATGGAATTAAAGGAAGGTAAATAATATGTCACAATAATAGAATAATTATTTTGTGTTATATATAACATATATTTATTAACTTTATCCTTATTACGTTCCATGTAATGAATAAGTGAAAAACAAAACAAATCCATTCACAAGGCAGTAGTCCACCATAAACACGAGCGGTGTTATCATACATCCATCAAATGGAATGTAAGAAGGTATATGTGATAATATTAAATATCATATAAATAAGTAAAATCAGTCATTATATCTATCTATGAATGTTGGTGATGGAAATTTAATTACATCAGTTTGTGAGGCTGTACTCTATTTTACAGATGAATAATGATTTTGTTTTCCATTTGATTGAATGAGATGTGAAAACTGGTTATTACATTATAATAATAAAGTATAATTATATATTATGTACTAAAAAATTTATTTCATAATATTTGGATAATATTTTATGGTTATGGAAGAAAAACTAAAACAAAAACACAAGTTTATTAATTTTACATATTCTTTAGAGAACATATTTAATTTTATACCAAAAGACAGATTAAGAGGACTTAATAGTCAAACTAATTACTCTAAGATGTAGGTAGGGAAGTATGTAATGGATTTGTTTAGGTACTTTCCAATTCAAATAAAGTGTCTTTAGAATAGTTTTTGACCACTGGATACATATTTTTTCAAAACAAAAACAAATATTTGTCAGGTATATAACATTTTAATATCAAAATTAAAAACTCAATTAATTAAAATAAAAAAAATAAAATTATAAATATTTCATTAATCTAATTTTAATTTTAAATAATTTTTGAAAATATATAGAAGTTTTTTACTTCTATAAACGAGAAGGCAGTTTTTAATAAAATTAAATATTTTTTTACTTGTCATTGAAAAATTAATCTTTTCTGAAAATTATCAAAAGATAACTCAAATATAATTTCGAATAGTAGATATAAAATATGAATCTAATTTTTTCAAATTAATTTTCAAGATGTGTAATAATTACATTTAATATTTGTTCCCAGAATGAAATAAAACATTTTTTGAGAAAATTGTATTTTCAAAAATAAAAAAATACATTACTAAAAAATAAATACAATATTATCAATATGTTTTTATTAGATAAAACCATTAAAAATAATATTTAATAATTGTTTATTCTAATTCATAATCCGGTTTTTAATGGATAGTTTTGAATGATCCAATTTAAATAATAGTAGATCATAATTTTTTAAAACTCGATATTACATGTAATGCAAGTTATCAACGAAATTAAATTTATTAGAAATATATATATATCATAAAATATAATGGTGTTAAATTATAACCCCTTTAAAATTAATGTCACCCAAAAATTCCATGATTTTGGTTTAAATAACTGAGGATATTTGTGCCTCATTACATCACCCGGTTCCCACGTAGCTTTTTTAAGATGTTGGTTTCACCACAAAACATTGATCAGGTGAGTCATCTTGTTTCATAAAACATTATATATATTATATAGAATATACAATAGATGTTACTCAAAATAAATATCCTGATCTAGTGTTAAATAATATGAGTTTTTTATATGTGAAGGTTTAGGTATCTACTTCCTGAAGAGATATATTTATAACACATTTTGGACTTGAGAGAGTTTTTTTGGAAGCACCAATAAGTAAGCTATCATATGGATACAATCAATAGTTTCAAAGGAACTGATATAACAAGGTTTTTTTAACTTTTTTCCAAATATCATTACCTTAATTAATTGATAAATTTATAAAATCACATTCTCAACAATTAGAAATTTCAAATAACATCGATGATTATTAACAAAAATTTTATGTTGGATTTGTGATGCCCTTATGTGTTGTTGAATGTCTTTAACAATCTATGCTATTTATTTGGATATATAAAGTTTCAATATAATTTTTTCTCCAACATAATCCCTGTACTTGTAGTTATACACTTCTTTTCATGGATGTATTCGTAATGAGCCATTATAATTCTTGATTGAAATCTATTGTTGAAATAAATCACGACTAGATGAAGGCATTGATGACAACATCCTTTGAAATCTATAGAACAAGAACTCAACATATCTTCTATGGTTTTAATGGTTATCTCTTACTAACCATTTATATGAGTATTATACTCAGTACTAAAACCTAACTACGTAACAAGATATTGCTTAATAATTTCCAAGAATTTTGAGGTACACCTTAGAGATTGATCAGATATGGTTGAAGGTGGTACTCAATGAAACTTTCTCACTTATTTAATCTATATTAAATAGATATAATCTTGAGATAATTATTTTATGATAGTGATAAAGTGTGATTAATTTATAAGGTGGTCTACTACAACTCTTATAGCGTTATCCGATTTAATTGTTTTGGGAGTCCCACAAAAAATACATGGTGATGCTTTCTCATTTCCATTATATTATGGGTAATGGTTATCTAATCCCATTATACTTTTGTCTTCAAATATTAACTTATTGATATAATAAGAACTAAGATATAAGCTCGACTATATATCTCTTCCTTCCATCCCACTATAAATACTCTTCTAGATCTTCATACATTATTGCTCTTCCATAATGAATATGGAATGAAGAACTGTGATCTTCCTCTAATAGATATTTCTTAAAAAATGGAATGGATGGAACATAAGAATGGTTCTTAAACATTATCATACATTCATGATCAAGGTTAAACTTAGGAGAATTTATCACCCTCTTTTTCAACTCTATATCATCCTTATACCACACTTTTATCCTCACAAGGACAGATGGTCAACCACATATTTGAGAAATATAATATTTCTCCCCTTCCTTCATGATTTCATGATCCATCACATAAAAATTAATAATTATTTAATCATTTTTATCCACATAATAAATAATCTAACATGATACTTTTGACCCAAAGCATCAGCCACCTTGTTTTCTTTCCTATGGTGGTAATATTTTTAGGAGTCATAATCTTTAATCCACTCTAACCATCTTATGGGTTGCAAGTTAAACTCCATATTTGTGAATATATACATTAATTATTATTATTATTATATATATCTCAAATTCCTCCACAGAGATAATTCCTCAATAACTTTAATGACAAAATTCCACAGCTAAATTCAAATAATTATTTAGATAATATTTCTCCTAGACCTTAAATGTTGATGAGGCATAACATATAACCATTTCATTATACATAAGAACACATCCCAATACCTTATTGGATCCATCAATATAGATTAAAAACCTTCTCAAAATTAATATCATATAAGAATAGGATCAGTGACTAATTATATTTCTATATCCTTTAAAGTTTCCTCAATTTCATTTATACAATGGAACTTGGATCCACTCCAAGTTAACATAGTGAGTAGATAACATTGTCAGGATAATTTATCAACAAACCATAGAAAATATCTATCCAATATCCGAAAACTTCGGATCTCAATCTCCATGGTTAGACTATTCCAACATTTGATAGTAATCATTTTTTATGGATCCACTGATATACCCTCTCTTGAGATTATAGGACAAAAATTAAACCTTTGAACTTCAAAATTAACAATTTTTAAATTTTTCAAAAAACAATCCTTCTTTAGGTTTATTAGTAAAATTATCAAGGCATCGTAATGATCTTACTTTCTCTTTGAATAAATAAGAATATCATCTATAAATACTATCAAAAACTGATCAATGTAATCTCTAAATACTATATTCATTAAAATATATGAATATATATGTTAAATTAGTAAGAAAAAATCGAATCATTGTATATTCATATTTACTGTACTTTTTATGGAATGTTATCTTGGGTATATGCTCCTTATTAACCCTAGATTGATGATATCTATAATAAAGGTCAATATTGAAAATTTATTAAGCTCCACCCAAATGATCAAACAAGTCATCAATATAGGGTATATGATATTTTATTTGGATTGTAATCCTGTTAAGTTTCTGTTAATCACTAGAAAGTAAAATTTATCCATATTTTTCTTAAAGAATAGAATATGTTTACTCCAAGGTGACAAACTTGGCCAAATAAATCCCATTTCAAGATTCATTGAGATTTTCTTCCAAAATTTCTTCAAATTAATCAAGTACATTCCAAATTAAGTCATTGAGATTGGTGTATCACATTGTATGAGTTTAATTGAAAATTAAAATCACTATTTGGATGAAGACTAGGTAACTCTTCTAAAAAGACATCGAAAAAAACCCACACAATAGGAATAGCATCAACTTTGAGTTTCTCCCCAACCATCTGATATAAATACCTCTTTTTAAATGGAATCAATACCCATAATATAGATGTGATATCCATAATAACTTCATGATTACCAATACATTGATAAAGTATACTTGGTTCATTCAGAACAAAAAATGTGACATTCCTTAAATCGAAATTGATAAGGTATCCTCTCAAAAAAATCCAATCCATAGCCAAAATCATATAAAATTAAATTTAGAGATCATAAAAAATTTAGGATTCACTTTCCCACAAACCTCAATTAATGAGGAACAATATACATGAGATGTGTAAATCATACCATTAAGAGTGTTCATCACTAACTCAGAACCTAGTTATTTAGTTAGTAATTTAATCCACTTTTAAAATTCAATAAAAGTAAATGTGAGGGAAGAGACCGAATCAAATAATCAATTAGATGATATTGAGTGGATGATAAGTTCACTTTCACCATTTTGTTCTCTTAACTCTCTAATTTTTTGTGATTTCATGTGATTTCTCTTTATCTTTATGTTTATGAGGTTTCTGAAGTTGATCCTCATCAGTAACCATAATATTTTTTAAATTGTTAGTACAATTACCATACTACATTCATTTGAAACATTGTAATGTGTTTGGTTCATTCTATTGAGATTTAACTCCATTCATTACATTGGTCAGACTCTTCAAATAACATTTATAGTCTTTTTCTCCATGATTAGGATTCCCACACTTAAAAATCATTCTAGCTTCTTTTAGTAATTCACAATTGTGGCCCTTCCCACTTTTCTGGTAGGTGTGACATTGATTTTTCTTCCATCCATGAGATATATCATTGAAGATTCTAGAAAACCCCATGTATCTTTTCTTATCTCCAGAACTTCAGGGGTTTTCGACTTCCATTTTCAATTTGAGTTCACATTTAAGGATTTATTTATAGCTTCCAAATCCCTAATGGATAATGAATTTATAAAACTAGGTTTGAAACCATTATAGTATTGATCAAACTTAATTTTATGTTTGATTATAATATCATAAGCATATATCACTATTCTTTTAAAACTCACTTCATAAATAAAAACAATTTTGTCATCCTTTTTCTTTAACTCAAGGAATTCCATCTTCATTTTTTCTATGAAGAATATGAGGAATGTTCTTATTGAAAAATAAGTTCTTAAACTCATTAAATTTCATGAATTTTATTTCATCTTGTTGAGTCGTATTCTAGATAAGATTACACCATTAATCATCTTTTACATCTAAATAATAGATAGACAATATGACTTTTTCATGATCTGAACTCTAGAAAACCAAAACTATATTTCAAATTACACTGATCCATTTCATAATAATCAGTTGATAAAAAGGAAAAATAAATTAAGGTGTATGTTCCCTCATGATTGACTTAATTGAATATTGTTCCAACCATTTATCGTTTCGATTTTCGGCATGATTTGTATCTTGAGAAAGTTATGTAAGCATAAAAATTATATTTTTTATTCCATATCACATAAATTTTGGTTTTATAGGAGGACATTCATTTCATTTTTCTTCAAAATCATCATTAACATTGTTCCTTTAGGATCGAATATTATACTAAAATAAAAAAATATTTTTTTATGAAACAATAGTAATATTAGGGATCCAGACAATCTTGGAAAATCATTTATAGTATTTCTAAATCCTGACACCATTTTTCAATCGATTAAACCTTAATCATATCCTAGGTCAATAATTGTTCATTATTTAAATCCTTCATGATAGGTTGTAAAAATAATTTTATTTAACCAAATCATATCTCATGGGAGTGTCAAAAAAGATGCATAGTAAGGAATGTTTTTGTGGACCAGGTAATGCTCGAGTCAAGCCCAATGTGCATTTTTAAAGTTATTACACCTCGGTACATATTTTAAAGAACTATATCCACATGAGGTATACAAATCGGTATGTATTTCTTATTTAAAACCATAATATATTACTTACCAAAACATCAGGATCATATTTTATACTTCTAAACATCATATGGATTCTTCACTAATGTTTTATCATCCTTATTTCCTAAGGTTAACTGAACATATAACTGATACCAACTATAAGGACCCACAAATTTCCTACATAAAAATTAAATTTTAATATATTAATATTCATTACATAATATAATGATCCATGAAATAATTTTTTATGTCTAATGCCATTGAAAACATGGAATCATAAACAACTGATTCATAGGTGTAGTAAATAATATCTCCATAATTTCTTCACATAAAGTACCCTTGTTAGACATATGAAACATAATAGCCTTATTCATATTCTATGGAAGAAAACATAATAAAGGGTGAGCATAGATGGTCTATAAGAGTAAATTGGGGAGATATTAATGATCACACTAGAATAACATGAGCATAAGGGTATAATAATATGATCTTAACATATAAACACCTTATGATTCATATAACAAATCATAAGATTAAGTCACTAAATAAATCCTAGTTTTTTGTAAGAAATGAATCCCAAAGGAATAAATGTATGTAATCCATCAGAGAATAATATTTGCATATGATATATATTTTTCACACACACAGAAACTTATAAAATTGTGAACATTTATAAATTGTAATAGGTTCGCTAATTAAGTTAACGATATGAAATTAGTCCATCACATAAACTTTTGGTACTGTAATCAGGCCCATGATTAATCTTATTAACATGAAAATTAGGACCTATCTTAGTCCTATGGATATGAAAGATGGGTTGTGCATAACATTTTGAATATGAAAATAGGTTCACACATAACATAATTAACTCATGAGTTACCCATCATTACTGAATTCATTGGATTGATATATAAATCTGAATCATTATATAATCCATACATTTTTGTTCTAGAAGATCATAAAAATTCTATATATCATAATACATGAAAATAATTGGGTTTCCAAATCATTTAATTATAACATAACACATGGAAAAAACTCAGCCAGTAAACATTTCACTATATCATAAAAAAATAACCAATGAAGAAGGAATGATTTTAATAAACATATTGTACTATAAAACATAAAACATTCAGATAAATAATAAGGATGGTTTCCTTGGATCATAGCCCTAAAAAATCATAATAAATGATAAGTCCTTTCATCTTATATGGATAATGGTTTTGAAATATCATTGAGATCATTTATAGAGGAACATTTCATTTCATATTCTAAATAACTTCTTTAAATTATAAAAACATACAAAATATTAAAGTCAAAAATTTCTTTGAAAATATCCTTTAAATCTTATGATGTAATCTTTAAATAATTGATCAGTCAGGATGACATAAAATATGATTCATATTGTATATCTTAAAATGATAATTCCTTTTACATTTTGATAAAATATAAAAGGTTCTTGTTTGTAAAATGATAATAAAATTCCATTAACAAAATTAAAAATTAAAATAAGGTTAAGAATATATTTAAAAATACTTTTAGAAAACGAAAAAACTTATTTATAACATTTTTAGAAAACATTGATATTGAAGAAAAAAGATTTTTATCGAAGAGAGAAATAGAGTGGATTTTTCTTAGAAATGTTTTTTTGAGATATTACGTATAGAAATTGGAGAAAATAAAGGGAAAAAATGAATTATCATGAAATATACAATGGTGATAAAAATTAATTTCTGTGATGATAGGTATATCATAATATCTAATCATAATCATAAATAACCATGATAAAAAGTGATATTATAACATCAATCCATTAGTACTTTTGTAACTTTTGAATTATAAGTCTCGTTAAAGAATACCGTAAAATGAAACTAAATATAATTAGAATAAAGAAATTCATGATATAAAATTTCAAGGGAATTTATTTATACCTCAAAAAATAATATAGGTTCACAACATAACATTGTCCCAAAGAAGACAATTTGATATAAAATTATATTATCTTAAGTCTTGAATTGATTGGTGCAGTTGAAAAATATTATATAATAAATATAGTTTTATTTTAAATATATTACTGAAACAGAATTATATATATTATGAAATATATTATTTACATATTATATTTTATTACACATTTTTAAAAAAAAATCCTTGTATAAATAAAATTTTAGTTAATAACTACTTTTTTTGTGTATGTTTTGAATTGGTATTTTCATTCCTCTTAATTTGATCATGATTTCATAACATTAATAATTTCAAAAATTATATAAAAATTATATATATTCATTGTATATTTATTTATAGTAGCCTATATAATTTATATATAGAAAATGAAATACACCATCCAGGGTAGGATGTATATATATATATATATATGAACCTTGATTCCATTTTCTTGGCAGATAGAACAAAAGGATGGTAAATATTAAATAACCTTTAAACAGTCATTATTATTTCATATATATCACAAATATTAATTAAACATATCTCTTATATACTCCATTTAAAATTTCAGTTGAAAATGAATCACATCCACTCGCGAGACGATATTTTTCTATATACGCGAGAGATGTTGTTGTACCCCCATGAAATAGAAGGTAAAAATTTATATGTGATAGTATAATTCCATATGTATAATTATTTAATAAATATCATATAAATATATTAAATTCCTCATTATATCCATCTATGTTATTTGATTATAGAAAAAATATTACATCGGTTCGGATGTTGGTAGTTCATCGTACACAGAATCGACACATTTGTTTTCCATTTAATGGAACGAGATGTGGTTATAGGTTATAAAATTAACATAATGAAATATTAGTATCTTTTATATACTATTTTTATAATATCAACAAACTTTGAGAATAATTTACGGATGTATAAGAATAAATAAAACAAAAACACTAGTTTATGTGTGTTACTTATTCTTCGGAAAACATCTTTAGGTTTATACCTAAGCCTTACTAGGAGGGTAGAATAATAAAACAAATTACTATAGGATGTGGGTAGGTAATTAATGATATTATTTTATTATTATTTTTTGAGACAATGTGTTTTTTATGTTTAAACTGGAGATGAGAGGGGCTGGCCTTTTATAAGTTGGGGAGATAACACACTTGGAATTTTTAAAAATAATAGTGTACCTGTGATTTCACATGCCACAAGGATCCAAAATGGAAAATTAGAGAACCTAAGATGTTATAAGTTTTATATATTTTTATAAAATCTTATTTGGAAAATTTTCTAGGTTATTTTACCCCATAATGTTATTTTACCCCCCGATAAACTTGTTTTAACCATAACCAAGTTAATTAATATTTTCTGTTTTTTCTATTATTTTTGACCAAAAATTAATTTGATAATATTATAAAAATTTATATTATAATGATTCAAAATATGGAATATATTTTAATAAATTCCATTCACATAATTGGAAAAATATATTTTAAAATTAAACATGCATACATGATGAAAAGACGGGTTTCCAAGGAAAATATTTTTATGGGAATAAAAAAGTTTTATATAAAAAAATCAATATGAAATTGATTCCAATAACCTAAATTGGATTATTTAATATTAAATTGAACTAATTTTACTTTTAATTATTTATTAAATAATATGGAACTTTATAATTTCTATAAAATAAAAACCATTTAAAAAAAGTCATTATTTTTTTAGTATTTATTGAAATTTTAATATTATCATAAACATATCAAAAATCAAAATAAAAAATAAGTTTTAAATTTAGGTTCACAAAATGATGTTTTTTTAAAATAAATTATCTAAAATAAAGAAAAATTAATTTCAATATTTATTCCCAAAATGAAATAAAATCATTCTTTAAGAAAACAGTATTTTCAAAACATATAAATACTTTACTAAAAATAAAGTACTTTTTTAGCAATATGATTTATTTTATATAAAATCACTGTAAATAAAATTTAAAAATTCAATATTCATATTCATACCACCAAGTTTAGCAGTTTGGTTTTAATGGCCATATATAAATAATTTGTATCATAGTTCGTTAAAACTCAGCGTTGCGTATAATGCAAGGTATATAATAAATTAAATTTAATAAAAAAATTATTTCATAAAATATAGTGTTGTTTCATTCATTATTAAGGAGAAGAAAATTATTAAATTTCTATCCCATCTACCTCTCTTTCACCCTCAAGTTCCAGCAATTGTTATAAAAGTGATTGCATGAATTTTCTAAGACAATAAAAATTATCTCTGTATTAAATATAAGTAGAATAAATCATTTGGATCACAATGTTGAAGAAATTGCTTCAATTGGATCTAAAAAGGATAGGTTATGGATATAACAAATTTTAATTTTGATTGAAACTGTTATTTATTAGTATTAAATAGAAATATATATATATATATATATATATATATATATTACATATCTTTTTTAGTGTGTGTGTGTGAATTTATTCAGGATTGTTTTGGGAACTAACCGGTTATCTGACCACATTCTGGTCAGATTCCAGCGGCTAGAATATTTATGGTTGGTGTTATTAATTCTACATAATTTTTAATTTTACAAATTCAAAAGGGTTATTTCAATGGATTTTGAAATTACTCTACAAATTCAAAATGGGTGTTCTTTCCTTTTCAGATATTTCAATATGCCATTAAAAAATAAAAGGGAGAAATGAAAAGTGGGGTGAGGTGTTATACCTAACAAGAAATAAAAAATACTTTTTCTAAATATTTTGCAGAATTCTACTAGATATTAAAAAAACAATTAAAAATATAATGGGGTAGGTAATCTCTCCACCTCATTGTTAACCTCCCATGGTGGTGCCCCAAAACTACCACCACAATCATCCAGCCTCCTTTAGTTCCCAACAACCACACTCACCAACATTATCCAACCCATCCATGTCGTCCTTAGTCCAATTCCCATCCCCCCCCCCCCCGGCGACATTTTCACATGGTGTTCTCCCCTCCAGCAGCCCTCCTCTTTGAGTGCATCCTCATGAGTGTTATTCCAAGTAATAGTTTTCTTGCATTCATGAACAACCCCCTGAAGCATTGTTTACATCCTCATTTACACTGCCTCCTATAATAGTGTCCAATAGAGATTCTTATCATCAATCTCCCATAACATGATTGGATCCCCATTGGCCTCTTTTTGTGACATTCCTAGTGTGGCCTCCTCCAGTTTTGACTGACCTAAAATGGGTCTAGGGGGGTCAAACCAAGTCAAAACAGATTGCTGACGGTCCTTCCCAATCTAGAATGGTCCTTAATGGGGTTTTCATGACCTTCCCATCCCCTTCTGAGATTAGAAAATCAGAAAACCCTAATAAGGGTTTTCTAAATAATATGGGTGATGGGGTGATAAATTAATATATATACAAAATTTAATATTTTTTTTATTTTAAAAAATTATATTTTTGAACAATAAAAAATAAAATATTGGAATTAAAATTATTTATTTAATTCATTTCGTGTTCCTTGAATTGAATTAAACAAAAAATTATTATTATGAATTCCATTTATCCATGGATTGGTCTTGCTCATTGACTAGCCAATTTTTGTCTATTATTTTATTTATTTATTTAATTGTTAATTTTGTTTTATGAATTTAATAATTTATTTATTTATTATAGTCTTTGAAATTTTTATCTTTGATTAATATATATAAGGGATAATGCATCGATCAGAATAATTCTATATGTGTTTTTCAAATCCCAATACCGTCTCGCCTACATGTGACTATTTACTCATTATGAAGATGATTCTACAATATTTGTACCACACCAATATGGGGCATTATCCAAGTTGAGATGTGTAAACTTTTTTAATAGGGTGTGATTTTTGATACTAGTGAGACCCTACTTGAGTATTTTATTCCTATGGTCATGGTAGTTCTGTTGTGTATAAATGGATCAACATTACCAAATTCTCAATATTAGTATGATATATTATTTTATTTTTTACACTATATTGTTTTTAGGAATATACATGTTTACATGAAAATATATAATAAAATAAAAATAACGCATAAAGATGTTGTGAATGTTTTCATTAATGCATTGTTTAGTTTTGGGAATGATCACATAGGATGAATATATTTAATAGGAAAGGATTAAATTCATTGAGAAATAATAAAAAACATAAATTTAATATTAATTTGAAATTCCATCCATCTCTTTAATTTGAAAATAACCATGCAAACATGGTGCTCGTCATCCATATTTGAGGGTGTCTCCAACTATTTATGAGTTCCTATAAGATTTATCGGTCTACTAAACTAAAATTGGTAGAAAATAAATAGTCTTGTATATCTTTATACCGATTTAGAGGCAAAGTGTTAAGGGAATCAAAGTTATGATTGTAATAAGTTGTGTTTTCACTCAATAGTTCAAGTAGTAACAATTAAATGTAGTTTTCCAATCTAGAACCTACTTTGAAACTATCCTTGTTGGGTCATAACCATAGATTGGGATATGAGGAGGGGTTTTAGGGATCCATTTCACTAGAATACTCAATAGACATATTATTCTAAATCTTTTTTGAGGGATATTATGATGTGATAAAATAGTAGGAGACATTTAATTAATTAATAAATTAATATTTTATAAATAGTAATAATGATAACGTAGTAACTACTAAATTTATTTGTTATAGATAAAATGGAAGTCACTAACACTTGTATGTTATCACTATGATCAATTCTGAATAATGAGATTATTCTGACTGGGCATAACTTCTTAGAGTTTAACTTGAGAATTCACATAGTACTATACCAAGAGTTGAAGCATTATGTGTCGAAGTCACCACTTCCAAATGATCCCCCTCATGGAGAAATCAATGATAAAAGGACTAATATAATAATAATATACATTTTACACTATTTTTACAATGTATCATGTTTTCTTTAATCTCTAGTGAACATCAAAAAAATCACAAGGATGAAGATGCCTGTAATATTTTATCACATCTCCAAGAGTTATATTATGATATGTCATGGAAATAAAATTATGAGATATCAAGTGGACAATATAGGTAGATTCTAGTAAAAGGGAATAAAGTAGGACTCTTGACGCAAAAATACACATGTCAAATGAGATTTCAAGGAAGTGATGGATGGTTCAAAGAAAATATAGACCCAAAGGGACCAAAAATCCATTTAAGTGTCTATTTTGAAAAACCCACAACCTATAAGAATGGATGAATCTCGTGATGCTCTTAGTGACCATGTGAAAGCTTCCTGGTAATCTTTGTGAAACATTAAGGTTGAGATTTGGAGCTCTCCCAGATAATGAGAAGAGTTGATGGTAATGCCAGTGCCTTAGCATTTGGATTCATGGATCCTAACTACCCATGAATATCATAATGCATTGAAAAAGGCTCCAATATTCAGGAAATATACACCCTAGAAACCCCCCCCCCCCTTATATCTAAATTTTCAGGGGATGTGCGACCTTTATACTTCTGGTAATCTCTCCTGGTTCGCAAACCTCCTAAGAATTACAAGAGAAATTGAAAACGGATCCCAAAGGTATCCCTTCATCACAAAACCACCCTCCTTGTGTTCTTGAAATACTCCACCTATAGTGGATATGTCTTTCCCAAAGGTTCATTCACTTTGAGGAAGAAGAAATCCCTTTTTGGAACTTTAGTCTTCATGATGCATCTATAATTCATGATGCCAACCCGATGGGAACTAGGACCTCACTCTAAGGCAGGGTCACCATGTTTCACAGAGTATACTCCTTCATGAATCCCCTAGCCTCTATCAGGCACCTAAGCTCCGTGATACACCCTTATTTGAGGACCTAATATTCATAAAGAATCTCTACTAAGGCTCTCCAGGGTGGTTCCTGTATGCTGAAACCCCTTGGAGAAGGTCGATTTCTTGAGCCCCCCATGCCAATCTAGGAATAGTTTAGCAACACCCCAAGTCCCCATGTGACCAGTATTATCCACTCTTATGTACACCCACTTCAATCTATGTGTGGACTAGGCCTCTATTCTACCTATTTTATTTAGAATAGGTACCTTAATTATTATTTATTATATTCATAGGTTCCCTATTATTTGTCTCAATATTTAACAAGCAGCCACAATTGTGCATATTCCATGTCCCGAACATAGGCACATGAGCGATGGTCACATAATCGATAAGGGTGGGATCTTCAAGAGAAACCATGCACCTATATCTATTGGGATTCCTTATGAAGAATATTACGTCTACCTTAAAAAGGTCCCCCTTGAGGTGTGACCTATTCCATGACAGAGTTTTATGAACTAAAACTATCTAGATTTACAACTGAGCATCAAGATGTAAAACTACTTAACTCCACATCCTAGTCATATGATATTAAACTACAAAAAAATGTCCCAAACTATAATAACTAGGCCTTTTCTAGTGAGTTTATGGGCTTGTTCACAGATACTCTTTGTACTAGTTTTGATTAATTTTGTTTGGGTTATTTCTTTAAGAGTTTTTGGATTAAAAAAGAGAAATTTGGAAGGAAATTCTAATGTACACAGTTGGATCATGGTTTTCCCAAAATGTGTACCTTAACCAAGAAAACTATGTGAATCTAGGAAGAGATGATTTGCACATTTGGAGGATGGTTTTTAAACAATTTTCCCTATTTGAAGAAACCATTAAGCACACCTAGAAGAGGTTCATGGTCAAGGCGCACAGTTAGGGGAAACCATGCACCCCATACAGGAAATCAGACAGATGGTTTTAATTAAACCAAAAAATTGTTTTTAATATACATGATCCCCCATACATTCCACAAATCAACCCCCTCTCAAACCATAATGGTTCATATCAATTTTGGAGGATCTTGAAAGGATTCCAAGCCCATATGACCTAATGTTTTATAAATTCTATGCCTGGATTGAAGATATGCACCTCTCCAGGTAATAGATCCTATTCCCGATTAATTTCCCATTCTTCTCCTACTATTATCTCATATATTAAGTGATGTTACCCTCTATTTTTGGTTATAGATCTGCATTTGTAAGATCTAAATATTGGATATTTTGGGTATTTTTTTGATGTTGTATCTAGGTTTTGGATCTAGATTTTGTTCTTCATAATGATTTTGTTGTTCCTCTTCTAATTGGGAATATGCTATGGCAATCATTCATCATTAAACTTGAGGTATGTGGTCTGTATTAAAATCCAATAGTCTTGATTTCAATTATGTGTATGTAATGTTAGAATTTATATTTTATGATTATCAATTGATTTTTTTTAAATTTAATTAATTAATTATTGTTGATTAATTAATTAAGGTGTTAATAAATTAGGGATATTAAGATTGTAGAATTCGAATAATTAATTTTAGATTTAATTGGAGATATTGGGATTCTGAAATTTACTAAATTTTATTAATTAATTGTTGAATAAATTAATGGGTTGTTGAATGTCAAATTGGATTAATTAATTATTGAATTAATTAATTGATATTTTTAGGATATGTACATTTGATTTAATTGGACTAATTAATTTTAAAATTAATAAATGAAATTGATGTTATCAATTAACTGGTGAACTAATTGAAAATTTGGATGTGATTAATTAATTTTTTAATAATTTTATGTAGTAATTTAATTTTAAAATTCTTATATTTTGATTAATTAGTTTTTTAATTAATTAATGTGATTTTGTTATGAGAAATGAGATAATGGGGTTGATATTGATTAACATTGATTTTTTGTAACATGTGACATTTTGATATCTATGTTTTGTTGAGTAATGGGGTGTGAGATATGGTATAACGCTATAAATACCCATGGGGTCCTATCCATAACGTTCTAGGACCCAAGGCTTTCAAGGAAATTGTATGGGATAGAGACTGATGCACTAAATTCCCTTGGGATTTGAGATAGATACTAATGCTCTAAATACTCAATGGGTTCTACACATGATGTTCTATTCCCACAATATTGGAATTGGACTATGGTTCCAAAAATTCAAATTTGGAATTGAAATGAAATGGATAATGAAAGACCAATTGTGAAAATGAAATTGTAAATTGAATGTGTGATTTGGTTTAGACTCTGACATGGGATAAAGGAGGTGTTGGTATTCAAGTGTCCTTGGGAACATAGTGGTATGCGCGGTTATATAAAGGAAAATTGAATTAATGTAATGTTTTTATATTATTACTTTTATATAATTCTATATACCACTATATAAACAGTTATTGATTTCATTTGTTTTAGATGGAACTTTTGGTGGCCAACTAAGTCGTACTCACACCATACTCGCACTTCCATAATGGTACCTAGATATACTTCATGTATGGATGGCATGATAAGGGAAAGAGGCCTATTTAATATAGATAATTTGGTATGGTGCATGGATGATGTAACCAAACATGGATTAGGTCCTACTTGGGAGTTTTCAATGCCTTTACTTTTTGGTTTCATTTTGATACTAGGAACATACATTGGCATAGAATATCTACTGTTCAATTTTGACATTTTATTTTCCTATTTGGTCATCGTGTGATTCTAGTATTAATCAGGTTGTGGTTATATGATTTTGTTTTTTTGTTTTTTCCTTCTATGGTACTACTCTGATAAAGAGCTTATTGTCTCCCCATGATCAATATTAGACCCTAACTGTTAGTTGGAAACCTCTAACATACAAGAAGGCATGATTGATGTCTTCTGAATGATTGGATCAAGGCACCGACATGGAGAAATTAGTTAGGGAAGTTACAAATTGGTATCTGATGTGGTATCTTTAATTACCTTTTCTTAATATTTGGGGAAGGTATAAAGAAGAATAGGATGAGTGATTCCTTGGTTATGATATCATACATGGGTGTAGCTAACCCATGTACAAATGTAAAATCCATGTACCTTGTGTGGGATTTCTTTTTAATATGTGGTGTTACAGTTGATATTATTTCACTTTGATTGATGCACTAGTTGCATGATGTGATTATGTTTTATTTGTTTTGTTAAGATTGGACTCATTTCTTGGAATGGAATGAGATTTCACAATTACCACATTATTCTAGTAACATGGATTATTTTTTGAAATGCATCATTTTTTGCACACATAGGGAAAACTAGTTTTGTGTACCAGTCGAAAATTGAAATATTTTTCCTTTATTATATAATTGAATTGAAAATGGTTCCTAATGTGAAATTACAAATGAAAATAATTAAAAATATGAATAAATAGGTGTCTAATGTTAAACATGAATAATGAGAATGAGTTTACCCTTTTTTAACCATGACCTACATGTAGGATGGTTAAGTGTAGTGATAGCACTTTGGATTTTACCATGTGGCGAGGCTGAAAGAAATGACATGTTATGGCTTATTATTATTATTTTTCTTCTTGTATAAATGTGTAAAAGTTATGTTATGAGTTCTAAAGAATGTGTTTGGAATAGTAAATTTATACCACCATGACGAAGCTTGTTGATAGTATGGTCGAACATTATGACTTGAGATTCTCAACCAGTAGTGGAACCCGAGACACCGATATTGTTGGGTGAGGAAGAAGGATATATTTTTTGTGATAAATTTGCTCGTTTCATGAAATTAATTGAAAGGTACATAGTTAAGGTTTTGAAAAGAATGTCTTCTCTAATGAGGGCCTTTTATTTTTATCACCCTCAAATGTTTAATAGATATGATAGACCTGAGGTGGTAGAGTTCTGGATTGAGTCTATCTATACTCAACATGACCACTTAGATACTCCTAAAAAATCCATGATAGCTACTTACATGTTTTTTGGTAAAAAAATAATTAGTGGACATTCCAAACTAATGATGGAGAGATGGATACTATAGAGTAGGAGAACTTTCAGAAGAATTTCATCGAGAATTTTTATCAAGAGACACTTAGGAAGGAGAGAGAAGTTGAATTCATGAGTTTGACTCCAGAGAGTATATTTGTGATGGAAAATTATGGACAACATAAATATTTACAAAACTTTGTTCCTACATTGTTTATTGATGAGGCAACATTAGAAAATTAGTTTCAGGGTATGATACAATGTGAAATTATGTCCCATGTGAATATCTTCATGGAGAAAATGATTTCAGAAGTGGTGAATCGGGCTCTTATATCTAAGGGGAAACTGAATGAATCTTCTAGTGTAGGACATGTGGTTTCTTCTGAATGATCAGAAGTAATGAGTTTTAAAATCAGAAAGTGTCATTAAGAAGAGGTCATCCAGGGAAGTGGGATGCAGAGTAGCCAGACAGGGGAATCAGTTACTCTATATTTTACATGATTTCATTTCCAACAGTACTGTAGGTCATGACATATTCATAATCATTTTCCCTAATGTAGAGACCCAAATCTTGACATAAATGGACATTACAATACTTTTGTGGAATATCTAATACATAAAAAAAACTGACACCAAAGGACCGAAAGTTTAGTGTCTTTGGAAACTCGGAATATAATCTTCTAATCTTGGTGAAAGATCTTCAACATCTCCCATAAAGATCTTCCCCTTTTGTTTTCTTACCTAAAACCTTTATTTATATCCTGGGGAAAATAAAACATAAAAATGGTGAGCTCAAATGCTAAGTAAGGGTAAACATAAAGAACATAAAATAATCAATAAACATTTGAATTAAAAAAAACGTGAACATAAAATCTAAACATAAAAACCTTGAGCAAAGACATAAATCTTGGAAGTAAGTAAGGCATATATCATAAAATAACATCAGTAATGATAAAATAGATTCGGAATAAAACATGTAATTGTGGAAAACCATTAAGAACATGATATGATTTCCATAGTAGCCAAGGCATTGCTGCCAAGACCATCTTAGTGGACAAAGTCCCTTTCTGAATCAAGTTCACTCCTCATTCCAGTCCTGTAACACTGAACTGGATTAACATACCATTCCATCCATGTCTATCTTAGGAGATATAAATCATTACCCAATTCATTAGAGGTAGATATAGGTCCCATACATCTCATAATAAAATCATTCTTATGTGTGCCACAACATAAACATAAATCATTCATCATAACCCAAAGAATAAAATGGGTTTCATAAACATCATCTCATAATAACATATTCCATATAAAACAAATGGATATCATTTCATAATAAGAGAAGTAAAACCATGTAAATAATAGAGACATTGTACTTGAAACATACACATATAAAATAATGTCATCTTATATAGAAAATGGTTTTGATAAAACACTTGAGATAAATTCTTGAGGAAAATATCGTTTCTTATTCAAAATCACATTCTTTTCACAAAATGCCATGAAATTTTAAAAGAAAAGGATTTTGTTGAAAATAGTAATGAAATCATGTAGAGTAAGATTCATGAATATAAGGAGTTATTAAACCATAAAATCCATTCATTCCGTATAAGTTAAAAAAACATTCTCCTTGTACTTTTAACAAAAAGGTCAAAAAGTACCACGTATGGTAAACAAAAGAAAGATTTCATCCATAACACAAAGTAAAAGTCAAAGAAGGGTAAACATGACTTTAAACACACATGGAAGAATATTAAAAACTTTGTAAAAAACATTTTATGGACATGGATGAGAAATATAACCCCAATAAATACTTATGTATAAGCAATCTTGGATAAAAATGAGATTGCAAAATATTCCCTTACCTTAGGTCGGATATGCTTCGTACATTTCTGAACCTCCTGTATAATAATTTAAATAATGTCATTTACTTATTAAAGAATCATATATATAGTTATGATATCATATATGGTTCACTTAAGACTTTATATTACCTGTTCTTTTGTAAATTCCATGATAAAGCAACGTTTTGGGTAAACTCGTTTTATTTATCGTACGTGTTTGGACTTGTTGTTCTTGATATTATTATTACTTATATAATGATTTACTTACATCCAGAATTTAAATCATGATTTATATATCATATATATTCTGTATATATATATATATTTAATAGATAGATAAATGAAATGAAATACACCGTTCATGGATACCGTAGGTCGTACGTACGCATGAGCACTGTTTTTCTTTCCTTATTGACTTGAATGGAAGTAAGTAGATGAAATATATATATAAATATATATGTATATGTATAAATAAATCCAGTAGATTCATTTTTCCATATATTCAATTATTATTCATTTTATATAATATATAATCATTCTTGATTGGTTATCATGTAGAATGAATCTCATTGCTTCGTGGAGACGGTGATCCGTACGTACGCACGAGCGATGATATCGTTCCCATAGTTATTGAATGGAATTTGAGTGCATGATATAATATTTCAGAATCATTATTATGTTATAATAACCATATATAGTTATTCTTTACCCCATTATACCCATCCAAATAATGTGGTGGTGGAAAACAGATTACACTACGGCGTGGAGACGGTATTCCGTACGTACGCACGTGTGGTGATTTGGGTTTCCATATGATGGATAGAAGATGAAATAGGGTTGTTTCATAGTTTTAATAACATATCAGTATATTATTGATACTGATGTGATTAATTTATAATGAAAAAAATAAAGAAGAATAAGTAGAAAAAGAAATAAATTGGAATGAACTTGTAAAGGATATTACCTCTTCTTTGACGCGCCTCTTCTTAACCTCCGCTTAAGGCACTAGAGTTGGTCTTTTGAGGAGACCATAACCTCTATAATGTCTCTAGAGAAGTTTAGAAGGTAAATGGGCAGGGTTTGGCCGATCTTGAAGGCTCAAAATTGTGTAATGTGAAGAGGGAGGATGTTCCCTTTTATAAGGGAGGAGAGGGGCACCATTGGAAACCTCAAAACTATTAATTTATAATAAATTCAAAAACCACTTAAAAACTTCCAAAATGACTCAAATATGAACCTATATGAGATAGGGTTGTAATATAATCAACATATATAATTTAGACTTGTTGGTAATTTATTTTAAACATTATCAACTTGATTTATCCTTATTTAATCTATTTAATTTTATTTGTGGTTATAAGATTCTAAATTTTAAATTGTTATAAATAATTACATATGTGTTGTGAATTGTCCATAATTGAATTATTTATGAAATTTTAGACCATATAAATTTTAATTTATAATTTTTAAATATTTGTTTGATTTTTAAACAATTTTATATTATGTTATTCTTATAAAATTACAATTGTGTCAATTTTGACACTATTCATTTATTTGAATTTAAATAAAATACACACATAAGATATGTTCGAAATAAAAGATTTAATAGATTCATAACATGTCATATTTTTCTCAAAAATTAGTGTAGCACATTAAATATTTCATATAATATTTATTTTAATATTTTTTTATCCATTTATTTGATATTTCAATAAATAAAATAATTTCAACTTAATTTTTTTCACCTTTAATGATAATTATTTAGTCTTTAAAATTCTAACTAAATTCACATGATGTATATAATTTTATTATATTTCTAGATACTATTAATGTTCAAATTTCCATTAAATTTATCACCAAAATAAAATTATTATACTTATAACATTTAAGAGAGTGACATGTTGTCACTTTCTTTGGTTTTAATAATAATTAAATTATTTTCATATTAAAAAGTCCATATAATTAATTTATTCGGACCCTTAGGTGATAAAGGTCTACTTTGAGTCATCCAATAGAATTTAGTCAGGTGTTAGGGTAAATTTATAATCTTATTTTTACCCTTAATTACCCGATTTACCTTTAACTGCAGTAAATAAAAATTACCGTAATTACTATTCATAATATCAAAAAAATAAATGTAACCTATTAAAATAATTTAGACCCACTAAATTCAAATATGGAATCCATTTTTCAAAATTCAGGACACGGAAGTTGCAGTAATTAATTTAAAATTAATCATATTGTTAAGAAAATGTGTTTTAAATGTTAAAACATTGCCGAAGATTGAAATGTTTTTACCTATGAATTAAATGTAAAATTAATGGTAATGAAATAAATTATATTAAATGGTAAAAATATATTATATTTATAATTTAAAACCATTCAATATCATAATTCAACCATATAAATTATTGCGATGAAAAAAATTGTTTTTAATTATAATATAGCCTGTTTTTACTATTCATTAAAATATGAAAGTTATCAGAATAATATGAAAAATTAATCTAAAGTAAATTTTTATATCCTGATTCTAAAGAAGAATTTTATTTTGTCAAATGGAACATATAATCCTGTCAAAAAATAGATTTAATGTGGGTGCGCCATCAAAAGGCGGCAAAACTGCATTTTTTGAAAAATACTTATTTTACCTGAAAAGTTTATTTTGTTCTCATACTATGTCATATAAAATGTGTAAGATGAATTATAATGTCATAAAATTCAAAATTTAGATACTAATATTCATAACAGCTAGTTCATAATAATATTATAACAATATATCATTGTTTAATGAAACCCGATATTGCGTACTACACACGCTATCGAGGAAGGTTGCGATGGCGTGTAATGCAAGCCAAGTAAAGTTTGAATGTAGTCCAAGCTCCCTTTGTTTTTGTGTATCACATAATAAAAACTTATTTCATTTATACATTATACAAAATCTATACATAATGTTGCGTGGAATAATTTCTATTAAACGAACTTGAAATTATGTGTAACACGAGCCCAGAATAGTGTTGTGTATACTGAAAGCTAATACAGTGTTGTGTATAGCATGAGATAATTATGGTGTAGTGTAAAAAAAAAGAAATCAATGAAATTAAAAAGAATAATTCTCATAAAATCTCGGGTTGTTACATTCTACCTCCCTTAAAATGAATTTCTCCCTCAAAATTCGTCGGGGTTATAAATGGTTTACTACATGAAAGTTTTTTTCATAGAACCCCACATCGTAAAAAGTAATACTAAAACATAATTTTGAATAATTAACGTTAGAAACAAAAGGGATACCAAAAGTAACTAATCACTTGTGTTCCCACATAGGAGTACAAAGGAGAAAATATAGATATGAAAGAAAAATCTAACCGCGAGGTTCTGATGGAGAGTGGTAGAGACCAGGTCTATGAAAAAAAATCCTGCAGTCACAATTCCATAAATTTGTGATGATCTAAGCTACCATATGATTCATCAGATATTAGAGCACTATGAAAACATTTTTGGTTTTCAAGATCAATTCCCCAATGTTGAATAATTTTTGAATTAAAAGAAATACTTACTTGATTTTGGTAAAATCTCAACGTTGCTCGTGCCTCGAACAATTTCCACTTCATCTCTTAAAGAAATGATGTTGAATTTGACTTTTGCGAAGTTTTAGCAGATCATTCGATTGAATGATAGGCCATTCCATCTGTCTCAAACATAAGTTAGAAAACGTTATATACATAAGTCCATCTATGGTGAGATTAATCGGATATGGTTCCAAAATGGACTTATACTTCATCTATCATCATGCATAATAAAATAAAACTAGTTTCTACTAACCAGGGACTTCCTGTAGGCCAGCGGTAGGCGATAAAGGCATATCGCACTTCGGTTGTGGGTTCGATTCCCACAACCTTATCCGACGCGATGGGTTGTCACTCATTCTGCAGGTTGTCCATTTTCTTAAACTACACTATTATAACATTCTATCAATAATATCAAAAAACATTTCTAGCCATAAACAATACTAACTTATGTCCATTACAATCTTTAGTCTTATCCAAAATACTTCTTTCCATGCTCATAGTATAAAGAGAATGATTACCAAAAAGGTCATATAACAAACACATGAATACCATCATTTATCCCTCATATATCACAAGGTATATCTTGTTGATCACATTCCAAATATGTGAATACCTTAATCTTGTATTCTCTTAAAAATTAATTCCCATTGAAACTTAGTGAAACCATGAATGTTGTCAAAAGTTAACTCATTCCACATACCAAATTCCCAAAAATCTGTATACTCAAACCATGATATCACATTGTCCTTATTCCAGTCATGAGCTCATTAATACTCTAACATCCCAGGTAAATAAATAATAAAGAATTTTCATATTTATTAATATTTACGAATAAAATATTAATTTTAATTAAAAGGGTTTTCTACGTTCGATAGCGTACTCGATATGCAACGATGAGTTTCTTTGAAAACTTACGTTGCACACTAGTAATAAAATAATATTATTTTAAATGTTAGTTAACACGTAGCCGTTGTACTGGCGGGAATGGATAGAAATAACTAAAATATGATTATATATGTTTTTAAATGTTTTTACATTTACTCAATAAAAGATAAAGGCTTAAAATACGGAAAGAATTCAATTTTAGGCATTTATACCCTAATTTTCACTAAGGGTTCACTTATCACCTTTTGATGGCGAACCGTCATTGAATATAGTTTTGATAAATCTTATAAATTCTTTTGGACCAAATATAACTCTTCTTTAGAATCAGGACATCAAAATTTACTTTGTGTAAATTTTTGGTATCTTTCCGATAAAGTTCATTTTTTTTAATGAATAGTGTAAAATGTTGTATTTTAATTCAAAACATCTTTTTAATCTAATTTATTTATATGATTAGATTATCATTTGAATTGGTTTTAAAGTGAAATTAGAAAATATTTTTACCATTAAATCCAATAGTGGTCGTTGGAATTAATTTCACTTTGAAATCAGACTTAAACTAGTGTCAATCTTTTGATACTTATTGTTTCATAAAAACACGGTATTTGCTCTGACAGCGGGAATTAATTATTAAATTAATTAATGAAACTTATATGTTGTGAATTTTGTAAAATGTACTTCATTCTTGAATTTGGAATAACAAATATATCTTAGGGTGATTTTTTGTATTTTTCTGAAAAACTTCAATTTTTGATGAATAGTGAAACCACTAAGTGGTACTTATAAAAACAGATTTTTCGTTTAAATGAAATTTTACCACTTCTGGGTTTTGAATTTCAAAAAATCTGACATACATGGTTGACATTAAGAAGTAAAATGTGGTTCAATGAGATAAAAATATTTTTTTGGTGAATAGTAACTTATTAAGTTTTTAATCGTGATTAGAGGTAATTAGTGCAATTTAAGGCAAAAATGATATTATAATAAAATGAAAATACCTTGACACATGTTCTACCATTATTTTATGTGTCATTTCCGACCAAGAAAATCCATGGGTCAACTTGGCGACCCCATTGAGCAACTTTGGTTGGGAAATGAAATAAATAACTTTTTATTTAATGTTAAAGTAAAAATTACACACACATGAGATGTTTTACTAAAACAATTTTTACATGGGGTTATACAAGTCAGAGTTTTGACTATAAATTCTCATTGGAAAGCTAAAAATATTTCCTACATCATAGTATTTTTTTATAATTTTTAGACATTAAATTAATTAAATTATTTATGACATCATGATGATGCAACGATGACCTCATTATTTAACGATTTAAATAAAATGGAAAGATAATGTAATATCTAAGACCTACACATATCCAAAACCTATTGGATGAGTGGATTTAGAACCCTTATCACCTTATCCTAGAAATACATCACTGTGGGACCTCTTAAATCCGAATACCATTTTAAAATAAAGTGACTTTTCTTTACTTTCCAAGAGTGCCCCTCCTCTCCTCTTATAAAAGGCCCCCACCTCTACCTCCCTACCCACACTCCCAAAGCCTTTGGCCCGGAAAACCCCTGCCCATTTTGGCTCTCCACATCCCTCTATTACTTCTTGATGCCTCAATTTGGGAATAAGTCTTCCCAAGCAAGCCTTTGAGCTCAAACCAAAGGGTGTTACCCGATTTTAAGGTAATGTCTTCTTTTGAGTCCTTTGGTTTTATTTTGCTTCTCCAACCCCCCTAAACTCTTTTTATTCTTTTTTTTGTAACAACAACAGTATCCTCAATATAATAGGATGTTGTTATAAGAAGGTTTCGAGCTACCCTTACACACACCTATGTCTAATGGTTAAAGAACATACTGTTTCTGTGGATGGCGAATTTCTGCCTCCCGAAACGATGATTGTTCAACATTATTATAACACCTTCAAAGGTGGCCATTAAGAAGACACTATATTTATATATGACATATAATATGTTTATGTTTTCCTTAAGCTTTTGTATTTTTCATTTTTGTCATACCTTTATGGTTTCCATTATGGGTAAACACGATATCTTCATTTAAGGAAGTGCGGACTACCGCCCCCTCAAAGTGATGTGATTTGTTAATGCCATATGTGAGACGTGTAAATGATGGATTTAAAGTTATTATATATGATGTTATACTGTAATTATAGTAGACCTCTATATCATTATTATTTCTTTCCATTAAAGTATGAGATATAAATGAAAGTAGCGTTCATGTGTACGTACGGCTTACCGTCTTCATGAACAGTGCATTTCATTTCTTATCCCCAAATGTAATGTACTATTAAAAGTACATGTATATAATGGATATATAGAATGAATGATATATCTAAATGATTAATATAATTCTGGAATTAAAATATACATACATCTCATTTAGTTTTAATTCCATTAATATGACAAAGAAATGAAAGTAGCATTCATGCGTACGTACGGCTTACCGTCTCCATCAACGGTGCATTTCATTTCTTACCTCTAAATGATTATGTAATATTATAAATACATGTATATGCTGGATATATATGATATATATGATATCCAAATAAGGAATCTCATTCTGGATATAAATAACCTTTGACCACATGAACAACATGTAATTGTAAGAATTCCACTTTCGACTTAAGAACCAAATATCGACAAAACAAACATTATTAACTTAAATGGTTACATAATGTTGATAACATGGAAATAAGTGATATAAAAGAAAAAATGAACATTAAAAAGGTTCTTAATCAAGTAGAAATAAACTCAAGTTTATTATTAAGGACGTTAAAGAACGATCGAGTCAAGTCGGACCCGAGGTAAGGGACTTCGTCTCAATCTCCTTTCATTGAGGCATATTTCTTTTTATACACAACTTTATTTTATATGGTGTATAAACCCCTTTGACTTTTACTTTTATACAAAAGGAATCTTTTTCTATGAAGCGTTTTACTAAACGAAAAAATGGAATTTTTTTTGTTAGGGCCAACAGGGGCCTATATAACCTGAGAGGGGGGTGAATCAGGGTATGGATATTCTTTTTCAAAGTTCTTCCTACCCCAATGGATCTTGACCTCTTTATTAAAAGGGTCACTTTGTTTGCTCTTGTGTGTGAACTATGATCACTTCTTTACTTCTTTATCTAATGATGATGATTTGAATAGAATTTCGGGAAGCAAACAGGCAGACACAGAGATTTTTACTTGGTTCACACTCACTAGGCTACGTCCAAGGAGCATACGCTGACAAGTTTCCGGTCGTACCAAATTCCACTAATCTTCACTAGATGTGGATACAATGTTTGGGATAGATCACTTCTATGCCCAGACTCACTGCCTTTACAAAGTTTAGGGTCAGCTCACTGCTTTCCCAAGGGTCACTCCCTGTTTCTCTCTCTCTAGCTCACTGTCGGTAGAGATGATCACCTACTTCCTCTTCCTAAGATAACTGATCCAGAAGGGAATCCACTCACAGTTTATAGACCTGTAGGTCTCTTCATTTTCATGAATGCACGCATCCTTAATTGATGATGGATACCCTGTTAATGTCCAAATTTCATCCACTGATGAATAGCACTTTGCCCCTGAACACTGGGCAATTCCTTTTGGAAACTCCTTCGCAAAGCACCCTACTTCGCGAAGCTCCCAATTTCGTGAAGCTCAAACAAGCCTTCGCGAAGCTACTGCCTTTTCGCGAAGATCTATCACGAAGCACTATCACGATGCACAGTCCTTCGCAATGCTTAGGCCGTCGCGGAGCTCCTGCCTCTCCGCGAAGCTCACTGAGCCAACGCGGGGCACACACCTTTCGCAGAGCTAAAATAGCCGCCGCGAAGCTCCCCTTTCGCGAATCACACTGCCTTCGCGAACCACCTCTGCGAATCGATAGCAATGGATTTTCTCTGAAAATTCTCTCTACTTCTCTCGAGGGGGTCAGCCTCTATTTATAGGCGATTCCACCAACCTTCGACCCTTCTGCGCGAAGTCAACGCCACATCATCTCAAATCGCGAAGCTCCAAAGATTCCGCCGGTATTCTGTCCAAATCGTGAAGCACCACAGAACTTTTCCATTCGCGAAGCTTAATGTAGTCGCGAAGAATCACCGTCAACATAACTTCGCGACTTCACCGGGAACCTCCCTCGCGAAGCCCTTCTCCGCCGCATATGCGCTTCAGCCTCTACTATTCGCGAAGCTTGACGTAATCGTGAAGACTCACCGCCTCCATTCTTATAGTCTTCGCGATTTCAAAACCATGAATCCTATATTCGCGAAATTCATGCCATTGCCATATTAAATTATGATCTTCATGAAAATTCTATTTTCGCGATTCTCACCAACCTCCAAATTTTGGACCCCAAAAATTTGGCAAACACTGGGAAACAGCGCAACCTTGTACTACTCTTTTGTACTGCCTCCAGATCATCCATTCCTTTGTCATGTTTCTTTGTCAACAAGGATTGTCAACAAATTCTCGGGAACTCGACAATTCTACATGAAAACCTATTTTGTCAATAAACACAATCAACCCAAAAATACTGCAACGTTACCTTGAGAGATTTTTGCCCAACAATCTCCCCCTTTGGGTTTGTTGACAACTCTTCACAACTCTGCTCAGAATTATTTTCTGCACTTTGATACCTCACTGAGTCTTATTCCATCAGCTACCACTATTAGCCTCTTGCGATTATGATAGCATTCAAGGATTCACTTAACACATACTCTAATCCCACATGAGCAATGCTCGGCGTGAAAAACAAGAGTAGTATGAAAAGTTCATCAATGAATCACTTCATGTCAACCACAATTGTCGATTCCACCATGATAACAATTCATAAATTGATACCAATTGTCGAACCACACTGATCCCAATTGGTGATAGCTGGAAAACTTCTCTCACCTTTCCAACACCACTGTTCCGCTTTTATCAAGATCCTCAGCTGTCGTGATAGCTATTCTTTGATCGATCACTTCTAGCGTCGTCAGATTTGATACTGTCCCCCTTTCTCATTTCTCCCCCTATCTGGATGCTCCACTGGTCAGATTCTACCCGTATCAATTATGATTTATCAACTCTCTGAACTGTCTCCCCCTTGAAAAACCACTATTTTCTCCCCCTTTAACAAATACTTTTCTCCCCCTTTTTCAACGAACCCAAAGGTCATTCCTTTGAAGTCTGTAACAGAGTAGAGATAACATTAGCACATTAGGGAAAACACATCATACCTCGGGGAGAGGGGGGGTCCCACATCCACACTATTTCAAGTGTGGGGAATTGACTAAACTCCCAGAGCCAGTCTATGTCTCTCAAATGCTGCCTTGGGTAAGGCCTTTGTCAGGATGTCTGTAACCTGTTGTTCTGTAGGCACATACTCCAACTTCACGATCCCCTGCTGAACTGTCTCCTTGATAAAATGATACTTTATCTCAATGTGCTTTGTCCTAGAGTGATGGACGGGATTTTTTCTGAGATTTATAGCACTTCAGTTGTCGCACTGGATTCCGATCGGAGACTTCACTTCAACTCCCATATCTTTAAGCTGCTTCTTCATCCACAATAATTGTGTGCACGCTTGACTGGACGCAATATACTCAGCTTCTACGGTGCTCAATGAAATGAAATCTTGCTTCTTTCTTAGCCAATAAATACACAGTCCACCAAGATAGAATGCACCTCCTAACATTGATTTTCTGTCATCTGCGGATCCGGCCCAGTCTACACCAGTATATCCCAATAACTCTGTCTGAGATTTTTCATTATATGTCAAACCGAAATCCACCATGCCCTTGATATACCAAAGTATTATTTTCCCTGTAAGCATGTTAATTTCCTTGGGATTACCATGATATCTCGCTGCTTGGCATGTGGCGAATACAATTTTAGTACCATGCTTTTGGTGCTTGTTTCGGCGAATATAACGCCTTCTTAAGCCTGAAAACATTGTTCTCATCCTCATGAATCAGAAAACCATCTGTCTACTCAATGTAAACTTATTCTTCCAGAAACCCATTTAGAAATGCAGTCTTTACATCCATCTGGAATTCTTTGAACTTTCTTTTCACTACAATGTCTAGGAATAATATGATTGTCTCCTGTCTTGCAATTGGTGCAAATGTCTCATCACCATCTATTCCCTATATCTGGGAGTCTCCTTTTCACATCAGTCGTGCTTTGTTTCGAATCACTGTGCCATATTCATTCATCTTGTCTTAATAGACCCATTTAGTCCTGATGACGTTTTTATCTGCTGGCCTCGAAATAATCTCCCACATCTGGTTCTTCGCAATCTGATCAAGCATTTTATTCATAACATGAACCCAGTTTTCAATGTCAGATGCATCAGAAAAGAATTTCAACTCTAATTGAGGTAGGAAAGATGTCTGCTGCAGTGACTTCATTATTCTTGTTTGAACAGGAGCTTCCTGATAACCAATGATATTCTTCCAATCAATTTCAGCTCAGCTCTTTGGCTTCCGTGTAGGCACAAACTAGACACTTTCATGTTCATCATCGGTTTATTCTTCTGAATCAGTATAAGCCACTTCTACTCTCCCTGTGTTTCTTTCTTCCCTCAATAAGAAACACCTGTGCCGAGTCATCCAATTATTGCATTGATGGCTCTTGAATCTGGTTTGGATATAGAATGCTCCCCCTGTGTTATACAACACTTCTATCTGTTAGGCCCAACGGTAGAGACTCATAACCATTATTCTCCACATGCACTATTTATACTAATCTGGCACTCAGTATCGAGCCATTAAACAAATCTCGAAGCCTACTGGGTTGGAACTTGGTGTAGGAAACAAGAGATGAAGCTAATAACACAATCACTTCTAATTGTTCTCAGTTTCTTCCTTTCATTTTCAATTCTGCTACCTGATTTGAATCAATTGAAACTGTAGAGCATATCACATCGACACTTCACATCCTTAGATACCACTTCCCCTTGGATCGTATCTCCCTAGAACCTGAAACACATGAATCATCAGTTAATATCATTTATATACATAGGAAGAGGGCGTGTTTCTTGAATCCTCAAGGTGAGGATAGTGGTTGATCCTGATGGGTCAACAATTTGATTCTTTCATGGAGCGCATCACATTCCTTTCGTGCTTCCTCCAGCTCCCTGGCCAACTTCAACTGCTCTGACCATATGACTAAGCATTCATTACCTGCATGCTGAGTCTTTTTCTGATATGAAGGTTCTGTAGGCCTGGCCTTTCTCACCATTTGGGGTTTAAACCCACTATTACACATTTCCATCTTTGATGTTCCACTAAAATTCTATTTCCCTTGATTCCTACTTTGAACAGGAATATCTTTTCTTTCCATCTTCCCTTGCTTCTTCCAACATTGCAAGGATCTTGCATCTTCTTCCAGTTTTCGTAGTGGAACACGACCTCTGAATTTTTCATTACATTCTTTTTTCATCTTTCTTTTATCAGATGTCTGAGTCACCACACTCTTTTTCACTGGTGGTGAGTCCTCCATTGAACATTTATTCTTCTTTATCATAGCTGGAGTAGATCTCCCCTTAATCTTCCAGGTTTGTTCACATTCTCTCCTTGAGAGCTGTTTTGAGTATAACAGATGAGGTGACTGATACACCTTTCATTCAGCTCCATGTGATTCCCCTGAGGCTCTAATCCTTTTCATTTCCTTGCCACTTTGTCTCTCAGTGTAGAATTTCTCATTATGCATCATTGGAGTCGAGAATATCCTTTCGAGTTCCTTTTCCCTTATTGTGTTCTTCTTAGTGCAATTTCTTGCCAAATGCCCATAATCTGAACATATAAAACATTTTCAATCAAAGGCATACCTCATTTCATCACTTCTATGTCGATATGCTGATACACCTTGAGTTCTTCTTCTGACATGGGGCTCTTGAGCTGCCTGACACATACTCATGGTGTGTCCCATTTTTCCACAGTAGTAGCATCTAATGGATGCTTTCCTCTGAGAGACTCTTCTCTCTGTTTTCTCATGATGTTTCTTCTTATTCTCATATTTATCAAAGTTTCTATTTTCATAGCCTGAAATGTATTCTAGAGCATGTAAACAGAAGCTTGATGTATGGCCATGAATCCTGCAGAAATAGCACATGTCGTCACTTCTTTTCATAGTTATCCTCTTAGGCCTATCTCCAGCACCTACATGATTTTCTCTATTTCTAGAGTTATTCACAGCTCTCTTCTTATCATGCATGGGAGGTGATTTATCAAATCCAATTCCATCTTTTCCGAAGCTTACTGGTCTTTGAGCTGAGAAAATATTATGTTGTTTCTCTTCAGAAATAGCATATTTGTTCTTCATTTTATCATCACTTGTCGAAGGATGATCAAATAGCAAGTGTAAGGCATCCTTCATTTTTGGCACTCCTTTAGCATTGGATTTCTCCACTTCCTTCATTACTACTTCTAGCTCCTCTTCCAACTTTTGAGTCTACGTCTCCCTTGATTCAAGTTGGACATCAAGTTCTCTCTTGAGAAGCTTCCCTCTACTCATCTCATCTTCCAACTCACGTGTCAGCTTATCCACCATGTCACTCTGCTCCTTTACTTTCAATTTTTCTTGAGCAACAGATTCAGAACAACATGCATTGTCTTGTTGTAGTCGTTGATTCTTCTGAACTAGCTCAGATAGCTGTGTATCAAGATCAACATTTCTGGCTTTCAGATTCTGAACTTCATCTGACTTATGACTCTCTTCATAATCACCAGCCTTTTGTTTTCCTTTTTATTTTAGCCATCTTTTGTAGTTCCTCACCCTGAGAATCATTCTTCTCCTTTAGGTCAGTTTCCACATCAATGAGCCTTTGATTTAAGCCTCTTAACTTGTTGACCTCAATTTCCAGTGCTTGGATCTGAATGTCTTTAGACTTAATTTCATCGGTGTTTCCAACATAACTTGGAATATCAGGTTCTTCGATGCACTTGACTTGACCTTTCACTTTTATCTTCAAGCCATCGATCTCCATTTTCTGTTCTTCAATCTTATGCTTATACTCAATAACTGATTCTGAGTTCTCTCGTGTTGATAACTTGAGTTTCTCAATTTCTTCCATCAACTCAGACTTCTCTTCTTCCTGCTGCTGCATATAGAGTTTGGCATCGTGAAAAACTTTGTTAGATTTCTTTGTTTTAGCTCTCTAAACATATATCTCCTCAAGAGCAGCCTCTAACTCAGCTCACATATCTATTCTTCCTTCAATTTCTTCTTCTGTTTCAGTATCACTCTGATGCTCATGTACTTCACTCATTCCAACATCATGATTGAGTGAATCAATCTTTTCCCCATCAGATTCATCCAGACCTTCCTTCAGCAAACTGGTTGATTCTTTTAATTGAATCACACTTTTTCCACACACACTTCCATACTATGGAATACCACCTGACTTCTGCTTCTTCTTGGATGATTTTCCCTTTGCCATGGCTCACCGATATAAGAGCAGACTGATTCTTTAAACACACAGATCAACTACACCAAGTCAGAGAAAACAAATCTGATAAAAGAAACCTATCCCTTTGATACCAATTTTTAGGGCCAATAGGGGCCTATATACCCTGATAGGGGGGCGGGGTGAATCAGGGTATGGATATTCTTTATCAATGTTCTTCCTACCCCACTGGATCTTGACCTCTTTATTACGAGGGTCACTTTGTTTGCTCTTGTGTGTGAACTATGATCACTTCTTTACTTCTTTATCTAATGATGATGCTTTGAATGCAATTCAGGGAAGCAAACAGGCAGACATAGAGATTTTTTCTTGGTTCACCCTCACTGGGCTACGTCCAAGGAGCATACGCCAACAAGTTTCCGGTCATACCAAATTCCACTAATCTTCACTAGATGTGGATACAATGTTCGGGCTAGATCACTTCAATTCCCAGGCTCACTGCCTTTACAAAGTTCAGGGTCAGCTCACTGCTTTCCCAAGGGTCACTCCCTATTTCTCTCTCTCTGGCTCACTGCCGGTGGAGAGGATCACCTACTTCTTCTTCCTAAGCTCACTTCTCCAGAAGGGAATCCACTAACAGTTTATAGACTTGTAGGTATCTTTATTTGCATGAATGCACACATCCTTAACTGATGTTGGATGCTCTGTTAATGTCCAAATTTTATCCACTGATGAATAGCACTTTGCCCCTGAACACTGGGCAATTCCTTTTGGAAACTCCTTCGCAAAGCACCCTACTTCGCGAAGCTCCCAATTTTGCGAAGCTCAAACAAGCCTTCGCGAAGCTCCTGCCTTTTCGCGAAGCTCTATCGCGAAGCACTCTAGCGATGGACAGACCTTCGCAATGCTTAGGCCGTCGCGGAGCTCCTGCCTCTCCGTGAAGCTCACTGAGCCAACTCGGGGCACACACCTTTCACGGAGCTAAAATAGCCGTCGCGAAGCTCCCCTTTCGCGAAGCACACTGCCTTCGCGAACCACCTCTGCGAACCAAGATCAATGGATTTTCTCTGAAAATTCTCTCTACTTCTCTTGAGGGGGGAGGCCTCTATTTATAGGCGATCCCACCGACCCTCGTCCCTTCCGCGTGAAGTCAACTCCATGTCATCTCAAATCGCGAAGCTCCAATGATTCCGCTGGAATTCTGTCCAAATCGCGAAGCACCACGGCACATTGCCGTTCGCGAAGCTTGACATAGTCGCGAAGAATCACCATCAACATACCTTTGCGACTTCGCCGCGAAGCTCCCTCACGAATCCTTTCTCCGCCGTGATGCGCTTCAGCCTCTGCTGTTCGCGAAGCTTGACGTAATCGCGAAGACTCACCGCCTCCATTCTTCTTGTCTTCGTGATTTCCAAATCATGAATCCTATCTTCACGAAATTCATGCCATTTCCATATTAAATTACGATCTTCATGGAAATCCTATTATCGCGATGCTCACCAACCTCCAAATTTTGGACCCCAGAAATTTGGCAAACACTGGGAAACAGAGCCACCATGTACTGCTCTTTTGTACCGCCTCCAGATCATCCATTCCTTTGTCATCGTTCTTTGTCAACACGGATTGTCAAAAAATTCTCGGGAACTCGACAATTCTCCATGAAAACCTGTTTTGTCAACAAACACAATCAACCCAAAAATACTGCAAAGTTACCTTGAGCGATTTTTGCCCAACATTTTTTTAACGTACGCAGTGACAATGACCGTTTCCGCCGCCGCGAGTATTATTTGGTATTTGGCTTCCTCAAAAAGTCGTAATATTTTTAAAATAAAATAAATACCTTATACTCTTTTATGTATTTTAGTAATGAAAATGGTTTTGATAAAGGATTCTATTATGATATATTGTGATTGAAATGTGGAAATGTTATCATTCCTTTATATTGGTTTTATGTTTTATGATTTTATATTGGTACTTGGACATTTGACGGGTGGTTACATGATAAACCATATGACAGGTGGTGCCGTGAATACCCGGACGGGTGGTTACATTATAACCTCCAATACATTGGGTATGGAAGTCGGCCGTATGGCTATTCCATTAAGTATGTATGGAAATTGGCCGTATGGCTATTCCATTAAGTGATATGTCTGGAAGTTGACCGTATGGTTATTCCACTTAAGTATGTTTATGTCCCATGTTACCTTTATATATGTTATGTGTTCTTTATAGGGGTTTTATGGTAATCCTTTGGTTACAAAAAGGTAAGTAATGATACTTTATTCAGTGAAGAGTTTCTACTACTTCATGAAGGTGAAGGTATTACTTTGATAGAGTATACATGGTTTACTTGATGTTTGAAAAGCTAACAGTTTTTATTCATTGTGTATCCCTTACTAAGCTTTTTATGCTCACCCCAAGTTTTTTGAAATGTTTTTCACAGGACTTAATGTGGAATAAGGTCAAGGATGGGATCAAGGGAATGTCATGCTATATAAAACATGGAACTCGACATGTATCTTTTTAAGAGTTTTTTTATTATGGAAACTTATTATAAGTTTCTACTTTATAATCTTTTGAGATGTAATAGTTATGTTCTAATTCTCTGAAACTCTAAACCTGAAAAGATCCTCAATGTGAATTATTCATTTAATTCAATATTAAGTAAGGTTTAAGGCCGGAGCCTTATAGTTGGTATCATAGGTCGGTTTAGAAAACTTTAGGAGTTAGAAAAGTGTTAAATTATAATATGATTGAAATGATATATCATTTACAGATTACCATGTTGCTTCACCTAAGATATTTCTGTGTTCAGAATGGTTTTCCGCAGAGGAAACAAAGAAGCTATGTTGGGACGACATCAGGAGGAAGACAACCTTCCTAATCAGCAACCTGAGATGGTCGGAATCGGAACTGAACAGTTTGTTGCAGTGATGGCACAGTTGACTCAGGCTATAAATGGTGGTGGTATCCATGCACGAGATAAGCCAGATCAACCGCAGAGGAACATGTCAGTGGTGGAACATTTCATGAGGCAACATCCCCCATCATTAAGAGGATCATCTGACCCTGTGCAAGCTGAAGGGTGGATTAAAGCACTGGAGAAGATTTTTGATGTCATGGGGTGTTCAGAACATCAAAAGGTTAGTCTTGTTGTTTACCATTTTGAAGGTGAATCTGATCAGTGGTGGTCAATGGTGAAAAATATCAGGGATAGTGATGAGATTGAAGATCTTCACTGGGACGAATTCAATGGTATGTTTCTTGATAAATATTTTCCTAAGGTGGTTCACCTTAGGATAGAAAAACAGTTCCTAGAACTGAGGCAGGAGGATGATTCAGTGGCTTCTTATGAAGAAAAGTTCACTCGAATGGCAAGGTATGCTCCAAACTTCATTCGAGATATTGATAGTAAAATAAACCGTTTTTACTCAGGGTTTAAGCCAAAGTATAGAAGGAATTTAGCTTCTCGTGAGTTCAAAAGTTATGAAAAACTTGTTTAATATGCATAGAAAGTGGAAATGGAGTTTGCCGATGATCAGGTGTTCTATGACAAACAACAGAATAAGAGGTCTAGTTGGCAGGCAAAGGGGAAGAATTCATCAAATAAGCAAGGAGGAAAGAAAACCAAATATCCATCCTGTGAGAAGTGTGGTAAAATGAATCCTGGAGAATGTTTATCCATGTCTGGTAAGTGCTTACAGTGTGGTAATTCTGGTCATATTGTTCGTAACTGTAAGGAAGAGGATCAAGCAGGAAATGAAAAGCCAACGGTAAGATGTTTTAAGTGTAATGAAATGGGTCATTATGCAAATGAGTGTCCAACAAAGAACTCAACTGGGGGAATGCAGCCAGACTAAAAGCAGAAAGGGGTGGTGAAATCCTTTGAAACAACTTCAGCAGATGTTGGGCCATCGAATGAAGTGGTATCAGGTACACTATTTGTTTGTTCAGATTATGCCAATGTGTTGTTTGATTCAGGGTCTACACACTCTTTCATTTTTGAGAAGTTTTCTAGTAAATTGAAAATTCCATCTCAGGATATAAACCCTGAACTTTTGGTAAAAACACCCGGAGGGAACTTTGAGACAAAAAGGAATTATAAGAACCTTCCTATCCTTGTGTGTGGAAAGAATCTACCAACAAACCTTATTGTTTTGCCTCTAGTAGAGTTTGATGTTATTTTGGGCATGGATTGGCTTTCTGTTTATCATGCTTAGATTGTCTGCAGAGCTAAAATGGTTTATTTTTAGAAATATTTTCAGTTTGTGTACAAGAATGAACCCTTGATTTTGATAACATATCAGGACGTTGAGAAACTAGTAAAAGATTGAAATGAATGTTACCTTGCACATATTGTTGAAAATAAAGGAACTGTTCAGATTAATGATGTGCCAGTGGTAAATGAGTATCTTGATGTTTTTCCTGATGAGTTGCCTGGTATTATTCATGATCGGGAAGTTGAATTTACTATTGACTTAGTTCCTGATTCTAATCCAATTTCAAAACCCCCTTACCGAATGGCTCAAGTTGAACTTTTAGAGTTAAGGAAACAATTGCAGGAGTTATTAGATAAAGGTTTCACTCGACCTAGCACATCACCATGGGGTGCTCCTGTCTTGTTTGTTAAAAAGAAAGATGGATCAATGAGACTTTGCATTGATTATAGAGCCTTGAATAATATTACTGTTAAGAACAAGTATCCATTGCCTCATATCGATGATTTGTTTGATGAGCTCCAGGGAGCTCAGTATTTTTCGAAGAATGACTTGAGGTCGGGGTACCATCAGTTGAAAGTAAAAGAAGCAGACGTTCCAAAGACTGCGTTCTGTACTAGATATGGCCATTATGAATTTGTAGTTATGCCTTTTGGGTTAACCAATGCACCTGATGTATTAATGGACCTTATAAATAGAATTTTCCATGAGTTCTTGGATAAGTTTTTGGTTGTTTTCATCGATGATATTTTGGTGTTTTCTAAAAGTAAATAGGAGCATGAAAGTCTTTTAAGGGTTATCTTCCAAACCTTAAAAGAAAAGAAACTATATGGAAAATTCAGCAAGTGTGAGTTTTGGTTACAACAAATTTCTTTCCTGGGTCACATTGTTTCGAAAGATGGCATAACTGTTGATCCTACTAAAACAAAAGTTGTTGATGAATGGCCAAGACCCACAAATGTAACCGAGATCCGTAGTTTTCTTGGTTTGGCAGGTTACTACCGAAGGTTTGTTGAAAATTTTTCACGGTTATCTAGTCCAATGACTAAGATAACTCGTAAGGGTGTTAAGTTCATCTGGACAAAAGAATGCGATGTTTGTTTTCAGGAGTTGAAAAGAAGATTGGTGAATGCTCCAGTTTTGGAACTTCCTTCAAGAAATGGTGAGTTTGTTATATACAGTGATGCTTCGTTGAAGGGACTTGGCAGTGTCCTTATGCAGAATGATCAGGTAATTGCTTATGCTTCACGACAGTTGAAAACTCATGAGGTAAATTACCCTACACATGATTTGGAATTAGCTGCTATTGTCTTTGCTTTAAAAATTTGGAGGAATCATTTGTATGGAGTAAAGTGTGAAATATATATTGATCACAAAAGTATAAAGTATATATTCACTCAGAAATAATTGAACATGAGACAGAGGAGATGGATGGAATTAATCAAGGATTATGATTGTACAATTCACTACCATCCGGGAAAATCAAATAAAGTGGCCGATGCTTTGAGTCAAAAAAGTAATGCTTCATTAACCATGCTACATTTGGAACGAGATCCTTTGGTTTTTGATTTGATGAACTTTGTCATAGAATTTGTTGGTGCCGGAAGTCCTTCTGTATTGTTTCAGGTATCAGTGAAATCTTCTCTATCAGACAGAATCAAGCAAGCACAGAAGCAAGACATTGAGTTGCAGAAAAAGGTAGAGCTGGTTCAGGAAGGTAAGTTGCATGAATTAAACACTGATAATGATTGTGTTTTGAGGTTTGGGAAGAGATTATGTGTGCCTTGTGATTCACAGTTGAAGAATGAGTTGTTATGTGAGGCTCATTGTTCCCTGTTTTTAGTTCATCCTGGCAGTACTAAGATGTACAGAGATCTACGGGAGTATTACTGGTGGGATGGAATGAAAAGAGATATTGCTGATTTTATTATGAAGTGTTTAACATGTCAGCAGGTTAAAGCAGAGCAGCAGTTACCTAAAGGGATGCTTCAGCCTTTACCAGTGCCAGAGTGGAAATGGGAAAACATATCCATGGACTTTGTTGTGGGATTACCGAGGACATCTCGAGGTAATAATGAAATCTGGGTTATTGTTGATCGCTTGACTAAATCTTCTCATTTCATTGCTATATGAGATACTTTTTCCCTAGATCAACTTTCCCGTTTGTATCTTAAAGAGATAGTCAGGTTACATGGATTTCATCTCTCCATTGTATCTCACCGTGATCCCATGTTTACTTCTAACTTTTGGAAAGGCCTTCAGAAGTCGTTGGGTACTGAATTAAATTTTAGTACAGCTTTTCATCCTCAGTCAGATGGGCAGTCAGAATGAACAATTCAGACCTTGGAGGATATTCTACGAGCTTGTTCAATGGATTATCAGGGAAGTTAGGACCAACATCTTTCTTTGGTTGAGTTTTCCTATAATAATAGCTTTCATTCCAGTATACAGATGGCACCATTTGAGGAATTATATGGGAAACGGTGTCGAACTCCAGCATTTTGGGATGAAGTGGGTGAAAGGAAGCTGATGGGACCAGAATTGGTTGAAGAGATGGCATAAAAAGTTCAGTTGATTCAGAAATACATGAGAACAACTCAGAGCAGGCAGAAGAGTTATGCGGATAACCAGAGAAAGGATCTATCTTTCGAGGTAGGTGATCATGTTTTTCTCAAGGTTTCTCCTTGGAAAAGTGTGATGAGATTAGGTAAGAAAGGAAATCTGAGTCCAAGGTTCATTGGACCATATGAAATTCAGGAGAAAGTTGGATCAGTTGCTTATCGAGTGGCTTTACCTTCGAGTTTATCTCAGGTACACAATGAATTTCATGTTTCGATGTTGAGGAAGTATATGCCAGATCCATCTCATGTTTTGAGTCTAGAGGTAGTTCAGCTGGAGGAGAACCAATCTTATGAAGAACAACCAGTCCAGATTCTTGACCACAGGGAGCAGGTGTTACAGAATAAGATGATTCATCAGGTAACGGTTTTGTGAAAAAACCATGTGATTGAAGAGGCAACGTGGAAATCTGAAAATGCTATGAGGGATAAATACCCCCACTTATTTTGATAAGTGAATAAAATTGCGAGGAAGCAATTACCAAAATGGGGGAAGGATGTAACATCCCAGGTAAATAAAGAATAAAGAATTTTTATATTTATTAATATTTACGAATTAAATATTAATTTTAATTAAAAGGGGTTTGTACGTTCGATAGCGTACTCGATACGCAACGATGAGTTTCTTTGAAAACTTACGTTGCACACTAGTAATAAAATAATATTATTTTAAATGTTAGTTAACACGTAGCCGTTGTACTGGCAGGAATGGATAGAACTAACTAAAATGTGATTATATATGTTTTTAAATGTTTTTACATTTACCCAATAAAAGATAAAGGCTTAAAATACGGAAAGAATTCAATTTTAGGCATTTATACCCTAATTTTCACTAAGGGTTCACTTATCACCTTTTGACGGCGAACCGTCATTAAATATAGTTTTGATCAATCTTATAAATTCTATTGGACCAAATATAACTCTTCTTTAGAATCCGGACATCAAAATTTACTTTGTGTAAATTTTTGGTATCTTTCCGATAAAGTTCATTATTTTAATGAATAGTGTAAAATGTTCTATTTTAATTCAAAACCTCTTTTTAATATAATTTATTTATAGGATTAGATTATCATTTGAATTGGTTTTAAAGTGAAATTAGAAAATATTTTTACCATTAAATCCAATAGTGGTCGTTGGAATTAATTTCACTTTGAAATTGGACTTAAACTAGTGTCAATCTTTTAATACTTATTGTTCCATAAAAACACGCTATTTGCTCTGACAGCGGGAAATAATTTTTAAATTAATTAATGCAACTTATATTTTGTGAATTTTGTAAAATGGACTTCATTCTTGAATTCGGAATATCAAATATAGCTTAGGGTGAATTTTGGGTGTTTTTCTGAAAAACTTCAATTTTAGATGAATTGTGAAACAACTAAGTGGTACTTATAAAAAATGATTTTTCATTTAAATGAAATTTTACCACTTCTGTGTTTTGAATTTTAAAAAATCCGACATACATGGTTGTCATTAAGAAGTAAAATTTGGTTCAATGAGATAAAAATATTTTTTTGTTGAATAGTAACTTATTATGTTTTTAATCGTGATTAGAGGTAATTAGTGCAATTTAAGGAAAAAATGATATTATAATAAAATGAAAATACCTTGACACATGTCCTACCCTTATTGGATGTGTCCTGTCCGACCACGACAAGCCATGGGTCAACTTGGGGACCCCATGGAGCCACTTTGGTTGGGAAATGACATAAATAACTTTTTATTTAATGTTAAAGTAAAAATGACACACACATGAAATGTTTTACTAAAAAAAATTTTACATGGGGTTATACAAGTCCGATTTTTGACTATAAATAGTAATTGGAAAGCTAAAAAGAGTTCCTACATCATAGTATTTTTTTAATAATTTTTAGACATTAAATAAATTAAATTATTTATGACATCATGATGATGCAGCGATGACCTCATTATTTTACGATTTAAATAAAATGGAAAGATAATGTAATATCTAATACCTACACATGTCCAAAACCTATTGGATGAGTGGATTTCGAACCCTTATCACCTTAACCTAGAAATACATCAATGTGGGTCCTCTTAAATCCGAATACCATTTTAAAATAAAGTGACTTTTCTTTACTTTCCAAGAGTACCCCTCCTCTCCTCTTATAAAAGGCCCCCACCTCTACCTCCTTACCCACACTCCCAAAGCCTTTGGCTCGGCCAACCCCTTCCCATTTTGGCTCTACACATCCCTCTATTACTCCTTGAAGCCTCACATTGGACAGACGTCTTTTCAAGGAAGCTTTTGAGCTCAAACCAAAGGGTGTTACCCGATTTTAAGGTAATGTCTTCTTTTGAGTCCTTTTGTTTTATTTTGCTTCTCCAACCCCCCTAAACTCTTTTTATTATTTTCTTTTGTAACAAATCCAGTATCCTCAATATAATAGGATGTTTTTATAAGAAGGTTTCGAGCTACACTTACACACACCTACGTCTAATGGTTAAAGAACATACTGTTTCTGTGGATGGAGAATTTCTGCCTCCCGAAACGATGATTGTTCACCATTATTTTAACACCTTAAAAGGTGGCCATTAAGATGAAACTATATTTATATATGATATATAATATGTTTATGTTTTCCTTAAGCTTCTGTATTTTTCATTTTTGGCATACCTTTATGGTTTCCATTATGGGTAAACACGATATCTTCATTTAAGGAAGTGCGGACTACCGCCCCCTCAAAGTGATGTGATTCGTTAATGCCATATGTGAGACGTATAAAGGATGGATTTAATGTTATTATATATTATTTTATACTGGAATTATAATATACCTCTATATCATTATTATTTCTTTCCATTAAAGTATGATATAGAAATGAAAGTAGCGTTCATGCGTACGTACGGCTTACCGTCTCCATGAACGGTGCATTTCATTTCTTATCCCCAAATGTAATGTACTATTAAAAGTACATGTATATAATGGATATATATAATGAATGATATATCTAAATGATTAATATAATTCTGGAATTAAAATATACATACCTCTCATTTAGTTTTAATTCCATTAATATGACAAAGAAATGAAAGTAGCGTTCATGCGTACATACGGCTTACCGTCTCCATGAACGGTGCATTTCATTTCTTACCTCTAAATTATTATGTAATATTATAAATACATGTATATTCTGGATATATATTATATATATGATATCCAAATCAGGAATTTCATTCTGGATATAAAGAACCTTTGACCACACGAACAACATGTAATTGTAAGAAGTCCACTTTCGACTAAAGAACCAAATATCGACAAAACAAACATTATTAACATAAATGGCTACATAATGTTTATAAAATGGCAAGAAGTGATATAAAAGGAATAATGAACTTTAAAAAGGTTCTTAATCAAGTAGAAATTAACTCATGTTTATTATTCAGGATGTTAAAGAATGATCGAGTCAAGTCGGACCTGAGGTAAGGGACTTCGTCTCAATCTCCTTTCATTGAGGCATATTTTGTTTTATACACAACTTTATTTTATACGGTGTATAAACCCCTTTTACTTTTACTTTTATACAAAAGGAATCTTTTTCTATGAAGCGTTTTACTAAATGAAAAAAGGAATGTTTTTTTAACGTACGCGGTGACAACGACCTTTTCCGCCGCCGCGAGTATTATTTGGTCTTTGGCTTCCTCAACAAGCCGTAATGTTTTTAAAATAAAATAAATACCATATACTCTTTTATGTATTTTGGTATTGAAAATGGTTTTGATAAAGGATTCTATTATTATATATTGTGATTGAAATGTCAAAATGTTATCATTCCTTTATATTGGTTTTATGTTTTATGATTTTATATTGGTACTTGGAAATTTGACGGGTGGTTACATGATAAACCATATGATGGGTGGTGCCGTGAATACCAGGATGGGTGGTTACGTTATAACCTCCAATGCATTGGGTATGGAAGTCGGCTGTATGGCTATTCCATTAAGTATGTATGGAAATTGTCCATATGGCTATTCTATTAAGTGATATGTGTGGAACTCGACCGTATAGTTATTCCACTTAAGTATGTTTATGTCCCAAGTTACCTTTATATTTGTTATGTGTTCTTTATATGGGTTTTATGGTAATCCTTTGGTTACAAAAAGGTAAGCAATGATACATTATTCAGTGAAGAGTTTTTACTACTTCATGAAGGTGAAGGTATTACTTTGATAGAGTATACATGGTTTACTTGATGTTTGAAAAACTAACAGTTTTCATTCTTTGTGTATCCCTTACTGAGCTTTTTATGCTCACCCCATGTTTTTTGATATGTTTTTTACAGGACTTAATGTGGAATAAGGTCAAGGATGGGATCAAGGGAATGTCATGCTATATAAAACATGGAACTAGACATGTTTCTTTTTAAGACTTTTTTTATTATGGAAACTTAGTAGAAGTGTCTACTTTATAATCTTTTGAGATGTAATAGTTATGTTCTAATTCTCTAAAACTCTAAACCTGAAAAGATCCTCAATGTGAATTATTCATTTAATTCAATATTAAGTAAGTTTTAAGGCCGGGGCCTTATAAATACTATGAAACATCTCATTATCTCTTTATCCTTTCATTATGCACATATCATATACCTTCCAAAAATATTTGTGAGGTGCCCAGATCAGTGTGAATCACTGAGAGGGGGAGGGGGTGAATCAGTGATCCTTTAAAACTTTTTTACTAATTGATTCTTAATCAATTAAACCTCTATGGCTGGTTAAAGCCTCGATCCACTCTTCTTGTATCTCTCAACCTTTCCCGGATAATGCAGTAATGAAAAGGCACAGGACACAAGGATTTACAAGGTTCGGCACCAAAGGCCTACATCCTTGCCATGCTCTCCAAGCATGGATTCTCCATTATAACCTGTTAAAATTACAATGGTCGATACAGAGTCCCACTGTATCTCTCCTGAGTCCCACAGGAGGGTCTTTATACTGCTTCACACAGTGTTACCAGAGTCCCACTGGCCTGCTCCAGAATCCCACTGAAGACTTCTTCTCCCTGAGTCCCACAGGGTCTTCTCTTGGCTCCTCGAGTCACACGAGTAGCTCTTCTTCACTTTAAGTTCTTCAAGTAACTTCAGCAGTCTGGGATAAAGACTGCTGGCCTTGCTCTGTACCTCTGATCACTTGTGATGATCAGGATCTTCTCAATCTACTGAAAACTCAGACACCCAATCTCTTTAACTTTAGTCTGGCTCAGTCTCAGTTCACTTCAACATCATGCACTGAGTGCATGGCAACTCTTCAAGATCTTCAAGTCTTGGACTCCTCAGATGCACACCACTGATTTAGCACTGTTCACGTGTGCACGTGCATGCATGCATGCATGCACTTTCCCTTTCTTCTTCTTGGTGCAGTAGACCCACAAAGGGTGTAGTATCTTTAAGCACACACCTTCACTGAACTTCACACACTTAATTCAATTTTCTTACACACTTAGAGTGTGTTCTACTTTAGTGTGGGTCACTCCTTCTTCTTCTTCTAATGTGTATACACTTTTAGTGCACACACTAGGTTCGGCCTTTTAGTTCTTTTGCACACACAAATGCCTATGGCCTTCTTCCCTTCTTGTGCACACACCTAGGCTTCGGCCAACTTCTTGCTCACTTTATACACACACTTAATGAGTGTGGTCTTCTAACCACTTGGCACACACTTGGCCTTTCACTTTATCTTGCACACAAAAATGCCCGTAGGGTGTATTTGCACTTTGCACACACAATCTTGGCTATGACCTATTCTTTCTTTGACACACACTAACTTAGGTTTAGTTGTGGTCTTCTTGTTCACTTAGCACACACACAAGGCCACTGCCTTTTTTTCAAATGCACACACAGAGTGCAAGTCTCGGCCAAGGTGTGTTCATGTCCACTTTGCACACACACAAATAGTGTGGTCTTCACTTGTTGCACACACTTGGGTTCACCTTTATTTGCACACACACACTAAGTATGCATTCTACTTCAATTGGCACACACCCACTGTCCGTAGGTGATTTTCTTTGTTTGCACAAGGCTACGGCCTTCCTCTTCTTTTTGCACACAAAGGCACAAAGGCCTTGGCCTCCTCTTGCTCACACCTGTATACCAACACAAATGAAGGCGCGCAAGGTCCTGGTTGAGCCGCGGGCAATTTCTTCTTCAACAGATGCACAAGGTATGAGACGCGGCCTCTCTTCCTCAACTCTGCCGAGCAAGGCTCAAGCCACAAGGGCCGCGCAAGCCACGGGTGCAAGGCACCGCGGGCGCGCAAGTGCTACCGCGCAGGGGGCACGGTGCACAGAGGGGGCGCACAACTTTGTGCTGCCCAAACTCCTTCCTGTCGCGCAAAGGATAGCGCACAGGGGACTCCTCCTTCTCCTTCTCCTCTTTCGCGCAAGGGGTGCGCGAAAGGAACTCCTTCGGGCCTCGGGTGGCACCGAGAACAACAGCCGCGCAAGTGCTTTGCGCGGCTGCTTCTTCTTCGCGAGGCAGAGGCACACGCGGGACTTCTGATTTTCAAGAAAGGATCAGCAAGCAAAATGAGAGCCTCTGGCTCTTCTTTTATAGGCAGAGGGATGCCCGAATCATCCTCGTGCGATAAATCTCAAACTCCCGAGATCTTCGGATCTTTAAAGATTTTTTCAAATCTCGTTTTCTTTCCTCTGTTTCACGCGGGATCTTCCTCTTTAATTTCCTCTACGTGCATGCGACTCATAACGCATGCACGGCCTTCGGTTAAGGCTCATCCCATGCAAAAACACAAACCACGTGGCCTCGGCAGCTTCGCTTGCCTCGGCCGAACTCGAAATCCCTCATTTGTTGCATGCAAGCCAATTTTAAGGCATGGATGTATTCAGTGTAGCCAGACGAGTCGGATGGACGTCTTAGATCCTTCAGAGGTGGCCGGGAACTCGAAAACCGGCCTCGGGTAGCCTCTGGTTCATCGGAGGCTCATGGGGAGGCTTCGGACGAGCTCGGCGAAGGAGACGACGCTGGGAGCCGTCGGATCGCCATTTAAATGACCGCGGACGGCTCAGATTATAACATCGCCGCGGAGATGGATCGTACGGTGGAGATCTCGCGTGAGATCAAACATGCGGCCAGGATTAGATCCCGGGATAAAAATCCCGTCCCACATCGAATCGGCCAGCGTTTTTGCTGCGGTTTATTACCCTGGCGCTGCCTCAACACGCCAGTTGAACTTCTCCCTCCACGGTGCCGCCCCGCACCGTGTTCTCCCTGCGGGCGCGCTCTGCGCCCACTCTCTGCTCCTGCGGGCGCGCTCCTAGCGCCCACTATGCATCCTGGGTGCGCGGGCTTCACCACCGCGTGCCCTCGGGGGCTTACACACGGCCCCCCTGCCTCTCGAGCTTGCACCATGGGATCCCCCATGGGCGTGGCGCCTAGTGCCCATATGAGCCGTGGGGTTGAACCCGTGGGCTGGCTTGAGATGGCCAATTTTTTGGCAAAGGACAAGAACCTAGACATTGTAAAAACAAAGTCCTTCTCCATATAAAACATGCCAAATGCCAAATGCCTCCTTCTTCTAAGCCATTCTTCCTCCTCTTTATTTCTTCTTCTTCATTAGAATTCATCATCCTTCTTCAACATATATTCATCATTTAAGAATGGAATTCTTGAAGGTTCTTCCTTCAACCGATGCTCCTGAATCAAATAATTTATCAAAATTCTTCAATGATCCAATCAGAGATCAAGTTGGATCTTCTTCAAATTCTCATGCACTAAGTGATAGTGCATGGACTTTATTAATCCACTTCATCCACTTAGAAGTAGTGAATGGATCTTCATCAACTCCTCATGCATTGTCACTACAATGCATGGTCTTTTAGTCATGTTGTGACATTGTATCCAGTTGATACAAGTTCTATGAACTTAAAAGATCAGTTCAACAATCGTCTGATTTTCTAGAGAATGTTTCAACCACATCTCCTATGCCACTTAGTGAATCTCCTAAGTGACATGCATCTTAGTACCATGGCCATTCTCCTTCATCACCATCACCATCACATCCTTTGACATTCACATCTTGACTCCCTGACATCCATTCATTCCAAGACAACTTCATGCCTCATTGACAACAAATGCAACACAATGCACTTCAATCTCCCCCTTTGTATTTGTTGTCAATACACTCCTTCAGCACATATGAATGGGTCAATATGTGTGCCAATATTTCTCCCCCTTATTGGCAATCAAATGCAAAGGTGTGGGGTGGTTTGCTTTCAAAATATGTCTTCCTCCCTTATAAAAGTATTTTCTTGTAAAACACTGAGAGAGGGATGATGTCACATGTTCTCTTTAGCAAAGAACCTTTAGTACATCAGCTCTAAGTCTACTTGGGCTAACCCGGTGTAGAAAACAAGAGTGATATAACCAAGGTACTCAATGCTGTCCATAATTCTCTACACATGTGAGATCATGCTTAGGAGTTTGAAAATTTTTCAGATATAACAATGAATTGCTAAATCCTGCACATACTTCACAAGACTCATTAGAAAGTTCAGTGCTAAGATAAAGCTCCCCCTTTCATCCATTTGTCTTCAATCCATACTCCCCCTTAATTGACAAGATAAACTCAATTAAGAAACAAGGGATGAAAGTATGATTGGAATACCTTCACTTTTCTCAAGATGGAATTAAATATCAGAATCCCATCTTCTCCAGATTGGCTCCCCCTCAAGGGGTGCACTCCATTCTGTCCAAACCATCCTCCAGCTAAGAATGATCATCATCTTCAATTCCCTGCAATGTCAGCACATGTATATACCAAGAGTATAAGGGAATAAGATGGAACCTCCTTGGTTCATCAATGTGAACAACAAGGTTGAGAAGATTCTCTCAACCGAGATGTCCCATTTTCACCAGTCTTCACACTTGCACATTTGATCTTCATTGATGTTTGTGCTGGTGTGGTTCTCAACCCATCTTCATGTGAAATCTTTTTCTTCCCTTTTGCTTTAGCAAATGCCAGAGCTTCATCTTCAGCTTTTTGTAGTTCTCTGGCAAGTTGCAACTGATGTGGCCATATGACAAGTATATCATTTGGAAGAGTGGCCTCAGTTTTGGAAGTTCCACATGGTTCTTTCGATGATGCTAAGCTACCTCTCTTAGGCAACTTATTTTCAATCAATCCCTTCTTCTTCTGGATTGATTGTCTTTTGGAGTTCAGTCTTCTTCTATTTAGTTTCATGGCTTCTTTACAAAGGTCCATGATGTGTCCTTTCTTTCCACAGTAGAAGCATTTCTTGGTGGTCCTTCTGGATGACTCACCCTTCTTGGATTTAGACTCCAAGGACTTCTCTTCATTCTTCAAACTCTTCTTGGGAGCATCTTCCACTTTCTTCTGCTTGCTTCCCAAGGAATCTCTTTTAGCCAGGTTCAGTGATCTTCTCTTCATTCCAGCTTTGGATACAGTTGGAGATTGACATGTATCATTCTTTTGACCACTTTTGCATTCATCCCAGATGTTGTCAAGTAATCCAAATCTGTTAGCAGTAAACAGATGTCTCTGGACCTGTGGATGCTGCTTCTTTCCTTCTGGCTTGCTCCCCCTTGGCATGGGCTTCCTCTGTGCTTTGGCATTCAGTGGATTGTACCAACAATCCTTTGCACAATTCCCATACTTGTTACAACACCAGCATTGTCCCACGAATCTAGACCTCTTCAGTCCTTCTGATTGTAGGGTACTTTTCTTGACCTGTTGTGCTGTTTCAGGAGAGTTCTGCTTCTTCATTTTCTTCATCCATACTTGTTTGGATTCATTCTTCCATCCTGCACTTTTTGTGGAAACACAATTAGAAGCATTAGTACAAGATGGGGTGGATGGTACCTTCTTTCTAGAAGATGTTGCACTTTTATTGGAGGATGTCTTTCTCTTAGAATCATCCTGCTCAAAGCATACTTGAGTAGCAACATTTCTCCTTTCAGCTGTCTGGGAGGCTTGGGCTTTGGGTGATTGCTGATTTTTCAATATCACATCCAGTTCTAAGCATTTCATATTGAGGGAGTTCTTCTCATCCTCAATAGTTCTTAGCCTTCCTTCCCATTTCTCTTCCAGCTGTTTTATCTGGTCTTCATGCATCTGCTTCATTTCAAGCAATGAGTTGTCAAGCTCCTTCACCCTTTTGACTTTGTCTTCTAGTTGAGCATCCCTGACAACCATTGACACTTTGTGCCTCTTTTCCAGTGCATGGACAACATCTTTGACTATTATCATAAAGATGTCTTTCTCAGAAAGGCTCGTTTGCAATTCTTCAGCAGTATCTTCATATCTTTCATTGCAAAGGGACACTGTTTCATCTTTGGCATTTACCAGCTTTCTGAGAGTGTTGGTTATGCCAACCCTTTTTGCCAATTGGACTTCCAGAGAATTGGCTTCATCTTCTAGCTGTAATTTTTCTTCTTGAAGATCAAGGAGGCCTGTAGCTATACACATTGCAATTTCCTTGGGGACTCTCTTCTGAAGATATTTGATTGCATTTAGAAGATCATTGTTCCTTTCATCTTCATCACAGCTAGAGCAGGCTTCATCAGAAGAATGATAAAAGGAATTGTCATCTGATGTGACTTTCACATTTCTTTCCATAGAAGGAGTTTCTCTGATTGCAGCAACCTTCTTCCTCATCTTCTTTGCCTGTTTCTTCATTCTGTTTTTCAGAGTCTTGGCAGATATCTCCATTTGAGGCTCTTCTTTTATTTCCTCAAATCTGCACTCCATATAGACTCCCTTGGATCTTTTAGAGGGAACCTCGCTCTGATACCAATTGAAGTGCCCAGATCAGTGTGAATCACTGAGAGGGGGAGGGGGTGAATCAGTGATCCTTTAAAACTTTTTTACTAATTGATTCTTAATCAATTAAACCTCTATGGCTGGTTAAAGCCTCGATCCACTCTTCTTGTATCTCTCAACCTTTCCCGGATAATGCAGTAATGAAAAGGCACAGGACACAAGGATTTACAAGGTTCGGCACCAAAGGCCTACATCCTTGCCATGCTCTCCAAGCATGGATTCTCCATTATAACCTGTTAAAATTACAATGGTCGATACAGAGTCCCACTGTATCTCTCCTGAGTCCCACAGGAGGGTCTTTATACTGCTTCACATAGTGTTACCAGAGTCCCACTGGCCTGCTCCAGAATCCCACTGAAGACTTCTTCTCCCTGAGTCCCACAGGGTCTTCTCTTGGCTCCTCGAGTCACACAAGTAGCTCTTCTTCACTTTATGTTCTTCAAGTAACTTCAGCAGTCTGGGATAAAGACTGCTGGCCTTGCTCTGTACCTCTGATCACTTGTGATGATCAGGATCTTCTCAATCTACTGAAAACTCAGACACCCAATCTCTTTAACTTTAGTCTGGCTCAGTCTCAGTTCACTTCAACATCATGCACTGAGTGCATGGCAACTCTTCAAGATCTTCAAGTCTTGGACTCCTCAGATGCACACCACTGATTTAGCACTGTTCACGTGTGCACGTGCATGCATGCATGCATGCACTTTCCCTTTCTTCTTCTTGGTGCAGTAGACCCACAAAGGGTGTAGTATCTTTAAGCACACACCTTCACTGAACTTCACACACTTAATTCAATTTGCTTACACACTTAGAGTGTGTTCTACTTTAGTGTGGGTCACTCCTTCTTCTTCTTCTAATGTGTATACACTTTTAGTGCACACACTAGGTTCGGCCTTTTAGTTCTTTTGCACACACAAATGCCTATGGCCTTCTTCCCTTCTTGTGCACACACCTAGGCTTCGGCCAACTTCTTGCTCACTTTATACACACACTTAATGAGTGTGGTCTTCTAACCACTTGGCACACACTTGGCCTTTCACTTTATCTTGCACACAAAAATGCCCGTAGGGTGTATTTGCACTTTGCACACACAATCTTGGCTATGACCTATTCTTTCTTTGACACACACTAACTTAGGTTTAGTTGTGGTCTTCTTGTTCACTTAGCACACACACAAGGCCACTGCCTTTTTTTCAAATGCACACACAGAGTGCAAGTCTCGGCCAAGGTGTGTTCATGTCCACTTTGCACACACACAAATAGTGTGGTCTTCACTTGTTGCACACACTTGGGTTCACCTTTATTTGCACACACACACTAAGTATGCATTCTCCTTCAATTGGCACACACCCACTGTCCGTAGGTGATTTTCTTTGTTTGCACAAGGCTACGGCCTTCCTCTTCTTTTTGCACACAAAGGCACAAAGGCCTTGGCCTCCTCTTGCTCACACCTGTATACCAACACAAATGAAGGCGCGCAAGGTCCTGGTTGAGCCGCGGGCAATTTCTTCTTCAACAGATGCACAAGGTATGAGACGCGGCCTCTCTTCCTCAACTCTGCCGAGCAAGGCTCAAGCCACAAGGGCCGCGCAAGCCACGGGTGCAAGGCACCGCGGGCGTGCAAGTGCTACCGCGCAGGGGGCACGGTGCACAGAGGGGGCGCACAACTTTGTGCTGCCCAAACTCCTTCCTGTCGCGCAAAGGATAGCGCACAGGGGACTCCTCCTTCTCCTTCTCCTCTTTCGCGCAAGGGGTGCGCGAAAGGAACTCTTTCGGGCCTCGGGTGGCACCGAGAACAACAGCCGCGCAAGTGCTTTGCGCGGCGGCTTCTTCTTCGCGAGGCAGAGGCACACGCGGGACTTCTGATTTTCAAGAAAGGATCAGCAAGCAAAATGAGAGCCTCTGGCTCTTCTTTTATAGGCAGAGGGATGCCCGAATCATCCTCGTGCGATAAATCTCAAACTCCCGAGATCTTCGGATCTTTAAAGATTTTTTCAAATCTCGTTTTCTTTCCTCTGTTTCACGCGGGATCTTCCTCTTTAATTTCCTCTACGTGCATGCGACTCATAACGCATGCACGGCCTTCGGTTAAGGCTCATCCCATGCAAAAACACAAACCACGTGGCCTCGGCAGCTTCGCTTGCCTCGGCCGAACTCGAAATCCCTCATTTGTTGCATGCAAGCCAATTTTAAGGCATGGATGTATTCAGTGTAGCCAGACGAGTCGGATGGACGTCTTAGATCCTTCAGAGGTGGCCGGGAACTCGAAAACCGGCCTCGGGTAGCCTCTGGTTCATCGGCGGCTCATGGGGAGGCTTCGGACGAGCTCGGCGAAGGAGACGACGCTGGGAGCCGTCGGATCGCCATTTAAATGACCGCGGACGGCTCAGATTATAACATCGCCGCGGAGATGGATCGTACGGTGGAGATCTCGCGCGAGATCAAACATGCGGCCAGGATTAGATCCCGGGATAAAAATCCCGTCCCACATCGAATCGGCCAGCGTTTTTGCTGCGGTTTATTACCCTGGCGCTGCCTCAACACGCCAGTTGAACTTCTCCCTCCACGGTGCCGCCCCGCACCGTGTTCTCCCTGCGGGTGCGCTCTGCGCCCACTCTCTGCTCCTGCGGGCGCGCTCCTAGCGCCCACTATGCATCCTGGGTGCGCGGGCTTCACCACCGCGTGCCCTCGGGGGCTTACACACGGCCCCCCCTGCCTCTCGAGCTTGCACCATGGGATCCCCCATGGGCGTGGCGCCTAGTGCCCATATGAGCCGTGGGGTTGAACCCGTGGGCTGGCTTGAGATGGCCAATTTTTTGGCAAAGGACAAGAACCTAGACTTTGTAAAAACAAAGTCCTTCTCCATATAAAACATGCCAAATGCCAAATGCCTCCTTCTTCTAAGCCATTCTTCCTCCTCTTTATTTCTTCTTCTTCATTAGAATTCATCATCCTTCTTCAACATATATTCATCATTTAAGAATGGAATTCTTGAAGGTTCTTCCTTCAACCGATGCTCCTGAATCAAATAATTTATCAAAATTCTTCAATGATCCAATCAGAGATCAAGTTGGATCTTCTTCAAATTCTCATGCACTAAGTGATAGTGCATGGACTTTATTAATCCACTTCATCCACTTAGAAGTAGTGAATGGATCTTCATAAACTCCTCATGCATTGTCACTACAATGCATGGTCTTTTAGTCATGTTGTGACATTGTATCCAGTTGATACAAGTTCTATGAACTTAAAAGATCAGTTCAACAATCGTCTGATTTTCTAGAGAATGTTTCAACCACATCTCCTATGCCACTTAGTGAATCTCCTAAGTGACATGCATCTTAGTACCATGGCCATTCTCCTTCATCACCATCACCATCACATCCTTTGACATTCACATCTTGACTCCCTGACATCCATTCATTCCAAGACAACTTCATGCCTCATTGACAACAAATGCAACACAATGCACTTCAATTTGAATATCCTCTCATGGTTACCGGTACAATTCATCATATACTTTCAAAAACTAAAGGAAAGACAACAGTGTAACAATCCTTAGATTTTTCTTTATTTCATAATAACATACATTATTCTAGATAAACATACAATCATTCAAATACCTTCTTAAACCACTAACTGAGATTCATCATTTCGTTCATCTCATATATCATTTCTAGTCTCTACATCATCATCAACATAAACACTACCCATACGACCATGATGATTCTCTTCATGATATTTTCCCTTAGAGCATTGGTTTGCATAATGCCCGTACATTCCAAATTTAAAACATTTAACCGTTGTTGATGTCTTAGCAATACCATTATCCATTTCCATGGTGTTAACTGAACCTTTTCCTTTACAATTTCTGGTTTTGTTTCCTTCTTTTCCACCCCCAAAGCATCTTCCAGTTCCTTTGAAACATTCTCCCTGATGCCTCTTACCACATGATTTACATGATGGAAATTGAACATTCTTTCCTCTATGATCATCATAAAACTCCATCTTTCTCTTATTAGCTGAGTCAGTAAACATACCAAAGTTGAGATTATTGATCATATTATGAGATTTCTGATTATGCATAATAATGATTTTTAGAATTCAAAATCTCGTTTCATTTGGTTGATCATGAATAATATCATTCCATTTTCCATCATATCCTCCATTGTCATGAATCTTCCCATTTCCAACCATTTTCTAAAACCCAAAATGAATAGAGTGAGAGGCAAAAATCATGCTAAGAAAACAACATAATAAAGGGGGAGTACCTTCAATATCTAACGTCTTAGGTTTAATTCTAAGATCATTATCGTAATTCTAGGACTATAACCTATACTTATACGTACCCTTAGGCACATCCCTAGAAATACCTTAGAAATATCTTCTAGGGATCTCACTAATGTTTTCGAATCCTAGTTTCTAATGTTTAACTAATCCTTTCCTCTGATACCAATAGTAGAGACCCAACGCTTGACATACATGGACATTAAAATACTTTTTTGGAATATATAATACATAAAAAAAACTGACACCAAAGGACCGTAAATGTTTTGTGTCTTTGGAAACTCAGAATATAATCTTCTAATATTGGTGAAACAGCTTCAACATCTCCCATAAAGATCTTCCCCTTTTGTTTTCTTACCTAAAACCTTTATTTATATCATGGGGAAAAGAAAACATAAAAAGGGTGATCTCAATGCTCAGTAAGGGTAAACATAGAGTATATAAAACAATCAATAGACATTTGAATGCAAAGAAAACTTGAACATAAAATCTAAACATCAAAACCTTGAGCAAAGACATAAATCTTGGAAGTACGTAAGGCATATATCATAAAGGAACATCATTCATGATAAAAAATCATCAGAATAAAACATGTACTTTTGGAAATCCATTAAGCACATGATATGATTTCCATAGTAGCAAAGGCATTGCTGACAAGACCATATTAGTGGACAAAGTCCCTTTCTGAATCGAGTTCACTCCTTGTTTCAATCATGTAACATCAAACCATATTAACTTACCGTTCCATCCATGTATATCTCATGAGATATAAGTCTTTACCCAATTCATTGGAGTGAGATATAGGTCCCACCCATATCATAATTAAATCATTCTTATGTGTGACACAACATAAACATAAATCATTCATCATAACCCAAATAATAAAATGGGTTTCATAAACATCATCCCATCATAACATAATCCATATAAAACAAATGGATATAATTTCATCATATGTGAAGTGAAAGCATTTAAATCATAGAGAAATTATATTTGAAACATACACATATGAAATAATTTCATCTTAGATGGTAAATGGTTTTGATATTACACTTGAGATAAATTCTGGAGGAAAATATACTTTCTTATTCAAAATCATTTTCTTTTCACAAAATTCCATGAGATTTTTAAAAATGGATTTTGTTGAAAATAGTTATGAAATATTATAGGGTAAGATTCATGAAAATAAGGTTTTGAGAAATTGTAAAAATCCATTCATTCCGTATAATTTAAAAAAACATTCTCCTCGTACTTTTAATGGAAAGGTCAAAAAGTACCACGTGTGGTAAAAAAAAGAAAGATTCCATCCATAACACAAAGTAAAAGTTAGATAAGGGTTAACATGACTTTAAACATACATGGAATAATATTACAAACTTTATAAAAAACATTTTATAGACATTGATGAAAAAATAACCCTAGTAAATACTTACGTATAAGCAATCTCAGATAAAAATGAGATTGCAAAATTATCTCGTACCTTAGGTCCGATATGTTTCGTACGTATCCGAACCTCCTGTATAATGATTTAAATAATGTCATTTACTTCTTACAGAATCATATTTATTGTTATGATATCATATATGGTTCACTTATGACTATATATTACCCGTTCTTTTGTAAATTCCATGTTAAAGCAGCGTTTTGGGTAAAATCGTTTTATTTATCATACATATTTGGACTTGTTATTCTTGATATTATTATTACTTATATCATGATTTACTTACATCAAGAATATAAATCATTATTTTTATATCATATATATTCAGTATATATATATATACATAATAGATAGATAAATGAAATGAAATACACCGTTCATGGAGACAGTAGGCCGTACGTACGCATGAACGCTGTTTTCCTTTCCTTATTGACTTGAATAGAAGTAAGTAGATGAAATATATATATTTGTATAAATAAATATATTAGCTTCATTATGTAATATTTTTCATTATTATTCATTATATGTACTTTATAATCATTCTTGAATGGTTATCATGGAGAATGAATCTTATCGCGTCGTGGAGACGCTAATCTGTACGTACGCACGAGCGATGATATCATTCCCATAATTATTGAATGGAATTCTAGTGGATGATATAATATTTAAGAATCAGTATGATTTTATAATAACAATATATAGTTATTCTTTACACCATTATACCCATCCAAGTAAGGTGGTGGTGGAAAACAGATTACACCACGGCATGGAGACGGTATTCCTTACGTAAGCAGGTGCGGTGATTTCATTTTCTGTAGGATGGATAGAATGTGAAATAGGGATGTCTCATATTTATAATAACATATAAGTATATAAGTGATACTGATGTTATTAATTTATGATGAAACAAATAAATAATAATAGGTATAAAAAGAAATAATTTTGAAAGAATCTGTAAAGGATATTACCTCTTCTTTGACATGCCTCTTCTTAAACTCCTCTTAAGGCACTAGAGTTGGTCTTTTGAGGAGACCAGAACCTCTGTAATGTTTCTAGGGAAGTTGGTAAGGGAAATGGTCAGGGTTTTTCCAAGATTGAAGGCTCAAAATTGTGTAATGAGAATAGGGAGGAGGTGCCCTTTTATAAGGGAGGATAGGGGCACCTTTGGAAACCTCAAAAATATTAATTTATAATAAATTCAAATCCCACATAAAAACTTCCAAAATGACTCAAATCCGAACTTATATGAGATATGGTTGTAATATTATCAACCAATAATATTTATACATGTTCGTAATTTATTTTAAACATTATCAACTTGATTAATCCTTATTTAATCTAATTAATTTTATTTGTGGTTATAAGATTCTAAATTTTAAATTGTTATAAATAATTACTTATGTGTTGTGAATTGTCTATAATTGGATTATTTATGACATTTTATACCATATAAATTTTAATTTATAATTGTTAAATATTTTTGTGATTGTTAAGCAATTTTATATTATGTTATTCTTATAAAATAACAATTGTGTCAATTTTGACACTATTCATTTATTTGAATTTAAATAAAATACACACAGACGATATGTTCAAACTAAAAGCTTTAATAGATTCATAACATGTCATATTTTTCTAGAAAAGTAGTGGATCACATTAAATAGTTCATATAATATTTTTCTTAATATTTTAATACTATTTATTTGATATTTCAATGAATAAAATAATTTCAATATCACTATTTTGTCACCTTTATTGATAATTATTTAGTCCCAAAAAATGATAAAGAAATTCACATGATGTATATAATTTTATGATCTTTCTGTAGACTAATCATGTTTGATGTTGGATAATCTTTATCACTGAATTAAAATTATTATACGTATAAGATTTAAGAGAGTGACATGTTGTCACTTTCTTTGGTTTTAATAATAATTATATTATTTTCATGGTAATATGTCCATAGAATAAATTTATTCCGACCCTTAGGTGATAATGGTCGACTTTGAGTCATCTAATAGAATTTAGGCAGGTGTTAGGGTAAATTTATAATCTTATTTTTACCCTTAATTACCCGATTTACCTTGGAGAAAATAAAAATTACCATAGTTACTATTCATAATATCAAAAAAATAAAAGTAACCTATTAACATAATTTGGAACCACTGAATTAAAATATGTAATCAATTTTTCAAAATTCAAAACACAGAAGTTGCAGTAATTAATTTAAAATTAATCACATTGTTAAGAAAACAGGTTTTAAAAGTTAAAGCATTGCCAAAGATTGAAATGTTTTTATCAATGAGTTCAATGTAAAATTAATGGTAATGAAATAAATTATATTAAATGGTAAAAATATTTCTATTTACACTTTAAAACCATTAAATATTATAATTTAACCATATAAATAATTGCGATGTAAAAAATTGTTTTTAATTAAAACATAGCGTGTTTTTACTATTCATTAAAAAAATGAATGTTATCAGAATAATATGAAAATTTTATCTAAAGTATATTTTTATATCCTGATTCCAAAGAAGATTTTTATTTTGTCAAATTGAACTTATAGTCCTTTCAAAACTAGATTTAATGTGGGTGTTCCATCAAAAAGGCGGCAAAACTTCATTTTTTTAAAAATACTTATTTTACCTGAAAAATTTATTTTTTTCTAATACCATGTTATATAAAATGTGTAAGATTAATCATAATGTCATAAAATTTAAAATTTAGATACTACTATTCATAACGGCTAGTTCATAATAATATTATTACAATATATCATTGTTTAGTGAAACCCGGTATTGCGTACTACACACGCTATCAAGGAAGGTCACGATTGCATTTAATGTCAGCCAAGTCAAGGTTGCGGGTAGTGCAAGATCCCTTTGTTGTTCCATATAACATAATCAAAACTTATTTCATTTATACATTAAACAAAATCTATACATAATGTTTCATAGAATAATTTCTTCAAAACGAACTTGAAATTGTATGCAACACGAGCCAAGAATAGTGTTGCGTATACTGCAAAGTAATACGGTGTTGCGTATAGCACAATATAATTTTTGTGTAGCATAAAACACAAGAAATTAATGAAATTAAAAATAATATTTCTCATAAAATCTCGGGTTGTTATACCTAACCACCGGTGGAGTTCCGGTATTGCTAAAATTTGGGACATTTATAGAGGTTTTGAAGGAACCCACTTCAGATGGGTAGTGATGGTTGAGCTAAATGAAACCATATTCTGATAAGGGGATCATATACAACATATCAGTCTATTAGTGGTATTCTACTGTCCATGGTGATAGAGGTAGCAAAAGAGGTTCTTCTGGGCAGAAATTCTATAACAACCCTACTTTTTATTACACACTTAAACCTGATTTATTAACTAAAATTTCACTTAAGACAAATATAAGGATTAATAGGTCTAGTGTGATGCGAAATTAAGAACATTACATGACATATTAAGACATATAATACAACATATTTATTTACAACTTCTTTTACATGACCACAACACTCTTTTGTACTTAGTATTGCATTAGATTACTTTAGGACATAAATAAGAAAACGATGAGCTATAAAGCTCAGTAAGGGAGTAAACTAGGCGTATCATGAAGAATAAAATTCTTGTTAGGAAATAGTCATGTCAATGAAACATGAACTTAATGGAATTTTATATCATGAATATCATAACATGGATATGTGGAAACAACATTTTAAATGATATTAGCCTGATTCAAGGCTCATTACACATAGTGCATGGGTAAAACCTTATTGAACTTGAATTAGAATGAGAAAACACTCATTGTACTTTAATTAGAATGAGTAAACCCTCATTTCAAATGTAGTATCATAATACTATTCTTTACCCAATGCATTGGAGCACAATTAGGGCGCACCCTTTATAAACATTTCATTTCATGCATTAGTTTTCCACCTAGATCATACAACATGGAATCATTCAAAATAATAATTTATTCTAAAAATAAGTAATTTAGAAAACATACATGAATATCTATAATCAATAAGTAAATGTTCATAAAGTTTAATACCCTTGATAGTGAAATGGGCATGGTTTTCTCTACACAAGGACATTGGCTTGGAAAATCACGGGGTAATTTCGGCAACATAAAGGTGTGACATAATAATTCATAAAAATGGTTGATAAGAGATAAATAGGAATATCATAATATATAAATTAAATCTAATGTAAGGGGTAAATATATATATATACATTTCCCAACATATGTAATGGAATTTAGATGCATAATATAAAAGAATTTCGTGAATGTAAATGAGGAGATGGAAATCCCTTACGGAATTTCCGCATGGTAATGGGTAAACATGATAAGAATTAATAAGAGATAAAGGGGTCTATCTCCATTAAAACATAATTATGGTAGTAAAGGGGTGGTGATAAGTCATAGCCCAAAATTTTTAATTGAAAATAAAAGGGAATAATAATATAAGGAAACATGGACATAAATAAGGAAGGAAGGAAAGTGAGGATCCCTTTCTTGGAAGTGTGATCCCAATGGATTGGGAGAGGCTTGAGAGAGGATTCTTGGGAGCATAGGGTTACTTGGGAGGATTCTTGATAGAATATGGAATGGGATGGTCGAGCTCCAAATGGATTTCATGAAGAGGAATGAGAGATTGATTTGGTTTTTATAGGAAAAGATATGGAATTTTTTATTACTTAGTTTTTGGACACTACACATTATAGTATTCAAAACCACAAACCATACCATGGTTTGTGACCATGTTTTCTGAAAAAGGGGAGTGGAAAAAATATTTTTATATGTCCAATGGGCGAAATTATCAAAATATTAGGCTTGTTTATGTGGAGGTGAGTCACACTCTCAAGGAAATCATTTAAAACAAATATTTTTTTGTAAGTCGTGGAGGGTCCACTAAGGCACCATAAAATTAGTCAAACAATTCTAAAATCACATTATTTTAAAGATAGAACATATATTGGCCGAATAACCCTTTTATTGTATTTTATTACATCATTATTGGGTCATTATGAGGTCATAAAACATATTATATATTTAAATGTTATTTAATTTTTACCGAAATATTCGACTGTCTCAAAAAATTATGAACAATTCACTGCAATATAATTTCAACATCCTAAATCAAAAATTAATATTCATTTTATCTAATTTAATTCCTAAATATGTAAATTTTCACTTTTTAAATAAAAATCGATATTTATTGAAAATTCAAGGGTTTTGACAAAAACAAATTTCAAAAAATAATAAAAATTACAATTGTAGTTATAAAATTATACATTTATTTATATTTAATAATAACTAATTTTATAGTAATATTTTATTAAAATATTATTTATATTAAAAAGCCATTAATTCATCAATATATATTTCTTAATTGAATATTTTCTGAAAAATACTATTTCAGTTTTAAAAACCAATTACAAAATAACAATAATAAAATGAGTGTATATTCTTTATTCTGTACAAAAATAATGCACATAATCATAGTGAATGGGTCTTATTACATAACCCCACATAATACCCACATATGACCTAGGGGTAATTTTTTCGATGGGGACAGACTCTTGGGGCAGCTTAGATAACATCCCTTGAGTGGTAATGTCTATTAACTTCCAATTCTTCAGTAGGTTGTTCTATTCAAGGTTAACATGTTGATGCTCGTCTTGGGCTTGGTCAATAGTTATGCCTAATGATGCTACATCCTTTCTGAGCTTTGAAAAATGGTCTTTGTATGGAGGATTTCTAATTGATGAGGCCATTTCTTCCTTTGTATGTGTAAATTAGATTTGTTAAATCCATATATTTAAAATAATCATGTGATCACTATTCAATGGATATATTATAAATGGTAACAATTATTAATGCTATTTTGAAATCTAAAAACATAAAACTAAGGAAGTTAATATATTTTACATAACAATTTTAAATAATAATACATTTTATTAGATCAAGATGAATTGTCATTAATAAATGATTGGGTCGTTACAATATTCTACCCTTATGAAATTCCACCCTCAAATTTTCTTTTTCCCACAATAAAATAGATGAGGGTAACTTTGCTTCATCACTTCCTCTGATTCCCACGTTGGTTGTTCAGACTAGTGGTTTCACCACAACACCATGAAGTGGGGAATTTTCTTCATTCGTAGAACTTTTTCCCTATGATCTAATATCTTCATCGGCTTTACTTCGCAGGATAGGTCATTCTGCAATGGTTCCACATATGGATTGAGTACATGTGAAGGTTCAGGTATATACATCCTTAATAGTGATACATGGAATACATCATGTACTTGAGATAGGTTTGGTGTGAGTTCTAGTTGATATACAGCTACTCCAACAATGTATTGGAGACTCCTCTAGAAAGGGATTTATAAGGAGTACTTTCAATGCTTGAGTGGAAACATTTATTGTAAGAGAAATCAAATAGAGAAATTTGTTGATCCCATCTTCATTTAAAGTCCACTAAGCATGCTCTCAATATATCCTCATGTGTTTGGATATTCCTCTGAGAATGGCCATTAGTTTGAGGATGATAAGTTGTACTGAAGATTATCTCAGTATTCAGAAAGTATTGGAGACTCCTCTAGAACATAGAGGTGAATCTTGGTTCTCGATCATATATAATCGATAATGGTACTCTAAGCATCCTTACCACTTCTCGAATATAGATATGTTTGACCGAGCTATCATTAAAGTTCAAATTGATTATAATTTTAATATTGATTTATAGTCTAGGGAAGAATCTAGGTCATCTCTCGAGGAGCGTTGATAGGTTTTGAGTATGTATTTTTAATAAGAATTACTAAAAGATGGGGTGATTTTGAAAATAGTTTTATGAAAATAACTTAACATAAAGATTTTAATAGTTGATAGAATAATGTGGATTTTTCAGAATTATTAGATAAAGAGATCACTTAATCTTCACTACACATCTTTTAATATTCATTGTTCTGAAAAATTTGAAAGGTTTTGTTTAATTCTTTGGCTTAGGGTTGTCACGATCTTGATTCCCCTCTTGCCTCTCTAAATGCTACACAAAGTACAAACCCTTGACACAAAAATCGTGTTGTCAAGGTTTGGACTTCAATAACAGATTATAGGCTACCACTGCATACTAATATATTTTTTATGTGTGAGAGAAAGTGGATCCTTGTGTTTCCAAATTGGAACAACTCAAGTTTCCCACTTGAAATTTCAACCCAATCAGTGTTGAAATAAAAAGTGGTTCACTTAATTAAACCCAAGAAATTCATTCAGAGGTGTAACATGTTTAGATAAATCATAAGTGATGTAATACACACACAAATTACACAAAACCAGTAGAGTAACAAATTTCGGAACTCCTTCCAAGTATGTGAAGCTCCCGCGAAATGATCGTCCACTGTTTAGCTCGTCATTTAGAGGTGGAGAAGGCTCGGGTAGAACTCCATCTACATTGTGGATCCCCTATGATGATTGGGGCCTCCAAAACATCAAGTATGAGGTCAGAACTTCTTTAGGTCTCCAAAATACCAGAGCTTTTCCTCCTAGTATAACTTGAAAATGAGGAGCTCAAGGTGCCATTTTATAGGAAAATTGGAAGGTGGTTTTGAGCACACCAAATTCATAAAACTACTTGTCACAGGTGTTTCGACCTCCATAAAGCCTTATCTCAATTTCTAGAAAATAAAAAAGTTATATCCCCACCACTTGGTTGTGTCCACAAAATTTTTGGAATAATTTGGAAACATATATCCCGAGATATGTATAGATCATAGCACATAACTTTTGACATCGTGTAGATTCAGTGTGCTGGACAGATCAGGTCGTTTGTGCCACTAGATGGATGAATGAGTCCTGGGTTCCTTCATAAAAAATGTAGCGCAACAAAATCTGGACCGGCCCACAAATTATCAGCCCAATTGGACGCACGTTCTAGTAGCAGTGTGTAGATTAATCCACTGGTGTTCTTGGATCCGGCATAGTTTGGACCATTATTCTTGGACATCATAATGGGCCCTCCAAATCCCCTCCTCCAGCAATGGAATCATCAAAACAAGTATCATTTCCCTTTTTAATAGTGATAAAAAAAATAATTATTTAAAAATGGAATGCATCATGTCATTATTTTTATAATTTTCAATATAAAACAAGTTCAACACAGTGGTGTAAAGGAGAAAATTACATAGTGAATCATGGTACGATCACACCCCCAAACAAAGAAAATTTCACTCCTGGTAAAAGTCACATATCCAAATAAAATAAGGCATCTAAATATTCTCAATATCATGAAGATTTGACATTCAAGGAAATTTTAATTCATTAATGCAATGAGATCAATTCATGAACCACACCAATGAGTTTTTTCTATGAAAAAAGATGTCTCATAAATCATATCACAATGAAATTCAAAGAGTTCTAGGACACCAACATGATAAAGGAATTAAAAAGTCAACTGTTCCACTAACTCACCATGTGTGTGTGTGAAAACCATTCCATGCTATTCCTTCCACTTCCTATCAAATTTATATATGCTATTTTAAAAGTATTCATCTTTAAATGAATTTTCACCGAACCTGCCCAACATCCTTTGCAATCATATTTCAAGACCCACTCACTTAAGCATTTCCAGAAGTCAAATAATTAGATCCAGACCTAGATATCCCCATATGTTGTACATTTCATCACTCCCCTCATTAATTATTTTTTTAGATGTTTCATTTGGAATAAATCTCACACTCATCTCTCAACCCTTTTTTGATCTCCTCACGACACTAATTGCAATAGTAATAACAAGATAAAATTTTGAGGAGGAGTGGTTTTGACCAACCCAAGGCTCAATGTTTTTTTGAGGGTGTACAACAATTGGACATTATGTACACATGCATAGGTCAATCTGGTACAGTAATTAAATAGATAGGATAAATAATGAACATATTAAAATACCATTTAAAGCTGAAAAATTTTAACGTAACATATATTTACCATATATTAAGTAAGAAATATTCACAATTCGTGGTTTTGTGAAAAAATGTATGGAGATATTAGTGACACAGTTTTCCCAAAAACTACTTTTACGAGGGGCATCAATCATCTCAAATGTTTCACAGTGACAGAACTATTTATTTCATTGACAGAAAACCAATTCACTAAAAATCACTCCATGATGTTAACTTCATACAAATACTATTTTTCACCATTCTTTATGGTATTTTTAATTTCCCCCCATTATGGTCACCGAATCATGGAACATTGAAATTTTTGAATGGGGGAAAATGAAAATACTGTAAATAATGAAAAAACGAGAAGAAATAATAACGAAATTGGAAAGCCTAATGAACTCAACAAGATGGGGAAAAGTGAAAATACCATAATGAAGGTGAAAAAGATAATGAAGAAAGGAAAACAATGGTGAAAATTTATATCTATCCCAGGAATGTACCCATCCCACCACACCTAGAATGTGCTATGTCCTCACTATACTAATTGATAAGGTGAGAAGGAAGGATAAAACCTAGTGTGTTTAACTGGTATGTTGTTTCTTGAACATAGAGTTCCTGCATTGGGAACTCCGGAAGGGCCTCGTGGTAGTGCTTCAACCGCCGCCCATTGACAGTGAAGGTTTTCTTGGATTCTTCATGTTGAACTTGGACAACACCAAATGGGGAGACATTAATAACAGTGTATGAGCCAAACCAGTTGGAACGAAGCATACCTGGATGCAACTTTTACCACACATTATAATGAAGGACCTTCTTCCCCAATGTAGAACTGACGAAGAAGGATGAGACAGTTGTGGGAAGCCTTGGTTCTCTCTTTATAAATCCTAGAGTTTTCATATGCATCTCTTCTCATTTCCTCCAACTCCTGAATCTGCAGATTCCATTGGGAACCCTCACCAGAATGATGAGAATTGCATTGTTTGATGGCCTAGTAGGCCTGGTGCTCAATCTCAACAGATAGGTGACAACTCTTTCCAAACACCAGATGATAAGGTGACATTACCATGGGAGTTTTGAATGTACTACAGTATGCCCATAATGAATCATCAAGTTGAAGACTCCAATCTTTACTATTGGGTTGAAATGTTTTTTCAAGAATCTTTTTTACCACTTTATTTGATGCCTCGGATTGAACATTGGTATGTGGATGATATTTATTAGACACTCTATGACCGACCCCATACCAACTCAAAAGGGATTGCATTGTTCAGTGGCAGAAATTAGAACCCTGGTCACTAATGATGAACCTTGGTAAGACAAACCAATAGAATATTTTGGTTATCAAAAATTCCACAACTACCTTAGAATCATGGGTCCTTATAGCTTGTGCCTCTAGCCATTTTGACATATAAGAAACTGCCATAATAATGTACAATTTGAGAAAGGAATTAGGAAATGGACCCATAAATTCAATGCCCCAAATATCAAAAATGTCATGAAAGAGTAATGGTTGTTGTGGAATTTTATTTCTTTTAGAGACATTACCCATTATTTGACAATGAGGAAATGATTTTAAAAAAGCATGGGAATCCTGAAAAAGTGTTGGCTAAAAGAGACCAGAATCAAGGACCTTGCGAGCAGTCTGTTGGGGACCAAAGTTCCCTCCAAAAGCAAGAGTGTGGCAGAATCTAAGGACACACTGAAAATCGCTATCGAGAACACAACGCCTATGGAAATGATTATTACATGTGTTCCAGAGATAGGGGTCATCCCAAATGTAAAAACGAGACTCATGTTTTATATTACAAGATTGGTTTTTATTGAAATAAGAAGTAATGCAAGATGCTACCAAATAATTTACAATATCGACATACCAAGGAATAACATCTTACACTCGGTACAATCTCTCATCAGGAAACATGTCATTAATGGGAATACAGTAGGATGAGTCAATTACACACGATAGGGGAATCCTAATGATATGGTCTACCGCCACATTCTTTGCTCATTTGTTATCTCCAATTTCAAGATTAAATTCTTGAAGGATGATCATCTAGCGAATGAGATGTGGCTTGGCTTCCAGTTTCATAAGGAGACACCGGAGGGCTTCTTGGTCTAAGAACACAATGAATTTGGACCCCAAAAGGTTTGATCTGAATTTTTCCAAGGAAAACACAAGGGAAAGGAATTATTTTTCAGTTTTCGTGTAGTTTTCTTGGGAAGGTTCCAAAAAAATGAGGCATTGGCAATGATATGTGGAGCTCGATTGACCCTTTATGACAAGACTGCCCCAACTGCATAGTTAGAATAATCACACATGAGCTCAAATGGTAAATCCCACCGAGGTGGTTGTATTACTGAGGGTGACGTGAGACTCCATTTTAACTTATTAAAATCTTCCTCACATTCTTTATCAAAAACAAAATCTTTTTCTTTTTGGAGTAATCAGGAGAGTGGGAGTGCAATTTTACTAAAGTCAAGAATGAAATGACTGTAAAATACAGCCTGACCTAGGGAAGACAACACATCTCTTACATTTTTTGGGAATGGTAAGGAAGAAATGACATAAAATTTTGATTTATCTACTGGGATTCCATCCCCATATATGACATGCCCCAAAACAATACCTTGTAGCACCATGAAATGGAATTTCACATAATTTAATACAAGATTATTTTAAATATAGTGATATAGGACTGATCCAAGACTACTCAAACATTAATCAAAAGAAGATCCATAAACAGTGAAATAATCCATGAATACATCCATGCAATTCTCCAGGTAATCTGAAAAATACTAATCATGCACCATTGGATGGTACCCGGAGCATTTCACAGACCAAATGGCTTCCTTCTATATGAAAATGTGCCAAAGGGGCAAGTGAAGGTTGTCTTTTCTTGATCCTCGGGGGAAATATGGATCTGAAAGTATCCAGAATATACATCAAGGAAACAGTAGTGGAACTTACCCGCTAGCCTCTCTAGCCTCTGGTCAATGAATTACAAAATGAAATAGTCATTCCTAGTGTGTTGGTTTAGTTGGAAATAGTATATACAGACACGCTGCACACGAGTTGCAACCAATTCGTTGTTTTCTTTTTTTATAACTGTAAGGTCGGTATTTTTAGGAACTACTTGAACGGGGCTGACACATTGGCTATCAAAGATGGGGTAAATGATTCCAACAGCCAATAATTTTGTTACCTCATTTTTTACAACTTCTAGGAGGTTTGGGTTCTGTCGACGTTGTGGCTACCTCACTAGTTTAGCCTCATCATTTAACAAAATATGACGTGTTCAAATTTATGGGCTAATACCATAAATTTCAGCAAGTTTCCATCCCAAATCTCGATTATACTCCCTCAAAAGTTCAAGCAGTTTCAATTCATGCTCATGATAGTGTGAACTAGCAACGATGATGGGCAACATGTTTCGATTCTCAAGATATGATTATATTAAATCTTGATGCAATTGTTTCAGTTCCAATTTAGGTGGATTTTGGATTGATGGGGGTGTGTGTAAAAGTGAGAGGTCACTAATCTCATCTAACTGCTCAATGGTATCATCCTTAATAGAGTAATGATCTTTTACCAGCTTAGCAGTATCATCCATGGTTATTGGATCCTCAGTGTTCAAGAAATGATCAATCAATGAAAAATCATGACACTTTTCTAGACTACTACAACAATCAATGCATGAATCATTTCCTAGAATTTCTATCAGTGAAGAAAACTCAGAAAGGGGATCAGGGAAAAATTTTGTTTTTATGGGGAAGGGAGTACATCTATAGAATTAACAGAGAGAGAGGAATGTTCTTCTGAGGGGTGCTTCATGGAATCAAGGATATTGAAGTGGACAATTTCACCACCAAATTCCATAGATAATGTAACACTGTGGATATTAATTATGGTTTAGGTGGTTTTTAAGAAGGGTCTCCCCAATATAATAGGGGCATTTCCATTTATCCTATCATCCTCCATTATAAGCTCATAACATTCAACATGAAAAATTAAATTTTGAACCCTCACAAGAACATCCTCTAACACACATAAGGGGTGTGAGGTACTCCGGTTATCCAGTTGAACAATAATTCCAGTAGGTTTTAGTTCCCCAACCTGAAATGTAGATTAAATTGAATGAGGAATCACATTAATAGAGGCACCAAAATCAAGAATATCATTAGAAAATTAATACTCCCCTATGGTGCATTGAATTGAGAATGTTCCAGGATCATTGCACTTGGTGGGAAGTGATGGATCTATATATTCTAAAACATTACTACCCATTCACACATTCTCGTCTCCACGATGTCGCCTTATGTGTGTACACATATCATTTAGAAACTTGGCGTACCATGGAATTTTCTTCACAGCATCAATCAATGGGATGTTAACCTACACTTTCTAAAAAATATCCAATATTTTCTTATCAAGTTCAGTTTCCTGTTGTTTTCTTGGATGGGTGGCCCTTTGAGGAAATGGAAGAGTAATGGTTGGGCCAGGTGACTCATCAATATACACACTCTTTCTTTTGGAAGGGCTTTTCCCAGGACAAGGTTCTTTAACATTTGGAACGTTTTTAATGGTTGGGATGGAGGTTTCCGCATGAGGGGATGACTATAATGGAGGATTCTCCTTACTTTATAGTTGTTTTCCACTCCAAAGGGTGATGGAAGTAACATTTATTTTATCCCTAGGGTTAACTACTGGTTGAGAGAGAAGTTTACCTAATCCATGACTTTTAATTTTACCCATTGAGTTAGCTAGTTAGACTAATTGGGTTTTAAGGTCTTGTATGGCTGCCTCAGTGGTTTTTTGGAATTGAATATTCTGGGAAACCATTTTTTTCATCATATCTTCTAGGCTAGGCTCCGGTTTTGGAGGGGTTTGTTGGAATGGCCTTTGGGTGGTTGAAGATTTCTAGGTGGTGGTGGTGTATGACTACTCCACCCCGGTTGGTTCCATTATTATTGAGGTTGGTTTGAATAACCCCATGTCTATAGGTTTGGTTATCCTTCCACCCATGGTTGGATAGATAGTAAGTTTCTTTCCAAAAGGGTTTGTTATAGTGGTGGCATTGAAATATTTCCTCACAAATCTTAGATGTTTCCCTCAATTGAAAAAATTGGTCAGATTAGTGGATGATAGAAGAACATATACCACAATGTATGGGAGGAGGAGATTGGGATTTCCCTTGGGAAAGAGAATTTTGTCGAAGAAGAGTACTTACCTATTCAAACTTTGTGTCCACCTTCTTCTCTTATTCAGTACATTGTATCTCATGGACACCTCAAATCGGTACATTGGACCTTGACCCAAATTTTTGAGTGTTTTGTGCCATGTTCTCAATTATGGTCCTTGCAACAATTGTGGTCTTATCTACTAGTTCACCACCTGCAGTAGCATCGATCATATTTTGATCAATAGGGATTAAACCATCATAAAAATATTGAATTAAATGTTGATCAATTATTTGGTGGTGTGGGAAACTTGAACATGACCTATTAAATTATTCCCAATATTCATGTAATGTTTCCCCTTGCGTTTTTTTATCCCTGAAATTTAATTCCTTATTGTTGTAGTTCGAGAGGCTGGGAAATATGTTTCAAGGAAAAGGTGTTTTATGTCCTCCAAACCTCTTATTATGGAATTAACATAACATAACCAATCATTTGTTGTGTCTTCTAATGAAAAAAGATATTCCCTTAACTTTACTAGTTATTCATCCACATGTGCAGGTTTTAATGTAGAACACACAATGTGAAGTTCTTTTAAATGATTCTGTGGAACCTCTCCAGGAAGTCATTGAAATCTTGGAGATAGATGAATTAAACCAGATTTCAGTTCAAAATTGGGTGCCTCACATTGTAATTGAATATAGGTGGGTTGGATATCAACATCTGGAGAGGTTAGTTCTTTTAGTTTTCTACTGTTTTCAGCCATGTTATTCATGTTAATTTCAGTTTTAATGTGGGTTCTCGAAGAAGAAGAAGAAGGATCAAGATGAGTGTTGATGTTTTGTGTGTCCTCCTTCAAAGGATTCTCTTGTGTATCTCAGGGTCGCTGATGTAGGACCCTCTCCGGTTTGTGTTTGAAAGGATGTATGTCTACCTTAGTAGAACACATAGTGCACCAAACCTACAAAACAAATAAATCAGAATATAAAAAAGATATATAGAAGTATAAAATTAACAAAAAATTACAAAAAACTTATCAAAAATTACGTACTAAAACCAAAATGCTCCCCAACAATGGCGCCAAAATTTGACCGAGCTGTCGGGACACATCAAATTGATTACGATTTTAAGATTTATTTATAGTCTAGGGAAAACCGTAGGTCATCTCTCAAAAAGAATTTGATAGGTTTTGAGTATGTATATTTAATAAGAATTACTAGTGGGGGTGATTATGAAAACAGTGTTATGAAAATAACTTAACTTAATGAGTTTAATAGTTGATAGAATAAGGTGGCGGTTTAAGAATTATGAGATGATGAGATCACTTCAAGTTCCCTACACATCTTGGAAAGTTCGTTTTTCTAAAAATTTCACAAGGTTTTGTTTAATTCTTTGGTTCAGGGTTGTCAAGATCTTGATTCCCCTCTTGCCTCTCTAAACATTGCACAAAGTACCAACCCTTGACCCCACAATCATGTTGTCAAGGTTTGGAATTCAAGAATTGATTAAAGGCTACCAAAGCATACTAATATCATTTTTATGTGTGAGAGAAATAGGATCCTTATGTTTCCCAATCGGATCAACTCATGTTTCCTACATGAACTTTCAACCCAATTGGTGTTGAAATTAAAAGTGGATCACTAAATTAAACCCATGAAATGAAATAAGAGGAGAAACTTGTTAAGATAAAACATAAGTGAAATAATCCACACACAAATTACACAAAACAAATAGAGTAACATGTTTCGGAACTCCCTCCCATGTATGTGCAGCTCCCTCGAAATGATCATCCACCATTTAGCTCTCCATCGAGAGGAGGATAAGGCTCGGGTAGAACTCCTTCTTCATTGTTGATCCCCCTATGTTAAAAGGGGCCTCCAAAACATAAAGTATGAGGAGAGAACACCTTTGGGTCTCCAAAATACCAGTGCTTTGCCTCCTGGTCGAACATGCAAATGAGGAGCCCGAGGTTCCATTTTATAGGAAAATGGGAAGGTGGTTTTGAGCACACAGAATTCTTAAAAACAGATGTCACAGGTGGTTCAACATCTAGAAAATGGGAAGGTGGTTTTGAGCATACAACTTTTGACAACATGCAGATTCGGTGTGCTGGAATGATAAGGCGTTTGGGCCACTAGATAGATGAACGATTCATGGTTTCCTTCATATTACATGTATCCCAATAAAATTTGGACCAGCCCATAAAATATAATCCCAATTGGATGCACGGTCTAGTAGAAGTGTGTGGATTAATCCACTGGTGTGATTGGATCCTGTGCAGTTTGGCCCATTTTTCTTGGACATCATCACGGGCCCTCCAAATCAACTCCTCTTGCAATGGAATCTTTAAAAAAAGAATCATTTCTCTTTTTAGCAGTGATAAACACAAAGTAAAGGGTTCAAAAATGGAATGAATTCTGTCATTATATTTATAGTTTTCAATATATAACAAGTTCAACACAGTGCTGTAAAGGTGAATATTACACAGTGAATTGTGGTACAATCAATGTTCTAGTTGACCTAATGAGAAATCCTCTCTAATTGAAATGATGTGTGTAGTCTTTCTAAGTTGATTCATAACATACCAGATTGAGTTTGTTCATTTTGATGTATTTGGAACTCTAGTTACAATGTCCATGGGGAAATTTTCCAATTTCCATATTGGTATGGGTAATGGTTGCATCATCCCCATAGACTTTCACCTCCCACCTTTCACTTTCTAACATACTAGGAACTTTGATGTATACTCAGTGATCTCCTTATTCATGTTTTCTCTAAAATATAAGATCTCAAATATCTCGAAAAATATTTGTATTTCCTATATGAATGGATAAATTTGATCTATGTGAATCAACAAAAAGATCTTTCATTAACTTCTTATTTGATGGAACACATAATCTTGATCCAAATTTTACAATTCCTTCTTCATTAACATTTAACTCTGATGATTTCCCTTTTCTGATAGATTACACTTTCTTCTGAATTCCCACATAACTATTCTGAGCATCATTTACCCTTTCCCAATGAGATGGTTGAGCAATCATTTGTGAATGGATTGATAGTGTTCCATTCCTTATGATTCATAGGCCCATCTCCGTCACATATAAGAATATTGTATCCTTTTAAATTCTCAGCAATGATTGAAATGTTGAGTCCTTTCTTATTAGAGCTTCAGCAACCTTGTTCGCTTTCCCAGGGAGGTAATGTATTGAGTATTATTAGTCCTTGATTAGCTCTAACCAACTTCATTGGTTCATATTCATCTCTTTCTATTTGAATATATAATTGGGGGTTTTTGATCCATATATATTTCACACTTCTCCCGAAAGAGGTAATGTCTCAAAATTTATAAAGCAAAGATTACTGCATCCAAATCTATATCATGTGTTTGATAGTTTTTCTCATGGGATTTCAATTTCCTTCAATTATATGCAATGAATTTATCATTTTTCATCAACACACAACCTAATACCTTCTTTGAATCATCACTGAATACCATGAAAAGTTCTCCACTTGTGCATATTGTGAGCACAGGTGTAGAGATAAGCCTCCTTTTCATCTCCTTGAAGCTATCTTCACATTCATCGCTCCATGAAAACATGACTCCCTACTGAGTTATCTTTGTAATAGGGTTTCACAATCGTGAATAATTTCTCACAAATCGGCAATAATATCCAGATAACCTAATCTATGGATATCTATCACTAATGTTGGCTTCATCCATCCATCAATTGAATTTTTCTTTGAAGGATCCACTAATATAATATTGATTGTGTTGATATGACCCAAGAATGAGACTTCCTTAAACCAAAACTCACACTTTCAGTATTTTTCATAGAGATTCTCCTTTCACAGGGTCTCTAGTATAGTTCTTAGATGCTCTTCATGCTTCTCCTTGGTTTTGGAGTATTTTAGAATAACGTTTTAAAATACTACCACAATTATTTTTGAGGAAATCTCTAAAGACTATATTCATCAAGTCCATAAATATAACTACAATATTAGTGAGTCCAAAATGCATTAATATAAATTCAGTGTGCCCATACATTGTACAGAAAGTAGTCTTGGGGATATCCACCTTATTCTCACTTAATTGGTAATATCCTGGTCGTAGATCCACCTTGGAGAACTATTGTGCTCCACATAACTGATCAAACAAGTCATTAATTCCTGACAGATGATTACTTGTTATTTATCATAATTTTTTTGAGATCATTCTAATCAATACAAAGGTGCATTGACTCATTCTTCTTATTGAAGAAGAGGACTGGTGCACCCCAAGGTGAAGCACTTGGGTGTATAAACCCTTTATCTAGATTCTCCTATAGTTTTTTCTTTAGCTCCTCAAACTCCAATTCATAAATTCTATCCAGAGTCTTGGATATTATAAACACCCAAGGTATAAGATCAATCGAGAATTCTACATCTCTTCAAGGTGGAAGACCAGACAATTCCTTGAGAACCACTTCAACAAATTCCCTCATGATAGGAATGTATTAAAGGATGGTTTCTTCCATAGAATCAATCATCTATGAAAAATAAACATGCTTATAGAGAAGTAATATCCATGCTTGAGATGATGGTACTGAATAATATTCATCTTTCTCCTTGCACTAGTATAGAATTAGGGGTCAAATCGAAATATGGAGAGTGATTTCCCTCCCATTTAAATTTAAGTTGTCTCTATATGGGGAAAGGAAGTCTATTCCAATAATTGAATCAAATTCCACTAGAGGGATTATTATGAGTTTATTTGGAACCTTTAATCCACAAATTCAGACTGGGGGGAGTTATATTCATGGGATGCAATGATTTCTAATTTTTTTGTTCAAACAGACATATTTACATGCACGATTTGTGTTGGTGTTGGGATTGTTCTACTAAACATTTGGGATATAAAAGAATGTGTACAACCAGAATCAAAAAGTATGTTCACTATTTTTGAATGAATAACAAGCGTACCTATCACCACTTTCTTGTAATAGTTCACTCCCACAGTACTGATGAAGGAAAATATCTCTTGCTACCTTTGTTGTTGTTGGTTTCCTCCGAAAACCCTTAGCTTAGGGAACTGGTTTGTGAAGTGCCCTAGTTCTTTGTTGTTGAAGCAATGAACAATGGGTTGAGATTCAAATTTAACATTCCTATCCTATGTTGGAGCAGTGGGTTTTTCTTGTCAGTAGTTAATGTACATGTGCCCTTCTCTTCTACACCAAAAGCATTTACTCATCCCATTAATACAGTTTCCGATGAGCTTCTTTTCACACCTTTGGAAAGTGAGGTGCTGGTGTTTCTTAGAATTGTTGGACTTATCCATCAGACTAACAGAATTAAATTATACTTTCCATTTCTTATTCCCATGATACCCTTAAGATTTTGTGATCTCCATTTGAACTTTGAGGGAACATTGAACAATTTCATCATAGCTATTAATGTCATGGATGACTGGGTCCTTCTGTAGACTAGTTTTCATCCCAATAAGGAAGCAGTCAACCTTACATTCAGGGGTAACAACAAATCCAAAGGCATATCGTGTAAGCCTTGTGATGTTTTCCTCATACGATATGATGGATTCACCGTTTTTTCTTGATCGAAAGGAAGTACCTTTCTATTTTAAGTTGGAGGGTGTGGGGAAAATATTTATTGAAAAAAAAAATTGGGAAATCCTTTTATTCCAACACCTCAATCTCTACCTTAGGCTTCTTATTTTTTATCAATGTCCACCATTGATCAGATTCACCCCCCATACAATAATCATCCATAAGAAAATTCTCTATTTCGGAACATTATAGGATGGAGAAGATCTTTTTAATGGATTTGACCCATTGTTCAGTGATTGAAGGATCAGATGATCCATTGAAAGTAGGAAGCCATTGTCTCATGAAGCTTTTGATTACATCTTTTTCATTGTTAGGGGGGTTGAACATTCCTCTTTAACAATGTTTTTATTAAAATATTGAGTTAATTGAGTGAGTATCATGGAAATGTTTTTGATTCCCTCTCCCATTGGGTTTTTCATCTCATTAGAACAATCATCATGTGACCTTTTCATAGATTTTTAGCCAAAGTCCTCTTACTACCAGCTATTGGCTAGAATAAAATGAATTTTATGGGTAACACATAAACAAGAATCCAATGAAAAAAAGGCATGACTTATAAATTATATCTATTCCCATAAATTAGGAATTTATTGCCTCCAATCTATGTTATCCATGATCTCCTTCCCAACATATATTCTTGGGGGCATTTTTTTATTCCCTTAAAGATGGGCCATATTAAGATCATGAATTTAAAAATAATATCTCCAGGGAGTGTCATAACCAAGGGTTTATCAAGGCCCATTTTTTGCACCAGTTATCATTTGAGTCTAGCTCACAGCATTATTTTTGAGTTTTCCTCTTAGATACATATGTTCTAGAGCCACCTCTACTTGTTGGTATCCATATAGGGATGCATTTTCTTGATAAACCACATACTATATACTCACCAAAATTTAGGGATGTTTTTAGTCCTATCCCAAACTCTTTATATAGGATATTTGAACCCTAATACCAAAAATAACTGTACCAGTTCTATGATACTAGCTATAACAACCCATCTCTTTATTACACAATTGAACATGATTTATTATAAAAACTTTCACTTAAGAAAAATCTGAGGATCAAGAGGTCTAGTGTCTTGGGAAGTTAGGAACACTACATAAAAAATTAAGACATAAAATAAAATATCATTATTGAAAACATCTTTTACACAACCACAACACTCCTTCATACTTAGCATTTCATGGAATAACCCGAGGACATACATAACGAAAGGGTGAGCTATAAAGCCCATTAAGGGAGTAAACAAGTCATAACATGAAGAATACAATACATGTTAGGAAATTGGAATATCAATAGAGAATACGAGAAACATTAACATAAAGCCATGATATATCATGATTATCATAACATGGAAATATTGAAACAACATTTAACATGATATTAGCATGAGTCAAGCCTCAGTGCACATGCAGCATGAGTAAACCCTCATTTCACATGAATTTCAATGAGTAAACCCTAATTTCAAATGAATTAGCATGATTAAACCCTCATTGGACATGGTGTATCATGATACTATTCTTTACCCAATGCATTTGAGGGATATTAGGGTGGACCATTTAGAAACATTTCATTTCATGCACAAGTGGGCCACATGGATCATACACCATGGAATCATTGAACATCATCATTTATTCCATGATAATGATATGTGGAATAAAAACCTGAATCTATTAAATCCATAAGTAAATTATCACAAAGTTGAATTCCCTTGAAAAAGAAATGGGCAAGGTATTCACTACACAATGACTTTGACTTCAAAAATCACAGTGCAATTTCAACAGCATAACGACATGACATAAGAATTCAAAAAAAATGGTTGAATAGAGATAAATGGGTATATCATTATATTTAAATGAAATGGAAATTAAGTGGTCATATAGATACATGTACCAACATATGTAATGGAATTAAGATGCATAATATAATAAAATTTCATGAATGTAAATGAGGAGAGAGAAATCCCTTATGGAATGTTGGCATGGTAACGAGTGTTCATGGGAGGTATTAATGAGAGAGAAAGGGGTATCTCATCATTCAAAAATTAGGAGGGAATTATAGGGGAGGTTTAAAATTATACCCAAATAATTTTAATTGAAAATAAAATTCCATAACAATATAAGGAAAATTGGACATAAATAAGGAAGGAATGAAAGTGAGGATCCCGTACTTGAAAGTACGATCCCAATGGCTTGGGAGAGGCTTGATAAAGGCTTAATAGGAGCTTGGTCTGCCTTGAGAAGAATATAGAAATAGTTGGGAAGAGGTTCCTTGACCTCCAAATGGTTTTAGTGAAGGTACAAGAGAGGATTATTGGGCTTATATAGAAAAATAGAGATAATTCTTTGTTATTTAGGTTTTGGACACTACACAGTAAACTAATCAAAACCACAAACCATACCACAGTTTTGGCCCATGGTTTTTGTCAAAGGGAAGTGGAAAACAATATTTTATACGTCCAATGGCCGAAATTATTAAAATATTAGGCCTGATTATATGGATGTGAGTCACACTACCAAGGAAATCATTTTGAAATGTTAAAATATTTTATAAGTCCTGGAGGGTCCACTAAGGCATCATAAAATTAATTAAACAAATCTAAAATAAAATTAATTTAAAGGTAAAACATATTTTTTTCTAATAACCTTTTTAATGTATTTTATTAAATCACTATTGTATTACTATGATGTCATAAAACATATTATATATTTTAACAGTATTTAATTTTTACAGAAAAATTTGACTGTCTCAAAAAATTATGAAAAATTAACCGTCAGATAATTTTGACATAATGAATCCAAAAATAATATTAATTTTAAATAAATAATTTCCTAAATATGTAAATTTTTACTTAAAAAAACCAACAACTATTGAAAATTCATGGTTTTTTATAAAAACAGATTTCAATCCTTAATAAAAATTATAATTGAATTCATAAAATTATAAAATAATTTATATTTAATAAAAATTAATCTAGTAATAACATTTTATTAAAATATTATTTAATTAAAAAATTCATTAATTCATCAAAAGAGATACTTTAATTGAATATTAACTAAAAATATTATTTTTTCGTTAAAAACAATTTACAAAGTAACAATAATAAAATTAATATATATTATTTATTCCATACAAAACTAATGTAAAAAATAATTGTGCTAGGGTCTTGTTACATAACTATATATAACACCCACATAATACCAATGGATAAAGTGTTTGATAGTGATAGACTATTGGGGAAGCTCGAAAAACATCGCTCGAGTGGTAATCTCTATTAACATCCACTTCACACATAGGCAGTTCCGTTCACGATTAACGATTGAAGCTTATCTTGGGTTTGGCCAAGAGCGAAGCCCAATGATACTAACTCCTTTCTGAGCTCCAAAAAATGGGCTTCGTATGGATCAATTCTACTGGATGAGGCCTTCGCTTACTTTGTCCCATTAAATTGGATTTGTTAAAGCCTCATATTTATATTAATCATGTGATCACTACTCAATCACTATATTAGTAATCATAATAATTAATAATGGTATTTTAAAATCCAAAAACATAAAACCAAGGAATATCATATGTCTTATATAACCATTTTACATAATAATACATTAAATTAGATAAAGAGGAATTTTCATTAATAAATGCCCGGGTCATTACAAATGCCCATATCAATAGAGTGGTGCAGCTTAGGGAACTCAGACTGCATCATAGTAAAGCGGGGTAGGAAAACTACATGTAGTAATCTTATACATTGTTGGAGCAAGGAAGAATCTTCGACTGTAACAGGTATTATTATTGTAGCATCTATACAAGCTAGTTCCTTAATTGATGTTGGTGCATTTCATTCCTTTATTTCAACAAACATTTACAATGGTGTAAGCCTTCTGGTGCAGTTCGTGAGCCGAGTCATGGTGATTGATACACCATTGGGAATATAGTCGAGGGACATCTATTTATGCAAGGGGTGTTCTCTCAAGGTCAAAAAGTATCATTTTCTAGGGGATCTATATATTCTTTACATGTCTTAATTTGAAATAATTTTGGGTATGAAATAGTTAGTGTAATACTGAGTATACATAGATTGTTACCATAAGAGACTGACTTTTATGTCTCCTAAGGGTGACAACTATATTCATCATGGAGAATGGGATATCCAGGCGGGCTGCACTAGGCGAGTTCATCGGACAATGGGGGATCTCAACACCCAGGTTTCTAGTCTGTTATTAGATGATGGAGGTTTATTATAGGATGAATTTCCACCCATAGTGGATTAGTTTCAGGATGTGCTTCCTGAAGACATCTCATGACTTCCACCTAATAGAGATATGGAATCTAAAATTGAGATCATGTTGGAGGTTGTGCCCATTCCTATTCAACCATATAGAATGGAACTGTCAAATATTCAAGAGCTGAAGACTTAGCTGGAGGATTTGTAGGATAAAGGGGTTTATTCATCTGAGTATGACACCTTGGTGTTCCCCAATCTTGTATGCAAAGAGGGATGATGATAATATTTTCTTGTGTGTGGATTACTAGATGTTGAAATCGATGAATCTAAATAACCAATATGATTTTCATTTTATTGATGATATGTTTTACTAGTTGAGGGGATCATTAAAATTCTCAATGATTTAACTATGATCTGGATATCATCAGTTGAGGGTTCAAACTTTTGATATAATGAGGTCTACATTCATAAGAAGGTAGGTAATTTATTAATTCCAACTAATGTTGGTTGGGCAGATTAATCGCACCAATAGTGTTTATGGCCTTGATGAATAGAATTTTCCATTTGTACCTAGATAATTTTATTGTAGTGATTATAAAAGACATATTGGTGTACTATAGGACTCAAGACAACCATGTCCAACATCTTAACTTCACTGTTAGTACACTGAGAGATCATTGGATAAATTCCATGATATATAACTATCATTTTTGGAATGATCAGTTACTCTTATTATGTCACAACATCCTTATGGATGATGTGTCAGTGGACCCCGAGAAGGTCCACGAAGTTATTTCATAATAGAACCCCAAGATTGTTATCGATATCCATAGATTTATGGGATTATCTGGATATTATCAAAGGTTAATCCAAAAATTTTCCCATTTGGAAGCACCCATTTTGGGCATAGATAAGAAGGAGATGTAGTTTTATTGGTTTGGATTATTTTATAATTCCTTCTTGTAGTTAAACAATTGTTTGGAATCAGTAACAATATTAATCCTACCCCATCTTAGTGAGGAATATATAGTGTATTGTGGTGATTTTGGGATATGGATTAGAGCAGTTTTGATGTAGGGAGTTCCAATTGTGGTGTATGACTCTTAGTAGTTGAGGCCACATGAATGGAACTACCCTATACATGACCTCGAATTAGCTACAATTGATTACATTTTGACGTGTTTGTTTCATTTTATGTTGGGTGAAAAGTTTATTGTATGTACATATCACAAGAGTTTGACGTATAACATTTCAAAATAATATTTCTATCTCTCATAGTGATGGTTGGTAGATTATATGCAGTCATTTGATTTTGATCTAGAATATATTCCCAGGAAGGGAAACAATGTTCCTGATGCTCTCTAAAGGAAAACATAGACTCGGGCAGTTCAGGAGTCTAGTTCTGAGTAGAAGATAATGGCTTTGCTGGCTAAGATGCATGTCATGGTTTTGTAGATTCATGATAAGTTGACTCTTGTATCAGTTTCAGTAGAGGATAAATTTTTGAGATGTATCAATGATATTAATTAGGAGGATCTGGAGTGTTTTTCCTTGAAGGAAATCCTTGAAGGTGGGGATTCAACTTCCGATTAGAGAATAGATGAGGATGTGATCATCTATGTCCGGAATTGGGTTGTTGTACCAATGATCTTACGGGAAGAGTTGATGTATGAGTTACATCCCTCAAAGTGGGTGTTGTAACCCAGTGTGATGAAAATGTACCATGACCTACGATGACAATTTTGGTTCCCTGGGATGAAAAAAGAGGTAGTCAGGTTCATGACATGATGTGACACCTATATACAGGTGAAGATCGAGAATCATTGACCTAGAAGATTAGAATAGCTCTTTCCTATTCTGAAATGGAAATTGGGTGGTATTACTACGGTTGGATGGTGGGTCTACTAAAGATGCCTTGAATGAATGAAACTATTTGTCAAGTTGTTTACCGACAAACGATGGTAGCACATTTCCTTCCAATACAAGATACATTCTCCATGGATCAATTGGGGGCCTTGTATGTTTGAGAGGTACTACATCTACATAGGGTTCCATAGACTAAAGTTTCAGACCATGATTCAGATTTTAATTATCACTTCTGGCAAGGTTTATAGAAGGTTCTTAGTACATAGGTTTTACTAAGTATGATATTCCACCCACATACATATGGGTTGTCAGAGCATATGGTATAAGTAATTTAGGATATTCTATGATCATGTGTTCTAAACATTTATGGATCTTGGGATAAACACCCATCTTTACTGGAGTTCTCCTATAAAAAAAAGTTACCAGGAAATGATACCAATGGAACCATATAAAGCACTATATAAGAGTCCATGAAGATGATCTATATACTATTTAGAGGCTGGTGAGTCAGAGCTCTTGAGGCTGTGTCCCATTTAGGATATATTAGAGTATATATAATTGATTTAGAAATGTAAGGCTATGAATCAGAGTAGATAGAAGTCATATGATAATATACTTCAATATCCCCTATAGTTTATAGAGGGTGATCATATATTCATTTAGTTTTCACCTCATCTGGGACACCGTAGGATACAGATACAGGGAAAGATGGTGACTAGGTTCATTGGACTATTTGAGGTTATGGAGAGGATCGGGTTGGTTGTGTACTGATTGGCTCTTCTACAGAGATACAATGCTATGCATGAATTTTTTTCATGTGTCACAAATTTGGTGGTATCACTCCACTCCTTCTCATGAGATCAATGTGGATGATTTTGATCTTTATATGGATGCATCCATTGAGAATCATCTGATACATGTGTAGGATCGTAGTAAGAAAGTGTTGCGAGGAAATAATGTGTCGATGGATCTTGTATTGTGGAAAATGGGCATGTTTAGGAGGAAACATGGTAGATAGAAGTGGATTTGTTGGAATAGTTGTCTGATATTTTTGACTTGGAATCTTAGATGAGCTTGGGAGTATAGCTCGAGGATGAGTGGTTATAAGCTGTGGAGATTTTAAGAGCCTGGCCTTTTCTGGTGATGTCTTCAGCTTCTTAACGGGTACTCTTTTGACTAGTATTGAGTTTTTTTTGGATTTTTTCTTGGGGAGTTTTTGGATTAAAATTGAGAAATTTTGAAGGAAAAGGGAATGCGAACAGTTGGCGCATGGTTTTTCGAAATGGTGAACCCTATCCCAACAATCTGCACAATCTGAAAAGAGGGGATTCTCACCGCTGGCACACAGTTTTTCAAACCATGCATCCTATTTGGAGAAACTGAGATTCCATACTATAATAGATCCATGGTTATGGTTCATGGTTAGGTGAAAATTTGTGCTTCGTATAGGACACAATGAGGGCGTTGATAATTATCCCCAAAAGTCATTTTTAAAACACCTGAACCCCCATGTTATCCACAAATCGACCCCACTCAACCCTTAACATTTTATCTCAGTTTTATAGTCTCCCACATCGATTCAAAGAAAATATAGCCACCATTCATGGATATTTTAATCCATTATTGAATATCATAACCTCTCCCGGTAAGATATCTTAATCTCTATTGCTTTATCATTCTTCCTCTCACCTTCTCTCATATTTTAAGGGATGTTATCCTCTATTATTTTGGATCAAGATCATGATTTTTGGGATATATATATATATAGGATTTTTGGATATTTATTAGTTTAATGTTGGATATAGGTTACAGATCTATATCATGTTCTACGTTATGATTCTCATGTTATGGTTCAAATTGGGCATATCTGTTGGTGACCATTCATCATAAAATAGAGGTGGATATTCTAAATTCTAATCTCATAGTCTTTCTTTCAATTACATATATGTGATTGTAGAACGTCTATTTTATTAATATCAATTGTGTTTAATAAATTTAATTAATGAAATTTATAGATTAATTAATTAAGGGATTGAGGAATTGGTTATATTGATATATTAGAATTGGAAAAATTAATTATCAAATTAATTGAGTACATTGAGATTTTGAAATTTAATGAATTGTATTAATTAACTATTTAATTAGTTAATGTTTTATTGAAAGTGAAATTGTATTAACTAATTTTTGAATTAATTAATAAATATTGTTTGGTTTTGGATAATTTAATGAATTGGATTTAGAAAAAATGGAAATAATTAATATAGTTGATGTGAAAAATTAATTACTTAATTAATTTAGAGGATGACGTGATTAATTAATTGTAAAATTTATTAATGGGATAATGTAATAGTGTAATTATAATATTTTGATTAATTATTTATAGAATAAACTAATGTGATCCTACGATAAGAAATTTGATAAGTGGTTAATGTTGATTAAAATTGATTGTTATGATACATGTGATATTGTGATATATGTGTTTGATTGAGAAATGGGGTGTGAGATATCGAATGAATCTCCAAATACCCAAAGGGTTATAGCGATGATGTTCTAGGGCACAAGGTAGGAATTGAAATTGTATGGGTCAAAGACTAATGCTCCAAATACCATGAGGTGTTAGATAGAGAATAATGATCCAAATAATCATGGGGTGCTAAACATAAAATTCTATTCCCAAAAGATTGGAATGTGACTATGGTTCCCATTATCCATATTATGAATTGAATGTAAATAGAAAATTAAATCCCAATTGGGATAATTAAATTGTAAATTTAATATGTGATATGGTTCAATATCTGACACAGGATGAAGCAAGTATTGATATTCGGGTGTTCTCAATAACCTAGGGGTTGATGTGGTTAAATAAAGTATAATGGAATAAATGTAAACCTTTTGATTTATTAATTGTGTTTCATTCTTTATACAACTGAATACACTATTATTGATTAGATTTATTTAAGATATAATTGGTGATGACCTACTGAGTCAAACACATATCCTAATCTGGCTTCCATTTCGGTACCTGAATAGACTTCAAGCATGTGTGATAGGGTAAGGGTTGGGAACTATGTTAGATGGATAATTTGGGATAGATCGTGGATGAGGGAACTGGATGTGGTTCATGACCTGGTTGGGAGATGTTAGTGTCTTTACATTTGTGTTGAATTTTGACACATGGCACATACTTTTGTATGGCATATCTACTATTTAGTTTTGTAATTGTTTTTCATATTTTCTTATCGTGTGATACTGGTATTGTTTTGGTTATGGTTATATTATTTGGTTAGTCTATTTTATTTATTATATGGTATTACTCAAATAATGAGGGTATAGTCTCTCCATGATCGATAATAGACCCTCACTACTAGTCAGTAGCCTATGAAGTATAGGGAGGTGCGCTTGAGGTCATGTGATTATCTAGCATAAGGCATAGTTGTGAGACACTTGTGATGAGACGTAACATTAGTACATGACAAAAAATTATATCCTTACACTATGTGATGAATATAAGAATCCCCAAATATGATTGAAATGGGATGGTCCTGCACCACTTACCCTGTGTGATGAACACATGATTCCCTCTATATGATTGACATGGGATGATGCCACACATCTTATCTTGTGAAATAAACACATAATTTCTCATGTATGACTAATTTAGGATTAAATATCATTCCCTATAATGGGATTTACTTCCACTATGAGTAGATTCCATGTGTCATCTCTACACTAACTTTCTAGACCATCAGATGTGACTCCCATTATAGGAAGCTCTGAAATGTAATCCCCACACCATTACCCCAAAATAAATCCTCCTACAAAGGTAAACATCCATGTGTATGCCTCATTCCATACCTCATTGATGCTCCTTCTATGACATGATCATCCTTAGATCATAATGTTAAACTACAGGGATCAATCATATTACACGACCATAAATAAAACCATCGAACTATCTGGGTTTTTTCTCTATCTCTAAATAGGGTACACAGGATGCCTCCCTGAGGTTCAATCCCAGAAATGCTAAACCCAGGTGCAACATCAACCCTCACAAAGATGTACCTCATGGATCCAACTCAAGGGAATTCTGATCCTTTCAACCCAGGTGTGATATATTCACTCATAGGGATGCACCTAGGTAATTCACCTCTAGGGGAATTTTGATCTATTCCATCGGTAAATCTAGCTAAGAAATATTCCCTATTAGGGACACACCTACTTAATCCCCATGAATAGGGTGTTCTAATCTACCACCATGTCCCCACAAGAAATTATCCATGTTCCCATCTCAACAATACATTAAACTTGTTCCCTAATCCATCTCAACAGGAATTTATGATCTGTCTCCACATGACATAGAATATTCGACTAGATTTAGAATACCTACCCCATGCAATAAAACATGGGATTACTAAGGTAAAAATACTAGGATGAATTATGCCCCTCGAGTCAACCACTTCATGATCAAAATGATATGACTTCTGTTCCATGCATAATATGCCTCATATTGATTCCCTCCAAGGAGGAAGATTTACATTGATCAATGTACCAAATGTCCAGATGTTCCCATAGGTGCCCAATGTGGCTTCTCTCGTAACTGAAGGATGCTAAAATTCCAAGATAGAATCATTTTCGTTAAGTGGTGAACACATATAGATTTAATGGGGAATTACTTCGACAAAGATGACTTATATCTTTGAGAAAGACCAGTACTAGGAAATGATATCTATGAAAGAATCCAAGGAAGGGGGAACTGACACCCAATCATCCCATTTAAATGAAGGAGAATCCATCATCAATAAAAGTAATTAAATACATTGGACATTGAAAAGTGGTAATGTGTGGCAACAGAAGCTGATCATGCAACAACATTTATCGTGGCCTTGGAGAAAGTGTATGAAATAGAAATGGTCAACCAAATGTAAAACCCTTTTCCACCAATTAATGGTACAAGTTTCATATGAGGAATAAATATATTAAAATTACACTAGATTCAAACATTCATCACTATGTCCCACCATGAAAATAGAAGGACTAGTATGAGACCCACATGTGTATTAGGATAGTTATCATTGGGAATCCACAATATTCAACACCATCAGTGTGGATTCTTATCTACTACATAGGATTGGATGGTTTTTGGGAATTGGGAATAATTTTTCAGGTATATTTACTAATGATTGAATTCATATTCCTTACAGAACAAAAGCTATAGGAAATCAATAACCCAGTGACAGCATGCACTTGGGTTGGAGAAACGTTGATACAGTGATCCCACACAATCATTCATCTTCCATGAATTCCACCCTGACTTTGGGTACTAGGTTCCCATGCCTCATATCACCCTATGATATCATCATGAGGATAGAAATAGTCACAATCATATTTCGGTATGGGTAAGAGGGGGTAATTCATACAAGGGATATGGACCACTTGGACCTAGACGCATTGACACCTCATCGACACTGCCGCCCCCAAGGTCCACAAAGGGGTAAATCACCCCTCGATATAATGATGAACCACTTCAGGAGTCTCTCCCTGGAGTTATTTGAATAATCACTCCCCTATGTTGAGGATTTAAGGGAAATTAGATTCGTTCCGGCTATAACTACCACATAGGAACCACCAAGGGGGGATCCTACAAAGCCTCTCCAAAGAAACCCCTAACTTTTCCCAAAGGTTGAGAGACTGGAAGGCATAAACACTACTCTACTGACCCTAGTGTGAAGCACCTGACACTAACATATGGGGTAGGTTCATGATTTTACCTAGAAAAGGGATTCTTCTACAACTCTGGTGGCCTCTACCACCACTAGAGTATCCCATCGAATCCCTGGAATACGTGATGAAGGATCAATCTTTACTTTATTGGGATTGAGACCTCATCTATATCAGCAGAATACTGGGTTGAATCCTTCCATTATTCAAACTAACCACAACCATTACATGCCATATGAAAATGATGAGAATGAGAGTGGTGTTAATTACCAAACTATCCCCAACCAAAGTGGAGGTCCTCTCCACTATTTTATCAACCATCGCGGAGGTCCTCCCCATGTCGTGACCATTAAACCAGAGTTCCTCCCCACACCAATACCAAACAAAGAGGATTTCCACCCACCTTCATTGAAAAATTGTATAAAGGCCCTCCTTATAGTTTTTTTTGATCAACACAAACGTCCTCCTCAGGCTCCAATGGATTAGAGTAGAGGTCCTCCCAGATCCATTGATAACTAGAGTAGAAATCCTACCCACTCTTTCACCTACCACCAAGGAGTTCATCCTCGTTATTTCAACATCCATGGAGGAAGTCATCTCGCTCCTTCACTGGAGAACACGTAGTTTCTCCTCATGCTGTTAATAATTATAATAGAGGTATTCCTCAATCTATCTGAAGTCAGTACAGAGGCCCTCTATATACTCTCTCTTATCAAAATGGATGTCCTGCCGATGTTGTTACTAATCAGCATGGAGGTCCTCCTTTTAATCCAATCAACCGAAGGATAGGTCCTCCACACATCACAACTAACAATCATAGAGGTCCCCATGTGTTGAATACATAACCTATCATGAAGAACCATCTCATGGTAGAATGGTTAAACACCTATCATCAAAGGAAAACTGTTGAAAGTGAAACACCATCATTAAATTCATTGGCCTATTAGATTTATAGGTGTTGGAACCAGGTTTTTCAAAGCATGATTTGGTGTATGGTTTGTGTTTGTTGTCAATCCTCAGTGGAAGTTCCGAATGTGTTCCAGCAAAGTGATCATACAGTTCAAGCAGACAACAGTTTTGAAGGTGGCGCTGTTTCCCAGTGTTTGCCAAATTTTTGGGCCTCAAAATCGGAAAATGAAGACATGGATTGTCTGCAAAAGGAGCTTCGCAGAAAAAGGAAGTGGTGCGCGAAATATAAGAGGCTTGCGCGAAAAATCTAAGTTAGGCGCGAAAAACAGCGGGATGCGCGAAATAGTTTTTCGCGCAAACAGTGTTTCGAAATCAGAGAGGTGAAAAATGGCAAAGGCATGGGCTGCGCGGAAAATCAGGGATGTGCGCGAAATAATTAAGTTGGGCGCGGAAAACAGCGGGATGCGCGAAATAGTTTTTTCGCGCAAATGCTGTTTCAGAATCAGTTTGGTGAAAGATGGCAAAGGCATGGGCTGCGCGGAAAATAAGGGTTTTGCGCGAAATGCATAGCTGTGCGAAAGATTACGCGCCAGATGAGAGATTTTCCGCGCCGAAGGGGATTTTGCGCGCAGTGGTCTCAGTCGCCTATAAATATGAGGTGACCCCCTTCATTCGGTGGGTTGGAAGACTTAGAGAAGATCCGAGGTCTGGTGCGCGAAAAAGGATCGCGTAAAGGAGCTTGCGCGAAATATTTGGAGTTGCGCGAAAAAGGGGATTTTTGCGCGAAATATTTTTCCGCGCCAAAAGAAAATGTTGCGCGCAATAGGATGATTTTGCGCGCAAATGGTTGATGTTTCGCATTCTTCTCGGTAAGGTTTGTCTGCACGTTTTGGTTATCCAGTTCTGTGGTTCTGTGCGTTCTAGTGCATCTCTTCTGGACTTCGATGCAAGCAGAGTCTCGTGCTGAGCAGAGGCAAAGACTTCAATGCAAATTTATTGAAGAGACCTTCACGTCTATAAACTGAGTGAGACTTCACCACCGGCAGTGAGCCAGGGGGAGTCAACGGGAGTGACCCGAGGGACGCAGTGAGCTATCCCTAAACAATTGTAAAGGCAGTGAGCCTGGGACAGAGTGTCTGTACCCGAACATTTGTATCCGCAGCTAGTGAAGCATAGTGGATTTAGGTACGACCGACAATCTGTCGGCGTATGCTCCTTGGACGTAGCCCTTAGTGGTGAACCAAGTAAAAAATTGTTGTGTCATCTCTCTGCATGTGAATGTTTAATTGCTGATCATATCCTTCATACAGGTTTAAGAAGTTCCTGCCAACGTGGGAACAAGATCCACAACTTTAAGAAGAAAAAGTTGCCACCCTGATTCACCCCTCCCCTCTCAGGGTGTCCTGGGGTCCTTCAAGTGGTATCAGAGGGAGGTTGCTGGTCTTGAATCTGTCCTTTGTCGCCATGGAGAATGCAGCCAATATGAGGGGAGTCCCTCTCTTTGATGGAAATAATTTTCAGATCTGGAAGAATAGGATGCGATCTCATCTAAGATCTCTTGGAATGGAAGTTTTGTTTTCTATTGTGCAAGGAATACAAGTCACTGATCAAACAGGACTGGCTATGACTGACACAGACAGGAAAATTCTTGATGCAGATGCTAAAGCTCAAAATGCACTCACCGCAGCTCTTTCTGATCAGATATATCTAAAGGTGATGAGTTGCACTTCAGCAAAGTCTATGTGGGATAAACTTGAAAACATTTATGAAGGAGATAGCAAGGTAAAGGAGGCAAAACTTCAGGTTTTACATAACAGGTTCGACGACCTAAAGATGCATCCCAATGAAAATGCAGATTCATTTTTTAATCGAATTACTGAAGTAGTGGGAGCAATTCGAGGTCTTGGAGAAGAAATCAAAGACATTGATATCGTTAAGAAAATATTAAGAAGACTTCCTCCCATGTACAATGCAAAGGTGTCAGCCCTCGAAGAAAGAGATCTATCCAAACTTTCTTTGGATGATTTGTTAAGCAGTTTAGTGGCATATGAGATGAGAGTCAAACCTGAAGATGCCACGACTCGCGTGAGCAAAGAAATGGCATTCAAAGCCATGGACAAACTGAAAATTTCAGAAGATAGTAGTGGTGATGATGACAAAGAAAAAGAAATTCTTTCCCTCATCGCGAAGAAGCTTAAAAAGGGTAAAGGTAAATTTAGAGGTAAGTTACCTCTTGCATGTTTCCGTTGTGGAAGAGTTGGGCACATTGCCTCTCAGTGCCAAAGAAAGTTGGATAATGATGAGAGCGAAGCTGAAGACATTGAAAAGCCTCGGAAAATGTTTTTCAAAAAGGGTGATTTCAAATCTGGAAAGAAAATGCAGAGGAAGAGCTTTGTCTGTGAGGAAGAAGATGATGATATTGAATTCTGTGAGGAAGAAGAACCAGAATTTAAAACTGAAAAACATGCTTCCATGATGGCTACCACTGAAATGTCAGATTCTTCAATCAATAAAGGCATAGATAATCAGAGTACTGCCCTTGATAATCCAAAGGTTCAAATTAAGGATGCTTTCTCCAAGATTGAGAGTAAATGTAAGAAATGTAATAAGTGGAAGGAAATGGTCAAAGAGTCATCAGAATATGTTGATGAACTTGAAGCTGAAATTGAACGTCTGGAAGAGTTTGTGAAAGTTCAGTCTAAAATCATTGAAAGCAATGATGATGTATTGGATCTTAAGATAAGAATTGAAGAGCAGGGAAAGGTCATCAATGACCTCACCTCAAGACTGGAAGAAAAGTCCAAGACTACTGAGGGTCTTGAGGAGGAAATTGTTACTCTTAGGAGTAAACTTGAGACCGAATCTTTTTCAAAAGAATCAAGGAAGAAAATACAACCTAGAAGATTCTCAGATGCTGAATTATTGGCAAGAGCCAAATGTGGTTCTGATGGAGTTGGAAAAATCTTGAGCGTTCAAAGACCCGCCTGCATGGGAAAGCGTGGAATTGGATGTGAAGCTGAGACATCAACTGCTGGAAATAAAGAAATTCAAAAGAAAGACAAAACGAAGGTTGAACATGTTGAAACATTTTCTGAAGTGTTGAAAAAGGAACCCTCAATCCAAACTAGAAGGATAACTGACAATTACCATCAAACATTTAGAAATGATGGGCAGTTCAACTACTCTCACAGGGATGAAGGTATGAGGAGAAATTCAGGTGTTAAGGCATTCCCTCACATGAAGTGTCAATTCTGTGGCTATCTGGGCCATACTATGTCATATTGCGAAGAGGCAAGAAGTTACTTTAATGGAGAAGATCTGGGAAATCAACAAAGGAGACCGATTTCATATCCTCCATCTTATAGAAGAAATATCTTCTATGGTTACTGTTTTAATTGTTCTAACTTTGGCCATAAAGCTATGTTTTGCAGGCAGCGGTATGACAAGAGAAATTCATACAACACCCAAAGACGGGACAGGGTTCATCCTCCTGATGATGTTGTTCTCACAAATAGTTTCTCTCTTCTGGAAGAAGATTATGGGTATGAAGACTCAGATTATGTGGAAGAAAGTTTTAAAAGACCATCAGTGTCTTATTCTCAATCCAATATCTCATGGAAAGAAAAGAAGAAAATCGAGAAATCCAATCTTGCGGAAGTAGCCCTCAAAGCTACAAAGAGTAGCAGCACCTGGATTCTTGATAGTGGATGTTCTTCCCATATGACAGGAAATGCTGACCTTCTGAAGAACATTGAAAAGAAGGTTGATGGAACAGTACGGTTTGGTAACGATGGTGATTTGAAGATTAAAGGCAGTGGGAATACTGCTCTCGCCAACGGAGAGCTGAAAAAGACTGAAGTTCTTTATGTGGACGGTCTACGCCATAATCTCCTCAGTGTAAGTCAACTCTGTGACTCAGGGCTCATAGTAACCTTCAATCAAAAAGGCTGCACTATAAAAGGAAAAACAGGGAATTCTCTTATGAAAGGTTGTAGAACAGATGGAAACTTATATCAGGTTGACAGCAAAGTGAACTCTTGTTACTTATCTGTTGACGAAGAAAACAATTTATGGCATCGAAGGCTGGGGCACATTAACCAACAAGACATGGAAAAGATATCTAAGCTGAAGATAGTCATGGATATTCCCATTCTAAAACGCGAACGGGAAAAATCTTGTGATGCCTGTATTCGTGGGAAGCTGGTCTGTAATTCGTATCGTCCAAAGAAGAAAAGGGCATCACATCTTCTTGATCTCATTCACACTGATGTATGTGGCCCAATAAATGTTGCTGGAACCTATGGAGAGAGGTACTTCGTCCTTTTCATTGATGATTATAGTAGAATGGCTTGTGTAATGGTGATTCACAGGAAGCGACAAGTACTTGATTGCATGAAAACTTATCGCCGAATTGCCGAGAATGACACTGGACGGTCAATAAAAGTCCTACGATCGGACAATGGAGGGGAATACACATCCATTGAGTTTGAAAACTATCTAGAGAAACATGGAATACAGCATGAGGTAGCTGCTGTGAGAACTCCACAACAAAATGGAGTTGTTGAGCGTCGAAATCGACAGGTCAACAATATGGCCAGGACTATGTTGATTGAGAGTGGTATCTCTCGCCATTACTGGAAGGAGGCTGTTGAAGCTGCAGTTCACATTCAGAATCGAACAGGGCTCTACATGGGAGAAACGAAGACACCGTACGAATTATGGCATGGAAGGAAGCCTTCCTTGAAATACTTTCGGGTTTTTGGAAGCAAATGTTTCATCCGGAATAAAGAAGGAAACCAAGGAAAGTATGGTGACAATGCTGATGAAGGAATTTTTCTTGGGTATCCAATGAACAGTAAAGCTTACAAGTGTTTCAATAAACGCTTGGGGAAGATTGTGGTAAGCAGTGATGTTAAGATAATTGAAGAGAAAACCACAAATGCCTCAAGGACGCCATATGCGGATGTGATGGACAATCAGGAAGAAAGTGAACGTGAAGAAAAGACAAACACAGAGATAGAGGAAGTTGTTCAAAACTCTCAGCAGTCACATCATGATGTTGACTCAGAAGAAGAATCAGAAGAAGACCCTATAGCTGAAAAGAATGCTACTGAATCTCTCAGGAGAAACCGAAGAGCTGAGATTGATCCATCCAACATAATTGGGGACATGAATGCACCCACTCAAACAAGGAGGATGAGAAATAACACACCTTCTGCATTTCTATCAGTTGTAGAGCCAACCTCATTTGAAGAAGCTGCAATGAATGAATCCTGGGTGAAAGCCATGAATGAAGAGTTAGATCAGATTGATAAAAATCAGACGTGGGATTTGGTCCAGAGACCCAAAAGTCACAATGTGATTGGCACCAAATGGATTTTCAAGAACAAGTTTGATGAGCATGGCAATGTTATCAGAAACAAGGCTCGACTGGTATGTAAAGGGTATTCTCAGATTGAAGGTGTTGATGTTGAAGAAACCTTTGCTCTAGTGGCTAGATTGGAGTCAATCAGGCTATTCCTTTCCATGGCTCTCCAAAGAGGATATAAAGTATATCAAATGGATGTCAAGACAGCATTCTTAAATGGTGTACTCGAAGAAGAAGTCTACATTGAACAACCAGTGGGTTTTCTTCTTGGTGCTGATGAATCAAAGGTCTGCAAGCTAAAGAAAGCACTTTATGGATTAAAACAGGCACCAAGGGCATGGTATTCTAGACTAGATTCGTATCTCAAAAAGCTGGAATTCAAAAGAGGAGGAGTTGATCACAATCTCTATGTGAAGAATTCTCCAAAAGATCAGTTCATGGTTCTTGTTTACGTCGATGACATTATATTTTGTGGGAGCAAACAGAAATCAGTGGATGAATTTGCCAATCATATGAAATCAGAATTTGAAATGTCAATGATTGGGGAGCTCACATATTTCTTGGGACTGCAAGTGACTCAGAGGAAAGACTACACTTTTATCTCTCAGGAAAAGTATGCAAGAGAGCTGCTGAAGAAGTTTAACATGCAAGACTCCAAACCAATGTCAACTCCGATTGCAGTTGGAACCAAACTTGGGAAGCATGAGGATGGGAAATCTGTAGATCCCACCCTGTACAGGAGAATTATTGGGAGTCTATTGTACCTGACAGCGACACGGCCAGATATTGTCTTTGCCACATGTCTTTCTGCCCGCTTTCAGAGTAATCCAAAAGAGGAACACATGACAGCAGTGAAAAGAATCATGAGGTATATTCAAGGTACTTACAAGTATGGATTATACTTTGCTGTAGGAAGGGATAGTGAATTATCCGCATTTTCTGATGCTGACTGGGCTGGCGATGTTGTGGACAGAAAGTCCACCAGTGGTGGAGCATTCTTTATCGGAAATAATTGTGTTGGCTGGTTGAGCAAGAAACAAGAAAGTACTTCTCTTAGTACTGCGGAAGCTGAGTATATATCTGCCACAAAGTCATGCACTCAACTGCTATGGATGAAGCAACAATTAACAGATATTGGTGATGAGGTAAAGCAGCCAATGGTGATCTACTGTGATAACAAAAGCGCAATTGATCTCACGAAAAATCCGGTTCAGCATTCTCGTACAAAACATATTGAAATACGGTATCATTTCATCAAAGAAAAGGTTGAACAAGGGGTGATTAGACTGGACCATGTGGGAACTGATAAGCAGGTAGCTGATATCCTGACAAAGCCACTGTCAGCAGCTGTGTTTGAAAATCATCGGTTGAACCTAGGTGTTCAACCACCTCCTGCTGCATAAGGAGGTTTCGAAACTCCCCTCTCCCCGTGTGTTTTGACTGTTTTTATCTATTTATGGCTGTGATGCAGGTTTATGGGGGAGATACTATCCAGGGGGAGTATGGCTTGAGCTGAACGTTGAACAAACTTTTCGGTCTTTGGTTTTATTGTCAATGGGGGAGAAAGGAATAAATTCAAGGCAAGAGAATTCAAGGCGAGAAATTCACGGCAAGAGAATTCACGGCAAGAGAATTCACGGCAAGAGAATTCAAGGCAAGAAATTCACGGCAAGAAATTCACGGAAAGAAATTCATCTGTGATGGAAGTGTAAGATTGTGATGAGAAGTTTAATAAGGATAACATCGGGCGTCATGGAGAATTTCAAAACACTAAGACCCAATTCAAGCTTCCTCTCTTGTTTTCTACACCGAGCATTGCTCACGTAGACTTAGAGTGTTGGCTGAGTTGATTCTTGCGTTTTGGATTTGCTCATGGTTGGAGATCTATTGAATTTATTCTGATTGCCAACAAACCCAAAGGGGGAGATTGTTGGAACCAGGTTTTTCAAAGCATGATTTGGTGTATGGTTTGTGTTTGTTGTCAATCCTCAGTGGAAGTTCCGAATGTGTTCCAGCAAAGTGATCATACAGTTCAAGCAGACAACAGTTTTGAAGGTGGCGCTGTTTCCCAGTGTTTGCCAAATTTTTGGGCCTCAAAATCGGAAAATGAAGACATGGATTGTCTGCAAAAGGAGCTTCGCAGAAAAAGGAAGTGGTGCGCGAAATATAAGAGGCTTGCGCGAAAAATCTAAGTTAGGCGCGAAAAACAGCGGGATGCGCGAAATAGTTTTTCGCGCAAACAGTGTTTCGAAATCAGAGAGGTGAAAAATGGCAAAGGCATGGGCTGCGCGGAAAATCAGGGATGTGCGCGAAATAATTAAGTTGGGCGCGGAAAACAGCGGGATGCGCGAAATAGTTTTTTCGCGCAAATGCTGTTTCAGAATCAGTTTGGTGAAAGATGGCAAAGGCATGGGCTGCGCGGAAAATAAGGGTTTTGCGCGAAATGCATAGCTGTGCGAAAGATTACGCGCCAGATGAGAGATTTTCCGCGCCGAAGGGGATTTTGCGCGCAGTGGTCTCAGTCGCCTATAAATATGAGGTGACCCCCTTCATTCGGTGGGTTGGAAGACTTAGAGAAGATCCGAGGTCTGGTGCGCGAAAAAGGATCGCGTAAAGGAGCTTGCGCGAAATATTTGGAGTTGCGCGAAAAAGGGGATTTTTGCGCGAAATATTTTTCCGCGCCAAAAGAAAATGTTGCGCGCAATAGGATGATTTTGCGCGCAAATGGTTGATGTTTCGCATTCTTCTCGGTAAGGTTTGTCTGCACGTTTTGGTTATCCAGTTCAGTGGTTCTGTGCGTTCTAGTGCATCTCTTCCGGACTTCGATGCAAGCAGAGTCTCGTGCTGAGCAGAGGCAAAGAATTCAATGCAAATTTATTGAAGAGACCTTCACGTCTATAAACTGAGTGAGACTTCACCACCGGCAGTGAGCCAGGGGGAGTCAACGGGAGTGACCCGAGGGACGCAGTGAGCTATCCCTAAACAATTGTAAAGGCAGTGAGCCTGGGACAGAGTGTCTGTACCCGAACATTTGTATCCGCAGCTAGTGAAGCATAGTGGATTTAGGTACGACCGAAAATCTGTCGGCGTATGCTCCTTGGACGTAGCCCTTAGTGGTGAACCAAGTAAAAAATTGTTGTGTCATCTCTCTGCATGTGAATGTTTAATTGCTGATCATATCCTTCATACAGGTTTAAGAAGTTCCTGCCAACGTGGGAACAAGATCCACAACTTTAAGAAGAAAAAGTTTCCACCCTGATTCACCCCTCCCCTCTCAGGGTGTCCTGGGGTCCTTCAATAGGGGCCAGATGAATCAATGATGGAGGTTTCAACCTAAATTTCTGAGTCTGGGGTAGGAGACAAAAAGATGAGATTCTCAATCTTGTAAGATAAGGTTCACAAGATCACAAGACCCCTCCAAATTTGATTGTGAGTGGATGATTTTTTGGGACCCTTTCAGTGGATTTTAGTACAGTCGCCTTCTTCATCACTAGTATCCCTCTTCTACAACTTCACCCAAGTAGTTGGATAGCTTCCAGGGTTAGTTTTTAACCATTATATGGTGATCATCTTTTTTAGACACAAATGGCTACCACCAACCTCACAAATGATGAATTTGTGAACACCTTGTCCTAAATGGATGGGATGATGCGATTGGAACCACCCCCAAGAGATATCCCTGCATGTAGGGATCATCTACCTCATGAAGTGAATCCTATAACAAAAATCCATAAAAAGATCTTGTCTATGTGAGTTCCTCCACATATATCTCGACCAGTAGAAATCAGAGATTGGGGAGACGAAGAGCTAGACCCTTCCTCTGAGAAAGAGGTCGTGTGGAATGTTTTTGATATTGATCATGTATCAGTGGTGTTCTATCCACCTTTAGATTCAAACTATAATAACCAAAAATCACTTATAGAGTTTCCAGACAAGTGTTTCTTCCATATTGTCTGGTTGTTGTTTCACCGCCTCCCCAACCATCATTTGTCCTACCCTGGAGGCCAGGAGCACCATAATGCCATCAACCTGCAGTGTTGAAGGGGTGATATCAAAGCTCTCTAATGGGATTAGTGCCCTGGTTTGTATGGTTATTACCATATCATTTAACAATTATGTGTCAAGATCATCACAGTACTTCATTGGGTAATGGAAAAATCACCTATTCACGTATGTACAAGGGTTTGAGGGTAGTATTCTACTCTAAATTTTCTCCATATCTGGTGAAAGTCAATTCCATCCTCTAATTAAGAGTGTTCTACTTTGGACACCATCATGTTTAATATTGTTATCCCCATCCTTCCATTAGATCATAGGGACAGGGGAATCAACACAAGGCTTGATAGGGATGACTTGCCTCAAGGGGTAGTGATGTACTAGGTAGACCCTTTGGTGGGTGTACTCACTCATCAGTAGAGGCAAGCACGTTTCCTCAGAGGCCCCTCCAATGAGCCAATCCTACCTACCCATTGGAATATTGACAAGGGAAAGGGGAATGTTGAGCCCTCTAATACATTAATGTTTGTACTTAAGATAGAGACAGATCCCACAGTAACCACCATGCTTCTGTAGGTTTAGGAATACAAGATGTTCATCATCGACCTCATTGTTGAGAGAATCCCAGATTATGAAAATTCCCTAGAGGACCTCATATCTCCCCCACAGGGCACCCAATCCTGATCATCCAAGTACTTCTACTCGAGCTCGGTGGCCACGACCATATTATCAAGTCCAATTTTTGGGGATATGGTAAGCAACCAATGTATGATTCGTCGAATCCACCCAAGTAGTGAAATTATCCACTTCGGGATCGAGGTCATGTTGGTATCCAAGTGGATGAGATCTCCCCCTGAGTTGATGTGTTGATTAACACCTTTTTTATTAGGGAACCTTGCCAAGATAGGGTCCATATCCAAGATTATTTGATTGCCACTCTTACCCATCACCTTAAGTCCTTTGAGACATAATAGGTGGAAATACGAAATAATATAAAACCAAACTCAACATGGGTGGACAACGTCTTAGAACCCTCGTAGTTTTGTAATATCAATGTTTCCCTATTCAATAGGATTGATGACCTGCTGCATCAGTTGTACCACATTATTTAAAGGTGTGGACCAATTTTGGGGACCTCGGAATAGTAGGAGGCTGCCATACATTGGTGTTTTGTTCATACAATGGAAGGACCCAAATTCTTAAGGTATAACCATCTTCCCAAAGGGTTCATTTTGGGTTGGGAAGACCTTCCTATAAAATTCCTCCATCATTTAGCTCAACTACATGAAATAAAACTATTTATTACCTCTTTAAGTGCAAATAGATGCCTAATTACTGAGTCGCATACTTTTTCACATGGTGGAAAGGCCTCTCTTATTCACTTGATGTTCCATTTTCCCAGGAAAATATTCTAACGATTATCATGGGAACATTAATGGTGATTCTTCCCCTACTATCATCATCCATAACTTTCCAGATGGATTCCAGGAGTTTTTTTATAAGTCCCAACTTATGTAAGAAGTCATGAAATTGAGTATATATTCAGGATTTTTGCCTCTTATAGATCTTATTAGACTACCTTCAAAATAAAATATTGTTCCATCCATGCATTAAGAGGACATAGAGATGGTATAGTTATTTTACCATTTTCTAGAGGATCCTCACTGAGTGAAACCCCATCAATTATAGCCTATCTGGACAGAGAACATTCCAGAACCACCTCCCTATGTGTATCCCCCTAGATGAGATAATATGGATCCATCCTACCCTCAAGGACAAGCTCCCAAAATGATCTTTCTATATAGAAGGAACACAACCTATTACTTTAGGGATTTCAAGGTCCTTAGATTATTCATTTATACCCTAGATAAGGGAATTCTAATGTTTCTAGAATTCATGAAGCCCTAGTACATCGAGCTCATTAGCAGGTCCAATCATTTCCCATACCAATAGATCCTTGGACACACCAACAAGTAATGTAACATGTTCAAATAATCTCTCCTAGACTTGGTGGACTATGGTTTGGTTATATCGGGTGATGTTACATAAAAGGGGTCACATGAATTTGCTGACCCCAACAGTGATAGTGAGAACTAAATTTAATGATACCATATTCAAAATCATGGGATGTGGAAATATGATGAGAGTTTACCTTACAAGGTGGTCATACACACACATGGTGTAATTTGAGCATGCATAGGTGGGACAGAACCTCCTGTAGTTTCCACAACCAATTTGGTCAGTAACTCCTCTTTTCTACATTCCAAATCCCATAAGAAAAGGTATACAAAGCAAAAGTGAGCCCATGTTCCCATTCTTGTGTTAAATTCATCTTGTACCACCAGTTATTTCATTCCCCCTATATTGGAAAATACACCCAAGGTCATCCCTACACTGGAAGAATTCACTGATGATGAGTAGGTGTACACCTCATAGAAATTCATTGAATGGGTAGACCACTTCAAAATGCCCAACAATGATGAATGCATGGAAACCTCTCAGGTGCCTCCAGCAAACATCGTCGAAGAAAATGTTGAGGTCATGTGAACCTAGAAAATGCTTATTCTATTACCTCAAACCTAGATATTCATGTTAATGAGACCAGGAAGACGGTTTTGAGAATATCTCAACAAGTGATGTCCTCCTAGTGTGCTCTATTAGGTATTCTTCTATAGCTGATCAAGTTAGTCATTCGACTGGCTTAATCATGAATGCACTGTGATTAGTCATTTCAAACCAATCCCAGACCTCATATAACCTTCAGTCAACCAAAAGTTTTTTATATTGGTTCAATTAGTTAGTAGTAGAATGTTTCCAGCACAAGATAGATCCCAGTTGTTTATCCATGAACATTCGTTGTGCCCCTTTCTAAAGATCCACCCTCTATAAAAGAATATGCCTTGTATAATCTTTAAAAATCTACCTCTAGATATAAGTGAAGTCAGCTACCACAGAGTACTACTATGTAGATAAGGCCGAGAAAGAATAATTTCAATCCCTCATTTCACTCTACAGGGAAGATGAGTATGTAATCATGCATAAGAATATATTACAGCTATAATATTTATGAAATTTCAATAGTGTGGAGGTCTTCCACTGCTTTGTGGACAAAAGTTCCAGGATTAACCTTATTTTGGCCAAGACTCCCGAAAAACTAGGAACGATAGAAGTAGATCTGCCTCCCTCCATCCAGAATATTTTGGGTTATGAAAATAAAAAGCATAAACAATGTTTCAAGGTTTTAAAGAAGCCATATTTTGGTGTCTTGATATAAAGAATGTAATTCATGGTAGTCTCATTGGATATCCCCTCCAATGCACTTTTGGGTATGACCTAGCTTCATTTTTATACAATAGTCCCCTCCTCATATCACCAGTGATTAAAATACTATCTCTATGTCCATGTAGTGGTATTATAGGGTGATTCATCCCCATTTTAATCTCATGAATCCCACAACCTTGATACTGGTTACTAAATGATAGTGAAATTTGGTTCATACCTACATGATCCAGATCATCAATGCTTCCAAAAATATGATATCCATCATAGTTATTCCTTGGGAAGACATTAATAATGCCTTTGTTCTCCTGATTCATCAGTTGGAGGCTACAACACCGGATCTAGAAGGTTTCTTTTTCATCTCTAGGAAAAAGTTTTTGGATCCTATAAGAAAAGGGAGTATCCACATATTACCTCATACTCCTACCCAAGGGAGAAATGGGTGAAACCAAAGGCCCATACCCCTATGAAGTATTGATAATTTCTCCTTATAGACACTATTTCATGGAATTCCAACATATTCCATAGTATAGTGATGACCTGATTGAAGATGACTCACTACTATTTCTTTTAAATTAAGAATGTATCTTGTATTATATGGCCATAAGGAATTGGAGTGATAGATTTTGGTACCACATACTTTGTAGAGAGGGAACACCTTATAAAATATTTGGTGTCCTCCCATGTAGGCATCAACACTTCCCCTTGTTCAGATGGCCCGGAAGAATCGAATCCCCCCACTGATTCTACTATCTTGTATAATGATGACGATTTGGAAGATGCCCCTCTCAGATTTGAAGACATTGTCTCTACTACTAATGATGAGTTAATTCTGCTGACCCTTCATTCTATACAAGATACAAGGAATATACTGATTAGTACATCCATTATTCCAAAGGAGAATTAGTAGTATATAGACATCCTGAAGTAGAATCTTGATTAATTTTCATTCTACTACTACAAGAAGACATGAATAGCCCTTCATGTCACTGTTCACTACCTCGGCCTCCTGGTGGGTAATTGTGGGTTCAGGTAGCCTCCTAGAATGATTATCCTCTCTCATAGTAACATGGTAAAGGATAAGTTTGAAAAGGTAATTAAAACTTACTTCATTAAATAAGTCCAATATTCAATATGTGTAGACAATATTGTAATATTTAGGAAGAAAAATGGATATATTAGAGTCAATGTTGACTTATAAGACCTCAACCTTCATTTCCAAAAGGAAACTTTTCCCCTTTTACTGATAGAGATATTGATCGATGATACAGAAGTTTTATGGACTTTCTACATCATGGATGGATACTATAGGTATGATAAAATATAGATAGCCCTAGAGGATGAGGATTCCACTAACTTCAGGGTGCCACTAGGGGATTTTTTCTATCATTTGATTCTATTTGGATTGAAAAATGCTGTATACACTTATCAATGGTCCATGCACCACATATTCAATCCAATTCATGGTATGTTTATTGAATTTTACATGGAAGACTTTGTGGCCAAATATTTCCACTATTAAGACCACCTCAAGGGCCTTAAGTAATTGTTTAGCATCCTGCACTCCCATTATTTCAAGATAAACCCCTTGAAGTGTGCATTTGTGGTTACCATTGGGAATTTTCTCTGCTTCATCATAAGATATATATGAATTAAGAAAATTACTTTTAAGATCATTTTCGTCATTCAACCCCCCCTAAGAATCCTCTTTCGATGGGATTCCTCTAATTCCACTTAGCCAACATACACCAAAGTAACGTAAATCTAGATAGAAATTGTATGCCCTTTTGAGGATTGTGAAGAAAGGCACCATTTACTAGTGGGACCAGGACTACCATAACACTTGTGAGGAAGTCAATATGTATCTTCTATATCCTCCAGTTTCGATGTCACATGACTTAGGCAATCCTCAGGACCTCTACCTGACTTCCTTGGAATAGTATATCGATTCCCTTCTCACATAGAAGAACAATGAGTTCTAAAAAAGAGTTTATATTGTCTCAATCAAATGATCTTCGACAAGGATACCTGATACTCCCTTATCGAGAAGAACTGACTCAGGTTGGTTTTCAAAGTGCAGATGTTTTGGCATTATTTAAAACATCATGAAATATAGATGGTGTCCCATGTAGATCCTCTAAATTATATTATCAATCATCCCATGTGGACATGATGGTTGGAAAACTAGGTAGGGATCACCCAGTAGTTCGACATATCTTCCATATATCGATGGTTTTTAAAGGCTCGTCATTAGAAGAATCTTTGGCCACCCATCCAGCCCTTTAAAAACTACCCCTCAATATTGATTTCCTATATGAGGCTATCGTCTCAGTGGATCCGGTTATGCCATGTTGGAAGATGAATTTTAATACAGAATTCCATATCCTAATTGTTGGAAGGCTCAATAATACAATGAGAAACAGAGTGGGAATCGAGATCATCTTCATTTGTCCTGTGCATGTCGTCGTAAAATACTAGTTCATGCTATTAGAATTATACACTAACAATTAGGCAGAGTACAAGTATCTCATTACTAGTATTGTGATTTCCCTCAAAATTGATGTTCCCCACATATATGTGAAGGGAGACTCTACATTAGTCATCAAATAGATTATTGGTTACTATATCATCAAAAATAAAGAACTTTTTCCCCTACAAGAGAATACTCATCAGATGATAGGTCATTTCCATTCCTAATTGAAATTGAATAATGTCCCCCATTCATAGAATGGTCAAGCTGATGCATTGGAAAGATTGGACTCATCTCTCATAGAGCTGAAATATGATCATCAAGTCATTCATGTGGATCATTAGAGGGTTATTTCTCCCACCATTAAATATGATGATGAGACGGAAGAGGTCAAAAACTAGTTATCCTTAAATCTAAACTAGGACCCTCAGGTTTCCCCATAGTAGAGTAAATACCCTATTATACAACTCCCATCATAAGTACCTCCAACATGGAATTCTCATTCCTGAATAGGCCGGGCATGAGAAGGTCCTTAGGGATGCAACATAGTTCACCCCCAATAGCCATCCTAACCATGAATAGCCTCTCTATATACACGGTATTGATGTATTTATCCTTTGATTCTTCCAAAGAGATGATATTCCTTGGGTTATGTAGAAATTCTATATCAGGTTTTGTGGAGCCCATCAAGAGGGAGTGAAACTCTATCACTTGATTTGATGGTTGGGCTATTTTGTTGCCTAACATGATCCATTATTGCAACAAGTTCTTCAATAGGTTTCATGCATGTCAAATCCATGCAAACATCTTTCCTCGACCGCCATATCTTCTCCACACAACCGAGTATTCTTATCCCTTTAGAGTTTGGGGACATTACATGGTGGGACCATAGCCGCTATAAAATATCAATAGTGCAAGTTCATTCTGACCACTACATACTTATTATACAAGATCAAAAAAATTGTTTCCCCTCAAGGATTTCAAATTCTAGTATGTTATCGAGTTCGTCTACTCACACATCATCCAATGATTATATGTTCCTCACACTATACTCACAATAAAATATAACAAAATTATGGGAAGATGAGGTAACTAAAATATACACCAATAACAAAATCTGGTCTAACCAAACATCTCGATATAATGAAAAAATAAATAGCTAGATTGAGGAATTAAACAAGGCCATCTCCAACACTTTGCAGTAGATGATAATCCATAACAAGAATATTTGGAAAGAAAATATCTCCAACACCCAATGGGCTTATCAAATGAAGAGTGTAAATTCCACTTAGGTGACAATGTATTCCCTGTTATATGGAATAGAGTCAGTATTTCCCAACGTGGTTTGGTTTTTGTGACTCCATAAATCTATCTATGACCAGAAAATTCCATAAAAATGGAAGAAGTCCATATATATGACATTTAATCCCTTAAAAAATAGTCTCCATGCCTTAAATATTTTGGATAGGCACGACAATATAGTAACAAGAGTGTTCAATCAGAAGGTTCACACCACTCCTTTCTCCCAGGTGACATAATATTGTCCCTTAAAACACCAATGACACCTAGGAAAAAATCCATCAATGTTGGACCCCATATGGGATGGACCTTACATCATACATACAGTATATTTCAAAGGTTTATACTCATTAATTACCAAATATGGAGAGTGTATCACACCTCACACCCATTCTTTGTTTCTCAAGAAGTACTTTTCATGAGGACACTAGGGTGTGGGATGTATGGACATAAACTATTTACAGTTGGTCCATGAAAAATGACATTAAACTATTTTCAATGGCCTGAGACATAGGACCATAAACTAATAGTAGACCTATGCTCCATGAAACATGATCTTAAACTATTGGTTTCCATTGTAATCATTATGATCTTAATCTTTTTTTTATCCCATGTAGTCTAAGTTATACGGAATGAAACAGAAAGACCTAATGTGCTCAGCGCATGATGTCAAAATGAAATCCTACCCTAAATAAAAACTAGATTCTTCCTAATAAGAGATGATATTACGCCATTTTATATTATCCCGCTTCACATTATATGAGATTAAAAGAAAAGAATTTCCTCTCCACAAGTCATTAAAATATATTCTTACCCCATGCTCTGAACATGGGATGCCCCACAACAATCATGGGATGCCTCAATTCCCTCTACAGAGCGGATTTCTCTTACTAGTGTTGGTCTTCAACCAAACCATGTTCTAAAACTGCATGTGGCGTGATTCCTATCCCTGTAGGATGTATAGGAACGCCTATAATTTCTAAATTTGTGCCCATCCAAATAGTTATCATCTCTTCATACCCTTATCTTAATTTATGGTCCCAATATCATGACCTTAAACTATATATAGTTCATCTCAAGGTGTTCATGTGGTAAACAATCTTCCTTGGCTCGATTCACATAAGGTCTTACCTCTTCCATGCCACACAAATACCCTTGATACCATCATCACCCTATTCCACACATCATTACATTAAACTATTTTCCTCACCACCTTCACACATGGTCCAACCATTGAGACCTTATAAAAATTGATGTTTGTTTCTTTTTTATTGTGTGGTATTTGGTTATGTGCCCTCAATTCTGGTTAGGTTCTACATCTTTCATTCTAGTCAAATTCAATTAAAACAAATGTTTCCCCTGCCCAAGAATCTTGAATATAAATTGTTTGTTGGTGGCCTAGTCAACAGAACCTTAAAATGTAAGAAGATGGCTTTAAGATCACTCTATGTGGTGTAGGGACTCTTTGGCTCCATCTGTATCATATTTTCTATCTCTCATGCTACACAAACCTCCCTGAATCTCCCACCCATGGTCCATGAATTACAACCATAAACTATTTGAAATACTTATAATCTATATTATCTAAAACTACAATCACTAGTCCATGTACTATGACCTTAAACTATGTTCATTCACCATTCATTATAATGGTTTTTTTCATGTCTCAAGAAACCTATGCCATAACCCATGATGTAAAACTACATGTGGCTTGATTCCCATCCTCATGGTATACATAGTGATTCCAAGACATTCTATTTCATGGCCCAACCAAAGATTCATTGAAAAACCATCTTTTACCTAAGGTGATATCACCCCACTATGATACCCCACGGGCCTCCATAATATGTATAAGCTCCATTCATTTACCTTGAGCCATTAGTGGTCTAAGATGCCCACATAGACCGATATGAGGATGAAATGAAAGGGTGTTTCAATTCCCAATCCACACTAACATCCTCTGTGCATGACATTAAACTAATTACTTCCCCATATAAATTTGGTATTCGTATTAACAATTCATTATTTTACAATGTATCGAACTGGGATTCCCCATTTGACAATTATGGTAAAAACCAGCACCAACATCTCCATCACATTACATTAAACTATAGGTATCACCTTGTATCATTTCAATATGTCTGTTATATATCCTTGTATGATAAGATTTAGTATCCTCATTCTAGAGGGTGTCCATTTCTATAATTTGTCTCCTATCATTCCATGTTCTAGAAATACATGTGACTTTATTCCCATCCTCATGGGATATATAGTGATTCCATGATATTTCTTCCTAACCCCAGACCCTTCATCAATTTGATGTGGTTTTATTCCATCTCAAATGTTATTATGTCAATTCAGGTTATGGTTTATGGAGTTTGGTGTGGAAAAGGGTCCCTTTAACCCTCCATTCACATCAATTTTTCACCCTTTCATGTCACACAAAACTTTTTAGGACACCCATGCCCCTAGTTAGAGCCACATGAAATTAAACAATAAATTTCCCCTACAGTATGATCTCTTTGACTTTAAACTAGTAACATCCCTAGTCTTGGTTATAAGACGTTAAAATGACTAGCCCAATATCCTCAGTTCACAATGTTAAACTTCAATCTTAGCTCATCAGAAACTAGGATGCCTCATATGATGAGTATGAGATGTTAGGATATTCCACATAAAAAACAGGGATTCCTTATATGATGAGTTTTATATAAACCACACCTTATCCCATATAAAACCAGGAATCCTCCTAATGTGATATGATTTGATATCCTCTCTAGAGATAACGTTACACCATCGATGTAAATCTCATATCGTGATCTATCAAAGAATTGAGTATATCTTGATTCATATCCATATGGGATATGTAGTTACACTCGGATATATCGTCATGGGTATATTCCTACCATTGACTTAGTTTAGTGTCTTTCCCTTCTATTCCAGGCTTGATTTTCACTTACCCACATGTTCATTCATCGCATTCGAGTTCATGATGGGGGACACATAATACTTCCTCTGGGACATCCATTATTTCTTCTTCAAAGCATAATATTTTTCTATAATTTGGAAAAATATCATCCACCCAATCTTAATAACATCCCAAATGGAATGGTCTCATTTCACAGTGGTTAAACTATAATCCCGGTCTCATGCCTCGCAGGATCTTTAGAAGCAATAGCAGATCCCATGTTTTGAAAAAAAAATTAACATTCCATCTTGCATTTCTTATCCCCGCCTCTAACCAGAGAAGGTATATAACCAATTATTCAAACATAGTAAATAGTTTTTCCACAACTATCAGTTATTCCCCTTCACTATCTTGGTCTTTAAAGTTACAATCATTATCATGGGATTTGTTGGACACTTCATCCAATCATTTTGTTCTTCCCTGAAAGAAATTGGAAATCCACACCACACAATGATTATTTCATTTATCATGGCTCACACAATATTAAGAGTCCAAATGGGGTTTTCCTAAAGCAATATTAATACTTGAAATCACCCCATGGTATGATCTATATGATAAAAAAACTAGGAGTTTTATTCCAAACATCAAGACTCTAATCTATGTGCAAGACTCCTATGGAATGTGTTGTGTGGTGTTGGGCCTCTTTGGCCCTCAATTTACATCGGTTTTGTTAATCCTACACACTTAACATATCCATTTGAGACATTCATCCCATGTTCTAATCTTTGAAACCTTAAACTAAATGTCATGGTCCAAGAATAACTACCATAATCTGTATACGAGTTGTATCAGGGATTTTTTTGCATCATCAGGTGGCCTCATAGGTCCCTCCATTCACATTAGGTTACCTTACTTTGATGTTTTTCATGTTACTTTGAGACATACCCCCTATAGTCTCATCATTATATGTTGAGTCAATAAGGTTTTCCCTATTTCTTTTCCATTCCTTCTTGTTTTGAAAATCACAAACACCTTATACTTAAGAAATTCTATATTTTACTTATTTATGGAAAATTTCCTTCCCAAAGGAATTTACCCCTACCATGTTTTCATTGTTCATATTAATTTTTTTCTTAAGTATAAAAATAGGATTCATATCCAAAACCTCAGAATCATATAATACTTAGACATGAAGCTTTCTATTTTAGGATCTGAATTCTAGATACTAACTTTAATAAAGTTCAACTTCGAATTATGGATACAAACTTCTATGAGTTCGACTCCGAACTTCTATAAGTTCGAATCCAAACTTCTATTATTTCGGCTCCGAACTCCTATGAGTTAGACTCCAATATTCTCTTAGTTCGACTCCAAACATCTATGAGTTCGACTCCGAACTTATATGAGTTCGACTATGAACTTTTACTAGTTCGACTATGAACTTTGTAATTTCTGGTTCTGAATTCTAGTGTAATCCAGACTCTGAATTTCCGTAAAATTCAGACTCTGGATTTCTACAGAATACTGGTTCCAAATTCCTACAAAACAGAATCTAAATATCTTAGTACTATAGACTCAGAATTTTATCTTTGCTTACATTCCGAACTCTTATTTACTTTCTTTCCAAACATCAAATTTGTAACACCCCGAGATTTTATGAAAAATATTCTTTTTAATTTCATTAATGTCTTGTGTTGTACGCTACACCAAAAGGAGCTTGCACAACATGCATCCTTGACTTGCCTTTCATTTCACGCAATCACGACCTTCCTCGATAGCGTGTGTAGTACGCAATACCGAGTTTTTACTAAACAACGATATGCTATTAAAATATTATTAAAACTAGCCGTTATGAATAGTAATAACCACCTTTTAAAATTTTGGAAATTTTATCTCTCAAAATGGACTTCATTTTTGGATTCGGAGTATCGAATTTAGCCTAAGGTAAAATTTTTGTACTTTTCGGATAACTTTCATATTATGATGAATAGTGAAAATTACTAAATTTTAATTAAAAACAACTTTTTTAATAGAAATAATTAACAGTGATAAATTATTAATTTGAGAGGTTTTAAAGAATATTTAGAATATATTTTTACAATTTAATACAATGTTGGTCATTGGATGTAATTTCACATTTAAACCAGTTATAAACAAGTGTCAATCTTTTGATAGTTATTATCTCCTAAAAACACGCTATTTGTTTTGACGTCGGGAATTAATTTTTAAATTATTTAATGTAACTGATATTTTTTGAATTTGATAAAATAGATATCATTTTTGAATTCATAATATCAAATATAGATTAGGCCTAATTTTTGGTATTTTTCTGGAAACTTTAATTTTTTTGATGAATAGTTAAACCACTAAGTGGTAGTTAAAAAACTGAATTTTTCATAAAACTTAATTTTACCTCTTCTGTGAGTGGAATTTCGAAAATCCGAGAGACATGGTTAATATCAAGGACTAAAATGTGGTTCAATGAGATAAATATAATTTTTGGTGAATAGTAACTTTTTACTTTTTTTACCACGGTTAAAAGTAAATAGGGAAATTAAGGGTAAAAATGTTATTATTATTACCCTAACACATGTCCTAATTCTATTGGATAAGTGTAATTCGACAAAAAAAAACCTTAGGAATAAAATATGACCATTTAAGCCCACTTGGATTAGATTAGGACATTTATTATTAATTTATTTAAAGAAGGGTTAAATAGTTAAAATCAAAGTTTAATAAGTAAATCATTTTTAATATAGGGTTATACATAAGATAAATTCGACTATAAATATTCATTGGAATGATAAAACGATTTCCTACATAATGATATTTTATTTTTAATTTTGAGACATTAAATAATTTAATTTATTTATGACACAACGATGATGCAGTAATTATCTTATTAATCAAATATTGACATAATTGATGTTATAAATACCCAACTAAATTTAATTTGAGACTGTTTATGAATTAAACTAATTTTATAGGTTAATATGACATGTTAGTATTGATTTAAGAAACTTATTTCGAACTAATCATTCTGTTATGATTTTCACAAAAATCAATTACTAAATAGTGTCAAAATTGACATAAAATAGTTTTTAGAAGAAATATTATATTACTAATTGTTATATTATTCCTAAAAATATAAGGTTCGGCCAAATGACTTAGATAAGGCTATATATTTTAATAATAAACAACCTGGGGTTCGTTTGGCTTGATATGGTAAGTTTATTAACCTTATAGTGTAAGAAAACAAGAAGACAAGGTAAAAGTTAAATTATCTAACTTAAAGTTAAATCTAAATGATAAGGTTAAAATTGATACCTAAACTTGTCTAAATTCTATTGGATGAGATTATTTCGACCCCTACCCACCTTATCTTATAAATATATAAATTTGGAGCTATTAATAACCGAATTTGGCTTTATAATATAATAATATTTATAGTTATTCTAAAGGTGCCTCTCTCCTCCCTTATAAAAGGGAACCTCCTCCCCCTCTTCCTCACACCAATTTGAGAAATCAAGCTTGAACAACCCCTACCGATTTATCCTCTCCACTTCCCTAGAAACATCCTAGAGGTTCTGGTCTTCTTCAAAGACCTATTTTAGTGCCCTAAAAGGAGGTCTTAAAGAGGCGCTTCAAAGAAGAGGTAATGTATGTTACCGATTCTTTCAACTTTATTTCTTCTTCCACTTCTTCTTCATAGGTTGTTTCATTATGAAGTAATAACATCAGTATCACTAATATACTGATTTGTTATTATAAGTAAGAAACAACCCTATTTCACCATCTATCCATCCTACGGAAAATGAAATCACCGCGCGTGCGTATGTACGGAATACCGTCTCCACGCCGTGGTGTAATCTATTTTCCATCACAACCTTACTTGGATGGGTATAATGGTGTAAATAATAAATTTATATGAATATTTAAAGTGATATTCACTCTGAGATAATATACATACACTCCAATACAGTCCCACGATAATGAGAATGATATCATCGCTCGTGCGTACGTACGGACTACCGTCTCCACGACGCGATGAGATTCATTCTCCACGTTAACCATTGATGAATTATTATAAAGTATATATAATAAGTAATACTGAAATATATGACATAATAATGATACTGGATTTATGTTTATATATAAGTATGTCATCTACATAATTCCATTCAACTCAATAAGGAAACAAAAACAGCGTTCATGCGTACGTACGGCCTACCATCTCCATGAACGGTGTATTTCTTTCAATTTACTGATTTATTATATATATGTATATTCTGAATATATATTATATATAAATCATGTTTTATATTCTGGAATTAAGTAATCATTATCTATGTAATCATATGAATAATTACAAGTCAAAACACGGACGAAAAATGAAACGATTTTACCCAAAACGCTCTTCAACATGGAATTTACAAAAGAACGGGTAATATAAAGTCATAAGTAAACCATATATGATATCATAACAATGCGTATGATTCTTTAATAAGTCAATGACATTATTTAAATCATTATACAGGAGGTTCGGACACTTACGAAGCAAATCGGACATAAGGTAAGGGAAATATCACAATCTCATTTTTATCCGAGATTGTTTATACTTTGGTATTTACTTGGGTGTATTTTATCATCCACATCCATGTTACCTCAATATGTAATATTATTTCCATCCACCTACAATTTTTTAAAACCTATTTTACCCTTTGGTGAGTTTTTAGTAAAAGATATGAATGAAATCTTTTGTCGTTTTTCGTACGAGGTACTTTTTGACTTTTCGGACAAAAGTACGAGAAGAATGTTTTTTAACTTATACGGCATGAATAGATTTTTAAATCAGTATTTCCAAGAAGCTTCCTTTACATGTTTTCATGTTTATTTTTAATCAACTTCTTTTATTTTAAAATTGTATGACATGTTAATAAAGGAAAATGTTTTTGAAGTTGAAAGGATATTTTCCTCAAGAATGGAGTTTAAGTGTTTTATCAAAATTATTTTCCATCTAAGATAATATAGGGTTCTGGTTCTATCCCTATTATTACATTGATTTGATTTTTTTGTGATGGAATTATTTTTATGAATCCCTTTATCTTATATGAATTGTTTTATGATGTCATGTTGTTTAAGAATCCCATTTTTATTACATAGGTTATGCAATGATGTATGATTTATAATTTTGTGGCACAAATAAGAGTGGTATCATTATGAGATGGGTGGGACCTATATCTCCCTCCAATGTATTGGGTAAAGATTTTATATCTCATGAGATAGACATGGCTGGAACGGTAGGTTATACCAGTTCAGGGAAACATGACTGGAACGAGGAGTGAACTCGGTTCAGAAAGGGACTTTGTCCTTTAAGATAGTCTTGGAAATGAGTCTTGACTAATAAGAAATGATTATCTATGATTATGTGTGTATGCCACAAAGTTTCATGTTTTAGCTTATGATTATTGGGATTACATTTCACTACTATGATTTATCCCATGTTATAAAATTATGATATCTTTTGCAGGTTAAGATTTCCAAAAGATATGTTCTTATGAATATGATGTAAAGACCCGTAAAATTCAAGGGAAATTTTTTCTTAATTTTCTTTAGAATTTTACAAGAGTGCGGTTTCAGACGGAACCTGATTCCGAGGCCCGGTGTGCCCGGGATCAATTTCCGAAGTTTGGCTCGGGTACGTTCAGTGAACGAACGAGCGGGTTTTTCTAACTTTTGAACCGGTGCCCGGAATCGAATTCCGAGGGCACCGATGGAACCGTAGCGCCGATATACGCTTAGGAACTCCTGTTCTGGAGTTGCGTTCTTGCGAGTGTTGATAATAAAAATTGTGGATGTTTACTTTGTAATTACACTACAATTTTTATTATTTTACTCTAAGTGATATCTCTTGTTGGAAGTTGGGTACCCACCCAACCTCCCATGGGAGGTTATGAGGGTGGTGGGGCCCACACGAACCCCACCCCTTCATATCCTCTAAAACCCCCTCAACTCCCACTTAAATTATGTTAACTTAAGTTATAAACCTATGACTTAAATGTAATGAGTTAATGTGGTGAGTTGTGAGTGGTTATTGAATTTCAAACCTTTGAAATTCAATGAGGTTGGGTTGTGTGAATAAAATAAGAAAGAGTCTTATTTTATTTTGTTAGAATTTTATCTCCTTGAGAGAGTAGGGAAGTCTTCTTCATCTTCTTCAAACTCAACGAAGAACGCGAAGAACGCCGTTCTTCAACGAAGAACTTCTCCGCCGAAGAACACGGTCCATCCGCGACGCCGAATCCGCGACGCGACGTACTTCTTCCGCGTCATCTCTTCCGCGACGGTTTTCCGCGACGAACGCCATCGACAACGACTCTTCCTCCGACGTCAAAGGAATCGACACCGATATTCCACGACTACGTCAACGTGCGACTATCGAGGTAGGGGTTCTTGAGTTCGTTGTTTTCTTTTTATTTGACTTCCTCAAGACTTGACGATGAACGCTCAAGTTCCGACGAAGAACGTCGCTCCGCTCTTCTTCGTCTTCCGTGCCAACGAGAGAGAACACCGCTTCCTCCTCGGATTCCCTTCGTCGACATAAGAGGTTTCGCCAATGACGTATCGCATCGGACGCATCTCTTCGTCAATGGAATTGACGAACGACGACCGCGACGCCCGATCTCCGCGACGTCGACTTCCGCGGACGTTGGCAAATCCTCGAACTTATACCCAAGGTAGGGGTTGTTGATTATTGTTTTATTATTCTATTCTTGATCATGAATTTAGCAAGTCTAACGTGTGGCTTTGAAATATTTAAAGTTGCGTTATTGCTTAACGTGAGGGGGCCGGACCGCATGAACACGGTCGAATCCCCTCCATCGTTCTTATTGTTTTATCTTGCGGGAGGAAGCAAGGTGGCGTGGTGCCGTCGCACCACGCGAATAATTGTATGTTTAATTTTGCGCGGCGCCTTCATGCCACGCCAAGGAAGAATCTTCAAGAACGCGACGCCGTCGCGCCGCGTTGAAAGAAATCAAGGCACGGCGGAGGGGCGCGGTGCCGTCGCACCGCGCCGGACGACGAACACCGCGGCCGGTTCCGGGCCGCGGCGGGACGAGGAGACCGCGGCCGGTTCCGGGCCGCGGCTGAATGAGAAGACCGGCGGCCGGGCCGCCGGCGTCGGAAGCCGAAGAGGGGACCAGAATTTCCGGTCCCGTTGGAGAAAACCGGCCGGCCAGCTGGCCGGCCGGATGACGTTAAACCGGGGAAAATTAATTCCCCGGCCAACGTTTAAAACCCCCCTCTTTAAGAGAGGGGCGGTTTCCGTGTAGGAAGGGGGGGGGGGCAGCAGCCCCCCGGTTTTAGTCAATCAAGCCCCCCCACGTGAGAGAGGGGGGCAGTTTTGCAGGAGGGGCGCGGCATTTTGCCGCGCCGACAACCCAATCAGCGGGGGCTTAGCCCCTGCGTGCAGCCACCCTGCGGCGACAGGCCGCCGCGGCCCCCGCGCCGCCGCGCCGCCGCCGGCCGCCGGCCGGCCGGGCCGACCCAGGGGGGGGGGGGGGTCGGGCCGGGTCGGTCCGGTCCCGGACCCCCCCGTTTTGAACTAGTCTCGGTCTTTTGGCCATATCTTGAGCCTCGGACCTCCGAATGACGAACCGTCTGCGGCAACGCGATCCTTGGATCGAGACGGTCGTTTCGGTATATCACACTCAAGGTTTTGGATTACTTTGAGTTCGGCCGGGTTGGTTCGTTCACGAAACCAACCGGGCCTTCGGAGCGGAAACGCTCATATCTTGAGCTACGGGCGTCCGATTGACGTGCCGTCAACTGTGTTGTGTTCCTCTTAGTGAGAAGGATCTTTTGGCATACTCCGCCCGAGGTTTGGACGCAGGTGGAGTACGGTCGGGTTGGTTTTGCCTTAAAAACCAACCGGGCCCCGGGGACGAAAATGCCAATAACTCTCAGACCGGGCGTCCGATCGACGCGCCGTCTGTTGCGTTGAATTCCTGTTGACGATACGGAACTGTTGGCATCCTTCGCCTGAGTTTTGGATGCAGTTAGTAGTGGCCGGGTTGGATCGCACCCGAAATCCAACCAGGCCCCTGGAACGGGAAAGCTGATATCTTTCAGACAGAACGTCCGTTTGACGAACCGTCAGCGGCGTTGGTGATTACGTTGAGTAATGGTCCCTTTGAGTATACCCTATGGGAGTTCATGGTACAGTTGTGATACGGCCGGGATTGGTTCGCACACGAAACCAACCGGGCCCCTGGGACGAAAAAGCTAATAACTCACAGACCGGGCGTCCGATCGACGCGCCGTCTGTTGCGTTGAGACCTCTGTGACGAGACGGACTTTTGAGATACTTCATTGCGGGACTTTGTGATACTTGGAGTATCGACCAGTAGCTCGTGGAGCGGACCCTCCCGGAGACGAGCGTGCAGAGTACGGAGACCATGTAGCCGGCTGAGACCTGACGACTGCTTGACCGACTCGACTTGGAGTGAGTCGACTAGCCCAGTGGACGGAGCGCCCGGTATTTGGCGGCAGACCCACGGCGGACGGAGCGCCTGGTAGTTGGCAGCAAACCCGCGGTACTCGATAGGAGGAGTACCTCAGTAGGATATTTGGGTGAGCGCCCGGTATTTGGCGACAGACCCTCAGCGGACGGAGCGCCCGGCAGTTGGCCGCAAACCCGCAGTACTCGACAGGAGGAGTACCTCAGCAGTCTTAGGTTAGTGAGCAGTACCTCAGAGTCGTGACAGGACCACTGTACACTCTAGAGACGGAGCTCTTCAGTAGTTACGGTTTCGATAACGAAAATCCTGGTTTGAGCTGAGACTTTTGACCTTGTGTTTACCTCATGATTGAAATGGGTCACTTGCTAACTTTGGTATATGTATGGGCATATACCCGGGTAGTGGTTATCCGTTGTTTTCACAATCCTTGTGTTTCCTCATGATTGAGATGAGTTACTTGATAACTTAGGTATATGTATGGGCATATACCTAAGTAAAGGTTATCTGTTGAGATCTTCTTTGTGGTTATCCTTGTTGGTTTAGTGAGACCTTGAGGGTCTCGGGGTCCCTACTGAGTATCATTATATTCACCCCTGCACGGGCTATGCCCGCACTACGTTGTGTTGGTTGCAGACGACGGACAGCGTTGACCTTAGCTGAGGCTTGCAGAGCGGGACGGTACCCGGAGGTGGACCACCGGGCGGGACGTGCTCGGAGCGGACGGCGAGACCCGTGGAGCAGAGGAGCTATCTGTACCCACCCTTCAGGTGGGATTTCCAGTGGACAGCTCGGAGTAGCGGCTTTTACTTTTCAGTTGCTGTTTTCCCTTTCGAGTTGTACTTTACCTTCAGTTTGGGTTTGTATTCTGGCCCATTTACTTTTCCGCACTTTCAGTTGTACTCTGCTTTTGTTTAGTGTTTACTTTCTGCTTTCTTACTCTGTGGTGTTTGTTTTCTTTACAAAGGCAATGCCTTCCCTTTTTACCAGGATTTACGCCTTGGTGCTAGTCGCCAGCCCCTGGCCTATGGAAGGCGGGCTTGGGGTAGTCACGGCACGGACCCCGAGGGCGGGTCGTGACAAATTGGTATCAGAGGAGTTCGGTTCTACCGCAGAACTTATAACTCTGATGTTTCTTTCTGTGAAGAAATAGTGTTGAGAGTACCGAGTGTGGTTTTCAGTTCAGGGAGTCCAGTGTTGGTGCGGGCGGCCGACGTATCCATACACTAGGACCCTGACAACTGATTTCCGACTTTGTGCACGAAAACACTGATTGCATGTGTGTTTTCAAAGGTTTCCCCCCTTAAAGCAGCTCAAACCAGGTCAGCTCACCAGGTATAACCGTTTGATCGTGTTACGTTGTTTCTTTCAGGATGCCTTTTCTCGGACGACCAGCTAGAGCCCGGAGGGATGTGCGTACTGATAGTCTGTCGAGCGACGAGGCTTCGGTACAGGGCCCTCTTGCAGTTGAGGCACCAACGGAGGCACCATCGATACTACCATACGTTGGGCCACCGATGCCACCAGCCCCAGCAGTAGACGATGCACGACGCTTGAGTGCGCTGCATGAGTTCCAGCGCCAGAGGCCACCCAGGTTCAGGGGAGAGACGGAACCGTAGGTGGCTGAGGATTGGATGGAGGCTGTGGTGGGAGTCTTCAGGCTAGTGGGGACGCCATCAGACTTCATGGTGACCTTTGCTGCCAGCCTTCTTCAGGCAGCAGCAGGCAGGTGGTGGAGCCACTTGTTCCAGTTTTGCGATGGGATGGCTTTCACATGGGAAGACTTTGAGACCTTCTTCAGGGTGGAGTTTGTGCCAGTAGCTCTACACCCCGAGCGTGTTCAGGAGCTGCTGCCTTTGCCGCGTGTTTTTCGATCAGAAGCCGAGTCATCTGTGGGCAGTAGACAGATGATGCAGAGGTCCAGGAGGACCAGACCAGCAGTTGGGCGATCTCGGGTTTTAGGACCGGTGGTGCGGGGCACCCGGAGTGAGAACAGAGCCAGCCGTGAAAGGAGCAGGTTGTGTTACTCATGCCGCGGAAAGGGTCACCTGGCACGTGACTATCCGACTCCTCGATCTGCAGGCTTTGGGGGAGCCACCGAGGTAGAGGCAGCGACAAATGCTTGAGCAACAGTAAAGCAGGTGGACAGGAGCGGAACTAGTGGATACGTCTCTTGTACTTCTAGTTCCATGTTGATGTTGTTTTTGTGTAGCATCTTTGTATTATGAGCTGCAATAATAAAAGACGCATACTTTGTGATGTTTTCGTTCCTGTCCTCTTTCGTGTTGTTACTAAGAGGATCCAGTTTTGGCTGTTGACTTGACCCTCACTTGTGAGACATCTACTGGAGGAGACCAGTTACCACACACTGATGCCGACAGTGTGACTCAAACCTTGGAGGCGAGAGTAACGGTTGGATCTCTTAGTAGTAGCATCGAGGCCTTACGACGTCATCCTTGGTATGGATTAGTATCATCCATGTTAGGATTGACTGTTTTAGGCAAAGAATGTGGTTCATCCTGGGGATGAGACCAGATTTCTCTTATCGAAAATGAAGAAATCTTGCAGCTCTGGTGGGACCGGAGATGGTCCAGGCCACGACAGAGAAGGTCCAGGTCATACAGGAGCTGATGAGGACAACACAGAGCCGGCAGAAGTCATACGCTGACAGGAGGCGAAGGCCACTAGAGTTCGAGGATGGTGACCACGTCTTCTTGCGGGTCTCACCTCGACGTGGTATTCAGAGATTTGGCCGAGGCGGCAAGTTATCTCCGCGCTTCATCGGACCCTTCCAGGTCCTCAGCAGGGTTGGTGAGGTGGCTTATCGCCTGGCTCTACCACCTCAGTTGCACCAGGTGCACGACGTCTTCCACGTGTCTCAGCTAAGGAGATACGTGCACGACCCGACACACATCTTGACCATGGGGGGCTTGACGTTGACGATGGGGCGACTTTTACGGAGGTCCCGGTGGAGATAGAGGATCGACAGGAGCGATTATTGCGTGGGCGATCGATTCCTCTTATGCGCATCAGATGGCAGCACGGGAATCTCCAGGAGAGCACATGGGAGCGGGAGGCTCAGGTGCGTGCTCAGTACCCTCTTTTGTTTCCCTAGTTTTTGATGTATCTTTACGGGGACGTAAAGCCCTGAGGTGGGAGTAATGTAAAGACCCGTAAAATTCAAGGGAAATTTTTTCTTAATTTTCTTTAGAATTTTACAAGAGTGCGGTTTCAGACGGCACCTGATTCCGAGGCCCGGTGTGCCCGGGATCAATTTCCGAAGTTTGGCTCGGGTACGTTCAGTGAACGAACGAGCGGGTTTTTCTAACTTTTGAACCGGTGCCCGGAATCGAATTCTGAGGGCACCGATGGAACCGTAGCGCCGGTATACACTTAGGAACTCCTGTTCTGGAGTTGCGTTCTTGCGAGTGTTGATAATAAAAATTGTGGATGTTTACTTTGTAATTACACTACAATTTTTATTATTTTACTCTAAGTGATATCTCTTGTTGGAAGTTGGGTACCCACCCAACCTCCCATGGGAGGTTATGAGGGTGGTGGGGCCCACACGAACCCCACCCCTTCATATCCTCTAAAACCCCCTCAACTCCCACTTAAATTATGTTAACTTAAGTTATAAACCTATGACTTAAATGTAATGAGTTAATGTGCTGAGTTGTGAGTGGTTATTGAATTTCAAACCTTTGAAATTCAATGAGGTTGGGTTGTGTGAATAAAATAAGAAAGAGTCTTATTTTATTTTGTTAGAATTTTATCTCCTTGAGAGAGTAGGGAAGTCTTCTTCATCTTCTTCAAACTCAACGAAGAACACGAAGAACGCCGTTCTTCAACGAAGAACTTCTCCGCCGAAGAACACGGTCCATCCGCGACGCCGAATCCGCGACGCGACGTACTTCTTCCGCGTCATCTCTTCCGCGACGGTTTTCCGCGACGAACGCCATCGACAACGACTCTTCCTCCGACGTCAAAGGAATCGACACCGATATTCCACGACTACGTCAACGTGTGACTATCGAGGTAGGGGTTCTTGAGTTCGTTGTTTTCTTTTTATTTGACTTCCTCAAGACTTGACGATGAACGCTCAAGTTCCGACGAAGAACGTCGCTCCGCTCTTCTTCGTCTTCCGTGTCAACGAGAGAGAACACCGCTTCCTCCTCGGATTCCCTTCGTCGACATAAGAGGTTTCGCCAACGACGTATCGCATCGGACGCATCTCTTCGTCAATGGAATTGACGAACGACGACCGCGACGCCCGATCTCCGCGACGTCGACTTCCGCGGACGTTGGCAAATCCTCGAAATTATACCCAAGGTAGGGGTTGTTGATTATTGTTTTATTATTCTATTCTTGATCATGAATTTAGCAAGTCTAACGTGTGGCTTTGAAATATTTAAAGTTGCGTTATTGCTTAACGTGAGGGGGCCGGACCGCATGAACACGGTCGAATCCCCTCCATCGTTCTTATTGTTTTATCTTGCGGGAGGAAGCAAGGTGGCGTGGTGCCGTCGCACCACGCGAATAATTTTATGTTTAATTTTGTGCGGCGCCATCATGCCACGCCAAGGAAGAATCTTCAAGAACGCGACGCCGTCGCGCCGCGTTGAAAGAAATCAAAGCACGGCGGAGGGGCGCGGTGCCGTCGCACCGCGCCGGACGACGAACACCGCGGCCGGTTCCGGGCCGCGGCGGGACGAGGAGACCGCGGCCGGTTCCGGGACGCGGCGGAATGAGAAGACCGGCGGCCGGGCCGCCGGTGTCGGAAGCCGAAGAGGGGACCGGAATTTCCGGTCCCGTTGGAGAAAACCGGCCGGCCAGCTGGCCGGCCGGATGACGTTAAACTGGGGAAAATTAATTCCCCGGCCAACGTTTAAAACCCCCCTCTTTAAGAGAGGGGCGGTTTCCGTGTAGGAAGGGGGGGGGGGGCAGCAGCCCCCCGGTTTTAGTCAATCAAGCCCCCCCACGTGAGAGAGGGGGGCGGTTTTGCAGCAGGGGCGCGACATTTTGCCGCGCCGACAACCCAATCAGCGGGGGCTTAGCCCCCGCGTGCAGCCACCCTGCGGAGACAGGCCGCCGCGGCCCCCGCGCCGCCGCGCCGCCGCCGGCCGCCGGCCGGCCGGGCCGACCCAGGGGGGGTCGGGCCGGGTCGGTCCGGACCCGGACCCCCCCGTTTTGAACTAGTCTCGGTCTTTTGGCCATATCTTGAGCCTCGGACCTCCGAATGACGAACCATCTGCGGCAACACGATCCTTGGATCGAGTCGGTCGTTTTGGTATATCACACTCAAGGTTTCGGATTACTTTGAGTTTGGCCGGGTTGGTTCGTTCACGAAACCAACCGGGCCTTCGGAGGGGAAACACTCATATCTTGAGCTACGGGCGTCCGATTGACGTGCCGTCAACTGTGTTGTGTTCCTCTTAGTGAGAAGGATCTTTTGGCATGATCCGCCCGAGGTTTGGACGCAGGTGGAGTACGATCGGGTTGGTTTTGCCTTAAAAACCAACCGGGCCCCGGGGACGAAAATGCCAATAACTCTCAGACTGGGCGTCCGATCAACGCGCCGTCTGTTGCGTTGAATTCCTGTTGACGATACGGAACTTTTGGCATCCTTCGCCCGAGTTTTGGATGCAGTTAGTAGTGGCCGGGTTGGATCGCACCCGAAATCCAACCAGGCCCCTGGAACGGGAAAGCTGATATCTTTCAGACAGAACGTCCGTTTGACGAACCGTCAGCGGCGTTGGTGATTACGTTGAGTAACGGTCCCTTTGAGTATACCCTATGGGAGTTCAGGGTACAGTTGTGATACGGCCGGGATTGGTTCGCACACGAAACCAACCGGGCCCCTGGGACGAAAAAGCTAATAACTCACAGACCTGGCGTCCGATGGACGCGCCGTCTGTTGCGTTGAGACCTCTGTGACGAGACGGACTTTTGAGATACTTCATTGCGGGACTTTGTGATACTTGGAGTATCGACCAGTAGCTCGTGGAGCGGACCCTCCCGGAGACGAGCGTGCAGAGTACGGAGACCGTGTAGCCGGCTGAGACCTGACGACTGCTTGACCGACTCGACTTGGAGTGAGTCGACTAGCCCAGTGGACGGAGCGCCCGGTATTTGGCGGCAGACCCACGGCGGACGGAGCGCCTGGTAGTTGGCAGAAAACCCGCGGTACTCGATAGGAGGAGTACCTCAGTAGGCTATTTGGGTGAGCGCCCGGTATTTGGCGACAGACCCTCAGCAGACGGAGCGCCCGGCAGTTGGCCGCAAACCCGCAGTACTCGACAGGAGGAGTACCTCAGCAGTCTTAGGTTAGTGAGCAGTACCTCAGAGTCGTGACAGGACCACTGTACACTCTAGAGACGGAGCTCTTCAGTAGTTATGGTTTCGATAACGAAAATGCTGGTTTGAGCTGAGACTTTTGACCTTGTGTTTACCTCATGATTGAAATGCGTCACTTGCTAACTTTGGTATATGTATGGGCATATACCCGGGTAGTGGTTATCCGTTGTTTTCACAATCCTTGTGTTTCCTCATGATTGAGATGAGTTACTTGATAACTTAGGTATATGTATGGGCATATACCTAAGTAAAGGTTATCTGTTGAGATCTTCTTTGTGGTTATCCTTGTTGGTTTAGTGAGACCTTGAGGGTCTCGGGGTCCCTACTGAGTATCGTTATACTCACCCCTGCACGGGCTATGCCCGCACTACGTTGTGTTGGTTGCAGACGACGTACAGCGTTGACCTTAGCTGAGGCTTGCAGAGCGGGACGGTACCCGGAGGTGGACCACCGGGCGGGACGTGCTCGGAGCGGACGACGAGACCCGTGGAGCAGAGGAGCTATCTGTACCCACCCTTCAGGTGGGATTTCCAGTGGACAGCTCGGAGTAGCGGCTTTTACTTTTCAGTTGCTGTTTTCCCTTTCGAGTTGTACTTTACCTTCAGTTTGGGTTTGTATTCTGGCCCATTTACTTTTCCGCACTTTCAGTTGTACTCTGCTTTTGTTTAGTGTTTACTTTCCGCTTGCTTACTCTGTGGTGTTTGTTTTCTTTACAAAGGCAATGCCTTCCCTTTTTACCAGGATTTACGCCTTGGTGCTAGTCGCCAGCCCCTGGCCTATGGAAGGCGGGCTTGGGGTAGTCACGGCATGGACCCCGAGGGCGGGTCGTGACATATGATGTGATTGATATTTCTTTTGCTTACCCTTACTGAGCATTTGAGCTCACCCTTTTATGTTTTCTTTTCCCCAGGATATAAAGAAAGGATTTAGGTAAGAAATAAAATGGAATATCTTAATGGTAGATGTTGAAGATCTTTCACCATGATTAGAAGATTACGTTCCGAGTTTCCAAAGACACTAAACTATTATGATCCTTGTGTGTGTGTTTTTGTTATGTAATAAGTATTCCGAAAAAGTAATGTAATGTCCATGTACGTCAAGCTTCGGGTCTCTACAGTTGGTATCAGAGGAAAGGTTTAGTCAACCTTGGGAACTAGGATGCGAGAACTTTAGTGAGATCCCTATAGATATTTCTAAGGTATGTATAGGGATGTTCCTAAGGTTAAGTATAAGTATAGGTTAGAGTACTATAATTACGGTAATCTAAGATGTCAGATATTGAAGGTTCTCCCCCTTTATTATATTGTTTTCCCTAGCGTAATTTTTTCCTCTCACACTATTCTTTTTGGGTTTTAGACGATGGATGGAACCCAAAGGAACCATGTTGATCAATGTAATATACAATGCAATGATTGTCCTCCTGAACAAACAAATGTTATGGGAGATGGAGTGAAAAATCTTATTGCTATACTTACACAAGCTATGAATCATTATGGAATTCCAAATGAGCAGAGAAAGGAACAACATTCTATTGAGTCCTTTATTCGGCAACGTCCACCTTCTTTCAGTGGGTCTTCTGATCCACTTGTTGCTGAACAATGGATCAGTGCCACTGAAAAGATATTTTCAGTTCTTCAATGTTCTGAACATGATAAAGTCATCTTAGCAGTATATCGTTTGGAAGGTTAAGCTGATCAATGGTGGAATCTTATAAAGAATACGAGGCAAAGAGATGAAATTGACTCCATGGAATGGGACGAGTTCAAGAACTTATTTTTCAATAAGTACTTCCCTCGTATTCTTCGAACAAAGATGGAGAAGGAGTTTCTTGAACTAAAGAAAAAGGATGATGAATCTGTTGGTATATATGAAGCAAATTTTACAAGGCTTTCAAGGTATGCATCTAGATTTATCATCCAACCTGAAAGTAAAGTTGATCGATTCTTCAGTGGCTTAAAACCAAATATTTGAAGGGAATTATCTATAAGAGACTTCAATAGCTATGAAGAAATTGTACGTTGTGGTGTCAAGGTAGAAATGGAAGTCGGTGTTACTTATCCATCTCATAGTTTTGACAGGAAACGAAAGATGGAGTTCAAAGAGAAATCTCAGAATAATGGTGAAAAGAAGATGAATGTTTCCTTATGATCAATGTGTGGAAAGAAGCATGGTGGAGATTGTCTAAAAGGGACAAGTAAATGTTTCAAATGTGAAAAGGAAGGTCATCGGGAATTTGAATGCCGCAATTATGGGAAGAAGATGCCTAATAATGAATACAAATGAAGGGATACACAGAATGAACCTACTACACTTTAAGGATTCAAGTGCAAGGAAATGGGGCATTATGCTAATAAATGCCCTAATCCAAGGGTTAGTGATGATCAACATGAGCAACCACTTAAGGAAAAGGAAAAAAGAAAGTCACATACGATCACAGTTGGCAATGTTGAATATGACAACGATGTGGTGGAATGATTAAGTGTTTATGTAATGGGATTCCAGAATAATGTTGTATATAGTATCGTGGAATATTGGAATATTTATGTATTGGTCTATTGTGGTTTTCAATAATTTTATGGCATCGGTAACCATGAAAAGTGATTGAAATATTATTGGAAAGCAGATGATATGCACATAATGAAGGGATAAAGAGAATCTAATATGTTTGATAGTATTCATGAGCTCATCATTGATATAAGGACTAAGTGATATCATGGTTTGAGTATATAGAATTTTGAGGATTTTGGTATGTGGAAAGTGTTAACTTTTAACTGCATTCATGTTTTCACTAAGGTTCAATGGGTATTCATTCTTCAAGAGAATACATGATTAAAGTATTCACATGTTTTTAATTTGACCAACAAGATATATTTTATGATATATGGGGGATAAATGATGGAATTCACGTGATCATTTTCATTATACAATGAGCTTGGACCGAAGTATTTTAGATAAGCCTAAATATTGGAATGGATTATGTTGGACATAAGTTAGTATTGTTTAAGGATACAAATTTTTTTGATATTGTAGATGGGATGTTATAGTAATATAGCTTTAGAAAAAGGACAACCTGCAGGACGGGCGACAGCCCATCGCGTCGGACAGGGCTGTGGGAATCAAACCCACAACCGAAGTGCGACTGGCCTTTATCTCCTACCACTGGCCTACAAGAAGAACATGTTTAGTAGAAACTAGTTTTATTATATTAAGAAGTATGATATATGAAGTATAAGTCCATTTTAGGAACCATATATGATTAATCTCATTATAGATGGACTTATGTATTTTTTTTGAGACAGATGGAATGACCCATCATTCTATCACATGATCTGCTAACACATCACGAATGACAAATTCAACTTCATTTCATTAAGATATGAAGTGTAAATTGTCCAAATAATGACCAATGGGGAGACTTTACCAAAATACCGAAAGTATTTCTTCTAATTCCAATTTCATCAACTTTAGGGAAATGATCTTGAAAACCAAAAATGTCGTCCTAGTGCTCTTATATCCGATGAATTAGATGTTACCTTAGATCATCACAAATAAATAGCTTTGTGAATGTTGGTTTTTTCATATCCATGTTCTCTACCACTCTCCATCAGAACTTGATGGTTACATTTTTCTTCCATATCCATATTTTCACCTAAGTTCTCTTACATGGAAACCCAGTGATGAGTTAATTTGGGTAACCCTTACATTTCATACTTTAGTTTTTAAAGCCATGTTATGGTATTATTTTGTACGATGTGGGTTTCTATTAAACAAAATTTCCAGTAGTAAACTATTTATAACCCCGACTAATTTTTAGGGCGAAATTCATTTTAAGGGGGGTAGAATGTAACACCATGAGATTTTATGAAAAATATTATTTTTAATTTCATTAATTTATTGTGTTGTAAGATAAACCAAAAGGATCTTGCACAACATGCATCCTTGACTTTCCATGCATTACACGCAATCACGACCTTCCTCGATAGCGTGTGTAGTACGCAATACCGAGTTTTCACTAAACAACGATATTCTATTAAAATATAATTAAAACTAGCCGTTATGAATAGTAATAACCACCTTTGAAAATTTTAGAAATTTTATCTCTCAAAATGGACTTCATTTTTGGATTCTGAGTATCGAATTTAGCCTAAGGTGAATTTTTTTTCACTTTTCGGATAACTTTCATATTTTGATGAATAGTGAAAATTACAAAATTTTAATTAAAAACAACTTTTTTAATAGAAATAATTAATAGTGATAAAATTTTAATTTTAGTGGTTTTAAATTATATTTAGAATATATTTTTACAATTTAATACAATGTTGGTCATTGGATGTAATTTCACATTTAAACCAGTTATAAACAAGTGTCAATCTTTTGATAGTTATTATCTCTTAAAAACACGCTATTTGTTTTGACGACGAAAATTAATTTTTAAATTAGTTAATGCAACTGATATGTTTTGAATTTGATGAAATAAACATCATTATTGAATTCATAATATCAAATATAGCTTAGGCATAATTTTTGGTATTTTTCTGGAAACTTTCATTTTTTTGATGAATAGTGAAACCACTAAGTGGTAGTTAAAAAACTGAATTTTTCATAAAACTTAATTTTACCACTTCTGTGAGTGGAATTTCGAAAATCTGAGAGACACGGTTAATATCAAGGACTAACATGTGGTTCAATGTGATGAAAATAATTTTTGGTGAATAACATCTTTTTACTTTTTGTTACCACGGTTAAAAGTAAATAGGGTAATTATGGGTTAAAATGATATTATTATTACCCTAACACATGTCCTAATTCTATTGGATAAGTGTAATTCGACAAAACACAACCTTAGGAATAAAATATGCCCATTTAATCTAACTTGTATTAGATTAGGACATTTATTATTAATTTATTTAAAGAAGGGTTAAATAGTTAAAATCAAAGTTTAATAAGTAAATCATTTTTAATATAGGGTTATACATAAGATAAATTTGACTATAAATATTCATTAGAAATATAAAATGATTTCATATAAAATGATATTTTATTTGTAATTTTTAGACATTAAATAATTTAATTTATTTATTACACAACGATGATGCAGTAATTATCTTATTAATGAAATATTGACATAATTGATGTTATAAATACCCAAATAAATGTTATTTGAGACTTTTTATGAATTAAACTAATTTTATAGGTTAATATGACATGTTAGTATTGATTTAAGTAACTTGGTTCGAACTAATAATTCTGTTATGATTTTCACAAAAATCCATTACTAAATAGTGTCAAAATTGACATAAAATAGTTTTTAGAACAAATATTAAATTACTAATTGTTATTTTATTCCAAAAATCTAAGGATCGTCCAAATGACTTATATAAGGCTATATATATTAATAATAAACATCTTGGGGTTAGTTTGGCTTGATATGGTATGTTTATTAACCGTATATTGTAAGAAAACAAGAAGACACAGTAAAAGTTAAATTATCTAACTTAATGTTAAATCTAAATGATAATGTTAAAATTGATACCTAAACTTGTCTAAATTCTATTAGATGAGAGTCTTTAGACCCCTACCCACCTTATCTTCTAAATATATCAATTTGGAGCAATTAAAAACCGAATTTGACTTTATAATATAATAATAGTTTTAGTTATTCCAAAGGTGCCCCTCTCCTCCCTTATAAAAGGGCACCTCCTTCCCCACTTCCTCACACCAATTTGACCTTCAAGCTCGACCAACCCCTGACAATTTCTCCTCTCCAGTTCTCTAGAAACATCTAAGAGGTTCTGGTCTTCTTCAAAGACCTATTTTAGTGCCCTAAAAGGAGGTCTTAAAGAGGCGCTTCAAAGAAGAGGTAATGTCTGTTACCGATTCTTTCAACTTTATTTCTTCTTCCACTTCTTCTTCATAGGTTGTTTCATTATGAAGTAATAAAATAAGTATCACTCACATAATGATATGTTATTATAAGTATGAAACAACCCTATTTCACCATCTATCCAGCCTACGGAAAATGAAATCACCGCGCGTGCGTACGTACGGAATACCCTCTCCACACCGTGGTGTAATCTATTTTCCACCACCACCTTACTTGGATGGGTATAATGGTGTAAATAATAACTATATATGATTATTTTAAAGTGGTATTTATTCTGAGATAATATACATACACTCCAATACAGTCCCACGATCATGAGAATGATATCATCGCTCGTGCGTACGTACGGACTACCGTCTCCACGACGTGATGAGATTCATTCTCCATGTTAACCAATCATGAAGTATTATAAAGTATATATAATAAGTAATCCTGAAATATATGACTTAATAATGATACTGTATTTATGTGTATATATATGTATCTCATCTACTTAATTCCATTCAACTCAATAAGAAAAAAAAACAGCGTTAATGCGTATGTACGACCTACCGTCTCCATGAACAGTGTATTTCTTTCCATTTACTGATTTATTATATATATGTATATTCTGAATGTATATTATATATAAATCATGTTTTATATTATATAATTAAGTAATCATGATCTAATTAATCATTGGAATAATTACAAGTCAAAACACGGACGACAAATGAAACGATTTTACCCAAAACACTCTTTAACATAGAATTTACAAAAGAACGGGTAATATAAAGTCATAAGTGAACCATATATGATATCATAACAATTCATATGATTCTGTAATAAGTCAATGACATTATTTAAATCATTATACAGGAGGTTCAGACACTTACAAAGCAAATCGGACCTAAGGTAAGGGAAATATCACGATCTCATTTTTATCCGAGATTGTTTATACTTTGGTATTTACTGGGGTGTATTTTATCATCCACATCCATGTTTCATCAATAGGTAATATTATTTCCATCCACCTACAATTTTTTAAAACCTATTTTACCCTTTGGTGAGTTTTTAGTAAAAGATATGAAAGGAATCTTTTGTCGTTTTTTGTACGAGGTACTTTTTGACTTTTCCGACAAAAGTACGAGAATAATGTTTTTTTAACTTTTACGAAATGAATGGATTTTTAAAACATTATTTCCAAGAAGCTTACTTTAAAAGTTTTCAGGATTATTTATAATCAACTTCTTTTAGTTTAAAATTGTATGACATGTTAAGAAAGGAAAATGTTTTTGAAGTTGAAAGGATATTTTCCTCAAGAATGGAGTTCAAGTGTTTTATCAAAATTATTTTCCATCTATGATAATATAGGGTTTTGTTTCTATCCCTATTATTACATTGATTTGATTATGTTGTGATGGAATTATTTTTATGAATCCCTTTATCTTATATGAATTTTTTTATGATGTCATGTTGTTTAAGAATCCCATTTTTATTACATGGGTTATGTAATGATGTATGATTTATGATTTTGTGACACACATAAGAATGGTATAATTATGATATGGGTGGGACCTATATCTCCCTTCAATGAATTGGGTAAAGATTTTATATCTCATGAGATAGACATGGCTGGAACGGTAAGTTATACCGGTTCAGTGAAACAGGACAGAAACGAGGAGTGAACTCGGTTCCGAAAGGGACTTTGTCCATTAAGATAGTCTTGGAAATGAGTCTTGACTAATAAGATATGATTATCTATGATTATGTGTGTCTGCCACAAAGTTTCATGTTTTATGTTATGATTATTGGGATTACATTTCACTACTATGATTTATCCCATGTTATAAAATTATGATCTCTTTTGCTGGTTAAGATTTCCAAAAGATATGTTGTTATGAATATGATGTGATTGATATTTCTTTTGTTTACCCTTACTGAGCATTTGAGCTCACCCTTTTATGTTTTCTTTTCCCTAGGATATAAATAAAGGTTTTAGGTAAGAAAAAAAGGAAGATCTTTATTGGAGACGTTGAAGATATTTCACCATGATTAGAAGATTATGTTCCGAGTTTCCAAAGACACTAAACTATTACAGTCCTTGTGTGTGTGTTTTTGTTATGTACTATGTATTCCGCAAAAGTAATGTAATGTCCATGTACGTCAAGCTTCGGGTCTCTACAAGTTTTACTTATGCTTATAGTTGTTATAATATAAAACTATGTCGTGCTTTCAGTTATTGACTAACTGTTCTTTGAGTGACACGTGTACAAGTCCTTCCAAAATTCAAGGAAAAATATGGCCGTTGGAGGAGGGAGCCGACTGTTGGAGCTTTACCTATAAATATGATCTCATTTGAAAACATGAGAATAACCTTGACATTGGTGCTTACATGCTGTTGAAGTGATTTCTATAGAGAGAGGCTCTTATCAACTCTCAAATCTTCGTGCAGAAAGTTTTAACAGCTTGTTCAATCTTTGCCTTTTGCAAACTTGCTTCGTGTTTCTCCGATTGTTGTTGATTACAATCAAGGGCTTCCGAGGATAGGAAGACAGATGTTCCAACACCTTGAAGTTGAGGGCTTTCATACTGTGGAAGATATAGGTGCCGACTACCTGATAGTTGAGGGCTTGAGGGGACAGAAAGACAGACTCCGATCATTGTATCGAGGGCTTACCCTGGTGTGGGTAAGACAGACTTTCATGAAAGTATAAATCAAGAGACCTCTTATCCTGGGTTTTTGGATACCCTTATATTTGGGATAAAAGAGTTATTGTTTGTTACTTGTAGTTTTTACTATTTTGTTTTTTCCACTTCATTTTGTATTGTTCAGGAAAGTATAACTCTCTTATACTTCCTTACTTTTACTCTGATGTAGTAAGATTATATATGCTTTAAGGTAGAATCTTAGTTGGTGTAAACTTTTGTTAAGTTTCATTTCATGAATCAATTTTCCAGAATCAAGCAAGTCTTTAAAACATAGAGGTGTTGTGAATTTTGGTTATTCAAAATTTCTTAAGGGAATTTTTAATGTATACAATTCACCCCCTCTTGTATTTGTATCTCATTGTACTTATTCGATCCTATGTTTGGTATTATAGAGTATATCTTACTTAGAGTCATACTATCCTAAAAATTGGTATCAGAGGACTTGGTTCAATCTGAATTAATCTCATTATTAGATTCAGATGTTTTTTAACATTCATAATTTAGCATTCGAATTCATATTTCTGGATTTAAACTTTTCGGAATCTATTTTTCGAAATCATAGTTTGGATTCACATTTTTCTTAGAGATACAATTTTTCTTACTTAGAATATTTCTCTTGTTTATGAACTTGTACTACTAACAAGTCTATGCCATAGTTTTTTTTAAGATGGAAGGTTTAAATGATGGTTCCATTGACAATCTAAATCCTACTAGACCACCTATTGTTTGTGGTAATGATTACGAATATTAGAAAGATCGTATGAAGACTTTCATTATAAATACTGGGGTAGATAATTTTTTCATGCTTACTGGACGATACAAAATTTCTAATAAGGAAGTAAATGCCTTTACTAATCAAGAAAAGCATGAATACCAACTCAACTATGAGGTACAAAAAACTTTACTTTGTTCAATGACAAGGAACATATATATCCAAATATCATCTTGTGTAATAGCTGACTATATATGGAAGAAACATGAATTTACACATTTTGGTACATCTAAAGGGACTGAGACTCGAAGAGCCATGATTAGAGCTGAGTATCATGGTTTTAATTTTCCTTATGGGGAACCAATTTATAAGGTGAAATAGAGATTCATGACTATCGAGAATAGATTGTAATATATGGGAGAGAATGGTCTTGATGATGAATACCTTGTGGAAAAGATCAAAGATATAATGCCCAATGAGTGGGAATCAAAGATAACTGCTATCGATGAAAATAGAACGGTTACTCAAATTTCTCTTGATGAACTGTATGGAACTCTTCTTCAACACGAGACTAGAATGAAGAGAGATGATGAAAACATAAAGAAGAAGAATGGGAATGGTAGTGTTTCTTTTACTACATCTTCAAATCATATGAGATCTAAGACTCCTAAAAGAGTTACTAGATCCAAATATAAGAAGGTTTTTATTCAATCAGAATCTAGTGAGAGTGAAGTATCAGAAAATGAGTGAGCTAATCTTGCTTGAAGGATGAAAAAGATATTTGGATAGAGAAATTACCAATCCAAGTATAAGAAGATGGAATGGAAAGATAAGAACGATTCATAAGTCACATGCTATGAATGCATGTGAGCTGGACACATAGGACCTTATTTTCCTTTGCATAAGAAGAAAGAAAGAAAAGAGAGGCATTCTGAAAGGAACAGAAAGAAGTATTTCAAGTCCAAAGCTAAGAATTTTCTGAAATCTAATGACACCTGCAGTGCCATTGCTGGTGACTCTTCAGATGAATCTTCGGATTATGAATCTTATGGATAGAATAATATTGGTCTTATAGCCAGGATCCCAATTGAAAATCATTACTTTATGGCTACGGTACACAATGATGAATCCTTGTATAACATTTCTGTAAATTCTAATGATAGTAAATATTATAACTCTTCTGATGAAGACTATTCCTCTGATGAAGAATAGACTTTACCTACCTATAAAGAAGATTCTAGGTTTGCTGATCTTTTTGATATTGAGAATTAAAAACTCTTGAAAAATCATGATAATGCATACTCTAGGAATACTATTCTTACTAAGGAAATATCAGATCGTTCTAAAGATCTTGATATGAAAAATGCTGATATTGAAAGTATTTCAAAAAACCTTTAGGATCTAAATTTTGAAAATAATAAACTATCTAAAGATCTTGAAAAAGTAATTTCTAAGAAAATTTTCAAGCCTAACTCTAACCCAAATTAAAATGTCTTTTAAGATAAGAACTTAGTTAGCAAACTCAAATCCGAAATATTTTCCTTGAGGAAGTGTTTTTCAAACATTAACAATGGTAAGGAAAATTTTGATAAATGTATTCACAAATACGACCTTGAAGGAATACTTCGGTTTTTGGTTACACATGTTCTAAAAAGATTTTAGGAACAACTACTTTGTTCCTCAAAGTGCCCTATTTTATATTAAATGTCAGTGTGGTAGTCACTGGGCAAAGAATGGTTCCATAAAAAAAACCCAATCTTTAGGATTTTATAAGGCTTATTTTTCTAAGAAGATATGGGTACCCAAAATTTTACTTTTTGAAATTTCAAGATCCAAGGAAGTCTGGATTCTAAAAACCCAAATTTTTCTTATTTTCAAGAAAATAGGGAAAGTACCAACAAAAATACTTGGTAAATGGATAGTGGATGTTCCCGGCATATGACTGGCAACAAAAACTATTTTGAAAATATTATCAAGACGAAAAGAGGGAAAGTAACTTTCGGAGATAATTCTTAGGGAGAAATTATTGGTATAGGTAACATCAGTATTCTTGGAAAAACATTGACTTCAAATGTTTTGTTTGTTAAGGGTCTTAAGCAAAACCTCATCCGTATAAGTCAATTATGTGATGAAGGCTACCTTGTGAACATTAGGAATGATAAGTTTTTAGTACACAATTCAAAGGATAAATTTATCATTATGCCAATAGGAAAGATATGTATACCCTTTGAACTTAGAAGACCTTAGAAGCCAAGACTTACCTTTCCATAGTGAAATAGAAGATCATTCTTGGTTATGGAATAGAAGGTTAGGAGACTCTAACCTTAGGAAATTATGTAAACATTCTAAGAAAGGTTTAGTTAATGATCTACCAGAGCTTAGATTTGATTCTTCAAAAGTTTGTGACCCTTTTCAATATGGTAAGAAACATAAATCAAGTTTTAAATCAGTCGGTGAAGTCTCAACTACTGATTCATTTCACCTAGTGCATATAAATCTTTTTGGTCCAAAACAAAGTGGAAGCATTGGGGGAAAGTATTATGTATTTTTTATAGTTAATGATTACACTAGATTTACATGGGTCTATTTTCTAACAATGAAGTTTTATGCTTTTTCTTATTTTAAAAGTTTTAGATCCCATGTTAAAAATGAGAGAAACCTTCCATTGAAAACTTTTCATAGTGATAAAGGAGGAGAATTTCAAAATTATGATTTTGAAACTTTTTGTAGTAGAATAGGTTTTACTCAAATATATTAGCATCCGGAACACCACAACAATATGGTGTTGTTGAATGAAGAAATAGAATTCTTCAAGAGATAACCAGAAACATGTTGAGTGAGTATTCTGTAGCTAACCATTTTTGGGCTGAAGTTGTAAGTACTGCTTGTTATATTATAAATCGAGTTTTAATTAGACGTTTTCTTAATAAAACTCCTTATGAGTTATGGAATGGTAGAAAACATAGACATTCCTACATTAAGGTTTTTGGTTGCAAAGTATTCATTCTAAATACTAAATATAAATTACACAAAATCACACCAAAATCTGATGAAGGAATTTTCTTAGGCTACTCCATGACTTCTATGTAATATAGAGTTTTCAATAAAAACAATTGCACTATTGAAGAAATGGTACATGTCAAATTTGATGAAACTAATCCTTCTGTTTTTAAACAATCAAAACCTACATCTTCGGATGTGTTTTCAAAAACTGATTATCAACCATTGATAGAAAAACCTTCTGATAAGGAAAATGTTCCTGAAGATGCTTCTGAAACATTTAGTCCAAAATATTTCCTACCCTACGTTGATGAACAAGGTTTAAAAAACCCAAATCAGTCATTTATTAAGAAGCATCCTAGTGATAGCATCACTGGTGATGTCAATCAATCTGTAAGGACTAGAAGTTCCTTAAGAAATGAAGTAGAACATCTACAATTACTTTCCCAATTTCAACCAAAAATCACTGATGAATCATTAGGTGATGATGAATGGATAAAATCCATGGAATATCAAATAAATGAATTCTAAAGGAATAAAGTCTAGACCTTGGTTGAAATACCTAAGGAAACTTCTGTTATTGGTGTAAATTGGGTCTTCAGAAATAACTATGATGAAAATGTAATCATCGTAAGAAATAAAGCTAGATTAGTTACTAAAGGCTATAATCAACTAGAAGGAATAGACTATGAAGAAACCTATACTCCAGTAGCTAGAAATGAATCTATTCATATTTTACTTGCAATTGCTTCATTTTTCATTTTTAATTTTTTTCAAATGGATGTGAAATGTGATTTCCTTAATGGTTATGTTCAAGATGAAGTTTATTTTGAACAACCTCTTGGCCTTGAAGACACAAAATATCCTGATCATGTTTTTATACATACAAAAGCTTTTTATGGTCTTAAACAATCCCCATGAGCTTGGTATTATACTTACAGGATTTTTGCTTCAAAATAACTATGTTAAGGGAAATGCAGATCCAACCTTTTTATAAAGAAGAATAAGAAAAATGTTTTTATTTTTCAATTTTATGATGATGAAATGATATTTTGTTCAACTCAGCAATCTCTAACAGATTCCTTTGTAGATCAAATGAAATCTGAGTTTGAAATGAGTACGATGGGTGAGTTAACATTTTCCCTTAGTTTTCAAATTTCTCAAAAACCAGAAAGAATCTATATATCCCAACATAAGTATATTAAATATCTTCTTAAAAAGTATGGGTATGACAAAACTAAGAGTATAAGTACTCTTATGGTTACCTCATACACACTTGATCGTGATGAATCTAGGAAACTAGTAGATCAATCATCTTTTAGAGGTATGATAGGAAGTCTAATTTACATGACAGATAGTCAACCGGACTTGATGATTTCAGTATGCTTATGTACAAGATATCAATCCAATACTAAGGAATCTCATTTTAAGGTAGTAAAAAGATTTTTTCACTACTTAATGGTAACCATGGATTTAGGACTCTTTTATTTTTCTGGAAATGATTTTGTTTTAAAAAGATTTTTAGATGCTGACTTTGGTGGATGTAGAATGGATTGAAAGAGTACATCTAGTACTTGTCATTTCTTAGGAGATTCATTATTTTCTTGGTCTTGCAAGAAGCAAAATTTAGTAGCACTCTCCACTACTGAAGTTGAATATTTAGCAGTTGGAAGTTGTTGTGCTCCAGTGTTGTGGATGCAGCACACACTCACAGACCGTGTCTTGAGTTTTACTAAGACTCAAATTTTGTGTGATAATAGTAGTTCCATTACCCTCTTTAAAAACTCCTCACACCACTCTCGTGAAAAACACATAGATATTAGGAATCACATTCTTAGGCATCACAAAAAAAAGAAGATATCACTCTTCAATTTATCAGAACACAAGATCAACTTGCTAACATTTTCACAAAATCATTACCATCCGATAGATTTGAATATATTAAACAGAAGTTAGGAATGATTACTGTGAGGTAATCTTCCTTCATTAACTTCTTGTTAAACCATTATCCTTACATTAATAAACTCCTTTTCAGAGGGGGAGTACATATCCTTGTAAAGTTTTTTAAAAAAAATTTCCTAGCTGATTTTTTCTAAACTTTCGTCATGACTTTTTCGTACTGGAAATTTTCTTTGTGTAGTTTTCGTACATGGAATTTTCATAATGAAGTTTTCGTATTGGAAATTTTGTAAATGATATTTTTGTACTGGAAATTTTCATAATGAAGTTTTCTTACTGGAAAATTTTGTAATGATGTTTTTGTACTGGAAATTTTTGAAATTAAGTTTTCATACTTGAAATTTTCATAATGAGAGTTTTGGTAATGAGAATTTTCATAATTGGAATTTTCGTACTCAGAATTTTCGACTTTAAGTTTTTCACAGTTAAATTTTCATCAAGAAAAATATCACATATTATTAATAAACTTCTTATCAAATCTGAAAGGCATGACTTTCTTACTTAAGTATTCATAATCGTTTTAGTTGTTGGTAGTTTCTTTTTCTTTTAAAATTTATTTGATTCGTTTCTTCTTAAATCCAAATGTTTTTGTTAAAAACTCAAAAGATCAGATTCAAGTTTTCCTCGAGGTTATGTTTTCAACCGTCAGATCAAATCAAAGATTTTTTCAACCATTAGATTAGTTTTGGAAGTTCAAAGGTCACCACCATCGCCTATATAAAGGGGACCCCCATTTGTGTCCCACGTCTATTTCAAATCCCTTGCGTGTCAAATCTCTGCCTCAGTTCTTAAAGCCCATTCCGAATATCTCAGAGTTCCTCGATTCCTAATGTCTATAGAAGAAACTTATCAAGAAATTTCTACCATGAAGCCAATCCCAAAATGGTAAGTGTACAGTGAAATATTGGTCCATCCGAACTTTTTCAAGTATGATTCTATCATCTATAAGAATGTCAAGTTGAATGGTTGGGAAGATGTATGCATATCAAAGACAAGTGCTCAAAATGTGGTCTATTCAGAGATACTTATAGAGTTCTATGTATCAGCATGCTTCTTCGAGGAAGAGGGAAGAGAAAAGTTTTCATTCAAGATTTATGGGACGACCGACAAACTTACTCACACCAAGGCGGCAAGCTTGGTGGGGCTGGCATATGATGGAGAAGTTGAATTTTTCTCACACAAACTTCAAGATGTTCATTGTAGTTTTGTTAAGGTGAAGGACTTAGAGTGTCTTGGGATTGATGATGTAAAGACAGTCAAGATTACTCACCTAACATCAAATAATCGGATCCTTCAGCTATGGGTACACGGTTTTTTGGTTCCTAGAAAGGGTAACAAAGATACCCTGAAGAAAAGTGATATATATTTCTTAGAATTCTTGGTGAAAATATGAAAAATAAACATGATGAGGAATGTTCTTATGACAATCAAGAACATCATGAATTGAAATTTGAGAGTCCAAATCATCATGTACCGTACCTTACTATCAAAGCTGATAGTTCGGTGTTTGGGGTCATTCAAGATTACATGAAAATCCAAGGCTCGAAATTTCAAGGCTATTTTTGATAGTGATGACACATGTAAAAGGATGAATATGGACTATTCCAAGGAAATAGAATAGTTTTATAATTTTCATAAGGAAGAGGAAAAAACTAATCCGGAAAATGTGGAGAAAGCTGAGCCAGTGAAGAAGGTTGGTAAGAAGAGGAAATTGAAAGAAGTGGTGGCTGAAGACAAGACCCCTAAAACTAAGGAAATCCAATATGCACCACCCAAGCCGAAGAAACAGAAAGCATGTCCAGATGAGGTGGTGGCTAAATGGAGGGAAGATAAGGAGAAGAGGAAGTAAGGGGAACCTCAGTTCGGATTGGACCCTGCTGAAGCTAAATAATTAAGGGAGAAGACAGATTAATACCTTGAGAAGGTAGAAAAAGATAAGAAGATGAAGAATAAGATGTCTGAATTTGAAGTTGTACAATCCCATTTTAGAGACACAGAAGTAGCCTCTGAAAATATTCTTGTACTAGAAACCTTCCTGGTTGATCAATTACTGGAGACCGATGGGAAAAATTTCTTCACTCTGGAAAACTCTAATGGGAACGAAGTTGTAGAGGAAGTAGTTATTGAAGAAGTCGAAGAAGAAGTGTATGTAGAAGAAGAATGTGAAGTAGAAGAAGAAAGTGGAGATCTAGATGAATTTATTAAACAAGTGGAAGAGTATAAAGAGAAGAAAACCCATCAAGAAAACTACCACTCCAAACTTCTGAGGCCGAGTCCTCAAAGCTTGTCACTCTGGGAAAAGGAGATGAGAAAGATGGAAACAATGATGATGATAAGTAAGAAGATAAGTAAGAAGAATTATCTCAGGAAGAAATCGATGAGAAGCATTTTCTTGAAGAAGGAGAAGAGAAGGAGAAACCAGATGAAGACAAAATAGTTCATCTATCTGAAAGTGAGAATGAATCACCTGATGAAGAAGCCAATCTTGAAAGATGATAAGGGTATTCATGTTATTATGGACACCCCAAAAAAAGATATCATAAGGAAGAAATATGTTGTTGGTTATTGTAGAAGAAAACTGGTGGAGATTGAAGAAGAGCATTCACTTAGAAAGATATCTGATTCCGATTCATCAGCACCAGGACATGACTTTATTGTTGAATCTCTAACGAAATTAGTGGATACAATTCTGATCCTTGCCACCATAGACTCCAAATTCCATATGCATCAATACACTTTAATCAAAAATCAAAATATGTATCCATGGTGATGGATAAGTGTGTGAAGATTGAGGATGAGCATAGAAATTTTCTCATCAATACTGATGTTCAAAGAAAATCAGGCAGTAAAACCAATCTATGGTCAAAGAAATTGATGATGACATGACAGATATTGATCAATTTCAAAATGATGTAAAAGAAGATTTTGACACTAAGGATTCCAAAATGAAGAATCGTTGGGATAATATAACTCTTGAGAAAAATTCTCTGAATCAACAAGTGAATGATATGAATGGGATGAATAATTCTATTGCTCAATGTTGGAATAGGGAAAGATATATCCGGATTAAGATCGAAGAAAAGCTTCTAAAGCAGGGTGAAATTATTAAGGCACAGTCTGAGGCTCTGAAGGCTCAAGATGAAAGGATTAAAGCCTTAGAAAAGCAAGCTGAGGAGGACCATAAAGACTTGAAGAAGCTGAAAACCCTCTTGAATAAGTTAATTCCCAAGGAAAAGGAAGACAAATAGACTCAATCTGATTTTTTGTTGCATTTTATTATCCTTGTAAAAATTCATCCAATTATAATAGAATTGTGGTTTCTTGTTTTGCTTGAATGCCTTTACTAATATTTCAGGTACCATATTTCTTTTCCATTCTCATAAATTATTTTTGAAAATCACAAAGGGGGACAAATAAAAAGAACTCAAAAGGGAGAAGGAAAAATCTAAAAGGGGGAAGAAAATTTTCTAAGTAAAAAAGAACTATCCCTAAGTAAGGGGATCTTATCTAAGGGGGGGTTTTCATTAAAAAGTTTTCATAATAATGAAAATTCCATTCTGGAAATCAAGAATACAATCCTTATAGTTCCTAAGAATAAGGGGGTGTTAGTTGTATTCACTATCATCTATGAACAAAGGGATATAAGTTTTAATTTCAATGTCTAAAGAAAATTTTCTATGTCCTTATATTCTTTTTCAAAAGGTTGTTTGTGCTTTCCAAAAAGAGGGAGATTGTTGAGTCAATAGGATTTTCCTTATGACTTTTCCATTCCTTCTTATTTTGAAAATCAAAAACACCTTATACTTAAGAAAATCTATATTTTACTTCTATGTGGAAAAGTTCCTTCCCAATGAAATTTACCCCTACCATGTTTTCATTGTTCATATCAATTTTTTTCATATGTATAAAAATCGGATTCATATCCAAATCCTCGGAATCGTTTAATACATAGACATGAATCATTCTGTTTTAGGATCTGAATTTTTGATATGAACTATAATGAATTCCAACTCCAAATTATGGATACGAACTTCTATGAGATCGACTCTGATCTTCTATTAGTTCGACTCTTAACTCCTATGAGTTCGACTTCGAACTACTATTAGTTCTACTCCGAACTCCTATGAGTTCAACTCTGAACATCTATTAGTTCGACTCCAAACTTCTATGAGTTCGACTCCGAAATTATATGAGTTCAACTCTGAACATTAACATGTTCGACTAAGAACATTGTAAGTTCTGGATCTGAATTCTAGTGAAATATAGACTCCAAATTTCCTTAAAATTCAGACTACGGATTTCTACAGAATTCAGGTTCCAAATTCCTACAAAACAGAATCCAAATATCTTAGTACTATACACTCTAAATTCATTTTATTAGTAAAATCTGAATTTTATCATTTATTACATTCCAAAATCTTATTTACCTTCCTTCCTAACTTCAGTTTTACTTATGCTTAAACTTGTTCTAATATAAACCGATGCCATGATTTCAGTTATTGACTAACCGTTGTTTGAGTGACACGTGTACAGGTCCCTCTAAAATTCTAAGAAAAATATGATCATTGAAGGAGGGAGCTAACCATTGGAGATTCAACTATTAATAGGAGATCATTTTAAAACTTGAGAACAACTTTGACATTGGTTCGTACATGATGTTGAAGTGATTTCTAGAGAGAGAGGCTCTTATCGTCTCTCAAAGCTTTGTGCAGAAAGTTTTAACAGCTTGTTCAAAATTTATCCTTGTGCATACTTGCTTCATGCAACTCTGATTGTTGGTGATTACAATCGATGACTTCCGAGGATAAGAAGACAGAGGTTCAAATACCTTGAAGTTGAGGGCTTTCTTGCTGAGGAAGACAGAGGTTCCGACTACCTGATAGTTGAGGGATTGTGGGGATATTAAGACAGACTCCGATCTTCGTATCAAGGGATTAACCTTGTGTAGGTAAGATAGACTTTCATGAAATTATAAATCAAGAGACCTCCTATCCAGGGTTTTTGGATACACTTCTCTTTGGGTTAAAAGATTTATTGTATGTTACTTGTAGTTTTTACTACTTTGCTTTTTCTGCAGAATTTTGTATTGTTACGGAAAGTATAACTCTCTTATACTTCCTTACTTGTACTCTGATTTAGTTAGATTCTATACGCTTTAAGGTATAATATTAGTTGTTTTAAACTTTTTTTAAGTTTCATTTGCTGAATTACTTTTCCGGAATCAAGAAAGTCTTTAGAACCTTGAGGTGTTGTGAATTTTGGTGATTCAAAATTTCCTAAGGGGATTTTTAAAGTATATAATTCACCCCCATTTATTTGTATCTAATTGTTCTTATTCGATCCTACGTTTGGTATTATAGATTATATCATACTCAAAGTCATACCATCCTAACAATATAAAATTAAACTATTTTATATTTCCCCAGGGTTATGTTGTGAGGTGTGGCCTTTTGTACTTCCCTTCGTGTCTGGTTGACAATCCACCACACTACATGTATCCTTTGGGGGTATTAATTCCAAGATTAAAATAACTATAACCTTAAACTATGTGAAACCTTCCCATTATTTTTCATATGGAATAGGGCCTCCCATGTCCCCCCATTGATGGTTGGTTACTACTCTGTTATGTCATGCTAAACCCCTTGGGGTGCATAGTCCAAACTCTATGACCATAAACTAAGAGCCTGATTATAAGCATTGTAACATTAAACTATATTATTATCATATGGTTAGTGTGTTGCGTGCAATTGGGCACACTTATCCAACAATTCATGCTTGGTTGTAACTCTACCATGATACATGCATCATACTCAGACTGTCACCATATGGTTTAAGCACAACCAACTTATACTATGTGCAAGGGGTCTCGTTGATATATATATATATAAAGTTGGTTTCATTGTCCACCAATTCACATTAGGTTACATATCCATAATTCCACACATATCTCCTCTGATTGATACAAATTTTTGGAGAATTATGAGCTTAAACAATTTTCCTTCTCATGGTCTGATCATCACAACCTTAAATTGTGTGAGACTCTCCCAAAATTATATTTCTCAATGAAAGGTATTCTAATCTCCCTATTACTTATAGGCCTCTACATGGATTATCCCCATTATTCTACCCTCTTATTCCCTCTCCCCCTCTAGTTGGGCAGTTATTTTCCACATCAGTTAGAATGTCATAATCAAATGATGATAAAGTGTGTGGTACAACATCCTGAACATGTGATGATAAATTGAGTGTCCACCAACCACACCATAATATGTTAAAGATTGTGCCTAACATCCTCATCATATGTTGTTAAAATTCATGTATATCATCCTTATTTACATTTTAAATCTGTAAGGAATATTATGAACTTTTCTGAGTGGCCTTCTCTTTTGGTGTTGGTCACTGAAGAGACCCGAACATGACATACATATACCTTAAATTACTTTAGTGAAATTCTTATAATGAAAAAAATAGACACCCACATATCGTATTAGTTTAGTGTCTTTGGAAACTTGAAACATAATCTTCTAATCATGACGAATGATCTTCAACATCTCCCATAAAGATCTTACCCTTTTGTTTTCTTATATAAAACATTTCTTCATATAGTGGGGAAAAGAAAACATAAAAAGGGTGCACTCAAATGCACAGTACGGGTAAGCATGGAGAACAAAAAACAATCCATAAATATTTGAACGTAATAACTTGAACATAAAACATAAAAATCATGAGTAATGACATAAATCTTGGCAGCACATAAGGCATAGATCACAAATGAACATTAATAATGATAAAATAGTTTGGTAATAAAATAGGTAATTATGGAAAACCATTATGCACATGTTATGATATCCATAGTAGCCAAGGTATTGATTCCAATACCATCATAGTGGGAAAAGCCCATTACTGAACCAAGTTTACTTTTCATTCCAGCCCTATATTACTGAACCAGATTAACTGTTGGTTATATCCATGTCTATCTCATGAGATATAAATCATTACCCAATTTATTGGAGGGAGATATAGGTCCCACCCATCTCATAATGATACCATTCTTATGTGTGCCGCAAAATCATAAATCATAAATCATAGAATAACCCATGTAATTTAATGGGATTTATAAACATCATGCCATCATAACATAGTCTATATAAGATGAAAGGACTTCATAAAAATAATTCCATCATAACATAATAAAATCCATGTAATAATAGGGATAGAAATGTAACCCTATGTCATCTTAGATAGAAAATAATTTTGATAAAACACTTGAACATAGTTCTTCAAGAAAATATCCTTTCTTCTTCAAATGCATTTTCTGTTCTCAACATGTCATGAAATTTTAAAATAAAAAAGTATAATTGAAAATAAACTTGAAAACTAGTAAAGTATGCTTCATGGAAATAATTTCCTTTGAAAGAATAAAAAATCTGTTCATGCCGTATAAGGTAAAAAACATTCTTCTCAAACTATGGCTCAAAAAGTCAAAAAGTATCTCATACTGAAAATGAAAAAAATATTCACTTCATATCTTTTACTAAAAATTAACCAATTGGTAAAATTGGATTTAAAAAATTGTATGAGGATATAAATAATATTACATATTGAGGAAACAAGTATTTGGATGACAAATACGCCCCAGTAAATACTGAAGTATAAACAATCTCGGAAAAAATGAGATTGTGAGATTGCCCCTTACCTTATGTCCAATTTATTCCGTATGTGTCCAAGACTCTTGTATAGTGGGTTTAAACATATTATTTACTTATAACAGAACCATAATAATATTTATTATATCATATATGATTCACTTACAGATTAATATTACCCGTTCATTTGTCAATTCCATGTTAAAGCAGTGTTTTGGGTAAAATCATTTCATTTACCATACGTGTTTTGAATTTTAATTATTCATATGATTACATAGATCATGATTACTTACTTCCAGAATTTAAAACTTGATTTATATTTAATATACTCAGAATAATATATATATATATATATAATATCTCGATAAATGGAATGAAATACACCGTTCATGGAGAGGGTAGGCCGTACGTATGCATGAACGTTGTGTTAGTTTCCATATTAAATTGAATGGATGTAATTAAATAACATATACATAAATATAGTATCATTATTATTTCATATATTTCATGATTATTTATTATATATACTTTATAATCATTCTGAAATGGTTAACATGGAGAATTAATCTCATCGCGTCGTGGAGACGATAATCCGTACGTATGCATGAGCGAATATATCATTCCCATAATTATTAAATGGAATAAGAGTGGATGATATGATATATCAGAATCAGTACGATGTTATAATAATAATATATTGTTATTACTTCCACCATTATAACCATCCAAGTACGATGGTGGTGGAAAACCAGATTACACAACGACAAGGAGACGGTAAGTCATACATACGCACGCGCGGTGATTTCGTTTTTCATAAGATGGATATAAGGTGAAATAGGGTTGTTTCATATTTATAATAACATATCTGTATATTATTTATTCTTATGTTAATACTTTATATTGAAACAACTAAATAATATGATGTTGAAGAAGAAAGAAACTTGAAAGAATAAGTAGAAGAGATTACCTCTTCCTCGACGTGCCTCTTTTAAACATCCTCTTAGGGAACTAGAGTTGGTATTTTGAGAAGAAAAAACATCTATAAATAACTATAAAGGTTTATAAGATTAATTTTTAGGGGTTGGATGAGATTGAAGGCTTAAAATCGAGAGAAGTGAAGATGGAGGAGGTGCCCTTTTATAAGATAGGAGATGTGCACTTTTAGAATCCTCCATAATATTAATTTATAATAAAATAAAACACCACATAAAATACTACAAAATGACTCAAAATAAAAGATAATATGAGATAGGGTATTAATCTCCTCAAAATTTAAATTTTATACATTTAGATAATTTATTTAAGACCTTATCAATTCAATTTATCCTTATTTAATCTATTTAATTTTAATTGTGGTCATAATATTCTAAATTTGAAATTGTTATATATATTTACTTATGTGTTGTGAATTGTATATAATTTCTTAGTTTATGAAATTTATACCATATAAATTTAAATTTATAATGTTTAAATATCTTTGTGATTTTCAATCAATTTAATAATATGTTATTTTTATAAAATATAAATAGTGTCAATTTTGAAACTATTCATTTTTTTGAATTTAAATAAAATCCACACAGATGATATATTCCAAGATAATTATTTAGTAGATTCATAACATGTCATATGAATATAAAAAATTTGTGGATCACATTAATTAGTTCATATAATATTTTTTTTATATTTTTAAAACCATTTATTTTCTATTTCTCTTAATAAAATAATTACTACTAATATTTTGTTTGATTATTTAATATACATATTTGTTTCATAATATTTAAAAATAAAATATTATGATGAATATAAATATAATATATTTCCTTATAATACTTTTAGTCAAATTTATCTTCCAAAACACCCACCTTTTAAAATGATATGTTTATTATATTATGAAGGTGACAACTTTGACATCATTTAAAATAAAATAATATAAATGGAATAATCTGTTTTATAAGTCACCATATGGTCCCCAGGTCTACCCTTCGATTTGTAGGGTATATATATACTAGAAAAATATGTTTTGGTCAAGTTTATGGTATTTTTGATGGGTATTATTATTTTAATAAAAACTATATTATTGATTTTTCACTAAATAAATAATTTCTGCGTCATTAATCTATAAGCTATTAAGGTAATTATATATTTCATAAAAATTCAAAATAAATTAGCATGATGAAGAAAAAAATTTTATCTTTCAAATGAGTTTTTATAATCTAAATTATATTCTATATAATTTTAGATTAAAAATAATTTAATTAATAAAGTTTGAGTCAGACATATTTCACTTTTCTTTAAATAAAATAAATTAAAGTATTAATCTCATCCAAGTGGGTTTAAATAGATTCCATTTCTACCCATGTATGTTTTAGATAGAAATATAATCAACTGATGATATCAGGAAAAATGTTAGTGTAATTCTATAATATTTTTTTACCCAAAATTACCTGATTTACCTTTAACTATGGTAAATAAAATCTACTGTAGTAACTATTCATAATGCCCAAAAGTAAAAAGTATCCTATTAACATAATTTAAAACTACTGATTCCAAATATGGAATCCATATTTTCAAATTCAATACACAGAAGTTTTAGTATTTAATTTAAAATTAATCTCGCTGTTGGGAAAACGGGTTATTAAAAGATAAAACATTGCAAAAGATTAAAATGTTTTTACCTATGAATTCATTGTAAAATTAATGATAATGAATTAAATAATATTTAAAAGTAAAAATATATTCTATTTATACATTAAAACCATTCAATATTAGAATTTAACCATATAAATTATCTTGATGGAAAAAGTTTTTTTAAAATTAAAATTTACTATATTTTTAATATTTATCAAAATTTGAAAGTTAACCGAAAAATATTAAAAAATTATCCAAAGTAAATTTTTATATACTTATTTTAATGAATAAGTTCATTTTGTCAAATTGAACTCATAAACATGTCAAAAACTATATTTACAGTTGGTGCACCATCAAAAGGCGTCAAAATTGCATTTTTTGAAAAATACTTATTTTACCCAAAATAATAATCTTCTGCTCATACCATTTTCTAGAATATCTGTAAGATGAATTATAATGTTATAAAATTAAAAATGTGGTTAATACTATTCATAATGACTAGTTCATACTAATATTATAACAATATATCATTGTTTTTTGAAACTCGGTATTGTGTATAAAACACGTTATCTAGGAAGGTTGCTCTGGCGTGCAACACAATCCAAGAATAGTGTTTGTGTATACTACAAGCTAATTCGTTGTTGCGTATAGCAAAAGCTAATATCGTTGTAGAGAACAACACAATACATCAATGAAATTAATAAAAACATTTCTCATAAAATCATGGGGTGTTACATTTTACCACCCTTAAAATGAATTTTTCCCTCGAAATTCGTCGGGGTTATAAATCGTTTACTACTTGAATGTTCCGTTCATAGAAACCCACAACGTAAAAAGGAATACTAAAAAATAATTTTGAAATGTAAAGTAAGAAATGCAATGGTTACCCAAATTAACTCGCCATTGGGTTTCCACATTGGAGAACATAGGTGAAAACATCGATATGGAAGGGAAATCTAACCATCCAGTTTTGATGGATAGTGGTAGAGAACATGGCCAGAAAAAACCAACAATAAAAAAGCCATAAATATGTGAGGATCTAAGGTACAATATTATTCATTGAACATGAAGGCACTAGGATAAAATTTTTGGTTTTCAAGATCCTTTCCCTAATGATGAATATTTTTTTTGAATTAATAGAAATACTTACTTGATTTTGGTACAATATCACCATTGTTCGTTCCTTGAACAATTTCCACTTCATCTCTTAATGAAATGAAGTTAAATTGGTCATTCTTGAAGTGTTATCAGATTATGCAATAGAATGATAGGTCATTCCATATGTCTCAAACATAAGGATATAAAAAGTTATTAAATACACATAAGTCCATCTATGGTGAGATTAATCCAATATGGATTCAAAAAAAGAATTATACATTATCTATAAAACCACATAATAAAATAAAACTAATTTCTAAAAACCAGGGAATTCCTGTAGGATAGTGGTAGGCGATAAAGGCAAGCCTCAAATCAGTTTTGGGTTCGATTCCAACAGCATTTTCTGTTGTGATGGATTGTCGCCCGTCCTACAGGTTGTAATTTTTCTAAAACAATACTATTATAACATTCCAGAAATAATATCAAAAAGTTCTAGCCATAAACAATACTATCTGATGTCTAACTTAATCAATTCCAATCTTTATGCTTATTTAAAATATTTCTGTCCAATCTCATAGTATAAAAAAAAGAATACTAGTGAGTTCATATACCATACATGTGAATACCATCATTTATCCCCCATATATCATACGATATATCTTCTTGGTCACATTCCAAACATCTGAATACCTTAATAATGTATTCTCTTAAAACATGAATTACCATAGAACCTTAGTGAAAACATGAATGATGTCAAAAGTTAACTCTTTCCACATACCGAAATCCCAAAATTACTATATACTCAAACCATGATATCACATTGTCATTATATGAGTTATGAGTTTCTTAATACTATCAAAAATATTATTTTCTCTTTATCCCTTAATTATGCACATATAATCTTCTTTCCAAAAAAAATTCAATCACTTTTCCTAGTTATCGGTACCATGAAATTATTGAAAACCAATACATAGATATTCCAATATTCCATGATACTATAAATGATATAACACAACAATAGTTTATAATCCCATTACATAAACACTTAATCATTCTAACACTTCACTTTCATATAAAGCATCACCAATAGTGATCATATGTGACTTCCCATTGTCCTTTTCCTTAAGAGGTGGTTGATGTTTATCAGCATTAACCCTTGGATTAGGGCATTGGTTAGCATAATGCCCCATTTCCTTGCACTTGTAGCATGGAAGTGTTGGTGGTGCGTTCTGTGTAGTCTTTTCTCTTTTCACATCATTATCTTCATTTTTCCCATTACTTCGACACTCAGCTGCGTGATGACCTTTTTTCCACACTTAAAACATCTTCTAGTCCCTTTATGACTATTCCCACCATGCTTATTTCCACACTTTGAGCATAACGAAACATTCCTCTTCTTTTCACCATTGTTTTGAGATTTTTTCATGAACTCCATATTTTGTTTCGCGTAAAAACCATGAGATGGATATGTACCACCAATATCCAGTTCTACCTTGATAACACAATGCACAATTTCTTAACAGATACTGAAGTCTTTTATAGCTAATGCCTTTCAAAGACTTTTTTTAAGCCACCAAAGAATCGATCAACTTTACTTTGAGGTTGGATGATAAAGCCAGTTTCATACCTTGAAAGCCTTGTAAAATTCTCCTCGTATATACCAATAGATTCATCATCATTTTGCTTAAGCTTATAGAACTCATTTTCCATCATTGTTCAAAGAATACAAAGGAAGTACTTATTGAAAAACATGTTCTTGAACTCATCCCATTCCATGGATTCAATTTCATCTTGGGGCCCTGTATTCTTAATTAGAGTCCACCACTGGTCTACTTCACCTTCTAAATGGTAAACAACCAAAATGACTTTTTCATGTTCCGAAAAGAGAAGTATAGAAAGTATCTTTTCAATGGTACTGATCCATTATTCAGCAATAAGTGGATCAGAATACCCATTGAAAGATGTTGGACGTTGCCTCATGAAGGAATCAATAGAATAGTGTTCCCTTCTCTGCTCATTTGGAAGACCAAAATGATTCATATATTGTGTAAGTATAACAATAAGATTTTTCACTCTATCTCATATAATATTGGTTTTTTTAGGAGGACAATCATTTATCTATCTATTACGTTGACTTACACATTTCTTTCGGGTTCTATCCATCGTCTAAACCCAAAAAGAATAGTGTGAAAGGCAAAAATCATGCTAGGAAAACAAAAAAATAAAACGAGATTGCTTTCAATCTCTAACATCTTAGGTTTAATCCTATGTTATTCATGATCATTATAATAATTCTACGACTATAACCTATACATATACTTAACCTTAGGGATATCCCTAGACATACCTTAGAAATATCTCTAGGGATCTCACTATAGTTTTCGCATCCTAGTTGCCAAAGGTTAACAAATCCTTCTCTCTGATACCAACTGAAGAGACCCAAACTTGACATATATAGACATTATATCACGTTTTCGGAATACTTAATAAATGAAAAAAAAATATGCCCAAATACCGTATTAGTTTACTGTCTTTGGAAACTCAGAACATAATCTTCTAATCATGGTGAATGATCTTCAACATATCCAATAAAGAAATCTGTCTTTTGTTTTCTAACCTAAAACCTCTCTTTATATCCTAGGTAAAAGAAAATAGAAAAAGGGTGAGCTCAAATGCTCAGTTAGGGTAATCATGGAGAACATAAAACAATCCTTAAATATTTGAATGTAATAACATGAACATAAAACATCAAAATCATTAATAATGACATAAATCTTGGTATATACATAAGGCATAGATCACAAACGAAAATTAATAATAATAAAATAGCATGGGAAGAAAACATGTAATTGTGGAAAACCATTAAGAACATGTTATGATATCTATAGTAGCCAATGTATTTCTTCCAAGACCATCATAGTGGGCAAAGTCCATTACTGAACCGGGCTTACTTGTCATTCAAGCCCTGTATTACTGAACTAGATTCACTTGTCGTTCCAGGGATGTCTATCTCATGAGATATAAATCTTTACCCAATCAATTAGAGGGAGATATAAGTCATACCCATCTCATAATGAACCCATTATTATGTGTTTCGCAAAATCATAAATCTTACATCAAAGCATAACTAATGTAATAGAATGGGATTCTTAAACATCATGCCAATATAACATAATCCATATAAGATAAAATAACATCATAATAATAAATTCATCGTAACATAAACAAATCATTGTAATAATAGGGAGACAAACTTAACCCTTTATCATCTTAGATGGAAAATAATTTTGATAACACACTTGTACTTCAATCTTGAGGAAAATATCCTTTGTTCCTCAAAAACATTTTCTATTCACAACATGTCATGAGTTTTTAAAATAAATAAAGTTAATTGAAAATAAACATGAAAATATGTAAAGGAAGATTCTTGGAAATAATTTTCTTTGAAAGCATGAAAAATATGTTCATGCCATATAAGGTAAAAAACATTCTTCTCATACTATGGCTGGAAAAGTCAAAAAATATCTTGTACTGAAAATGACAAAAGATACCTTTAATATCATTTACAATAAATTCACCAATTGGTAAAATTGGATTTAAATATTATTAGGAGGATAGAAAAAATATTACATATTGGGGAAACATGGATGTGGATGATAAATATGCCCCAGTAAATACTAAAGTATAAAAAATCTCAGATAAAATTAAGATTGTGAGATTTTCCATTACATTATGTTCAATTTCTTCCATATGTGTCCGAGACTCCTATATAGTGGGTTTAAACATATTATTTACTTTTAACCGAACAATAATAATATTTATGATATCATATATCATTCACTTACGACTTTATATTACCCTTTCATTTGTCAATTCCATGTCAAAGCAGTGTTTTAGGTAAAATCGTTTCATTTATCATACGTGTTTTGACTTTTAATTATTCATATGATTACGTAGATCATGATTAATTTGTTCTAGAATTTAGAACACTATTTATATAGAATATATTCAGAATAATATATATATATATATATAATAGATCAATAAATGGAATGAAATACACCGTTCATGGAGACGGTAGGTCGTACGTATGCATGAATGCTATTTTTGTTTCCTTATTAAATTGAAATGAAGTAAGTAAAATATATATACATAAATCCAATATCATTATTATGTCATATATTTCAGGATTATTTATTAAATTTACTTTATAATCATTCTGGAATGGTTAACATGGAGAATGAATCTCATCGCATCGTGGAGACGGTAATCCGTACGTACGCACAAGCGATGATATCATTCCCATAATTATTAAATGGAATTGGAGTGGATGATATAATGTCTCAGAATCAGTATGATGTTATAATCATCATATATAGTTATTAATTCCACCATTATACCCATCCACGTATGGTGGTGGTGGAAAAACATATTACACCATGGTGTGGAGACGGTAAGTCGTACGGATGCACGCGCAGTGATTTCATTTTTCGTAAGATGAATATATGGTAAAATAGGGTTGTTCCATATTTATAATAACATATCAGTATATTATTTATACTGATGTTGTTACTTTATAATGAAACAACTAATGAAGAAAAAGTATAAGAAGAAAGAAACATGAAAGAATCGGTAGAAGAGATTAACTCTTCGTCGACGTGCCTCATTTAAACTTCCTCTTAGGGCACTAGAGTTGGTCTTCTGAGAATACCAGAACCTCAATAATATAACTAGAGATATTTATAAGAGGAATTGGAAGGGGTTTTCTGAGGATGAAGGCTCAAAATGAAGTTAATAGAAGAGGGATGAAGTTCCCTTTTATAAGAGAAGAGAGGAGAACTTTTGGAATCCTCCAAAATATTAATTTATAATAAACTAAATCCCCACATAATAAACTCAAAAATGACTCAAATTAGAATATGAGATGAGATAGGGTTTTAATCTCATCATAATATAAAATTTAGATATGTTGGGAATTTATTTTAATCTTTATCAATTTGATTTATCCTTATTTAATCTATTTAATTTTATTTATAGTAATAATATTCGAAATTTTAAATTGTTATAAATACTTACTTATGTTTTTTGAATTGTCCATAATTGGATAATTTATGATATTTTATACCTATAAATTTCAATTTATAATTTTTAAATATATTTGATAATTTTAAACAATTTAATAATATGTTATTTTCATAAAATGTCAATAGTATCAATTTTGACACTATTCAATTATTGAAATTTAAATAAAATCCATACAGAGGATATATTCGAACCAAATTATTTAATAGATTCCCACCATGTCATATAAATCTATAATTTTTTGAGCACATTAATTTGTTCATATAATATTTATTTTAATATATTTAAAACTATTTATTTGATCTTTATCTTGATAAAATAATAACTACACCATTTGGGTATGATTATTTAATATAATTATTTATTGCATAAAAATTAAAAATAAAATACTATGATAAAGATATATCTAATATATTTCATAAGAATACTTTTAGTCAAATTTATCTTCTAAAACATGCAATATTAAAATGATATTTTTATTAAATTATGATGGTGACAATTTGACATCATTTAAAATAAAATAATATAAATGTCATAATCTGATTTATAAGGATCCAAATGGTCCCCAAGTCTACCCTTGTATTCCTAGGGTATATATATACACTAAAAATATGTTTTGGTCAAGTTTATGGTCCTTTTTTCGGTATTATCATTTTAATAAAAATTATATTATTGATTTTTTTTCACTAAATAAATAACTTCTATATCATTAATGTATAAGCTATTAATGTAATTATATATTTCATAAAAATTAAAAAATAAATTACCATGATTAAGATAAAAATTTAATCTTTCAAATGATTATTTATAATCGAATTTATATTCTGTATAACATTATTTAAAAAATAATTTAATTAATAAAGATTGAGTGAGACATATTTCACTTTCTTTTAAATAAAATAAATTAAAGGTCTTAATCTCATCAAAGTGGGTTATAATAGATTAAATTTAAACCAAATTATGTTTTAGAGAGAAACATAATCAACTATTTACTTCATGAAATGTTTTAGTGTAATTTTATAATATTATTTTTACCCTTAATTACCTGATATACCTTTAATTGTGGTAAATAAAAATTACCTTAGTTACTATTCATAATGCCCAAAAAAAGTATCCTATTAACATAATTTGGACCTAATGATTCAAAATATGGAATCCATTTTTCCAAATTCAATATCCAGACATTGTGGTATTTAATTTAAAATTAATCCCACTGTTAAGAAAACAGGTTCTAAAAGATAAACATTGCAAAAGATTGAAATGTTTTCACCTATGAATTCAGTGAAAACTTTTTTATAATGACTAAAATTATATTAAATTGTAAAAATATATTCTATTTATAATTTAAAACCATTCAATATTATAATTTTACCACATAAATTATCTAGATGAAAAAAATTGTTTTCAATTAAAATTTAGTGTATTTTTACTATTCATCAAAATATGAAAGTTAACAGAAAAATATTAAAAAATTATCCAAAATAAATTTTTATATACTTATTGCAATGAATAAGTTTATTTTGTCAAATTGAACTCATAAACGTGTCAAAAACTAGATTTAAATTGGGTGTGCCATCAAAAGGTGGAAAAACTGTATTTTTTGAAATTTTTTTATTTTACCCAAAAAAATTATTTTGATCTCATACCATTTTCTAGAATATCTATAAGATGAATGATAAGGTTATAAAATTCAAAATGTGGTTAATACTATTCATAATGGCTAGTTCATAATAATATTTTAAAAATATATCGTTGTTTTGTGAAACTCGGTATTGTGTACAACACACACTATTGGGGAAGGTTTCTCTTGCATGAAACACAAGCCAAGAATAGTGTTTGCGTATACTAAAATCTAATTCCGTGTTGTGTATAGCGAAAGCTAATATTTTTGTAGCGTACAACACAAGATATAAATTAAACTAAAAATAATACTTCTCATAAAATCTTAGGGTGTTACTATCACCTACTACGTTATTCATGTTCTTCGATTCACAATCATCATATGAGATGATGCTCCAACTATAAAATGAAAATGATGTCTGCTCAGACTAATATTGCTATAAAATGTTCTCAAATTCATGATGGATTAATTCAAACAAGTTTTGAATCCTTTAGAATATTCCAACACTTTATATCTACACTTCACATGTCCCTTTAGTTGGATCATAATAATACACCATATATCAATTGTCCCCCTAATGGGATGGTCATATACCACCCAAGCTCACCTATCGCCATTGGAAAACACTATAGAAAAATTTGGATGACATTTTGAAATAGGTCCCATGATTAAAACATGGTCAGTGGTCGACCCTCCGTTATTTTTTCCCCATGATTGACTAATGGTACAATTTTTTTTATAAAATTTATAAAAGTTATCCTATATTACCATACCAATAATACACTTCTGTAATAGATTTTGATAATTTGGATTCACACTCTTAATTGCCCTTTTTACTGGATGAATTCCACATGCATGGTGTTAGTCAATTTGCGTAGTATCACACATTGGAAAAGAAATTCAACTATTCAAGAAAACCATGTTCTCCCGTCATAGCCTATCTTGACCCCAAACACTCAGTGCCGAGAGACCCAAATATGGACCTTGAGTGTTTAATAATTTTCATACACTCTCAAATAAATGATTGATCATATGGTTTACCCTTGTTTCTCAAAAGGAGTGTAACTAATGGGGGTTTATTGATTTATCATTGATTATATCATGAATATTTTTAAAGATCAATTTAAGAAGAAATATGTTCGAGTATGTGAGAATTTAAAAAAATACAACTAAAGTTCTAGAGGGCCATGAAAACATTGGAGCCTCTCCCTTACAAAATGTTCCCTAGAGGTTGACCCTAGTGATCAAATGATTAAAATCAACAAACCTATGTCGAGTGGCCTCCATGGTTTATTATCTCTCCACCAGGTTGACCACCTCTTGATCAGCTTTGGGGAGGAATTCATTATCAGTAATCCACATTTGGTTCTACTCGACCCAGCATTCATCCTTGAATTATTTTGCCCCTATCACTATATCCTTGACCACTGTTAATTTTACAATTAGAATATAAATTATAACAGCTTGAGTATCATCCACATCTGCATACTCGTGCACTCTACCTTCTAGTTGACTGATATCCCCTTCATCTTCTTAAATCACCTTTGTTTCATTAACCTTATTCTTCTTCCAGTAAATGTCAATGCCTTGTTATTTGGTGTATTCCTGTTGAAAATTAAGTCCCAAGCTAGTTCATGAATGTAGTTGGATTCCACCACACTTATCCCTAGACTGAATATCAAATAACTAACAGATCCTACCCAACATGGTAGTTCATTCATCGGCGTATAGTTGATCAAGTTCTTCACATACCTCCCCAACTCATTATGAATGACCTGATTCTCCTCAATAACATTGGAGCCATTATTTTCAAATTTGTTCTGTCAGAAAGGATCATATAGAGGGAATAATACTAGAACATTAGATCTCATATCATCCCTTGCCATATCATCTACTTATAGAGGGAAACAACATTGAAACAAATCCTCATCATCCCCCTACCCTATAACAGATGCCTCTACTGACCCATTTGGAATCTCTGAGGTGGATGCAACCCTACAACCCTTATTATATTCCCCAGTTGATGGAAAAATATTAGCGACATATCCTATAGTCACTACTGATGGAAGTTTCAGGGAAGGTAAATCTAACACAGCCTCCCTAGGCACTCCATTTATAGGCACAATTTCTACCTCTCCCATCAAGAATTCATCCCAAAATATTATTTATGGTTAAGCCTCTATAACAATTTCTACCACCAAATATTCTCTAACCATCCCAATTATGAGCACTATCTTGACCCCTTACATTTATTACCTGATCTTCGGTGTCCCCTCTAGCGTCACCTCCATGGTTGGCCCGACTTTCGCGACATCCTGGTCCATTTCTTCCAAGACAATAACACACATTGTTTTCACCTCATCCTCAGGCACCATTGAGTCAGATGTGAAAGTTAGTAGATTATCCATGAGTTCATTTTAGACTTCCATATAAATATGAGACAATCAAAAACTATTAGGAATAGAAGAATAAGACAAGGAAAAAATAGAATGATACTTATGTGATCCCATTGAAGAGATCCTAAGGATTCATGAGTAATTCCCCTATCAATGACATTCACCCAATGGTGGGAGCATCGGTCAGAAATTATACTTTGATCAATGGTTAACCACCCATAGTCATAACATCGATAAGAGACCTCACACTTTCCCCTTCGTGTGTTGAGTCTCCTACACCCCCTGCCTGATTATATTTATGGACCTATCCCTCTTCCCTTATCGCCGATTCCTACACTAGTGGAAAAATTAGGAAACAAGTTTAAGGGTTGAGTGATATTCTAAAAGCACACAAATATCAAAGGGTTTACTTGATATATAATAGTAAATCTATCTCTAGCTAATTCTCGGTGGGTGTCACTTCCATATGACTCTCCCAATCCTTCTCCATCGATCATGCTAGTAGATGTGTGAGCTTCATAGGAAACTTGAGTGGAAACCACTCCCAATATAACCTTTAACTAATCATTCAAGGGAAATTTAGTTCCATTATAATATACCACGTACTCTAGATCTTCAACATATTACATCGCCTTATCATGGGAGATGAAAAATCCATCCCTTGTGTGACCCTACATAATGAGGAATATCCCATTAGGGATTGGATACTCCCACAACACCTAAGGGGTGGTTATATACTTGATAATTCCCCAACTCTTCCAATAATTGGAAAAAACTACATTTTTTGGAACATATTGGATATGTATTCGATCCCCTATGACTTGTACATGGACACTCGGGTTCACCCTAGAGGGTTATCGACCCTCCTATGACCACTGACCTGAGAGTGTTGATCCTAATGCTACTCACTACCTTAAAACCTCTTCCTGTGTCGGCTCTTCAACTGCATCTCAACCCATCGGGCTAATCCTGCCTCCATGGTGTTCTCTATCCACTGATCTCCCTCAGACCCTCATATATAGGGTCTCTCTATTTTCTACTTGATTAGTTTGATGATTCAATATCTCCATGGGAGATGTTCTCTCCAAGATCAATGCATAGTCATGGGAAATACCATATCCAACGGTAGGAGGTGAAATATCATACCACCCTTTCCCATCATCATGGGTGAACATGAAACATATTTTCATCAAGACCTAAGGATGTAACTCATTAAATACCATAGTTTACACCTTTGGGGTTAGCCACTACGAACATATGAACTTTCTTCTTAACCAATATGAGTTGTACTGATCAAAAATATCATTGAAATTGACTCATTCAACCATTACCCTGACTCATTAGTCGAGTAAGTATAATCATTTCCCAACGATCCTCATTCCATCCTCGGTCACCATTCCCATCGGAAGGAGGGGTATGTAAAACATGAAGTGATCTAGAAACTCAGCCCAGGTCATTATGACCATAGGGTCTATCATCAGTGAGTGACTCCTGATGATTTTCAAAATCACTAGTTGAAAATTCATACTAGTAGGGGAAATGTGGATAGGATATTCATATCCCCCATGGGTGAGGACATCTAACAATAAAATAAATGTAGTTTCCCACACACATGGGTTATGTTATTCCCTTTTCTTATGTTTAATTGTACCACACAAAACCTGTTCAATATTGGGACATCTTGGTTAACATGCTACCTTATGGCCAACATCCACGCCATGATGATGGTTCTTGGCCATAACCTCATGTGTGTGTCCCTCACTTGGAGCATCCAACCACAAATCAGCATAGAGATAACCATACTAGTATGATTGTGGGAGCTACAAGATTTATGTTTTATCCCCACAGTAACTATTTTCTTGCATCCAAAATCCACCAATAGTAGTGTTACTTTACCCACTGGAATTCCCTAGGGCATGTAGCTGGACTTATAGGTAGCCTTTCCACTGAATCCTTTAGGAAGTGGTCGAACCATTTCTTGAATGGGATTTCCATCATTCTTGATTTTTATTCAGTAATCCCATATACGAAATCTGCCTTTAACTTATCTAAATTTGGAACATTCTATTGTCTATCCAACACATTCTCTATGGGAAGGAATTATTCATACATCGCCACATGAATTTTGATCCCAACAATTTGGTGAAGATCCCACTTGTTTATTATAACCTACCAAAGATGCATATGGAATGTGTTAGTCCCTAGTGACTAAATTCTCAGATACTATAGTGTGGTGTCCAATTGGAATTATACATGAAATTTTGATTCCCATGTCACATTGAAATTTTCTACATTCTTTAGCTCGGTTTTGAATTCACAGAACAATGTACATCCAAATGAATATTAGGCCCATTATTCTATGAAATTTCGTCCTTGATGCATATACAAGTTGTCGGTCCACCCCTTTAGTGGATCCCCAAAACCAACCTAGAAATTCATCACATATTGTGGGCGTCGTTTTCCAACTTCCCCCATTGATATTATTTATGTGGTTTCATATAATGTCCTCCATGAGTGATGTGTGACCCTTAGAAATGTTCCCTCTTATAGCATTTTGCCCTAGGAATATTTCATGTGATCTCCTAAACCAACAGTCAGGTTCTTCTCTGCTTGCCTCAAGGATGATTACATCATCCCTCGGCCAAAATCCAAAAAGTGGAAGCCTCTGATATAGTAGGATCTCCCATTGAGCTTATTTCATTTGTGTAATGAGGGATTAAATGTATAATATACTCAATTTTCTCTCTAATCATATTGTTCACATCCATATCCTCTTGAGGAGTGGATGCATCATTTGAACCTTTAATATCCATTTGTTTTGAGACTTAGGTGTTTTCCAAAAGTATAGTGTGTGAGGCTCTACACATTGAGGTCGGTTTGTGAAGGTTTCTTCATGAAGATATGTTCACAAAGGCTGGGTTCGTAAAGGTACGTTCATGGAGGACAGGTTCAATGAATATGGTTATCATAACTGAGTTTGCAGAGGTGATGAGCTTCACGATTAGTGAGGATGGAGGTCAAAAAACAGTCATGAAGGAGGTGAGATTCATGAAAATAGATCCCCATATTTTCAATCTGTGAGATTCTCATAGTCCCTCTAAGGGGCCATGTACTTCTATTTACAGGAATATCACCCTAGACCTCATGAATAGGTTTCACAAAAATTCCTCATGAACTCACATGATGAACATGAATTGTAAAATATCATCATTGATAATGAATAATTGCCAACTTTCAATGATTTCCCCATAAAATAAGACCCTCATTTTCCCCATCAACACAAATTTTGAGGGGCTGAATTTGTTGAAATTGAAATATGTGTGTCGTAAGAGATGTCAAGGAATTCATAGACTGTTCCTAGAAAATATGAACATATATTGACAAAAAATAAATTTAAGGGTCTATTTCATGAATCCAACCACCTCTATGATCGACCGAAGCTCATGAATCACTTCATGGTCGCACAAATTCCTGATAGAAACCTCTGTGAAATTCAAGTACAAGTCATATATCTCTTCATGACCATGTGGAGAGTTGACGGTAATATCTGCACCATTACATTCATTATCGTAGAGACCCACCACTTTTGAATCTCATTAATATTCAAAAAAGGCTAAAATATTCATGAAACCCACACCCAATATGTATCCCCTTATTTTTGACTTTTCAGGGGTGTGTGACATTTAATATTATGATTAACACACCAAGTTCGCAAACCTATTGAGCTTTGCAATTGAATGATAATATGGATCCCCCAAGGTATCCATTCATCATGAAACTTCCCTCCTTGTGTTCCTGAGATCCTCCATATAGAGTGGATATTATTTTCATGATGTCCCATTCCATTTGTGGAGGAATAAATCCCATTATGGAACACGGGTATTTGTGAAGCATTTATCCTTTATGAATCTAGCCCTATGGGAACAAAGAAATCACTCTAAGGAAGGGTCACTCTGTTTATTAGAGAATACCACTTCACTAATCCCCTTTATTTAGTTGGGCACCTAAACCTTGCGACATGACCCTATGTGATGCCACAAGCTTCACGAAGCAACTCTCCTATGACTCTCCCTGGTGCCTACTTACTACTGACACCCCTTAAATAAGGAAAAATGTTGGGCCTCCCCATACCAATCCAGGAAAGGTTCAGCTACACCCCGAGTCCGCATGCGACCTATTCCATCCCCCCTTGTGTCTTCCCTCTTTACTCCAAGTTTCACATGGGACTCCAGTATACCTATTTATTCTAATCATAGGTATCCTTCTTTTTACCTATACAAAACATAGGTACCCTAACATTGGTACCCTTATTTACCATTCCTCTATGGTTAAACCAATTTCATGTCCTACTTAGAGTCTCATGAGGGGTGGTCATGTAGTCCCTACGAGTAGAATATTTGAGGGAAACCATGCACCCGTCTCGGCGAGGATTTATTATGAATAATCCTACTACCACATTGACATTGTCTCCCTTGAGGATTGGCATCATCCAAACTTGTGATTCATTATGTAAAATTTTATATCTCCTCATCCAAGATGCATGAAACAAAACTAGATAACTACACATCCTTTTTATACAATGTTAAACTACACAACAACATGCTTAGCACATAATGTAAAATTGTTGCCTTCTCTGTGTGATGAATATAGGATTCCTCATATTTGATTTTCATGGGATGATCCCACACCTCCTACCCTATGTGATGAACACAATATTCCCAAAGTATGATTGACATTGGATAACCCCACACCTCCTACCTTTTTCAATAACCAAAGGATTCTCTGTGTATGACTCACATCGGATAACATATCCTTCCCTGTTATGGGATGGACTTCCACCATGGTATGATTCCATGCATTATCCCAAACCATTATTTTCTGACAATTGAATGTGACAACCATTATGGGAATCTCCCATGCATAATCCCACAAAATCCCCCCAAGAGTGATCCTATTTCAAAGTGAAGATTCCACACAATATCCTCACACTATCTCTTGTTAAAGCTTATTCTACAACATGAGTGTCCTTACCGCATTACATTAAACTACATGGATGAGTCATGTCACATGACCTTAAAATGCGGCATTGCAATATGTGGGTTTTGATCCCTATCTCTGAATATGGTATGAAGGATGCCTCCCTAAAGTTCAATCCCAACAATAGTAAACCCATGTGTAAAATATTCCCTCATAGGGATTCACCTCCATGTCCACCTCAAGCAGTGTTCTGGTACATTCCATTAGTAAACCAATGTGTGACATATTCCTGCATGGGCATGCACCTCCTGGATATTCCTCTAATAGGGTTTTTATGATCCATTAAACCCATTTGCGACATCTTATATCCTATGTTTCTCTAATTGGATTTTCTTCAATTGGTGTTATCATCCATTCCATCGGTTAAACAAAGTGAGACATCTTCCCTCCTAAGTACTCACCTCCTTGATCTGTCTTAATGGGGTGTTCTGGTTTATCACCATATCCCCAAAATACATTAACCTTATACATGTCTCTAAAATAAGATAAAATTGTTCCTCGATCCATATCAATACGAAGTATCGATCCATATCAATAAGATTTAGAACCTCAGACATGACTCAAAATATATACCCATGCAATAAACATGGGATGGACATGGTAAAAATCCTTGGAAGACATTTTCCCCAGGAATCAATTACTTTGGGATAGACATGAGATTCCTTTGGTTTCATGCCTAAGGTGTCTCATATGATATTACCTCCAAGGAGGAATATTTATAGGTGAAAAATGTAACCAATGTTCAGACATGCCAAGTGATTCCAAATATGACTACTCTCCTGACCAAAGTTAGTTATCCTATCATGTATGAAGATGTGAAATTAACTGGAATCCATATAGAAATATAATTGGAATGAGTTCCCTAAATATGAATTAAATATTTTAGGTAGACCCAAACTAGGAAACGTGATGTGGGGAGAAATCCATGGAAGGAGGAACTGATACCCAATAATCTTGCTTCAATCAAGGAACATACATCAATGTTAAAAGTGACGAAAGCCTCCCACCATTGGAAAGTGGGAAAGGGGGGAACATAAGCTATGAATTCAGTGAGGAATAAGCAGGACCCATTGAAAGTGTTGAAAAGAAGGATCTCATGTAATAGAGATGATTGGGTATATCGAGAAACTAATATCCCTAGGGTTTAAAATAAACCAATAACTAGAGAATGATCTTATTTTTTTCTACATTACCACCAAACATCATGATTTTCTGTGTTAATTGCAACATGAATAACATGAAAATGACTCTCCTATATCTATTTGATTTAGTTCACCAAGATGATAAGCATGTGAGGGAAACAATTCTTCAATCCTTATGTTGATGAAGAGGATAAAGGGAAAGGTTAAGGGGTGTAAGGCTAAACCCAATAAAAATAATTTGGTACACTTCCCTTTAGAAAATACAAGGATACATATCGAGGTAAATTAAAAGTAAGTTATCTAATTTTCATGTGGAAAAAAAGACTAATGGAAGAATAATTTAAAGTCTAGGAAAAAGAAGTAGGGTGATTATTATACCATAGTTTGGTTTTTCATTTAATTCAATATATATTTATCTGTAAGTTGGATATTCGATATTATATATGATTCATATATATTTATTCATATATATGAACCAAGTAGATTCTATAAGAATTCCAAGGGATTTGTGGATCTCTGGGCTGTAAATGGTGTGAGGCTAATAGTTTTTGTAGTAGGAGATTCTCATATGAATTTTCCTAGTAGTTTGGTTCTTATATTAAATAATGAAAATTACCTTCCTTTATATACCAGAAATATAATTTCAGTTACAATTTTGGAAACCATGGTATTCAATTTAATGTTCTGAAATAAATGTTTTCTATTTTAAATGAATAACATATGTTAGGGTATGATGATTCATAATAATGGTTTGTATATACATGTACATTAAAACACTATAATTTAAATCTATCAAAAAACCAGTGAAAATAAATCATATAACATCAACCAAAGGAACTTCTATATTGTTCATGTAAATTATAAGTGTTTTTATAAATTTCATCAAAATGATTACTTATACTATGTTGAGTGAAATACATTGGATGTATGTCATTCTTTTTATAAGGGTAATTTACAAAATGACCCTCCCCTGGGAAAAGAGTAAAATCCACTGAATTACTAAAATTTATTCACACTAGTAGATTTGGTATGTTTCCTATAAGGGATATGGGTGATATTTCATACTTTAGTTATTTTACTGATGACTATAGTAGGTATATATATATATATAATTAAGGAGTTATAATTCATAATCTTTTTTGATGTCTAAGGAACCCCAACTTGAAGTAGAAAACCATGTTGGTAGTACGATTGATGTACTCCACTCAGACCGATATGGATAGTAACGTAACGAAGAATTCATTGATCACTAGAATAATTGTAGGATAGTATCGCAACTCACTCCTCCTTATACACCTCATTATAATGGTGTTAGTAAAAAAATTAAGTGTACCCTACTTGACATGTGAAAATCAATGATGAGTCATGAAACTCTTCTATTATCTTTTTTGGGATATGTGTTGTAAAAATCATCTTGTACCCATAACTGAGAACCAACTAAAGATAAATATGGAAGTACATATGAGTTTTGGTATATAAATAAACCATATCTATGAAATATATGTTTACGGGAATATAATGAAATTTATTCAAGACTATACATAGTTACAAATAAGCATCCTGAAGCATGAAGTGAATATTTATAGGTTATCTTAAGGAAAATAAAGGATATTACCAATATAACCCTTCCAATAGAAAAGTTATTATGGAATGAAATGGAATATTTATAGAAAGGGACACATTTCTGAGGGAAATAATATGTGAAATATTGACTTTGATAAAGATTATGCACCATATGCACAGGAGTTGGTATGTGAAAAAACTCCATAAAAGACAGTGGGAGATGAAGATGTTCCCAAGACACACGTACGGTGTAGGTATACTCAAGAGGTTAGAGAACCAGAGTGATTTGGTTTTCTTATCACCAAGTCAGGTGACACATTACTTCTATATAATGATGAAATTATAACCAACATTGATAAATTAGATAGAAAGGACACTCGTATATGGAAAAACCCCATGAATTATGAGTTGGATTCCATATATCAATATCATGTTTGGATTTTGGTATAACCTCAAGCTGATGAAAACCCCATTTGGTGTAAATGGGTATTCAAAAAATCTGGACATATATGGTACAATAAATACCTATAAAGGACAACTAATTATGAAGGGTTTTTGGTAATGTAAAAGTATAGAAATTGAAAACAATTGTTCACGAGTTGTGATGTTGAAATACATCAAAATAAAACATGCAATATAAGCCTTCCATGATAATCAAAATTGGAAAATATTTTTAAGAAATTATTTTTGAAATTTTATGTTCGATGAAGATGTCTATATGAATCAACCTAAATGTTTTATTAATTCAAATAATTCCAATAAAGTATGCAAGCTACAGAGATCCATTTTTTGGATAAAGAATGCATCACGGTCATGGAATGTTCATTTTTATGAGGCCATAATATAATTTGGTTCCATTAGAAACGAAACCAATCCATGTGTCTATAATAAGGTTAGTGGTAATTCCATCATATTCCTTGTATTATATTTTGGTCATATAATAATAATGGGGAAATAAGTGAATTAATTAAAGACAATTAATAATTTGTTAAATGAATGATTTTCCATGAGATACATAGGTGAAGAAGTATATATTCTAGGTAACACAATCTTTCATGATAGATCCCATTGGCTTATTGGACTAATTCAAAGTACATATATTGACAAGTTACTAAAAAGTTATAATATGGAACAATCCAAGTTAGGGTTTTAAAGGGTTGTGTGGTATCACTCTCTCTATGAAAATGTATACATAAAACCTAGAGGATATTAAATTAATGAGTATAACCCCTTATGCTTTAGTAGTGGGATCTGTCCTTTATTTCATGGTATATACTTGGAATGATGTTTCCTTTTATTAAATAATGGTTGGTAGAAATCACATTATTCTAGGAGAGCTACATTAGGTCACTATAAAAAATATCTAAAAGTATGTAAGATATAAAAAGGATATGATCGTGGTGTATAGAGGAGGTGAGGAACTATTTGTGAGGGGATACATAAATTCTATTTTCCAAAAATGATCATGGGGATCTAGAAACATTTAGGTTATGTATTTTTTCAGAATGTTGTTATAGTAGGCTAGAGAATATCAAAGAATCCTGTGGTGGCTGAATCTATAAAATAAGGATGAATTTTCGATAAACATCACTGTCTCATATATTTTTGTTATTACTAGTAGTGTAGACCCTATTCCATTTAATTATAATAATATATTAGCTATGGTTCTAGACAAGGATCCTTGGTTACACTATAAGAAAAATCATATACTTTGGGAATTTTATCACTTGGGGAATTTTACATAGATAGGTGAAGCCTTAGTTAAAAGAGTATCCATATATGATAATTTTGTGGCCCAATAACTAAATCCATATATTAGTAGAAATATGAATCTGATGTGAGAGGTTACTTGTTGAGATTTATTAGTAGTCGGCTCTAGTTAAATTTGGAGTGTTGCAAGTGGGTTCCCTAGACCCTAATTATGTATGTACAAAGATTACCATTAAATATAAAAAATTTAATATATATATATATATATATACACCTTACCAGAATAGTTTTTTAACTTTTTTCAACTATATGTATTGTAGTGTCCTTAGCTTACATGTAGTATCAATGGGATATAGTATCTACCAGGATATAATGAAAACCTATAGAAACAAAGAAGGTAATCTAAAATATATGTATTATGGTCTAGATACAAAAAGAAAACAGGACATAGATGGTATGTGGATATCTAGTGTAATGGGATTATTAGAATTCAGCCCTCTTGTCATGATATTAACAATTGGTAATCTTGAGTATATGAAATAATAAGGACCGGCCCACCAATACGAACACCATATGTTTTAGGTTTCATTAGTAGTTCCTATATATGAACATGTGTAATGGTCTCTTGACATGAGATTATTATGAATGTATACTATTTTATTACATTATTTTATAAAAGAAAAAAAATCTGGCATTTATTTTATTCGTGAGGTAACTTGTTTTGGGTGAGTCATTGGTGGTATGACATTGATTAAATAATCAAGAAAGAATTTTTCACTTCTGAAAGGAAGTGATATCTCGGGGCTAGATTGTCAGGATGTTGGTACCTTCAACAAATCCATGTAAATAATATAATAAGGTAATTCAATCCTTTTATATCAATGAGTAATAAATAAAGGATGGATGATGACCCAATGTTTTCATCATGATTTATGAGATATCATATGACAATGACATTATTTTACACAACTTGTGTTTGTAGGAATGTGTGTTGTTGTGATTAATTTTTCGTATCTCCATAGGGGATTTGATGGGTTTCTAGACTCTACTTATAGTCTACTAATAGAATTCTATTTTATCCAAATAAGGTCCTAGAGGGTCACACACTTAGCATATCTAAAATTCTTCTCTATTCGGATGAATAGAAGTATATTACATGGCGGGACCCAGCTCAATGACTGAGAGGTTTCCAATAATATACGATCTCCATTAATAAATTTTTTATTTTATTTATATTTAGAGTAATTAGAGTGTAATTTATTTATTAAAAGTATTTATAGTGTACTAAGTGAATTTATGGAAAATATTTAACGATCTTATAATATTTTAATATTCAAAGTTAGTTTAATATTTATAGGAATCATGATTCGAGTAAGTGACTAACTTTTATTAGGTAATGTATTTTTTATATAATTAAACTATGATATTAAAATATAATCAATTTTAATGAAATGTTTAGTTGTTCATAAAGTGTTATTTAAAGCTTATTTATTGGGTGTTATTTATTTGGGTTTGTTGAACCCTTTCTAGATGTATAACCACCATTGTATAAACTAGAGGGACTCATTCATGGTGTAATATTCATCTAATAATATTTTATAGATCCTCTCTTCACCTCCACTCATTAGAGAGAGATATTTCTACGTTATAGGATTTTTATCATTGATCTTCTTCAGGGATCGAAGTAAAAATATAGTGGTGATCTTTAGTATGTCGAAGGCATCATCAGATATCATAGATAACACCCAAAATTCAACAATTATTATCTTTTTGAATTCATGAAGCTTTTTTGAGGATCTAGAGTGAGTTCACCTTATATCCTTTATGAAATGGTCAGAAAATGAACAATATTCAAACACACATTCAAATTGAATGAGGTAATGTTTCGTTTTAATTTTTTATGATTAAATAATTCATGAGAGATCCTAAACCTTTATAGGGTATTGAATCAAAATTGAATTCATTGTTTCATCGTTCTGATGAAGAAATATTTTAATTTTATAGGCCACCTTATTCTATTATATACCCCATTACCAAAAACATATAACCTACCCTAACTTTTCTATAAAAAGACATAGGCCTAGAGGTCTGGTTGAAGTATAAACTATGTCACTTTACCCAGGGACACTTTAATCAATAATGATTCAAATTACATTATAACTCCAATAAATAATATGTATAAATTATATTACATAAAAAACTCAAGATAATAACAATAATTAAAAACTAAAGTCATCATAGATGAAATATAAATATTTTTTTTTCATGATTAACATGTAATTCATTTTCTGGTAATTTTATACAAAGTAATTTATTTATTTAATTAATGCCTTCATTATATTCACATTTCATAAAGAATTTATATTCATGAATATTTAAAAGTAATAAATAAAAAATAAACATTTTATTTATTTAATCAATAATATATATTAATGTGAACAATTAATATTTTACTTTTGCATCAAAATATTCTACTTACAATTCCGAAACCATATATTTTATTAAAAAAATTATAAACCAAGAGTATTATTTACTAAAATATTAAATTTTCTCATTATTGATTAAATCGTAAATTATGATTGATATTGGGGTTATCAATAATTAAATAATATAGTTAATCCAACACCATTATACTGTAATCTATTATTTGGTAATCTTATGTAGGTATATGTTCTCCTTACCCATGTTCCAGTACTTCTTATGTAAGTACAAGTCATAATCATTGGTTTAGTATCTTAAATGGGTTCATGCATACCTTATATAGGTCTCTATTTTAAATCTCAATATACCATGGTATACATGTTTAAATGAACATGGATTTCTAGTTTAATCTAACATAGATCACCTAGATTTCATATTTAAGAGACATTTCATTGTTATTGATATGATATGAACTAACAATTAGCGCTCAATGAACCAAACACAAATAAATAAATGAATCTAATGTAGTTCCCAATAATAATTGGAGATATCTCTTATATCACAATTATGATTCAATGGGAGATTTTTATGCCATGCAGGATCATATCATATCCTATGATATCACCTATATCATATCTTATGGAACAGATCAGAACTATGGGTTTTCAACATATAACACCTTATGAAACAAATTACTTACACCCTATAACTATGTAAAAAATAATAATGCAAGTGACCCAATGAATTTCATTCAGCGATTTCATATTTTACCTTAAAATATGGCCAGAATAACTTTACAATATGCATTATATTTACGAAAATAGAAAAAAAAAACATATTGAATCAAAGATAAATAGTTATTTGATACCACTAATGGGGTTTTTATAAACATCAGAAGATCATTTTATAAAATGAAACCCAAAGTTTTTTATAATATATAATTATCAAATCAATATGTTGTGAAGAACAAAATAATATGACAAGTTTATATAAAATGAAGTAAGAACCATCTCTGTCAATATTAATGAAGTATGCGTGATAAAGAACACATAAAAATAACTATATGACTCTATCCACAATAGTGATAACAAATTCCACTATAATCATCATACTCTATGAAAGAATATAACCAAAATATATGGGGTATTAACACCTTATTTATCAAAGAAAAAAGGATAACCAAGGGATAAGGCTGTTTTAACTATATTTTCATCCCACTCACCACCCAAAAGTGGTTTGTTTCCTTATATAGACTCTCTGCATTCAATAATGGGGGCCAAGGGTTGGTTTTCATCATATGCTAGAAAATAGTTCTTATAGAAATTTAGAATATAGTCATTTGAATGTTTAAAATAATTGTAAAAAAATTATATTTCCATTAATGAATCATATTAATGTTACATAACTGAAGGATGCAATGTGCAAAATGAAAATGAATCCATGCACTCAATTTTCAATATTTCGATCTTGTCATATACTATAATAGATATCGGTCATATGCTAGGATATATGCAGCCATATGTTATAACATAGGTTATGACTTTGATATATCGTAAAATATTATAAAATTATTTTTTCCTGTCAAATATTATTTTTGATATAAAATTATGATAGATATGTTTCATTGGAAATTTTATTTATGATAGATAGTTATTTCATCACACATAATTCAATCTTATTTATAGTAATTTATGATAGCACGTGGTCAGTCAAAAATGTTTTCCCCATAGTTAAGGTTATTTTTGATGGAGTGCATTCATCATAAATATTGTGGATCTATATTTTTGTATCTATTTAAAAAATAATTGGTAGATATGTGATTTTTATATCACAATTAGTATTTTTTTATTGTAGGCGCGTAAAATAAAATTGAAAATAATTTTTCACACTGTCTGATTAGATGTGGAGTGCATTCCCACAAAAAATATAGTCGATAGAATTCTAATCAATTTCAAATAATCATTTCTATTATAGTTTGTTTTGACTAAAATTAAATCTATTCCAAATAATTATATAAGAAATTTTTTTGATAGAAAACTATTTCATCAAAAACAATTGTCAGAAAATCCTTGAAATTGTTTATTGATTGTATTGTATATCCCTGTTATTAACATTCTGATTTTATATGTGTTATGTTTATGGTATTATAAAATCATCTCATAATATTAATTTAGTCGTTTAAGATCATTTCAATCATTGGGTGATTCTGGGGGTCATGATGTTTACTATTTAAATTTTATCTAAACCCATGTTGTCACACATGTCATAGTATTATAGAATTTGTTTCTAATGTTATAGGAATGGAAGAGGGACCTTTTTAGAGAGGTGATGGTGTCAATAAATTTAATGAAGATATTTTATTAGTGATATTTGAGTAATATAGTTGATCTTTTTCTATATTTTATTTTGAAATATTTTATCCGTATTAATTTAGGGGGATCATAATTGAAACATGATTTGTATACTATTTTATTGGGGAAAAATTGGACCTTCTAGGAGTATATATCATTCATTTTAAGGATTTATTTATTACGTACATTTATTTCTGTTTAGTTATAGAATTATTATTGATATTATTTATAATCATCTATTAGAGGTTCAATCACTCGAAAAATGGGATACTTAAACCTTCATAACTATTCTCCAATATATATTAATTTAGAAACATACTTGACATCTTGAAATATTTTTCCATCATGGAATAGTCATGTTTCAGAAAGATATTATAATCTAATTTTCATTTAAAACATCTCTATAGTAATGGGTACATGTATACAGAAAGTCCTATGTAGATGTGAGTATGAATACCAATTATGTGTAGATGATTTGATATTAATTGAGAGGGGCACACAAAGTGAGTTCTTATTTAAAGGGGTGAATCATGGAATAGTTTTTTAAATTATATTGTGTTGGATTTTTTTAAATAAACCTCTAAAAATATTATATTGATTTATCACTTATTCATATCCCTCACAAAACAAACCCAAAAATCAATAAAAACATAAAATATAAAAGGATCACTATTAAAAATGAATTGTTCTAATAATGGAAGGATTATGAAATCATGTGATCATACAATCTACATGAATCATAATGTGGAATACCAGTATAGGTTATATACATAAACACTCAATTAGTGAATCAATAATACAGTCTCCAAATATAAGACTACATGAATTCATGACAAAAGATATAAATTTTTATTATGTGGATAGAACACCAAAGATAATCCAATAATAGGTATATAGTTATGAATCCCCATGAAAACCCCAAGAGCATTATTACTACAATCTAGTTGAAGGTAACCAGTGTTTGAGTATATGTTCATAAGATCTTAGAAGTATTTTTTGGATACCAATTTTTCCACCACCTTGTTATCCTATATATAAGTGTCCAAAACCTCCCCATAGTGGATAATTAATGGTCTTTATGTACTAATAGTATATTAAATGGTCTGGTGTGGTGTAAAATATCCTACCAAGAATGTGTACACCATAATGGAATATATTTCAACCTCTATTAAATTCAAATTATAGATGTTTCTAAGAGAGATTATAGTAAGTAAATATCGAACCTACTCCTTCATAAAATTTCCTTGAAAATAAAAAGAATTTAAGGTTACCATAACAAACCCTCTAAAATTTCGTATAATTATCACTCCATTCATGTTACTATTATCAGAAAAACCATTAGTATTATGTTTCAAACCAGAATGAGGAACATTCCAACTCACCCACTGCCCCTAATCAATCCCCCTCCTTTTACAATGTACAATGGAAGATAAGGAATGAGATTCCTAAAATGTTAATAAGAACTGCTACATTTAACCAGAGAAGCCATTTCAACAATTATAATAAGAGTTTTGACTCTTAAATATGAAAGAGATCATCTCATGTCATTATGTTGCAATGAATTATGCACTAATAAGACACACCATCTCCCTACAATAATGAAGATACTATGAATCATAATTTAACTCATGGTACCAACAGTGAACCAACATGAGAAAAAACTATTCATATCGTCCAAATCCATTGACATTCGATCAATATTCCTGAAAAAAGACTACATATAATGATCTCAGTCCCTAGTCAAAAATTGATGAGAAAAAATATTTTAAATTCTCAGTAATATAGAAACTATGTTTAGAATCCATCAAGATTCCATTTTGAAACACTTGTTCACCAATCAAAATAGCATTGTTACACCCATTCCATGCGAGAAATTATATTTTATATTTTTGTCTTTAAATTTTAAATACATTACCAGGATTTAAATTCCCTATTTAACATTAATATTCTTGTGAAAATATTAGATATTGAAACTACTATTGTTGGATGTTGTGAATAAACAAATTTTTTGTTCTTTTGAGATTTGGATTTAGGATAATCAATCCTTTTGAAAAAAATCCACTCAGCATTGATGAATTAGGGGTGGTTATTAACCTCATCAATGGATATGTCTCCAATTGGGTATCTTGGGATACATAATTGAGAACCAGACCAATTAATTATCCATAATCCAATTTCACCTCTTCCCACTATCCATTGAGACTGGGTGTATAGTATATGAAGGGATCCTCAAAGGTAACACTAAAGAGGAGTAGCAGATCCATTCACCTCACAGTGAGAAAACCGTTATTTCCATAATTATTTTTTATTTAATCCACCTACAGTGATTTCCTAGACAAGTAATACCATGCTGAATTTTAATGAATTTATTTCATTTTTACGTCAAGACCCTTAAAATTTATACATCCTTTATTGATAGGCTTGACCAAAATTGACCAGATCACCCAGTGACATCTTCCTTCTTGATGTGAGACCCATTAAAATAATTCATGATTATTTCAATCATATTAATCATTTTTTGAGGCACCTTAATATTTGAAAAAAATTTATGGGAATGGATTTAAATAAGAAATTAAATAGTGTTATCCTTTCACAAAAATATAGGTTCATGCTTTTCCATTTGGAGATCTATGCATTGATCCTATTTATAAGGCCATAAAATTAGGAATATGAACCTTACATGTGGAAATAAGATGTAAGAAATATTCTATAGGAAATAACCCTTTAGTAATAAAAATTCCTTCATTAATAATATTTTCATATATTCTATTTCATGTTTGGTAAATACAAATATTTCTCTTTCCATCATTGACCCACTACCTATTCCATTAATAATATGCACCCATTATAATGTTGAAAAGAAGAATATATTGTAATCTTTCATTGATAAATAAGATTATGAAAATCAATAAATTCAATATTGATATGGAAAAGATACAATATCTCCATATAAAAGTCATAATAGAACCATTAAATAGAGCTTCATTAAAATTTATAATCATAACACCCCGACCCATAATGTAGAGGCTTATATAGAATGTATTTCCCTATCGATGGCCTTCCACAGATTAAAAAAAATTGAATTTTCTCCCCATAAGAGAGATTAAGATCTTGGTGAAGAGAAACATTGTCAAAAAGATCAGATATCCAATCATTGAACCTAAATCACTTCACAAACTTCAATATGAAGTTCCATTAAATCCCATCATAAGCATTTCCCATGTAAATTTTGATCATAATATTAGTACTTGTGATTTTACTATTATGATCACACCTCATCTCTTGCACCATGATAATGGATCCTTTAATCAATATTCCCTTAATAAATACATTTTAAACATATAAAATTAAATTTGGAAGAAAATGGTCAAGATAACTATTGATAATGGAAGCTTAAATCTCATAAAGAACATTACACATTTTTATAGGGAAATATTAATTAACGGACATTTTAGGTTAACTTTATGAATGAGGAAAATAGAGGTCACACATGTGAATTAATGAAGAGGAACTCCTATTAATAAATCCATAACCACATTAATAATATATTATTTGATGGCATATGGTTCAGCAATATATAAATATCCTGGAAATTCATCAGGCCTAGGGGATCTTTCTAGATTGATGTTACAGGTATCCCCCCTTGATTTCCTCCTCCCTTAATATGATTACCAACCAATAATTATTTATATCATTTTTTATTCGGATGAATCTATTGAAATAGGACACCATAGGATCCAATATTGGGTAACTATCTTAAAATACATCATTATTACAATACTATTAGAGGTTTTAATCTAACAAACTAATACCCAATTTCATCTCCCCCAAGTTAGTGTGTTGGGTAGGACAATTTCCATAATAAAAAAGAAGGTCCCATTTGAGTCTCCCCAGATTTCATTTAAAGTACACCCACACATACCCCAAGATATAATAAATATATTAATACCAAGAAACACCCATTAATTCAGGATTTAGGAACCAAAATCTTGAGAAATGAGGCCATTCCCAGAGCCCTGGTTAGATTTAAGCTGCAACATCATAGAAGAATAGTCAGAGTAGACTCTATCTATATGAGTTATCATCATGAGATCAAATTAGATATCCCATTTTGATTAGATACTAATCTATTCATATGAATCCAAATTAAATGATTAAATCTTTTTTTAGTACACTATGTTATTTTTTCTTCAGTGTACTCAAGAACTATATGATATTTCTTTGTTAAACATGTGTTCAAAATCGTTCTTGACATTCCTTGAATAGATACCACCTATTGTTTTTTCATCATAATCCCATATGGTTTTGATGTACCCCCTCCTAACCATATAAGGAGAATAGGGTAAATGTTGATAGATTATTTAAAAAATCCCCCCTCTCTCTCGCTTAAATCACATTTGTCATAAATAATTAACAAATACAAGAAATTAAATTTACAACTGGCTATGATCATGATGAGTTGTGAAGATTACATTATTATCTCCACATGAAAATGTGGTTTATAAAAAATCATATATTCTTTTAGTTGAGGAATTTGTGATTGATCTTTTGAATGGAAAGTTTTTAATGTACTATTTTGAAGTAAACTCACTAATAAGTTCATATTCCGGTTTGTATGTATTCATCCTTCAATATATATTCTTGAAATGTTGTAATCATTCATTAATGATATTGAAATATATCTTTATTTTTTATGATGATGTTTTCCCCTAATAATATCAAATTCTTCCACACTTTTTCATATTGTGGAATTGGATGGGATTTTTTAGATTCTTAAAAATACAATAAAGGACTAATTATTCCACGCTAAAAAATAAAAAATCAAAGTGAAATCTTATTGTTATCTTAATATTAATTCTAAATTATTATTATACTCTAGATTACCATATCTATTTACTATATTTATATATCTTGAAAATAAACAAATTAAAAACCATCAAAATATCACCTAACTCTATCCCCTAATCACATCATCAAATATTCCAAAATTGAATGTATGATTTAATAGTTTATCCAGTATAGCCCAAACAAGATCGTTTCCTAAAGAATAAATATATCTATTAATTATTTTCTACTGTAACTTATGAAATTTAAAAAGTATAAATATGATATGGGTTTTATTATTAAAAAAAATATAAAACTATGTTAATAAATAATAGAAATATTTTAGATAAATAGTTATCAACATGATGTAGATATCGCATGATTCTCAACCATAATAACTATTAAGGGGTTTGTACTAGATCATTGATTCCATGATTTATAACACCTATAAGAAATTTTTTATATCACTTTCTACTAGGTTAAAACCTATGATTTAATAAATAATATAATATTTATTATTTTCAACAGCTCAACATCAATGAAAGCGTGTTTATGTAAGATCAGAACTCATTAAGAAATCATATAAATTATGTGATGTTATGAAAATATTTAAATCATTTTTTAAAATTATCTCATGAAATAAAAATGTATATTCATGGGTGTTTTCTTATTAAGTTCATAAAATGACACAATCAATAATAACATATTGGATAATTAAATGGGGAGAGAAGAAACTAATGTCTCAAATCATCATACAATTTGGTTTATGCATGAGATCATGATAATTTTTATTCACCTATTAGTAAACTAGAATACCAAATAAATATGAATAAAGAGATAGAAGTGAAAAAAATAGATTAAATGACTGAAAATTCAGTTATGTTACAAAAATGATACACATAATAAGCTCAGGATTTCAACAAGGAACACACCATAGATTTATCATTAATAGGTTAATAATTAAATGATATAAAAAAGATTAAAATGGATAATTTAAGTCTTTAATATTTAACAATATATTCCCATAGACATTTACATCCTTAAAAATTATCCCTTTAGTGCTTTTGATGATAAATCTTTCATGTAGTCTTCATGAAAATGAAAATGTTAAAATTTGTAGATGAGTTTTACATGAAATATTTTTCAACCCCATTAAATTTAATTGATCACTTATTTATTTATGTAAATTTTACATTATTTTTTTGAATAAATTGGGATTTTAGTTTTCTTTCATGTCCTTTTTAATTAACCAAATGTTATCTCCTTATCCCATATCTTGTTTATAACACTACAGAGGGATACAATATATCTCACCCCAAATTTTCATATCTTTTTGGGCTACCATTAGGCCTATTATGCATGGATCTATCCTTTATTAGAATTGGATGAAATCAATATGCATTAAGATATAATAATAACTGAATAATTTTTTATTTTTTATTTTGTTTAGTTAATTTATGATAGAAACACTAAACTAATATCAAACTGTTCCATTATTCCATAAAATCCAATTTTTTTATTTTGGTCCAAAATATCTTAAATATATAAATTTATTTATTCATTTACTTAATATGTGATTATTTATATGATAAAATATATAAATAAATGTTACTCATCACCCCCTCCAAGAATTATTATTTTTATATTCAAAAAAAACATCCATCAACAACTACCTTCTATTTCCACTCCAATTTGATCCATTAAATCACTTAAAAGTTTCAAACCACCTTATTTTTTGTTTATAAGTATCAGGTGAATTATTAACTTTACTAAACACTCACAAAAAATCTAAAAATTATTTGGTTTTATAACATTGTAACTTCTATGATTATACATTAATCATATCTCTTATCATTTTCTCTTAAAAACATTACTTATATGATGAAGCATACCTCTAATAAATTCTATATAAACAAGGAAGTTATCTAACATTCTAATAATCCAATTTGACAAAAAAATAGCTTTTATCATATTAATATTATTTAACATTCTTTTTTTCCTTGAATTTCTATGTTAATAAAATATATCACTAATAGATATTTTCATCACCATAAACCTGTTCTTTAATTCCAAATCCATATATTAATCTTCCATAAATAAAATTTATTCAATGACTCAATAATCCCCCCCTATCCATTTGAATATTTTTGAAATGTAATTTCATAAATCCATATGATAAAACCATATAATGATATCCTTACATTTTTAATACATGGTTCATATAATGAAACTATAGTTATTCAATTATAATCCAACATGAGTGTACTTGGTGTAAGAAATAATAATGAACAACAAATTTATAAAATTTTTAGCTAGAGAAAAAAAAAGATATCATATTTTACTCTTTATTTCATCATGTTTTCTAAAAAACAACACATATATATATTTAATAAAATTCCAAGTACACTTACATTAATAAAAACATTAGAACATTTCAAAAACTATAATAAAAGTGTATCTCATAGTATCACATACATGCACATATATATTTATTCTTAACTCAAAAATGTTCTTTTAAAAAACTCTCCCTAAATACATATTCCCTCTAAATAATATATTTCACTCTCATTAGGAAAATTTTATATCTTAGGATTTTTCATGTCGTATTTCTCTCCCTTTGATAAAAATAATTTAACAAACTACTAAGGTAGGGGGTAAAAATTTTAACCATATATTTTTAAAGTTGAATGTGAAATTTTTATTCAACCATCATGGATTGGTAGTCAACTCTCCCATTTATTCAAATATCCTTTGATCAGATAAATTGTTCAACAACTACCATTTCTAATTTCGATTACTATTCTTCTTATCATCGTTTTCAAGAAAACATACTGAATTTTCTTCCCTATGTATACACATTACTTTATGAATAATTGAAAATGTTGCAATAAATTTTAGCAACTATATTAACTCTTTACATATCGATAAATCATCAATCTTTATTACTCGATACAACTCCTTCCACCATATTTATGAATACACTTGTGTTTTCATCCATATGAAAGTAAAAAATCCCTAATATATTCAAATTCAAATCCTTAGTCTTCTTGTGAGGTAAATATTTCTTTACAAATTTTTTATCTCTCTTCCAGAATTTCCATGTCTTAGATGTTTAAAAAAATTACTTGAAAATGTCAAAAGACACTCCTTAAGAAAGTGAAAATATTGAGTAAAATATGAAGTATGATATTTCACTAAGTGAATGAATTAGATAAAGCGTACTAATATTATATTTTATTATTTATTTAAAATAATTACAAATTCGTTTTATAGTTATCAATATCATTTTCCTATATCTATCACCATAAAAATGAAAAATTAAAATAATTATACATGATGTAGAGGGTTAGCCATTCAAAATGAATCATGTTATACATTGAAAGATTCACAAAAATCATGGTCATAAAATCAACTATAATCATCATGTGTAATATAATGAGTATGTATATCCATGAATTGTAAATAACATAATCAATAATTTTGTATCCTAGAACAATATGATAAAATTATTCTTTCAATCAATCATTTTTAGATATTTTATTCTTATTTAAATGAGGTGATAACCTCTACATCAAACATAATGATGTTATTTTGCCAAAAAATTTCAAATAATCTATCACTTATTCCTGTACTAGAATTTGTGTGGATCCTTATACATCTTACACATGAATCAAAGGTGTGATGATTCCCTATACACGCATTAAAATTAGTGTATACTTTTCATCCTCTATTATTATTACTTCTCTATTATTCTTGTACACTTAATTCTATAATATTTTAACTCTATATATCCTTATAACACAACAAAATTCATGTAAAGTTTTACCATTTCATTTAGCACTATCTACCTCTATAAATTTTAAAATTAAAATTGAAATTAAAAAAATTACATACAAAAACATTCCATTAACATATACACAAATTTTATTAGTTTGATAACTTAAAACCATAAAATCACATTAAATATATTTTATGGGAATTATGGGATAAATTAGTTCATTCAAATGTCAAAATTATTAAGTTATATCATCAATCACAAGTAATTTGAGGAAACATGCTAGAATGCATGTGAGAACCACTAGAAGTATGCTAGAGAAAACTAATCCAAACCCCACCTCTTTATCTACACTTAGAATTATAGTGCAGTTACACTACAATTTTGGTAGTTGAAATATTCTTTATTTTATAAAAAAATCTATGAGATACTAGGTTAATGTCTATTGAAACTCTAGTGTCTAAAACGTAATATTGACTATTGTCATTTTCACTTCAAGAAACACATTTTATCTTCCCATGTCCCTATAATCAATTACAAACACCAAAGTTAATTATCTAACATTTAAATCATCCACCATGATTAAATTGTTTTGATTTTGATCATGTTATAAAACTTTGACACGCTTTGAATTACCCTGTATTACCTTTCCGACAAAATGAAACACCAATTAAGCTCATATTCAACATTAAATACTTTTTTTAAATACATATAATTATTTTAATATTCTTCATACTAGATTCATTTACAGTCTCTACAATATGGAAATCCAATAAAATAAAATAAGATTAATTAATTATAATATACATGAAATTTACGGGTGGAAACTCTTTACAGGCTGAGGAAAAAAGCTATGTTAAGGGGTCTTTATCATTACCATACTCTTCTGATCCCTCTAGATACTATAGAGATTGATTCCAAAGTTATCTGGAGCTCCCTCATAGATATTTCTTCCAACCCCTATAATATTATTTATCTGATTTGAAAATTCAAGGTCCTCATCTCAAATGAGATAGAACTTATCCATTCATGTCATGAAGAATACCGTGTTACTGACTTCTTGGTCTCAGAGGACTCCTCAGATTCATGGAGTTTATCTCACTAGGGTACCTTCCCATATGAAGTGATGATGTTATTATAGGTGATTATCTTTGGATATTTTCCCCCATATGTCTTGGAATATCTTATTTTACTCAATGCACTTTGTTTCATATGATTATAAAATATGGATTTTAAGTGGAAAATGAATAAATTTCTTGTCAATTTATTAAAATACAATATATTATGTACCTTAAATATTATATAATAAATCACTATAAGAAAATACTTTCTAAATAATTATTTCAATAAATTTAATGTAAACATATGGAAAAATCGAGTGTGAAATTTCATTATGCTGGTTAGTGGAGATTTATTTTTATAAAAATATCATGATATCCACACATATCATATTAATTAAGGTTTATAATTTCCTATGGAAAATACATCCACATACATTAGATGTCTTTAATAGATATTCTAATCCCAAAATCTAGTTTCCTAGACTATATTTTTCAGTAATTTTTTATCACATTCCTATTATTAGGGTATTCGAAATACTATGTGTGTTGGTATAATCCATGGTGTCACGATATTTAATAATAATAAATGAGTCATCTCATGGGAAAATTTACAGTACCTAAGTGTCAAAGGTCACTCATTTTCATCCCATAATAAATAAATTAATAAATTATACTAAAATATCACATTCCTTGGAAATCCAAAAAGATACCTCATTAATATGAGAATTTTAAAAAAAATCCACTTATCCCAAGACCAAATACTTAATAATATTTGCCTTATGATATCTACTATGGTGAAACTTAAATCTCACATGTTTTCTCTTCTCCTCTAAGGCACAAGTCAATATAACTAAATAAGACTCAACTTATTAAATATATTAATCAAACAAGATTTCATATTGATCCCATTTCCATCAAATTCCATATAAAAATATGAAATTTATTCTCTACTATAGAAACCTTAAAATTAGGTGGTTTTCTTTATGAGAAATATTAATTATTTTTTATAAAGGTATATTTATCAACACTAAAATTAATAATTGATATTGTGAAAACATTACTATTAATGATTACATTTTTATTATATAATAATTTTTTAATAAAAATAATTTTTACTAGTATATAAGAATAATGTGTTTGTGTGTGTCTGTAAAAATTTAATATGAGGTAGGAAAATAACATTATTACTAAAAGTTGTAATAAAGGTAAGGCCAAAATGGAAGCAACGACCTCAATAAAATCCAAATCCAAGAGGAATCATATTTCCCTCAATCAGCAGACAGCTTTAAATTTAAAATCTAATTTGGTGAATGGAAATGATGAATTTTTAGCTCTTATTAATCAGTTCATTTCCCCAAACCCCTTCAGATATTCTATGGGTTATTTGGGAAAAACCATGATTCTAACAGTTCAAATGTATTCTCTTATCCCTATCATGATTGAGTACATAATGCATATGATTTAGTGGGGGATATTATATATAATTGGGTATCTTAAGTGATAATTTAAACTATTTAAATAGTGTAAAACAACTCGATTCGAAAAATCCTATTATTTCTAGTGAATTAAGAGATTAGCAGTGGCCTAGTTTAGTGAGAGAGACCTCTCATGTAAGGTAAGTCTCTCATGAAACTACTAAAATTCATTTGGTATCAATATTTGATGATCTGGAGGGGGGAAAATTAAGTGTTTTGGTCCCTATTTTCAAATATCTTATGGTTTTATACCTTGTTATTGTCATTAGGATACTAGAGGCCTCAAAATTAGAGAACTTCATATTGGGAAGAACAAATTTTTTTACAATATGTTATGCTCTTTATCATCCAATTAATGATATGTTAAACATTATTGGAAGAACACATAAATCATTTGAGATTCATATATTTTTATGTAGTGTGGTGGATACACAAAATATATTTATGGTGCACTTGGTGTAGAAAAAATTCCATTATTGTTGATTATGGGCCACCAGATGATGGTGGTGGGCCATGGATGTAGGTCACGAAATGGTGGAGGGGATGAAATCCTCTTGGTTTGGGTGGACTCTTCTCTCACCATAGTATGAGTACCCAATGTTGATATATATGATTATTTTTGTTTTTTACTATTTTCTATCTAGTTTGTGTACATTTTTTATATTCTATGTTCCTCCTTGGTATCAAATTTTTTTCTTAAGAAAATTGGCCTCTAAACCTCTGCCTATATAAAAGTAAAATTTAGTATCATTATATATTAATACTAAACTATGATTTTAAATTTAAATTTTATTATTAATAATGAAATATGAAATGGAAAATAAATTCAAAAATAAATTTAATATGTATATATATATAAATTAATATATTTATCACCTTTTATTAAATTTAAAATACATAAATATATATTATTTATATTAATATATAAAATTATATACATTAAATAGAAATTTCAAATGGAAAATTATTTAAATTATATATATACACAAGTTTATACCTACATAAAAGAATGTGTGTTTACATGTATATATGATTGTGTGTCTAGTATATTCAATGGTTAAAGGCTATCCACAATAAGGGCAATTTAAATTTGGTATCCATGTAAAATATTTTGTCAGGGTTCACCATCCCTTCCCTAACCAATTAATTCTCCTAGGTATTGGCAACCAACTCAGTGACTTCTTATGAGATAATGATTCAACCCTTTTATTAAAATCCATTATGTGTTGGATATGTGTCAACATATACTATTCTTTTCTTCTTCCAAATTAATTATACAAATGGTTGGAAATTATGGATTGAGGAAATATTTTTTCACCAATAAGGTTATTGGGAAACAACATGACATTATATATCAAACTCAGGTAATGGTTTCATGATTCCAACAAATAGAAATTCATGTTTTAGTTTTTTCATTGATTATCCTAAAAGAGATCTCACCTCAGAATGGAAAAGCTATTTATTTGGGTTAGAGTAAGTGAAAATAACAAGAGGAACCTTTCAATAATGAAATTACTTCATCTCCTTATTTCCCCTCTCTTCATCTATTGGATTAAGTAATCCAATCATGGAAGGGAACTAATTGATGTCTTGATTAATTTCACTCCTACTGATTCTGATTCTATGGACCCTTTTTAGGACATCATAGGTTTGGTTTGTTTATGTGGATATCTTAAGAAAATTGTGTATTCTAATATATTTTAATAAGATTCAGGTCCTTTATAATAATATTCTTTATTTACTATGGTTTTATGCAGTCAAACCCCGGTCATTGATTTGAAAATTAAAAGTCTGTATGTTTTTCATTATACTTAGGAGGTATCACCTTCAGTTGTGTGTTACAACTATTTATCATTTCTAGTGGAAGAATTCAAATATCTTCCCTAAGAGTAAGATTTTATGTTCATGAGGTATGATACAAAGTATACTTTTAGAAATCATTTCCATATAGGGTAGGACTAGTGTGTTGGGGAGAGTTTAAATATGCTCTATCAGTAACAACCAAGGTCATCAGTATGAGTAATTGGGGAAGTATTGCATTCATGATCACTCATTTTATTATTATTATTATAGGGTGGATTCCATGCCTCATGATTATTTTTATAAAGACATTCAATATTGGGTTTGGTATGTTTCTACCAAAATTTTTTTTCATCTAATTAAATAAATAAATAATGCTTGGTACAATATATTTAAATATATATTTATAGTGAGTGTGTAATTTTAGGATCTGTATTTGTGTAAGAATTAATTTAATGGTAATTAAATAAATGAATATATACTTTTGTATATATATATATTAATATCTAAAACTAGTTGTTTCTATGTCTGTATTTTAATAACTATGTGTTATTGTTGATTCAAGTGGTTATCCAACTAGTCCACATCTAATAGGGAACGTGTTAGAACTCATTAACCTCCCAAGGCCATTTTTATTTTTTTATTTAGATCATCTTTTATCAGTTCATAAAAAAATTATTTCAGTATTAATATTTTTAGTATTTATAAATAAGGTCTTTATTAATGCTTCATATAAGGTATAGATAAATTCCATTCAATTTATATTTTAAACCTAGCCAGTGTAACTATTCTATATCATTCCCAATATCTGTATTGTGTGAATAATTTCAAAAAAAAATTCAAATCCTTTTTAGATTAATTAACTCATAAAACTGTTGTATATCCATTAAATTTATTATTTTTTTTTATAGATAAAATAGGTTTTTTAAGATTTATCTCTAATTATTAATTCACATAGTTAGTTTATATATATACATATATATCTATGTGTGTGATTGTTTGGGTATAGAATTAAATGAATAAATATTATGTGAAAATATATGTATATTTATTTAGATATATTTATATATATATATGATGAAAAGTTTATTTTTTTGTGAGTGAGTGTTTGTGTGTTACTTTAATATTTTTTTGGGTATACATCAGGAACATTACTTTTTTTTATATTTTTTACATTATGTATTAATATGTTAAAACATTATATGTATACCTTTATATAATTTATATAATACTTTATAACCATTTTATATGTATATATTATATTATATATATATTTTTATTTTTTTTATATAATTTCCATATTTGAAAATGATAATTGAAATCCATAATTCAAATAAATTATTTGAATTTGTCTCTCTTTGTTTATTTTTAGATAAATTTAAATATGGTTAAACAAAATATGATCAATATGATTTGAAAATGAAGTTTTGTTAATTGTATGATGGAAGCGTTTGACAGTAGAGTCAAATAGTTCTTAAAATATTTAACAATGCATGAAAATTATTCTTCCTGAATTATTTTTCCTTGATTAAATTATTTTTATTCAATGTGAATTTTTTTAGATGAATTGGAATTACACCTGATCTATTATGGTTTTAAATAAAGTTATCACAATTTTATCCAATATGTAGAAGAACTAAATATAACTAGTGACAAGAATAATATCTCAATAAATAGATCATTTGATATCATTAAAATTTTATATAATGTCATAATCATACTGATAAAATGAAAATAGTTGTTGAATGTGAACGTTCAGTGTAAAATCCCGATCCAACTCACTTTATAATGAAATTATCATAAAACCAAGAGGCCTTATACATGCCTCCACATATGATAATGTCTTCTAACTAGTATTGTGGGTCTATGGTGAAACCCTTCGAACACTATATCCTCTGGTATGTATAGTCAGAAAATATATTTAAGGAAATATTTAACCATTCATGAAAAATGATTGCAAAAAAGAAATAAAAAAACTAGATATCTATTACCCAAATTAAATAACAAACAATATGTTTTAACAAATAAACTGCCTAATAACAAATGAGACTGATATATGGAAATGGTATCACTCATGTGTCGATCATATTAAACCTAGAAAAAAAATAAATAAATAAATCATAACATGGTTCAGTGTCTCAACCTAGTCCCATCTCCTGACATTATCCATAGTATACACAACTTGTTTTAGAAGTTAAAAATAGTAAAAATATGTCATTGTGTGATGATTTTACCAAATATACAACACTATCAACTATAATAAAACAATATATGTTTAATGTTAATAATTTATGGAGTTAGTATTGCTTTAAAGAAATATTTTCTCTCTTAAAGTATATGTTACTATATGATAATAAAATTCCATGTCTAATATATGAAGCCTAATGAATATTATATTTTATGGGTTTGGGCATTCTATGAATTTATGCAAGGCTATATATTAGAATGAAATATGGTCATTATATACATGGTCATTGGAAATACATTTGTAACACCCCAAGCTTCTACGGTACGCTTCTCTTTGAATAATGTGATAGCGTGTGTTGTACGCAACACCGAGTTCTAACACACCATAACTAATCAAACTAGCCGTTATGAATAGTAATACCTACTTTTTGAAATTATATATATTTTATATTTGAAAATGGACTTCATTTTTGGATTCGGAATATTGAATTTAGCCTAAGGTGAAATTTTGGTACATTTCGGATAACTTTCATATTTTGATGAATAGTGAAAATTTCTAAATTTTAATTAAAAACAACTTTTTTAATCAAAATAATTAATAGTGAAAATTTTTGAATTTGAGTGGTTTTAAAGTATATTTAGAATATATTTTTACCATTCAATTTAATGTTTATCATTGGACATAATTTTACAATTAAACCGAACATAAACAAGTGTCAATCTTTTGATAGTTATTATCTCTTAAAAACACGCTTTTTGTTTTGACAGCGGGAATTAATTTTAAATTAATTTCTGCCACTTCTGTGTTTTGAATTTAGGAAAATGGATTCCATATTTGGAATCAGGATGTCCAAATTATGTAAATAGGTAACTTTTATTTTTAGACATTTTGAATAATTACTGCGGTAAATATTTTATTTACCATGGTTAAGGGTAAATCAGGTAAATAAGGGTTAAACAAATAATATTATAATAATACTAAATTACCCTAAAAACGTGTCTTAACCTTATTGGTGGACCCATACCCGACCATGGGCATCTTTGGGTCTATTTTGGGACCCCATGGATCCACTTGTAAGTGATAATGACACATTATATTAATAAAGTTAAAATAAAAATAAAAATGGCATAAGCTTACATCTTTTAGAAGAACAATTTTTACATAGGGTTATACATGTTGGATTTTCGATTATAATTATTCATTAGAAAGCTAAAAAGATTTCCTACATAATGATATTTTATTTATAATTTTTAGACATTAAATAATTTATTTTATTTATGACACAATGATGATGCAGTAATTACTAAAATAGTGAAAAATAAAAATAATTGATCTTATAAATACACAAATAATTATAATATGAAACTTTTAATGAATTAAACTAATTTTCTATGATAATATGATATATTATTATTGATTTAATTTACTTTGTTCGAAGTAATCAATCTGTTATGAGTTTCACAAAAAATCAACTATTGAATAGTGTCAAAATTGACATAAAAGAGTTCTTAAAACAAATATTATATTATTAATTGATATTAAATTCCTAAAAATCTAAGGTTCGGCCAAGAGACTTATATTATGATAGGTTCCTCATTAATGGACCACTTGGGGGTCGCTTGGATGTATATAGTAAGTTTATTAACCATATTATATAAAAATACAAAGAGACATTGTAAAAGTGAAACTAATTAACTTAGAGTTAATACTTAAAGATAAGGTTAATATAAGTACCCAAACCTGTCTAAATTCTATTGGTTGAGTGGTTTTCGACCTATCCCCACCTTAACCTTTGAATAGTCAACTTTGGAGCCTTTAGAAACCGAATATGAATTTATTATAAATTAATATTTCTAGCTTTTCCAAAGGTGCCCCTCACCCCTCTTATAAAAAGGGCACTCCTCCTTCTCATTTCTTCACACCTTCAAAGCCTTTTGGTTCGGCCAAACTCTGCCCAAATACTCTCCCAACATCCCTCACTACAACCTAGAGGCCTTAGTTTGATCAGAAAGCCAACCTAAGGAGCCCTTTTGATCAAATCAAAAGGAAGAACCCGAAGAAGAGGTAATGATTTCACCACCCTTTTCTAAGTTCATTTCTTCTTCCACTTCTTCTTCCTTTGTTCTTACCATTATAAAATAATAACTCCAGTATCTCACATATACTGTGATGTTATTATAAGTATGGTACAACCATATTCAGTATTCTATCCACCCTTTGAATAACATGTCACCATACGTGCGTACGTACGGCTTACCGTCTCCACGTCGTGGTGTAATTGTTATTCAATATAATATTATTTGGATGGGTATAATAATGATGTGTAACTCATGTAAATAATAAATATAACATGTTAATGATTCTGTATATATGATATACCATTCATTTATATATTATTTTAATATCAAAAGAATGATATTGTCGCTCGTGCGTACGTACGGACTACCGTCTCCACGAACGCGATGAGATTCATTCTCCATCGTATCCATTCAAGTATAATTATCATTTTATGATTTAAAAATGATGTTTAAGGACTTGATATCATTCTGGATATGAATACGATACAACAAACATGGCTTATGTAACAAAATATATAAAAGAAAATGAGTAAGTTAACACCCGAAACGATGATAATTCTAAGATATTATTAATAAATCAATGTTAAAAGATCATATATGATATCATATTAATATATATGATTCTTGTATAATTTAATAACAATTATTTCACCATTATACAGGAGGTTAACCTACCCCAACCAAGGAAAAGTACAAGGTAAGGGTTATTTCACAATCTCTTCATTATCCGAGGTTGTTTATACGTAATAATCTACTGGGATATCTTTATCATCCACATCCATGTTTCTTAAAAATGTATTTCAAAACATTTTTTATGGGTTAAAGTCATTTATACCCTTGTTTGAATTTTTATAAGAGGTTTATAAAGGAATCTTTCCGTCATTTTCAAAACAAGGTCCTTTTTAACATTTTCGATAGAATTGAGGTAAGAATGTTTTTTTTAACTTATACGGCGGGTGCGGTTATTTTACGCCGTTATAAAATCTTCAAATATTTCCTTACAAGCTTATAAGAATATTTTCAAAGAAAATGTTTTATTTTATATGGATCTTAAATGGTTTCAAAATGAAAGGAGATATTTCTTTAAAAAGAATTTTGATTTCATCTATGTCAACATCCTTTGATGGATTTTAAGATTATTTGAAGTTGATTTATTATGATACAAAACTTCTATATTGTATTGAAGGTTTTGTGATATGTTTGACTATGGATGTGCTATTTTTATACCATTCATAGTTTATGGTGAAATTATTGACATTTCGTATGCTAGTTTTAATACGAATGTTTATGTTATGTTTAAACCTTTTCATATGGGAATGAATTGGACTTAATAAGTGACGGGTGGAGCCCGCTATAGCTCCTCGATGCATCGGTAGGTCTCATGAGACAAACTAGTGTCTTGGCACAAGGCCTTGACAAAATCTTATTTGTAGTCTTGGCACGAGGCCTTGGCTATGTGGTTATGATAGTCTGGCATTATGCATTCCAACATTATGAAAGTGGTTATTGATATTGCATGTGATTATTCGATTAGTAGAATATCCATGTGAATAAGTAAATGGAATTATTTCATTTTACTTTTTCCATACTATGTTGAAGTTCAATTTTAAAAAGCTTTTGTTTTAGTAATTCATTGCCTTAAATGTTTATGATTATTTTGAATGTTCCACTATATTGTTATCCTTACTGGGCATTTGAGCTCACCCCTTTTCTATGTTTTATTTTTCCCAGGTAGTGATGAAGTAAATTATGAATGACTTGCAGGGATATTATGAGGGGTTAATAGTGTGGATATGAAGACTTTGTTGTTGTAGTAGTTTTTCACTTTGAAATGTAATGTAAAACTTTATGATTATATCTAGTGTTTCCAAGGCTACTAAACCAATCGGTCTTTCGAGATTTGATCTTCTTGTGATCATGCCAATGTTACGAAGTAATGCACCGACTCTGGGCAACTGGGGTCGGGGCGTTACAGTTGGTATCAGAGGAAGTTTAGTACAAACCTTGGAAGCTAGATTTAGATAAACTCTGATTAGAGCACATAGACCTAAGATGAACTTTGAGGATTAGTATAGAAGAACTTCCTAGAATTTTGGTATTGTAGAGACTTTGTGAGTTTTCCGAGAAATACATCCCTGTCTGGATACGAGCAGGTAGAGGCGGCTCTGGCACAGATGTACCTAGGGGTAAAACCCGAAAACACCGCTTTGAGCTAGACTCGAACGGGAACTGGTGCACGACAACGGGCCTTGCTGCACTCTTGGTTACGACACTCCTGGGGGATATGCTTAGGATAACTCTCACTTTCTTTACAAATCATTATGAAGGGTTTATGAGTATATACTTCCTCAAAGAAAACATATTTATGATTATGGATTATATCCATAGATAGTTCAATTTATGTTTAGTGTTTTATAAGTATGGGATTATGTATTTTGATGCATAAACTGATCTAGTTTATGCCATTTTTTAGAAATGGCGCCTAGTGGAAGAAATGGAAACCGTATCAATGCACGCACTCCATGTAGGGATTGCCATCCTGCTCAAGATAATTATAGTGGGGCTGGTGATGAAACTGGTGCTGATCAGCTAATCACCGTACTGGGACAACTTACTCAGGTTATGAATAATAACCTTACCCGTATGGAGCACCCTGATCCACATCGTGGAGGATCAATGTTAGATCGATTCATGAGACAACAACCACCAACGTTCAATGGGAGTACAAATCCCTTAGTAGCTGAGCAATGGATATTTTCCCTAGAGAAAATATTTCAGGCTTTGGGGAGTAGTGAAAGGGAAAAAGTTACCATGGCAGTTTACCGCCTCACTGGAGATGCTGATCAATGGTGGTCATTGATTCAAAACATGAAGGAAGATGATGAAGTATCAAACATGGAATGGAGGGAGTTCAAAGATCTGTTTTTAGAAAAATACTTTCCTCGCGACCATCGAGCAGATATGGAAAGACAATTTCTGAGTCTGAGACAAAAGGAGGATGAGAATGTCACAAAGTATGAGGCTAACTTTACAAGGTTAGCGAGGTACGCTGGTGATTATATTCGCATCCCAAGAAGTAAGATTGATCGTTTCTTTGATGGGTTAAAACCATTTCTCCGTCGAGCATTAGTCTCACAATCCTTTTCATCGTACGAAGACATTGTCTCATGTGCTATCAAGACCGAAAAGGAATTCTCTAAGTCTTATGACTTTAAAGCAAAGCAAGAGAAGAAGAGACCTGCTGATCAATCTGGGAATGGAAATAAGGGGAATAAGGGAAAGGTTGAATATCCATCTTGTGGTAAGTGCGGGAAGAAACACCCCGGTGCTTGCCTGAAGGGAATGGGAGTCTGTTACAAGTGTGGTGAAAAAGGCCACCAAGCTCATGATTGCAAGGGGAAGAAGGAAGCTACCAACATTCAGTGCTACAATTGCAGGGAGATGGGGCATTATGCAAATGCATGTCCTAAGCGTCAGGAGAACTTACCTCAGAAAAGGCCAAGGGATCAAGGCCAGGATTATGCTATCACTACTGCTGAGGTAGAAGCTCCGAAAGACGTGGTGGCAGGTAATTTAATGGTTTCCTCAAGTTTAGCAAATGCATTATTTGATTCTGGATCATCGCATTGTTTCATATCTTCCCAGTTTGATAAGAAAATTAGATATTTCCAATTTGATTTAATAAGGGATTTGTCAGTTAAAACTCCTAAGGGAAGTATCGTTGCAACAAAGTTTTGTGAATCAGTCCCCATTAGAGCACATAAATTTTCTTTATCTGCTGATTTCATCGTCATACCTATGATTGAGTTTGATATAATCCTCGGTATGGACTGGCTTTCGGACTATGATGCGAAGATTTATTGTAAGAAGAAAGAGGTTACGATTCTTGATGATAATGATAAGGATCACCTTATTTTTAGAGCAGAATCGTCACCACCTAATTCTTATTTAGATCCACCCCCTGTAGCTCAACTTAATTCAATTATCGGGGAAGAAGAGAATGAAATAACTGTCGGTGAGGAAAGGAATGTTCAAATAGAGGATGTACCTGTTGTGAAAGAATTTGTAGATGTATTTCCGGAAGATTTACCTGGACATCCTCCAGAACGAGAAGTTGAGTTTTCTATTGATTTGATTCTTGGATCAAGGCCTATATCGAAAACCCCTTATAGAATGGCCACTGTAGAGTTAGTCGAACTAAAGAAACAACTAGAGGAATTGAGTAATAAGGGATTTATTCGCCCTAGTGTTTCTCCATGGGGAGCCCCTGTTCTTTTTGTTAAAAAGAAAGATGGATCTATGAGGTTATGTATCGATTACAGGGAGATCAATGCTATAACGATAAAGAACAAGTATCCCCTACCTCGTATTGATGATTTATTTGACCAACTGCATGGATCTCAATACTTTTCAAAGATTGACCTTCGATCTGGATACCATCAATTGTGTGTAAAGAAGGAAGACATTCCGAAAACAGCATTTCGAACCAGGTACGGGCATTACGAGTTTACTGTAATGCCGTTTGGATTGACTAATGCACCCTCTGTATTCATGGATCTGATGAATAGAGTTTTCAAAGAGTATCTCGATGAATTTGTGGTGGTATTTATTGATGATATCTTGCTATACTCCAAAACCTACAAAGATCATGAAAATCACTTGCGCATTATCTTGAAGACTCTGAGGAGGCATGAATTATATGGAAAGTTTAGCAAGTGTGAATTCTGGCTTCAGGAGATTTATTTTCTTGGACATATTGTCTCTAAAGATGGAATCTCTGTTGATCCTTCTAAGACCAAGGCAATCCAAGAATGGCCAGCACCTACGAGTATAACTGAGGTACGTAGTTTTATTGGTTTGGCAGGTTATTATCGACGTTTCGTCCAGAATTTTGCCCGATTGGCTAACCCATTAACGAAGCTCACACGTAAAGGGGTTAAATTTGTTTGGACAAAAGAGTGTGAAGAATGTTTCGAAGAACTGAAGAGAAGATTATTCAATGCTCCTATATTGACTCTACCATCGGGGAATGATGGGTTCGTTATTTATAGTGATGCATCGAAGAAAGGACTTGGCTGTGTCCTTATGCAGAATGATAGAGTTATTGCCTATGCATCACGACAGTTGAAAATTCATGAACAAAACTATCCTACTCATGATCTCGAGTTAGCAGCAGTGATCTTTGCTTTGAAAATATGGAGGCACTACCTCTATGGTGAAAAATGTGAGATTTATACTGATCACAAGAGTTTGAAGTATATTTTCTCACAAAAAGAACTCAACATGAGGCAAAGGAGATGGCTTGAATTACTCAAGGATTATGATTGTACGATACACTACCACCCAGGGAAAGCAAACAAGGTGGCAGATGCTTTGAGCAGAAAAGACCATGGAGTTTTGAACAATATGAGAATTGAAAGGGATCCAATTTTCATGGAGCTAGTGAAGATGGACATCGGAATAACCAGGGAAGGTGAAACATCAATGCTTTTTCAAATGGTTGCCAAACCATCTTTACTAGAAAGGATTAAGAGTTCTCAGACTGATGATGAAGAATTCCAAAAGAAGATTAAAGCTGTGAATGATGGGAGATTGAGAGACTTTGCGTATGAAGGTGGAATTTTGAAATTCGGGAAGAGACTTTGTGTTCCCAATATACCTAATCTAAAAAGGGAATTGCTGGATGATGCTCATAGTTCCAATTTCTCTATACACCCTGGGAGCACCAAAATGTATAGAGATTTGAAGGAACATTTTTGGTGGGACAACATGAAGAGGGAGAGTGCTGATTTTGTGTCAAGATGTATGGTTTGTCAACAAGTGAAAGCTGGAAGGCAACAGCCTGGAGGAGTCATGCAACCTCTTCCCATACCGGAGTGGAAATGAGACAATATTACGATGGACTTTGTCATGGGGCTACCAAAGACTCCTAGAAGGAACGATGCAATATGGGTTATTGTTGATCGTCTTACCAAGTCAGCACATTTTCTTGCTATAAGAGAAGATCTACCCCTGGAACGTCTAGCAAGACTATACATTAATGAAGTTGTGAGACTTCATGGAGTACCCCTATCGATTGTTTCTGATCGTGATCCCCGTTTTACTTCAAGATTTTGGAAAAGTCTTCAGAAATCCCTGGATACTGAACTTCATTTGAGCACTACTTACCACCCTCAGACAGACGGACAATCAGAACGGACTATTCAGACCTTAGAAGACATGTTGAGATCTTGCTCACTTGATTTTCAGGGTATGTGGGATCAATATTTACCTTTGGTAGAATTTTCCTATAACAATAGCTTCCATTCGAGTATACAGATGGCACCATATGAAGCGTTATACGGAAAGAGATGTCGTACACCAACCTGTTGGGATGACGTTGGTGAAAGAAAACTTGTAGGCCCAGAGCTGGTGGAGGAAACGGTGGAAAAGGTGAATGTAATCCAAAATCACATCAAAGCAGCTCAAAGTAGGCAGAAGAGCTATGCCGATAATCGAAGTAAGGATTTGGAATTTCAAGTCGGTGATCATGTTTTCCTAAAGGTATCTCCATGGAAGGGAGTCATACGTTTTGGAAAGAAAGGTAAATTGAGTCCCAGGTACATCGGACCTTTCGAAATTCTAGAACGAATTGGGGTTGTAGCTTACCGATTGGCAATGCCGCCAAGTCTCTCCAAAGTTCACGATGTGTTCCACGTATCTCTATTGAGGAAATACATGCCTGATCCGACGCATGTACTCACCTATGAGGAATTAGAACTGGAACCCGATCTGTCTTATTGCGAAGAGCCCGTCAGGATTCTTGATACAAGAGAACAAGTACTGAGAAACCGGACGACGCGTCTGGTAAAAGTTTTGTGGAGAAATCATAAGATGGAAGAGGCAACGTGGGAACCCGAGGAACTTATGATGAAGAACCACCCGAGTCTTTTTATGCAGTAATACCCTAGAAATTGAGAGGACGCAATTATTTGAAGGATGGGAGAATGTAACACCCCAAGCTTCTACGGTACGCTTCTCTTTGAATAATGTGATAGCGTGTGTTGTACGCAACACCGAGTTCTAACACACCATAACTAATCAAACTATCCGTTATGAATAGTAATACCTACTTTTCGAAATTATATATATTTTATATTTGAAAATGGACTTCATTTTTGGATTCGGAATATTGAATTTAGCCTAAGGTGAAATTTTGGTACATTTCGGATAACTTTCATATTTTGATGAATAGTGAAAATTTCTAAATTTTAATTAAAAACAACTTTTTTAATCAAAATAATTAATAGTGATAAATTATGAATTTGGGTGGTTTTAAAGTATATTTAGAATATATTTTTACCATTCAATTTAATGTTTATCATTGGACATAATTTTACAATTAAACCGAACATAAACAAGTGTCAATCTTTTGATAGTTATTATCTCTTAAAAACACGCTTTTTGTTTTGACAGCGGGAATTAATTTTAAATTAATTTCTGCCACTTCTGTGTTTTGAATTTAGGAAAATGGATTCCATATTTTGAATCAGGATGTCCAAATTATGTAAATAGGTAACTTTTATTTTTAGACATTTTGAATAATTACTGCGGTAAATATTTTATTTACCATGGTTAAGGGTAAATCCGGTAAATAAGGGTTAAACAAATAATATTATAATAATACTAAATTACCCTAAAAACGTGTCTTAACCTTATTGGTGGACACATACCCGACCATGGGCATCTTTGGGTCTATTTTGGGACCCCATGGATCCACTTGTAAGTGATAATGACACATTATATTAATAAAGTTAAAATAAAAATAAAAATGACATAAGCTTACATCTTTTAGAAGAACAATTTTTACATAGGGTTATACATGTTGGATTTTCGATTATAATTGTTCATTAGAAAGCTAAAACGATTTCCTACATAATGATATTTTATTTATAATTTTTAGACATTAAATAAGTTATTTTATTTATGACACAATGATGATGCAGTAATTACTAAAATAGTGAAAAATAAAAATAATTGATCTTATAAATACCCAAATAATTATAATATGAAACTTTTAATGAATTAAACTAATTTTCTATGATAATATGATATATTAGTATTGATTTAATTTACTTTGTTCGAAGTAATCAATCTGTTATGAGTTTCACAAAAAATCAACTATTGAATAGTGTCAAAATTGACATAAAAGAGTTCTTAAAACAAATATTATATTATTAATTGATATTAAATTCCTAAAAATCTAAGGTTCGGCCAAGAGACTTATATTATGATAGGTTCCTCATTAATGGACCACTTGGGGGTCTCTTGGATGTATATAGTAAGTTTATTAACCATATTATATAAAAATACAAAGAGACATTGTAAAAGTGAAACTAATTAACTTAGAGTTAATACTTAAAGATAAGGTTAATATAAGTACCCAAACCTGTCTAAATTCTATTGGTTGAGTGGTTTTCGACCTATCCCCACCTTAAACTTTGAATAGTCAACTTTGGAGCCTTTAGAAACCGAATATGAATTTATTATAAATTAATATTTCTAGCTTTTCCAAAGGTGCCCCTCACCCCTCTTATAAAAAGGGCACTCCTCCTTCTCATTTCTTCACACCTTAAAAGCCTTTTGGTTCGGCCAAACTCTGCCCAAATTCTCTCCCAACATACCTCACTACATCCTAGAGGCCTTAGTTTGATCAGAAAGCCAACCTAAGGAGCCCTTTTGATCAAATCAAAAGGAAGAACCCGAAGAAGAGGTAATGATTTCACCACCCTTTTCTAAGTTCATTTCTTCTTCCACTTCTTCTTCCTTTGTTCTTACCATTATAAAATAATAACTCCAGTATCTCACATATACTGTGATGTTATTATAAGTATGGTACAACCATATTCAGTATTCTATCCACCCTTTGAATAACATGTCACCATACGTGCGTACGTACGGCTTACCGTCTCCACGTCGTGGTGTAATTGTTATTCAATATAATATTATTTGGATGGGTATAATAATGATGTGTAACTCATGTAAATAATAAATATAACATGTTAATGATTCTGTATATATGATATACCATTCATTTATATATTATTTTAATATCAAAAGAATGATATTGTCGCTCGTGCGTACGTACGGACTACCGTCTCCACGAACGCGATGAGATTCATTCTCCATCGTATCCATTCAAGTATAATTATCATTTTATGATTTAAAAATGATGTTTAAGGACTTGATATCATTCTGGATATGAATACGATACAACAAACATGGCTTATGTAACAAAACATATAAAAGAAAATGAGTAAGTTAACACCCGAAACGATGATAATTCTAAGATATTATTAATAAATCAATGTTAAAAGATCATATATGATATCATATTAATATATATGATTCTTGTATAATTTAATAACAATTATTTCACCATTATACAGGAGGTTAACCTACCCCAACCAAGGAAAAGTACAAGGTAAGGGTTATTTCACAATCTCTTCATTATCCGAGGTTGTTTATACGTAATAATCTACTGGGATATCTTTATCATCCACATCCATGTTTCTTAAAAATGTATTTCAAAACATTTTTTATGGGTTAAAGTCATTTATACCCTTTTTTGAATTTTTATAAGAGGTTTATAAAGGAATCTTTCCGTCGTTTTCAAAACAAGGTCCTTTTTAACCTTTTCGATAGAATTGAGGTAAGAATGTTTTTTTTAACTTATACGGCGGGTGCGGTTATTTTACGCCGTTATAAAATCTTCAAAGATTTCCTTACAAGCTTATAAGAATATTTTCAAAGAAAATGTTTTATTTTATATGGATCTTAAATGGTTTCAAAATGAAAGGAGATATTTCTTTAAAAAGAATTTTGATTTCATCTATGTCAACATCCTTTGATGGATTTTAAGATTATTTGAAGTTGATTTATTATGATACAAAACTTCTATATTGTATTGAAGGTTTTGTGATATGTTTGACTATGGATGTGCTATTTTTATACCATTCATAGTTTATGGTGAAATTATTGACATTTCGTATGCTAGTTTTAATACGAATGTTTATGTTATGTTTAAACCTTTTCATATGGGAATGCATTGGACTTAATAAGTGACGGGTGGAGCCCGCTATAGCTCCTCGATGCATCGGTAGGTCTCATGAGACAAACTAGTGTCTTGGCACAAGGCCTTGACAAAATCTTATTTGTAGTCTTGGCACGAGGCCTTGGCTATGTGGTTATGATAGTCTGGCATTATGCATTCCAACATTATGAAAGTGGTTATTGATATTGCATGTGATTATTCGATTAGTAGAATATCCATGTGAATAAGTAAATGGAATTATTTCATTTTACTTTTGCCATACTATGTTGAAGTTCAATTTTAAAAAGCTTTTGTTTTAGTAATTCATTGCCTTAAATGTTTATGATTATTTTGAATGTTCCGCTATATTGTTATCCTTACTGGGCATTTGAGCTCACCCCTTTTCTATGTTTTATTTTTCCCAGGTAGTGATGAAGTAAATTATGAATGACTTGCAGGGATATTATGAGGGGTTAATAGTGTGGATATGAAGACTTTGTTGTTGTAGTAGTTTTTCACTTTGAAATGTAATGTAAAACTTTATGATTATATCTAGTGTTTCCAAGGCTACTAAACCAATCGGTCTTTCGAGATTTGATCTTCTTGTGATCATGCCAATGTTATGTAATTAATGCACCGACTCTGGGCAACTGGGGTCGGGGCGTTACAACATTCATTAGAAATATGGTTGTTAGATATATAGTCATATGATTTATCATCATTGGGTATACATGTATCCACTTGATATACTAAAGTTGTGCTATTTTTAGTAAAAATTTTAAAATAATATAATTCATAATTCAGGAATGAAATAATAGTACTATATTTAATTAAAATATTTTATTATAAAATAATTATTTTTATACATTACATATTATTATTGTTATTATTTTATTTGATATATTTAAAAAAATCAATGAATGATTTTAATACCGATGGGTTGATGAAATTAAATAGTCAGAAGATAAATAATTATTTTTAATAGGATGTGGTTATAATTATTTAATGTAGAAAAATGATATTTTACAATGAAATGGTTTTCTCAAGTAATATGTATATTCACCTTAATAAAATAATTTATCACTTTTAAATGATGAATAAAATGTAATGTTTTAGTATATAAAAAAAGGTTAACAATCATTTAGTACTTGATAAATAATTAGATTAATGACACCTAATTTCTAAAAGGTTATATTTATATAAAATATTTTTTCTATATATGTTATGTTTTTTATTAAAAGTTAATTTTCTAATATTTAGAAATTTAATTAGATTGAATAGATTTAAAAATTTGGATTTTATAACAAAATTATAAAACCATGACTCGTGATTTATGATCAATGTTTAATTGGGTATGATTTTCTTATGTCATAACCATGTACTTTTATTAGGTTCACATGCCCACATGCTTATTATATACACACTTATGATCTTCAATTGATATCTCTTATGTTTACTTCTACTGGGTATCTAAGATCACCCTTTTATATGTATCCATTCCTCGAGATATCAAGGAGATTACAATGTCTTTAAAAAAGTATCATCTGAGAAGACTATTTATGGGAGATGTTGAAATTATTTTAAAATAAGTTTTTTATGTATCCAATATCCCAAGTAACAAAATATTTTGTATCATACATTTTATTTTTTGTGATATGTATTGAATATTCATATAAAACTATCTTATATATATATTATTCTCTAATCACGGTGGTTGGTATTTGAAAAGGGTTTTGTTGTTTTAGGTAATCTTGATATTAATAAAAAGAAAATTTAACCTAAAACAACCTATAATGAACCAAAAGTGTTGTTGGGTGATCTTAAAATATCATATTTTGAACAAAATGTGTAATTATTTAGAAAATATTATAATTTTTTTTCCATATCATATGATTTCTTGCCCCAATTATTATTTCTTAATACTCACACTATCCATTTTGGTTTTAGTGAGGGATAAAAGACATAATTTTGAAATTAAGGTGGTGGTAGGTATGAAAAATACCAAAAAATCACATTTGATACTTAATCTATGTATTCCCTAATGTTATAAAAAGTATCAAAGAATATTTATTCATATCCCCAATTGATAGATATTGAATTATCACTGAACACTCATAGTGGTATGATGATTTCATCCTATGTCTATAAATCCTCACCAATAAATGTTTGGGGGAATGTGCATCCTAAAAATATTATTATTGTTCATTTAGTGTAATTTTATGTGTTTTTAGGATGGATTGTCTCTCTCTACATAGATCCCATATTTATTTTTGACATAGAAATGTTTCTTTTCATATCATGAATCAAACTACGACAATCTCTAAAAGTAAGACTGGTCGTGAAATACCTAAGGATATTAATTCCATTATATTGTCCTCAATACCCAATCATGAGGAGTATTTAGATCAAATGGTCTAGGAAAATCATGATATTGAATATATTCCTATTGTTCATAAATATAGTGGTGTATTTTCAGAATAGATTCCTGGTATTCCCCAAAAATAATGATGATGTGCTTCTAATAGAGATCATTATTAGTGTTATTCCTATAGTAAATACTCCTTATAAGATTCCCCTAATTGAATTGGAGTAATTGAAGAAGAAATTTGGTGAAAATATAGATATTGTTTTTATAAACCCACTTGCTTCACTATGGGGAGAACCAGTCCTCTTTATTAAGAATAACGATTGATCAATGTGTCCCAACCTAGACTATCAATGACTTAACAAAATAATGATCATGAAAAATTATCATCTACCATGTATTGATGAATTATGTGATAAACTGTGAGGGTTTAAATACATATCAATGATTGACATTGTATCATCATATTGTCAATTAAGGGTAAAAAGAGAGGATATACATAAGAAGTCATTTCATAACGGATATGGGTGCTATGAATTCATAGGTATTATATTCAAACTCACAATATTTCCTGTTATATTTAGGTATCCGATAAATAGTGACTTTAGATATTACTTTATTAAAATTTTCATTATCATTATAGATGATATTATTATATATTCTAAGAGAAAGGGTGATCATGAAGAACATTTTAGGATTCTGATATGGTACATGGGAAGTGAAAATATTTATTCAAAATTAAAAATGTGAGAATTCTGGGTACAAAAAATATCATTATTGATTCATATAATCAAAAGACATGGTATATCTAGGGATCCTTCAAATGAAGCGGTGTTTAAAGAATGTCCCAAACCAATCCCATTATCATAAATATGAATTTTTCTTGGATTTTATAGACATTACCGATGCTTTATGATAAATATAACATGAAATTAAAATCCACTAACCAAGTTAACTCTGAAGGACGAAAGTTCTTAGAGAAAAATGAATGTGAATAAAATTTTATGGAGCTCAAGAGAATATTGGTCATTGTACCCGTACTCAAATTATCCTACAATAAATAATTGTTTTCAATATATAATTTATCCCTAGTAGATGATTTTAGAATGTGTCCTTATGAATAATAAAATTTTGGTATACTTTGTCTCACATCAATTAAAGATTAATGGGAAAAATTATCAAAATCAGGATTTGGATCTAGTAGCTATAATATATGTATTGAAGTTATGGACACACAATCTCTATGGTAAATGTTTCAAATAAATAAATATATATATATATCACAAGATATTTAAATATATATTCACATATAATTATTTTAACATGCACCAAAAGAGATGTTTGGAGTCGATTAATGACTATGAATACTCGATACATTTCCACCATAGGAAGATAATGGTGGTTGATGCTTTGAGTAGGAAATATATTGTCACCTTATCCAATATAGTGGTTTAAAGGGACCCAATATAATGTATTTGAAAACCATGGACCATGAAATCATAATTGAATGAGTGTAATACAATATTTCAAAAAATAATACTCAATCATCCATCCATGTAATGTTAAAGAAAACACACAAGTGGTATATAGAGTTACATAAAAAGGTATAAATTATTTAGTATTTCAATTTTGAAAATGATGGAATTTTAAGATTTTGTAAATGAACATGAGTTCATCAATACCATAATTGAAGAAATAGTTGTTCGATGATGCACATAACTCATCATTATCTATATATCCTGGAAGCACAAATATGTATTGTGATCTCAAGAGTTATTTCACAGGGGACAACAAGAAGGGATATATTTTAGAGAATATATATCAATGATTGGTATTCCAGTAATTTATTGAGTAATGATATAAGTATAATCAGTTTATGAAACCATTACCTATAACTAATGGGAAGCCGGATTCTATTTGTGCATAAGGGAGATCTCCCACCATACTAGAAGTGATGATGTTGTGAGTTAGAATAAGGTACTGTATCTAGTGGATCCTTAAAATGAGTATGTTCTTTCATCTCCATCTTTAACCCTCTCAGATAATGAGTCACATCTATTATTCTATTAGATTCAATTATCCATCCATGGAAGGTGCACAGTTGGTTCATGGTTTTCCCAAATGGTATGAATTCCAATGTGAAACTGTGTATCTTGAAGAAGAGGGAAAAGAGTGGTTGGAGAACGTTTTTTCTAACCATGATAGGTGTGTCATTAAGACTATAGAACCACACATTTACTACATCATTTTCTAAACAATGCATCCTAACCATACAAAGTACATTTTCCCTCCTTAAGAAGTTGATCTAACCCAAACTATCCCCTTTAATAATAATTTTTCATATAACCCTCCCATAACTCAAATTCCTTTTTCTTCCAAGGAATGAGATATGATCCCATTTGATCTTAGAGAGACCCCTATGTGAAACAAAGTGATTTATATGACTGAATTCATCATTAAGTGATTTTTTCTTCATTCTTATTAGATCCAAGGTTCCTTTCTCTATTGGAACCATATATTTCATCATTCATGAATAGATCTATGTGTTATGAAAGGTATTATTATGTATTATTTTTTTGATATAGTAAATGAAATTTCAGTTATATTTGTATCTTAAAGTTTTTTGTTTTATTCTTTATTTTCACCAACATTTGAGAGGTAGGTGGATTCTCTCTTTACACCACTTGATTTACAACTTAATAAATTATTTTTAATTAAATGGTTTTCTTGAAATGGTTATGCAATTAATATATTAATATTTATGGAAATAGTTTTTTATTGGATAGGAAAACATGGGCATTTTATTGGCTTTTAAGAAGCCCCCTTTTTTATAATTTTTAATTGATGTTTTAAAATCATGGTTTGGTTTTAAATCATGTAATGTGGGTTGTTTTAAAAAAATGATATGGTTTTATGTGAAATGGTGGGAATATAAATTGGTTTATTTGTAAATGGATTGGAATAATGTTGGAATGGAGAGTCGGTTGTGTGTCGTATGGTATTGAGAAAGATCCTAAAGAACCACTATTAAATTAAGATAGAGTATGGTTATGAAATTCCACCATCAATGATAAAAAAAGCATGTGTATGTGTGTCTGTTTTTTTTGTGTTAATGGACATAGAAAATTATAATACAAACAAAATTAGAAAAGGTTTATGGTTTTTGTAAATTATTTATTATGATAACTGGATTATGAATTTAATATGAACAATTTTTACATCTTAAAATTATTTTAATCAATATTCTAACAAGAGTTTTCTTAGTGGAATGAGTGGGGAAGTCATTAGGAAAATACTAATGAGTATAGTCTCAACCCATTATAGGGATCTATTTTTTGTTCAAAAATATCATATATTGGGACATGGATAAAGGTAAGGTATCTTACTTCTTTACTGATGTTTTTTTGATAATATGGGCATGGCATGTAGAGTTGGATCATGTATTAGGTTGAGTGTTTATGGTTGATCTCATCTTGGATTTTTTTTGATTTTTGTGGTTTTTTGTCATCTAGGATATATCTTTTGGTTTTCTCTTATACTATGATATGTTTTGTTGTCTTGGTTAGGTTTTTAGTAATATTTTATACTCAATCATCAAATTGACATTTGTTTAGTAATTGTTTTTTTTTGGTTTTGATGTTTTATCTTTCAAAGGGGAAATCTTCCCCTAAATAGTGTTAGTTTGTCTTTTGGGATGAAATTATAAAGTAGAACTATAAAAACATGACATGTTGATCATAAAAAGGATTATACAACCTCTTTATTTTTAATTTCGAGTTACCAAGGATATTGGGTACATGAGTGGGTTTTAGACACTTCTATACCAGTTCTCACGTCATCGTCAAGGTTTTAGCCTATTAGAGTTTCATGAAATGCATCGATAATATGAATTCCCAATAGGGATTTATTATTCATTTTGAGTAAACCTGCTTATATAATGCCCAAAAAGTGTGATATTCGAAAATGAGAAAACAGTTTTTTGGAAAATCATGGTTGTAAGGTTTTCAAAAATGGTTGAAATGTTGAAAATGGTTCAATTATCGAAAGTATGTTTTAATATGAAGTGATATGGAATATTTGAGTCACTAATAAATTATTTTCTAATGTGTGAGACTAAATGGAGATTTTTTTTATAGTGAATGGTATTGGGTAGTCATCATAGAAACCAACTAGAAGAGGCTACTAAAAATGTTGTTTGAGTTAAGTCATAGGTGAACCGACAACTACTTCAAGGAATTTTCCAGTACTTCCAAGTCATGGATAAGGGTAATAGGAATGATAAACTGTAAAAAGTGGACCATTAGGATCAATTTAAAAGTATAATTTTCTCATATTTTGAAAGAATTATGATCCAATAAAATTATAAGTATGGTGGAATAAGATGATCCAAATCATAGATTTCATTAGCACACCAGAAGATATGAAAATTATGTTAGAGATGTATATTGTAGAGATAGGGGATCACAATGGTGGGAATTAACAGTTCATGATAAATTGTACCAAGGCATGGAATGGGTATATTTTGAAAAAAATTTAAACATTAAATATTATCCTCACACCTTTCAGATTTCTAGAAAAATAGAATTCTATAGTTTTTAGAGATATGATATCTCAGTAATAGAGTATATGAAAAAATTTAATAATTTATTCCACTTTTCTTTATAACATATCATAAGTTCATACTTCCAGGAACATATTTTCGAATCGGTATTATGACCAAACATTCTTTTAAAGACAATCATACATTTCATAATGGATTATAAAGAGATGCTCAGTAGAGATACTAAAAATGAAAGGGATGTATTGGGAAATACTATTAAGGGGAGAATTTTTATTCTAATGGGAATAGATGGGAACACTAATGATGGGAATAAGAAAAATAGGGACACCTACTTCTATAGTCTTAGGACACCCACAAATCACACCTTGGAATCAATTATTATTCCTCCTCAATCAAAACATAATCTTGAATTTTTTTAAGCATCGTTAACCATATCACATGAAGAAATATTGAATAGAACAACCTAGATCATGTCACAACTAGAACAATATAGGTAATCTTCAATAATAAGTCATAGTGCTCCATGTTCGGTTTCAAGAGATACATCTCATGTTTCTCAAGAATCATATTCTTTGTTGGGATGAGTGTAGTAGAATAATTATCATCATCAAAGTAGAGAAATCCAATGTGATTCTAGGAACACCATGGATCCTCAACTAGTAAAATCTCAACAAGTTAACAAAGAAAAAATTGTAGTGAGTGGGAAATTGAATATAGCTTAGAAAATGAACATAGATGATCAATATGGTACTCTAATAGTGAGTGGTATGATTATTTTTAATTTTACCCTTATGTATTCTTTTTTTTATATAGGTTCATCCCAATCATTTATTTATTCCCATGTTGTCGATCAAATGGGTTTCTATGTTTAGATTCTTCTTTATATTTTGACATTTCAAACTCCTCCTATACAAAGAGTGTCTTGAGCCTTTATGTGTATTAAATTTTCTATAACTATTGATGTTTTATGTTTCTTTTTTATTTATCTACAATTTATATGTATGTATATGAAATAATATTTAGATATGGATTGATTGACATCATTCAAGGCCCACATCGACTATTATGCTAGAAAGGATACATTCACATCTCTAGAAAGAGTCCAGAATCTATAAATAGGAGATTGGGGGTGTAATGTTATGTAAATAAAAAAAATCCCTGGTTTTTGGAACCATCTAGGTTTATTTAGCAGTTCTTATCTTATTATATGTTTATGATATTGGGAATGGATATTTTATAACTATATTTGAATAGTTCTGTGATTTGTTCCCTGAACATTTCTCAGGATTTCCACCCCAAATAAAAGTGGATTTTGAAATTAATCTATTACTAGAGAACATTCTTATATCACTTTTTTTCTTATGATATAGAAACAACAGAATTATTAGAAATGAATTTTTTATTGCAGGAGTTGCAAAGAAAATGTTCCATTAGATCGGGTATGTCTCTGTGGGAAACATCAGTTTTATTTTTAAGGAAGACAGATTAAACTATTAAATTTTGTGTGAATTATCATAAGATTAATGAAGTACCAATAACGAATTATCATCAACTTATATTCACTAATGATCTATTTGATCAAATGAAGGTATACCAATGGTTCTCAAAATTTTAATTACATTAAGGATATCACCAATAGTGATTTTGAAGGAGGATATTCTCGATATATCTTTCAAAATCAAATATGGAGATTAAAAATATGTAATTATGCCTTTTGGTATGAAATATGATGCCTCTATATTTATGAAATTGATTAATCAAATATTTTACAGATAACAATATTCCATTGTGGTGTTATTTGTTGATGATATTTTAAGTTATTCAATGACAAAAGTGGATTTTGAGAAACACTTGATGATAGTGTTGGGTATCTTTTGGGAATATCATCAGTATTTTATTTTATCAAATTTAGTTTTTTGGATACAATAGATACGTTTCCTTGTCTATTTGATTTATGAAAAAGACATTTTCATTGTTTCAGAAAAGATAGAAAATTTTATCTCTTGGAATCCACTTTACTATGTCTTTGAGATTTATAGTTTACTAGGATTATTGGAATATTAATGATGCATTGTACATGATTTTTTATGCTAGGTAGCAGAAATGAAAGCTTTCACGAGGAATGGTTCTACTTTAAAATGGAATGAAAAATGAAAGAAATACTTTAAAGAACATATTGTTAAACATTCATTAGTGTTTATCATCACATTTCAAGAGTTTATATATGGCTATGTAGTATATTTTGATGCATTGGGATCTTTGTTGAGATGTTTTCTCCTGAAGGGAGATCATGTTATTGGTTATGGTTTATGGTAGTTATGGTTTCAAAAGAAGAACAACACAACATGTGATTTTTAATTAGTTGTTTTTTTTAATTCTTTAAATACATGGCATCATTACCTCTTTAGTGAGAAATGAATAGTTTTTAATGATCATAAGAGTTTTAAATTTATTTTATCACAATGATATTTAACTTGATAAATCAAATACAAATGGAGTATCTACATATGTTTGAATTTTACTTAATTTATACACCGTGTAAAGTTAAATCTAGTATGGATTAATTGATCTATAATTTATATGCTCAGTAGTATAATGATACTTCAGAATAGTGTAAACTGATCTCAGTTACATATTATATTCACATAGAATTCATAGAACAATGTGATGTTGATTTTTTTTTCTTTTTTTTTATTATCAATTTAGTTAATAAGGTTATAAAGGATTATATATCTGATACTAAATGGGAATCTATAATGAAAAACTCATTTCTCATAAGTCTATTGAGTGACTGAATTTGGATAATAATTCATGATTACAGTTTGGAAATTGGATTGACATACCTTTGGTTTTCCATGAAAAACATATTAGTTCCTACCATAATTCAAGATGGTATTTTAATCATGGAATTAATAGAATGTATAAGTCATTGAATAAATCGTTTTTGTGTGTTGTAATGAAAATATCTATAGCAGATTATGTCTCATGATGACTCACATGTCAACAAGTCAATTTATAAGATCAAAAACCAATGGGTATGTTGTAGTCTTTATTGATTACCATATAAAAATAGGAGTATATAAGCATGGATTTTAAAACAAGTCAACCAATATTGGATAAAAAACATGATGACATATGGGACATATTGGATCACCTCACAAAGTTGGCTCACTTTATCATGATTTATGAATTTAATTTGGTGGATGACCTATCAAAAAATTACATTCGTGAAATTTTAAAGATGCATGGAGTTCCATTCATGATTGTATCAGATAAAGACCCCATATTTTGATCACATTTTTTTAAATCCATATATAAATCCCATAGAACATATTTTCTTATGAGTATGTCTTATCCTCCCAAAATGGATGGATAGTGTGAATATAAAATCCAAACGTTGAGGACATGCTTAGCTATTTTTTAATTGATTTTGGTCTCTCATGGGAGGATCATTTACCATTAGTAGAATTCTTGTATAATAATAGTTTCCAGACACAATACATATGGATAATTTTGAAACGTTAAATAGGACACCTTATTGTTCTGTAATTTGTTTGGTGGAAATGGGTGAGACTTCGTTAATTGGACCCAGCCTCGTGCTAGAAACAATATAGAATATTTAGTTGATTAGAAGGATAATTTAGGAATCTCAGATTCGTTAAAAATCATATGTGTATCATCATCGATGACAATTTTCATTTTAGGTGAGTGACCATGTGTTCTTGGTACTCTCTCCAAGGATTGAGAATTATCATTCTGGTATTCAGGGAGTGTTATCTTCTCCACACATAGGTCATTTTGATATACTTGAATGAGTTGGTGTGATGAAATACCAGTTTCGTTTTCCTCCAAGAATTAGATAAGTGCACAATGAGTTTCTTATATTTCAGTCAATAAAATACTATCCTGATCCTAACCATCTAATTTAATTACATCACATTGACTTAAATCTAGATGCATCATTGATTCATGTTCCAATATGGATTTTGGATAGGAAAAAGAGGGTCTTGTGTGAGGAAGGCATCGGTCTAGTACGGGTTTTATTGAAACAAGGTCAAATTCAAAAATAATCACAGGAGAGTTATAAAGAAATGGTGGGCCAATGGGATATACACTTTCATGATAACATGTTTTTTCTAATTTCCACGGATGTATTGGCTAATGTTGGGGATGATTAATCACACCCATTTTCAGGTACACGACCGTTTATTCAAGTATTTTGAGTCCATATATTGGTTAGGTTATGTATCGGGAGGATCTGATGGGTTTTGGTATGGTTTGGATTCAATTATTTAGTTGAACATTTTGTGAATGGTTAGTATAAACCATGCAGTATCACCAAAAAATGCAATAGTAGACAGTGGTAATTGGGAAGGCACACATTTAGAAAATGGTTTTTCCAGAGCATCTAAATTCCAAAATGAAACCACGAATCTTTTAAAAGATAGAAAATCAGGGTTTTTGCATGTTTTTTTTAATTTTGGGAGCCAACCATATGAGGCCTTTTCTTAAGATAATAAAACCGCAAGGTTGGCACACTATTATCCAAACTGTGTAGCCTAATCATGAAATGTAAATTTCTTCATCCTTAAAAAGTTAATCTCACTCAAATCAATCCATTTAACCCTTTTCCACTAAACTACCCATAATTCTAATTACTTTTGATTACATGGTGTTATAAAATATCCCATTTAATATGAGATCAATCCGTAGGTGTATCATATGGCATTGGAGGCCTAGATTCATCAATAAGACCATGTTCTTCTCCTTTAATTTTAGATCCAAGGTTAATCACTCTCTCAGAACCATATATCATGACAATTATGTATAGATCTATGTGTATTAAATGGTTTTATGAGGTAATATATTTGGATATATTGAGGGGAAAGCAGGTTGTGTTAAGATCTTAATGTTTTATTGATTCATTCTTCATTTACACTAATCTTTGAGAGGTAGGTGGATTCCCTCTTGACTCGACATGGTTTATAAATTAATGTAATAGTTTTAATTAAATAATTCAATTGAAATGGTTGAATTTTTTTTGTATATTGTTATTTAAATGTAATTTATTTATTAAATTGAAAATTTTTAAAACTTGATTTGTTTTTGATAAATCACATGGTTTATAATTATTAAATTATATTAAAAAGTATTTTTTGGTTTTGATTCATGTTAATTAGTTGATGAAATGGTTTAAAATAAGGAAGTAGTTTTATTTGAAATATTCTGAAAGGAAATTTATTTTATTAAAATGTCGTTACATTATGTTTTCATAGACAATTGGCTGTTTGTTTTATGGTAAGGATTATAGTTTTGAAGCACCACTATCAATGTAGGATGTAGTAAGAATTTCAAGTTCCACCATCAATAGTAACACCAAGATTGTGTGTGTGTGTGTTGTTGTATGTGTAGACATGGAAAATAATATACCAAACCAAATGAGAAATGATTTAAGGGAATTTCTGGTTCCTTCCATGGAAGATTAGTTTATGTCTTTGGTATGAAATATTTTTAGTACAAGAAACTATTTTAAAAAATGTGATAACATGTTTTTTCCAAGTGGCGTGAGTTGGGAAGTAATTGTGGAAATCCTACTGAGATGAGATTCACCCCATGCATGTAAACTATTCTGAGTTTATTGATATCATATATTAGGACATAGGTAACGGAAATGCATATCAGTTCTATAGGGATACTTCTTAATACATTGATCTTGCCATGCAGAGTTGGAGATTAAAGTGGGTTGGGTGTCGTTGGTTGATGTCACCTTGGAGTTTTTTTAGTTTTGTGAATTCTTGGACATGTTGACTATGTCATTTGGTTTTTACCTAAAATATAATATGGTTTGTTGTTTTGGGTATGTCCTCATTTTTATATTTTACTCGTGCGTCATATATATGTTTGTTTAGTTATTGCTTTTTTACTTTGGATGTTTTATCTTTTAAAGGGTTAATCATCTCGCAAATTTTTTTACGGTATTTGGTATTTATTTTCATCCTTTAGTTTTTTGGAGATGTCACTTATGGGTTATAGATTCTCTATAACTCTTGAAGACAATTATTATGGAAATGATGATATATATATATAGTAATATCTTAAACTATTTGTGTGCATCTGTTAGTTTTGATAACTAGATGATCTTGTTTTTTCAAGTGGTTATCAAACCATTCTTCGGATAATAGTGAAAGGGTTAAAACCCATCATCCTTCCGTGAATATTTAAATTTTTTTATTTTGATCATATAGTATTAGATCTCAAAAAATAGTTATTTTAATGATAATATTTTTAGTTATGATAAATGATGTATATATCAATGATTTCTATAAATAATTCACAAATTTCATCCAATTTTTATGTTAAACCTACCCACCATGAAACCTATTCATCTTCACCAAGAACTACATAGCATGAAGTCTTTCATAAATTTTCTATCAAATAGTTTATCATTTTTATATTATATGGTTTATAAACCTATTGTATGTCCCTGAATCTTATTTTTATTAGTTATGTAGAGATAAAATAGGTTTCTTACGATTTATCACTTATTATGAATCCATCAATGTTATAAAAAATATATATATATATAATATTTATATTTATATACATATATATATATATAACATTACTTGTAAATAAATTATGTCAAAATATATGTATATATATTGTGTAAAATAGTTATAAATATATATAGTGAAATCCTTATATGTATGTCTGTGTGTAATTTTAATATTTTATTTGTATACATCATTCACTTTACTTTATATTTATAGTTTATATTACGTTTCAACATGTTAAAACACTATATATATACTTTTATATACTTTATTTCATAATTTATATAAATTATATATGTGCAAATTATATTATATATGTTTTTTATATGTTTCTAATATAATTTAAATCTGTAAAATTGATAATTGGTACTCATACGTCATATGTATTATTTTAATATGCCTTTTTATGAATAATTGTTTAGTCAAATATTAATATTATTGAAAAAAATATGATATGTATGACTTTAAAATGGAATAAAATTAATTATATGGCCAAAGAGTATGATAATTGGAATTAATAAACATTGCAACAGAGCAAGAAAACTGTGCTTCTTGAATTATTTTTCCCTAATTACATTGTTTTTATTCATGGTTAATTTGTTTAGATTAGTTAGAATAAAACTTGATCAGTTGTGGTGTCAATCAATGTAATTACTATTGGATCAAATGTGGGTATGAACTTAATATTACTGGTGAAAAAAATAATAAATTAATTTTTACATCAACTGAGATTAGTACAGGTGAATATAATGACATAGACCGTATTGATAAAATCAAAATAGTGGTTGAAGAAGAACTTTGAGTGTAACTTTCTGCAATAGATCACTCTATAGTAACTAGATCAGAGGGTTAATAGGCCTTAGGCATGCCGCCTCATATTCTAGAGGATTATAACTAATATTAATGTTTTATGGTAAAACCCTAGTATGACTATACCATCTATTATATATGATAAAAACAATTTGAAAAGGGGATATATAATCATTAATCATAGAACTAAAATAAATTAAATAAAAATCATAGAAAAATCTAACTAAAATTAAATGTCAAACCACATGTTGTAACATAATAAACCATCTATATATTACATGATCTAGGTAGAATTCAAAAAGATTACCCCTTGGTATATCATATAAAACATACACGAAAACGAAATAAATTTAAAACAATAACATGGTCCTAAGACTCATCCTAGTCCCATCTCCTGACTCTATCTAAGCTATTATTATCTTGTTTGAGAAGTCAAAAACTATGTGAATAATTCATTGTGTGAGGATTATAAAAAATATATAACACTAACAACTATACTATAACTATATTACCTAAATAATTATAATAGATGGAGTGAATCTTGTTAAAAAAAATACTTTCTCTCTTGAGGGATATGTTACTATATGATAATAAGCTTCTTTCTAAAATATATAAAAGCTAAATGAATGTTATCTTCTATGGGTATCTATATTGAATAAATACCTTAATATCCTAGAAACTGTATATTTTTTTGATATACCAATAGTTTACTTAAAATTTAACTTAATTTAGAAGTGGCTCAATAAAATAAATTTTAATCCAGTAAATTGAATTTTATATGGTACATTCCAATCATTTCATGATTTGGAAAATTATATGGAAATTTTGTAACACCACCTTATTTTATTATGTTATTTTACTTCAAATATATACAATGTTCTCTATATTACTTCACATTAATCAGAGAACAAAAACCAACCACGATACATTTTATTGACATAAAAATTACAATATAAGATAAACATTAATACATTACAATAATAAAATATGAAACATCATTAAGAAAAGTCAAATAGTAATAAATGTGCAAGTAAATAAAAATAACATTAAAAATAAATAATTACCCTCATGGTTTCCACTAAATATCATAATTTTAATAGTTTAATATTTTAGTTAAAATAATAATAACCACAATAGTTTGCTTAACATGAAACAACAAGCTTCGAGAAAATTTAGATATATTATAAAAATATCATTATTTAAAAGTGTCCAGGAAATTGAATTAGTTTGTATGAATATGAGTGAGAACATTGTGAATTATCTATATAGTATTCCTAACTAATTCAAATGTAATAATTAATTCTAATTAAATGAGAACTCAATTTTTCGTGAAGTTGTGTAATGATTCCAAAATACATTTATTTTAAATGCATTTTCTTTTAAAATAATTTTTAGATGTTGTGCATGGAAATTATAAATAATTTCAAAATAATTTATAAATTATAGTTTTCAATATTAAGTTAATTTTTCAAGTCATCATTTCAATATTATATTAGGATAAATTTGTTATAATTTTATGAAATGATTGATTTTTTTTATCAATAGTGAAAATAATAATATTTTATCAAATACCGTCTTTTCATTTAAAGAATTTTAAAAGTTAATTTTTTTAAAATAGTTTTATATTTAAAATTACCTCATTTAAATTTTGAATAATAAAATTAAGTTCTTTGTAATTAATTTTAAATTGGATTTTGGTATAAATGTTTTTTATACTTAAAAAAATCAGAAATGGGGATTTTCATCTCATTTTGTATATTTAATTTTAAATTAAACTTTACTATTTCAATTTATTAAATATTTAAAAAATGATTCCATATTTTGTAATCATTAATGTCTAACTTTGGTAAATATTTTTCCCCTCATTAAGGGTAAAATGGGTAAATCCAGATTAAAACTTCGGTATAAGGATTTGAAATGTCTCTATTAGTCGGAGTGAGTATCTGAATAGGGAGGTGAGTTGAGTACCCAGTAAAAATTTCAGTGTAAAAATTTTGTCAATAAAACACCCCATTTTAAATAACATCATCTCAGTTAATAAATATTTCAGATTGATATAAGATATGATCTTTTAAAATATTTTTCAAATATAAATTATGTAGCAGTTAAAAAAATTATGAAAAACTACATTAGATTTTGAAATCAGTTTAGTTAATCACATCCTTATATATACACAAATTAAGAATAAGAACCCAAGTAGTAGTTTTATTGGTAGATTATAATAGATTCAATTTAAATATTATAATTAAAAATAAAAAAAAACATATAATGGAACAAAAATACAAGAGGTTCAGTCTCAAGATGAGACTTAGACCTCTCCCCTTGGAAATCACCTGCTACCAAGTAGATTATATAAAATAATATATGATGCACAACATGAAACTGGTGTAAAAAACAATGTTTTCCAGGATATGTAGGACCTCTTACAGAATACCCATGTGAATAAAATAAAGACAAGTCACACACAGACCACTTCCACAGTACTAAATAAAAATTGGAGTAAATATAGTTTAAGAAGATATCAAATATCATCCAGAAAAATAATAGGAGTCAATGTGTGTGTTAGATACATCATAAACACACACTACTTATAATATATATAAAACAAAGAGAAAGAGTAAATAAACAAATTTATTAATATTGTGTTTCTTTATCTGATAAACTCTATAGCTTGTGACTCCTTAAATGTGGTTTGAACTGAATCTCGAGTTAGGTTTCCAAAAATCGAAGTAGAATTGTGTGTTGTGAACTCTTTTGTTTTTTATGTGGGAAGGAAATGAATTTTTGTTTATATCCACTCTTATTATGTCATGTATAAAAATGATACACCATGTAAGCTCCTAGTAGGAGACACCCTTTTTGTGTATTTGTATATATCTCTTTATCATGTGGATCTTTTATTTTGTTCATGTTGTATATACGTGATTGATTATACTACATCTTTTAATAGAAAAATTAGAGAATAATCATCTAAATCCTATACCCCTTGTACTAGTTAACTAAAATAAACATTAATAAAGCTCTACAATAATTTAACATTAATCATTAAAATAAGAATCAACATTAAATTCAATAAAATATTCATTAGAGATATTTAATTCAAAATAAACAAAATAGTGGTGGTCACTTTTTTTAATTGTGATAAAATATCTAGTAGTGAGTCATGTTGATAGTGACTTATGCTGGAGTTGAATCAGGTTGGAGGTGACTAAGGCTGGTGGTGAGTAATCCCAAGACATTTTCTAATTTTCCATTATGACGGTAGGTCAACTTCAATGGTGACTTTGGTCAAGTGGTGAGCCATCCCAAAACATTTGCAAATTTCATGTTCAATGCTGAGTAATCTTCATGTGGTATGTATTTTCTATACTTTTACAAAAATCTATTTTGCACGTGATACATAGATGACGGTGGGTGATTCCAACACATAGCAAAAAAAATATTTCTTATGGTGTCCTCAATGATGAGTCATGTCTGATGGCGATTCATCCCTAGTGGCGACTCCTCTTCAATAGAGAGTAATCCTTAGCGAGATTTCTCTAATATGCCTTATATTATAAAAATCTATCATAAAACATAAATCTCATTAATTTCATAATAATCGTGATTTGGTGATAATTAACAAAAGGGTTCCAACAATCTCTTCCTTTTTAATTATCAAAAATAATTTAATTTTAGAAACTATGAAATCAAAGGTAAATATAATATCAGAGGTAATTAAAAAAGATAGTATTATTGAAAACATAGTATCAAAGAAAACATTGCGTTATCTAAGATAAAGATAATACAAAGGGTATGAAAGGTAGTGTATCAAATGAATGTTGATAGAATACAATATTAATGAAAATATGGTATCATGTAAGAAACCTAAACACATATGGCAATGGATATAAGTTTAATATCAATCGAAAACCACCACATAAATAAATTCAATAAATTCCATAGATCCTTCTACCCCTTTAGTGATAATCAAAATGTAATAGTAAAATAGTAAATGTAAGAGAACATAATAAAAATAACATGAACATTCCCCTTAATAAATTCCAATAATGGGTAGACATAAATTTAAAACAAAAGGATACACAAAAAACGTCCCCATCAAAGACAAAAAGTCTAATCATTATTTCTTTTTATGTTTTTCCAATGGTGATTTTACCTTAACTGTGTTCTTTGTAGAAGGATCAGCAACAAAACCTGGAGAAACTATAAGAAATGTTTTAGGAACACCCATGATAGAATGAGGCTCTCAGATAATGATTGGTCTTATATTTTTAAGGAATTTTCTAGGAGACATGATGATATTATAGAAATGATCTAGAATGGATGCACTTGGTCCTCAGGTTACACCATCCCTAAAGAAATCTAGAGAAGAAACTAGAGAGTTCAGATGAGCAGTAATAGGAATGGCATCCTGATGCACTTATACACTCCCAGAAACATGCAGAAATAGTTTTATAATATTTATGAAATTAATAATTATGTTTTCACTTATATTCATAGCACTATAGATGTCGTTATTTTTATATGATAATCATAATCACTGAATTATTGACTTCTAAATTATTCCATTTTACTTTAAATGGTTGAGTCACATGAGGCATCCTTGTATTCTTAGCCAGATACATGAAATGAGAATTTAGGTCTGGCATAGTATATATCCTTTAAAGAAAATACTTGACAGCTTTTTTGATGGTATCTCTATCATGATTCTTATCTTTCATATACTCCATGATCATAAAAAGGTAATGATCACTTTTATCCTCGAATTTCCCTAAACATTCCCGAGGTATGAAAGGTACAAACACTGATACACCACTAAGATCTTCTCACACAACAGACATGATAAATTCAACGTCAAAAGATAGATCATTTTATGAATAATTCATGGAAGTAATATTTTCTAACATCTTAAGAAAACAATACATGGAGTCTATAAAAGAAGACATCATCTCCTCAACTGTAGTTCTCAAAAAATACATCTCATTTGATAACCTTCTATTTTACACTTCCACTTATCTAATATAAAGAATCATATTAGGATGGATATTTTAAATTAAAATACCTATTAAATTCATTTCATCATTATCGTTAACCTTGGAATCTAATATATGTTGATTTTTCAAAAAAAATACCAAAATTAGTTAGAATATTTCTCTAAACAAATCTAATCCCTCTATGTTTACAACATCCATTGGAATTAGCAGAAAGGATGGAGTATCAAATCACAAAAAATCAAGCTTCTACAACTCACCATCAACATCAATATGGTCAATTATGAATCCCTTAGGATCTATTTCTACATAGTGATTAGTTCCTCTCTTCTTTGGGGTACTTCTAAGAAATTGATTCCATTCCTTAAACATTGGATCCATCTAACTTAAATAAGTCTTTACAAAATATTATAAACCTTGAGATCCTATAACCATACACACAACCATAGTATGTATAACACTCATATTATTAGAAAAAAATTATCAAAATATATATGTTAATCATCCTTCTGAACATCAGTAGAAGGCACAATAAGTTCTCCACCCACAGTAGGATGAACTAGATGACTTTCGTTACATGGGGATCCCTCCATCTCAAATGAAGCTTCCTTTTATTTAATAACTACTCTATCCACATCACTTTATAATCTTGGTCAATCTTTATATCTAAAAACCACTTTTAAACCATGAGAAGAAATAGGATCCTGAGTTATCACAATATCCTTAGCTCTAACATGGTCAGTATGATCATCATGGTCATATCCTTCATTTCTATCATCTATATTACTATTTACATTTTCATCATATTTATTCCCATATTCCTCAAATTCCCCTATTTATTCTTTTTCTTCATCCTCATCATTATTTCCCCCATTTTCCACAGAAGATTTATAAGTGATTTGGAACTCTTCCATTCTAGTTATTTTTGTTTCTTCCTCATCACACCAATCTTATAAGAGTTTCTCTCTAATAGAGAGATACCCTGCTGGACTAGAATCCCCATAAGATATAATATAGGATCTATATGGTAAATCCATGTGTTTATCTTCATCCATTGATAATTCAATTATCATTATCACTAGAGGATGAAGCCTCATCTTCCACTTCATCATAATACTCAACAACTTCATATAGCTCCAAGATAAGGTCCAAAATATCCTTTGGCCTATGATGATGGTAAAATATATTGAATTTATCATAAATCCTTTCCCTATCATCCACCCACTATTTCTTCCAAGTATTATATCAAATTTTCATCCTTTTACAAATTATCCTTGAGAAGAAAAATCTTCCAAAGTCCACTTTTGATTCTTATCATTCATCAACAAGAGCATTGGATTTTAACATCGCTGAAATAATCTTTTTGTAGATTAAGAAATTTTACCTCAAAGAACGCTTGAACTTTTCCATTATGTAATGAATTATATATCTAAACAAGTTGAAATTATGTACCCTTTTTATAAGACACAAAATATAGACATTTTGGTACCACATTTTGATAAAGTCAACTTTTCTTAGACAAATCACATGCTCGATAAACTTGAAGAGTATCAGGAATTATCTTTCAAGTTCATTGGAAACTGGTCTTCTTAGAATCCCATCACCAGTTAACTTCGATAAGGAATATTCATAAACAAATTCTTCACTAACACTAGAAATGGTTCTTTTATAATAATTTTCAACTCCTTCCTGAGGAACCTCTAAAAAGAATTCCCACTAACATGAATTGAAAACTACTTTATAGACATTTATTTTAGTTCTCACCCAGTCTTCATTTTCTTCAATACTTAACTCCACACACTGGTGAAACTAATGTATCAACCTATTAGAGAAAGGTATATTATTATTAGAGAACCACTCAACCCAACCTTGGTTATGGATAACTCTGATATCTAAATACTTCCTCAAAAGTAACCAATCGACATGCACTTCTTTCTGAGGAACCCTGACTCACTTAACAATATTTGGATTCACTGGATCAACTGTATTAGGATGACATAAGTCCACTTTATTCTTCATTACTAGATATTTCTTATTAGAAAAAGAATCAAGAGGCCACTTCACTCTATCTATGGTGATCTGCATGTAATGATCGAGTAATGTTGTTGAAGGATAGATGGTCGAGAGAGAAAGGGGTGTGACATGTCTTAACAGAAAAGGCATAAAGAATAGAGTATATTGGAATCTTGAAAACATCTAATTAATTTAATTTGTGGAATTTAATTATTTGTATAATAATAATAAAAATATCATTTGAATGAAATTAAATATTAAATAAAAAAATAACTCTTATAAATAAATTTGAAACAGTAACTTAATAACAGTCATTGAAAATTTTACAAAATTCATGAGATTTGAAATGGTAGGTAAACCTAACTATGAGTAAAACTAATTGTGAGTAATTAAAATTGGGAGTAATTGAAATGGTGATTAAAATTCAAAGGTCGTGAAAACTCAATAGTGGGTAAAACTCAAAGATGGGTAAACCTCAATTGTGTGTAAAACTCAATGTTGGGTAAAACTCAATAAAGATTAAAACTAAACAGTGGGTAAAGCTCAACAATGATTCCCATAAAGGTATGATCAACAAAAATTAATCATGCCTAATTCACGTTTGATGTATTTTATTCTCACTGAATTCAAATGCTTAGTGAAAATATCAGCAAGATGATGTTTTATTCCAATGTATTCAAGATTTATATTACTCTTTTGAAAATGGCCTCTCAAAAAGTGATTTCTTACATCAATTGTTTTTGTTATAAAGTGAGATAAAAGGTTTTTATAAATTTTATAGCAGTTGTATTGTCACAATTTATAGGTAAATTTCAAAATTGATATCAAGGTCTAGTAATGTGTGTTTCATCCACACAATTTGATCACAACAATAACCTGTAGCTATGTATTAAACTTTATAAGTGGATAGTGAAACAAAATTTTGTTTCTTACTAAACCAATAAAATAGATACTAACAAAAAATATGTCATGTTCCAGAGGTTATTTTTTATCTAACTTACAATAACCAAATACTACATCTGAATAACTAACAACGTCAAATTCTTATCCTCTAAAGTAAAATAGTCTTAAATTGGTAGAATACTTAAGACACTTGAAAATCCTTTCTACAACAAGTAAGTGTGACTCTTTTGGGTTTTCTTAAAAATAAGCACACACACACACAAACGAAAAAAAATTTCTGGTTGTCTAGTAGTTAAATATAGAACCAAACCAATCATAACCCTATTATTGGGCTGATCCCCTGATTTTACAGCTTCATTGATGTCCAATTTATAGTTGGTACTCATAAGAGTACCACTAACCTTAGTGCTATCAAAATTTAAACGCATTAAAAGGTATTTAATATATTTACAATCAATCAAAATATTTTCTTATTTATTTTTAAAAAATGTAGAACTGAGAAATAATTTTCTTTCGCCCATTAAAACTAATTTAAAACTCATTTTTCATTATTTTTTAAAATTCATTATAAAGTATTTTTAGAAGATCCAAATAATATCATTTAAAAAATTTGGAAAAACTAAAATATCTTTTGAATTTATTTTTATAAATAAGGAAGGATCAGTTATACATTTTGAAAATCCTTTTGATGTAATAAAAGAGTTGAGCCTATATACCAAGCTTTAGGAGTTGGTTTTAAAACATATAAACATTTTTTTAACTTGAAACCAGAATAAAAAATGTGGATTTTGAAAACTAGGGGTTTTTCAAAAAAACAACCTCAATTATATTCCCATTCAATAGTCTTTTCATAGTCTTTCCCCTCTTTTTTTCTATACCCCTATGCAACTAGTCTAACATTCTTCCTTACTATAGTGCCAGATTTATCAACCTTGTTTATAAAGGCCCATTTACTACGTATATGCACGTTGTATTTGATTCTATCAACATATTCCAAAAAAAAATTATTTATTTCAAACTTGATTTAGTTATTCATGAATATCCATTAAAAAATAATCATTAATTGAATCATTGATGTTCTCAGGTTCAAGAAATGACAAGAATCCTAGATATTCAAACTGATTCCTTAGAGAATATCTAGTTTTTATAACTCTATATAGGTAACCAATAATATAATCTTAGAAATGATGTTTAATATTAATAAAATCTTTATAAATAGATGTTATGGTCACATTATGGTCCTCTAAAGGTTCAGTTTTAGGCTCAGGAAGATCCTTAAAATTGGGGTATTTTATACATGTTTTACAGCGGAATCAGAAGGTTTATAATTTATGTTTAATGTTGATAAATAATCCTCAAGGTTTTCTAAAGGTGTTTTAGGTTCATTTGTATCATCCACATCAAACTTAAAATGTGAAGACTCATCCAAAGTCTTTGTTCTTTTGTTAAAAAATCATTATTAATTACAAGAAGTATAATATCATAGGAATATTCCTTCATCACATTTAGAGTAAATTTTTTTAATATTATCCATAGTTTTAAAAATAATGACATTTTAAACAAAAAAACTAAATTAATTTACCTTAGGTTTTCTACTTTTCCATTTTTTATAAGGGTTTCTCTTCAAGATATGCCTAATTAAAACTCTATTGATAATATAAAAGGTTGTTTTCATAGACTCTTCTTAAAAGTAGATAGGTAATTCATATTCATTAAGCATAGTCTGGGATATCTCTTTTAGTTTACAATTTCTTCTTTATGTAACTACATTCTATTTAGGGGTTCTAGGATCATAGAATTTAGGAAAATAGCCATTTTGTGTGAAAAAAGGATTAAAATGTTTAATTCTGAAACTCAAAACCATGGTCACTTCTTAAGGTCTCAATTCTAAGTCCACATATGTTTTATATAGATTTAGAATAATTTTTAAAATAATAACAAGATTTTCTTTTGATAGATAAAATTAATGCCCAAGTATACCTAGAAAATTCATCTTCATGTACATAAACACAGTGCTTCAAATTTACACTAGAGTCTTAGGATGGTCCAAAAAACTCAATGTGAACCAACTCAAGATGTTGAGAAGTTTAAACATCATTCCTTAATTTAAAATAAATGTTAAGTTGTTTACGTTTTTGACCTATGTTACAAACTTTTTCATTTGAGAATTTCGGTTTGGGTAGATCTTTTAATAACACTTTACTATTAATATTTCTATATAAGTGAATGTTATGGTGTCCTAGTCTCCTGTTCTAAATCCATTATTACATATTAAAGTCAAAAAAGCATGAAACATTTTGTGACATCCACTAATCAATATTAATATCATAATGCTTCTCATTTATTAAAGTGGTAAACTCTTAATAGTTTTTATATTTTAGAACATTATAATAATTTTTTTCAAAAATTACATGAAAACCATCTTCCCATAATTATTAGATGCTAAGAAAATTGTATTTTAAACCATAAACAAATATTACTTTAGACATTAAAAATGAGTTAGTTTTACTAATTTATCAATGGTCGATGATATTTCCTTTGTTATTGTCACTAAAGTTCATTTGGTAACCATCAAACTTTATGAGGCTCTTGAAGCTCAAGTAATCTCCTATCATATGTAAATAACAATCATTTTCCATGTACAAAAAAATTCCTATAGGATCTAATCAAGAATATTTCCTAAAAAACAAAACTTTATACCAGAAACGGTTTTCATTCCTAGTTTTTCATGGTTCCCGATGGGTTGGTAATTAGGACCATAGGAACCCATATTTTCAGGTTTCGTTTCCTATAATTTGTCTATAAAATTTTTGATATAAAAAAATTATTTGGTTCAATACAATAAAAAATTGTATTAAAATGTTCATATTTAGACTCAGTAAAAAATATTCACTTAATAACATTACTCTGTCTAGATAGAAAACCTATTCTCATAGTGTAGTTATGAGAAATTGTTTTACTAGTATTTGAGTAAGTGTTTCGATTATATTTGTGAATCTTTCCAAATATTTCATTAGTTTCTCATTTTATAATTTCAATTTAGTATTTTCCTTTAATAATTGAGCATTCTTTTATTTTTCTACTTTAATAGAATTTTTACTACTACTAGATAAAACATGTTGCTTCTTCAGAATAGTATATTTTTCTTTGAGTTCATTAATGGTATATTCGAGCATATTAGAGTATTAACACATCTCTTCTTTAAACATATCAACATTTTTTTTCTATTTTATAGAGATAAAAATTAAATATAAATGGTACCATAGGTACCTCAGAAATAATAATCATGAAGCACATATTGGCTCTATCAAGCTTATGTCCACTAGTTGAGTAACAGTCACATGAGCATTCCTCATATGCACTCTCTGTGGATTTAATGAATTTATTATACTTACTTCCATTATCATCATACTTATTCTTGTATTTAACCATTTTACATATACCCTTTACATGTCATTTTCCAATACAGTTATAATAGGTAATATTATTTGAGTTGTCATCTCATTTCTAGTATTTTTTCCACGTTCATCTATTTTCATACTTTCTTTTATAATATGGACTTTTCCAGATTTTCTCCGTCATATAGAACTTATTAAATGTTATATACAAATAGTCTCTTTATTCATCACTATATGTTGGTGATTCCTCATTACTGGATCTCTCAACATGAACTTTTGTTTTTATTTTTGTTTTGGAGAAGTAGACATGAAGGCTACTAATTTTATCTTCATTTCATCATCCTATTCAAGATTAAAATTAAGTTTTTCCTCATAAATCATCAACATACTAATCAATTCCTTGAAAATTGATTAATAATGTCACGTGATTCCCTTTTTGACACATATATCCCTCTCCATACCCCTATAAGGAATCTCAGTAGTCTCACAATTTGGTCTTTATCAGACACTGTATTTCCCAAGGAGATCATTGTACTGACTATATCATTGAACATGAAATACATATCATAAATTATCTCATCTGGTTATATTTTAAATGAATCATATTTGATTTAATAAGTATTCAATATCATTTCATTAACATTAGTGGATCATTATTGTGAAACAAATAAAGTGTCCCAAATTTCATTGGATGTTTTAATAGAAGATATTCTACTAAATTATTCATCACCTAGAGAATAATATTAAGCATTAATATCTTTGAAATTATAGTTATTAGAAGGTTTAGTGGAATCATCCCATGTATTCCTAGTAGTCTTAAGGAAATAATACTTAACCTCAATATAAGACTAGATTTTAAAAATCATACTCTCTATATGAATCTTCATCTTTTTATTCCATTGAGCATAATTATTTCCATAAAAAGAGAGGTCTATAAGTAGAAGAAACTTATTTTCTATTATCCGTTTAAAAAACTAAATTTATAAATGAAATAAATTCAATATAATTAAAACAACTAAAATCACAAACAAATAGTTTTGAATCAACTTTCATACCATGTTTTGGTCGGAGTGAGTTTCTCAATAGGGGGTAATTAGGTACTAAATAAAACATTAAATCTAAAACATGTTTAAATAATGTCCCCCAATTTAAAAAAAATACACTTTTTAATCAAAATATCATATCGATATACCATACAATATTTTAAAATATTTCTCAATGATTAATTATCTGTTAAAACAATTATAAAAATATGAATTAACTTTTGAAATTAATATACCTAATAACTTGTTAAAATAATAGTAATTATGAATAAATATCAACGTAGTTGTTTTTTAGTAGATTAAAAAAAATTCAATTTAAATCAAATAAATTAAAGAAAAAATAAATAAAACACACAATGGAATAAAAATACAGGAGCTTTAGTCTCAAGACGAGACATAAACTTATCCACTTGGAAATCACCCGCTGCAAAGAATATTATATAAAATAATATATTTTCCACTACCTAGATTGAGTGTATAATAGAACAAATTTCTAGTCCATTTAGGACCTCTTCTATAATACCCATGGGAATTAAACAATGATAGGCCACATGTGGACCTCTTCTAAAACACTGTGGGAAAGTAGAAGTTAAGAGAGTTTAAGAAGATATAAAGTATCGTCATGATAAATAACATGAGATAGTGTGTGTGGTAAATATAGAGTATACATAAACAGCTCATAATTTAAATAAAATAGATAGAAAGATAAAATAATGATATGTATAAATGTCATGTTTCTCAATATGATAAGATATGTAGCTTGTGATTCCTTGAATATGGTTTGAACTGAAGCAGAAGCTGGGGTTTAAAAAATCGCATCTGAACTGAGTATTGGGAAATATTTTGTTTTGTATATGGGAAGTAACTGAATATATTTTAGTTACACACTTCCTATTTCATATGTAAGAAAGATACATTATGTATTCTCTTAGTAGGTGGAACTCTTTTTGTGTATGTGTGTATCTATCTTCAACATGTGTCTCTTTTCTGGTGTTCTTGTTGTATATACACGAGTTAGTCTACTACATATTCTTAAAACATCATGTAGAAACATTCATCTAGATCTCATACTCCTCGTACTAGATGGCTGACATAAACATTAATGAAGCTATACTATAGTTTAATAACAACAATAAAAATAAGTTACATCATTAAATTCGATAAAATGTATGTCATAAATATTTAGATCAAGATAAAAATTATATTGATGTTGACTCTTTAGAAGGGTGAGAGAATGTTTGGGGGTGACAGAGGCTAGTGGTGAGTCAGGCTGGCAGTGAAATAGGCAGGCAGTGAGTTATGCTGGTAGTGACTTAGGCTGACGGTGAGTCAGGCTGGTGGTGACTTAAGCTGGCAGTGAGTCATCCCAATATTGTTCCAATTTTACATTGTAATGTTAGGTAATCTTCAATAGTGAATCGTGTTTAGTAGAGAGTCATCTGAACATTTTTGGAAATGTTATACTCAATGGTGATTCATCTTCGGGTAGTAAGTATTTTCCATATTTTTCCAAAATTACATTCTCGCGGTGAGACATAGCTGACAGTGGGTGGTTCCACTACTTATCCAAATTTTTAGTCTTTCAGAATCCTCAATGGTGAGTCATGTCTAATGATGATCCATCCCTAGTGATAATGCATCTTCAATGGTGATTCATACATATCCAAATTTCAGAAATCTTTCTTATATTGAAAAATGCTATCATGAAACATAAAACTCATTAATATCATAATAAATAAGATTTGGTGGTTATTAAAACAAGGGTTCCAACAATCACTAACACATGCCTTTATCCTATTTAATGATTGTATTTTAGCCATTTCCATACAAGTCTCAAATATATGTCCAATGTTTGCCATTTTTCATCAATTATGACCTTTATATTATTTTAATAAAATATAAAATATAAAATTTTACCCTCATGGATTTAATATATATAAAATTTAAACATTAGGATAATAATAGGATAAGTTCTATTTTAATTATTTATTTGTTAGATAAATTAATTTTTTTTCATAGTAATTTTTTTAATATTTTTAGGGATTGAATATTAATCTTAAATTCTTATGCAGTGTTGACTCATTATTTATACAATTAATTGAAAAATAAAATAAATGATATTAAAAAAATATAATAACACTCTTTGGATGAATCATTTCATTCCATTAATTTTATATATAAATATAACATATTTTTGATGTGTCAGTGCTTTAAATTATAATTCCATTACTTCCATATTGTTTTCAAAGTCCAATTATGTGAATAGATCATAAAATAACATTAATAGTTTTTTTATTAGATATATTTTATTTAGTTATATAAAAAATAAAAAATGTGAAAGAGGAAAATAAGTGACAAAAACTAGTTAAAATTTCATGCCATTTCTATTTTTTAACCAATTGTAACATTATAATTATAATTATAAAAATTTAATATTTCAAGATCCGCGACCACAGTTAAGGTATAAATTGGTTATCCAAGGGGCTAAATGAATATATAAGGTTTAAATTGATATATAAAAATTTAATTATTTTATTGGCCAAATATTGTAACACTGTTTATTGTTTTTCATTAAATAAATTTTATTTTGAGACTATTTTACATGAGTTATACACATATTATTATATAATATTTCATGTATTTCCAAAAGAAAAACTGATATTTTATAATAATAAAAATTTAAATGATTTACACCTAATAAAAATAATTTATTAAACAAACTGACTGGGATATAGTTTATAATATCAACCATTTTCTATTTATGGGTCACTTTTCTTTTTATGGTATCCTTCATAACCCATGAATTATATAAAACATTGATTTTATGGTAATTATCAAAAGAATTAACAGGGGTTGAAACTACAAGATAAGGGTTAAAAAACCATGTAAAATTGAATAAATTTTATTTTATGAGTTTTTTAATTTTCATCATCCTATATCTAATATAAATAAAGTTTTATTCACTTTATTAAAAAATAGTTTATATTAATTTAATACTTTAGGTAATTCCATGAGTGTCCCTCCCCTAACTTATTTTAGGGAACCTACTATCCTTTCTTAGAAACACCTTTTAATCTTATATATCATGAAATACCTACCATAATACCTTCCTAGACTAATTAAGAACGTTCTATAGCTTCTTTTCATTCAAAAATACCATCCCATGAATGTGTAAGGTGTAAATCAAAATAAGATTCTCAACGAAGAGGTATAACTCTTGACTAAGCATTTTAAATTTGATTTATTCTTCCACCTCCTATAAATCCATTTTATACATTATAGAATAATTAATTCAGTATATTTAATTTACTTAATGTTAGTTTTTATGATGGGATAATCATTATCTACCTTCTTTTTATCCTTAAAAAAATATCTGTCATGCGTACGTATAACTTACCATCTCTACATAGCAGTGTACGTCATTTATCATCACCACATTACTTGTACGGTTATAATTATGGTTTTGAAGTTTATATATTTTACTTATAATATAATTATTCTTTTATAATAATAATATTATATCTACATTTTTACTTTCGAGTTTTTTCATAAACGATAATTCCGATTGTGCATATGTGTGGACTACCAACACTGCAAATGAATGTTATTAATTTTTCATTTTCTCTTTACTTGTATGGTAACAATGATTAATAAAATTACTATATATTATATATATTAATTATTAATAATTATTTAAAGATTAATTATTATCTACTTTTTCTATTTTTATCCTTCGAAAAGTGCAAACAGAGGTCATACGTATGTATGACTTACCATCTCCATAAAATGTTTAATTAATTTTTCTATGTATACCTTTTAGGGATAAATAAATATATATATAGATATATATAATTAATATATATGATATTGATATTATAATTAAAATTCTATATATTACGATACCATGATCAAATCAAAAGTACTGAAACCACCAAATGGAAATTCTCATGAAAAACCAAACAATTGAAACCTGAAAATGATGATTTCAACAAGGAATTATAAATAAATGAATCTTGAAATGTTATAAGTTGGTCATATATGATTTTAAAAATATGTAAATTATTTTTCTATTCATTTATAATAAATTTAAATTTATTATATAGACTTTTATATTTATTTTTAAGAATGATTAACTTGAATTAAAAGTTTCTTATCTCCCTTTTATTTTTGTGATACTTATTTAACATTAATGAATTGTTTAATTTTCTTGGTGTATAAGATACCAGGGAATATCTTGTATTATTATTTCATGAAAATTATATGTATTTAAAAATCAATATAATGTTCTCTCTTTCATGATGTTTTGATAAGAATATTATCAATGTTGTCAGTGATTTATGTTACAATCTCATTGTCTATCAGGATTGTTTATGATTTTGTTTTGGAAGATTAAATTTCATAATAAATATCACAAGAATATCATAAATTTTATAATCCTCTTATAAATTATTTATAAATAATTTTATCCTTTAATTTCCTTTCATTATGTACTCAATAGACTAAAATATTATTTTTATGGAAACCCTACATTATTTCACTCTTCAGAAAAAATAATTTTTGTTCCATATCCATGATTTATAAAAAAGTCTCTAGAATGTTTTTTTACTATTCATGAAGGGATGTTTAAATTCATTTTTATAGTATTTTAATTTTTATAGAAAAATTCAATGAAATTAGAATTACTATTTCCAAAGTAAGAACATTTGAATTTTTACAAAAAATATTAATTTAATGTTTGTTATAACATATATTGAAGGGAAAAAATTCCACATTGTTATAACCACTTAATTATTTGAATTTTACTTTAAAATTTTCTAAGGATATTTTCAAATAAAATATTTTCAGTAATATTTTTGGAAATATTTATATTTAAGATGATTGATTTCAAAGTGGAAAGGTTATTTTCCTCAAGAAATATTCCATGTAATATTTTAAAGGAATTTTTATCTTAGATTACATCCTTTGATGTAACTTATGCTTTACTAGAAATAGGATTCAAATATATCATCCTTATTCTTTCACATAAATATTTATAATTATCATGATGAGTTACTTATGAAACCTATTTAAATTACATAGATTATGATATGTGATGAATGATTTATGATCTTTTGTCTCACATATGAATGGATTATGGTTATGTGGTAGGTTGGCGCGAAATTTTAATGTCCTTCAATGAATTAGGAAAATGTGTATAACTCATGAGATAAATATGTTATACATGAACTTGATTTCATTTTTATAATTTTTTTCTGGACCCGATTTTAGTGTCCAAAATATTATACATGGAACTAGATTTAATGTATATAATATTATGAATAGATGAGGTATTAATTTCTAAATGATTATGTGTGGACCTAGTTTTATGTATATAAGTTTATGTGTGGGCCTGATTTCATGTCCTTAACTAAATGAATGAACCTATTTCTATTAGTACATTTTTACAACATTATAAGGTTGTATTTTTTACAAAATCATATGATTATTTTTTCCCTCATGTCTCATGAATGATTATTTATGATTCTACACTCATATGAATACTATCTATTATTATGATAAATATTTTTTCCATGAATCATGTTGGTGATCTATAATATATTGGGTACAAACATTATTATCTATGATCATGATATCACTCCGTTGTGATTATCTTATTCCCATGTAAGATCATTGATTGGTATCATATATGTTTACCTTACTGGGATTCTGATCTCACCCTAATTAATTTTATTTTCTTCCCTAGGATATAAAGAATAGTTTTATGTATGTTATATTAAATAAGTTTCCTATATGGGAATCATTGATTATATTTCATGAAATAAAAGGATTATATATATTTTCCCACAAAATTACTAAAACATTTTCATTTTGGAAATTATATTTATTTCATGCATTGAATATTCATATAAAATGATGTAATATATATGTGTGAAAATTATGGGCCTCTAAATTTGGTATTAGACCAAATTTTAGTCAATTTTTATACCTTGGGATTAGAGAAGTATGGTGAAAACCATGTGGATACTTTTAAGTATATGATACCATTTCAAATCTTTATAAAAGATGATATTATGTGGTTTTCCTAGCAATAGATCCATATATGTATACAAAAAGTGTATGTGGTTCTGGTATAGATGTGTATTGTGGTAATAACCCAAAAAATATTTGGTCGAGTATATAATGTCCATAATTATTGAAAATGGAGAGTGTGTGCTTCTGGCACACCTTGTTTGACACTCTTTGGGGATATGCTAGGTTTAACTAAAATTTTCCTTATGAAACATTATAATGGATTCAAATATATGAAAAATAAGGATTTACTAGTTTAATGTTATGGTGTCATAGATTTAAAACAATGTTTCATGATTTAGAAATCATTTGAAGGATTATTCATGATTACATGACTTCTCATTATGAATTTTATTTCTCACACAAAACATTTTACTTTTATTCAATGTTTGGAACTCGACAGAATCATGTAAATAATAAATTTTATGGAAATTACACTTATATTACTCAATAGAAATGAAATGGTCTATGATATTTTATAAAAAATTTGTGACTATACTCAACCATCTCTATAAAGTTATTAAAGGTAACAAGGGTCATGTTGAACCTCAGAATGCACCAATGAGGGAGAAAAATTCCATAGAACCATTTATGCGACAATGTCCACCCTCCATCAATGGGTATTTTATTCCACTAGTTGTGGAGAATTGTATCAATGTGATAAAAAATATATCTATCATTCTTCAGTGATCTGACCATGTAATGTTTAATCAATCCATTCACCATTTTTAAGGTGAATCATATCAAGGGTGCGATATAATTAAAAATATGAAGAAATAGGAAGAAATTGAATCCATGGAATGGGATGGGTTTTTGAGGATGTTATTTAGAAATTACTTCCATTGTAATTTGCATAAAAATTGGTGAAGGGATTATTTTATCTTAAGAAGAAAGATGATGAATCCATTGGTACCTATGAGGAAATTTTTACAAGACTTGAAATATATGATTCTGGTTTAATCAGTAGCCCTAAAAGAAAAATTAATTGATTCTTCAGTGGTTTGAAACAAATTATTTGAAATTGATTATCCATAAGGGACTTCATAAGATATGAATAAATTGTTTGATGTTCACTCAATGTGTAAATTAAATATGGAAACTCTCATTATTCTAGTGACAAGAAAAGGAATATAATGTTTCATGGAAGCTCTAAAGTTATTTCACATAGAGGTAGGGAAAAGTTTCAATCTCCTGCATTCCAAGAATGTGGTAAAGAATAATCAGGGGAATGAATGAAAGTAACACTAATATTTTTCATGTTTATAAATATTTTCTATAAAGAAAAAAATTTAAATGATATCAATAGGTTAGTCTATGAAAAGAATAGAGATAGAGATCAACATAATACACCACTAACACTTTAGTGCAATAAATGTAAATATTTTGTGTATTATATGAATAAATTCCCAAATAGAATGGATGATGACGATACTAATCTACAAAAACCTCTATATTCAAAAGAAAAAAAAATATCTTATGAAATAAAAATAGTTGAACTAAATCATGGGAGATAAGACACCCTTTTCCTCTATTCGAGAGTTGGGGATTCCATGTTAATATTTTGATGAATAATCCCCATGAAAATCTTGTCCTTTAATTAAATTTTATGTGATTCTAAGAATTTATTATCTCACTCTATAAAGATTCCATATAAATTTATGGAAATAAGAAATCAAATTTTATATTCTAAATCAACCTATTATCATCTATTGATACTAGAATGAACATGAACTCCCAATGGTGATATTTTTTTGCTAATATATGATCTTAATTAAGGAATAAAGTGTGAATTATATTTGAGTAACAAATATGATTTTATTGTGAATTTATTTTGGGAAATTGTTAGTATATTTTTTAGAAAACTAGATCAAGGTATATACATTTTTTATGAGACTTAATGAGTGATAATAATTGTTTCAGGATAACTATTAACATGATCATAGAAGGATAAGATCTTAAATAATTTTAATCTTTGGGTACCAATCATGCTTAGACATGTTTTTGTGGATCCTTAAGGTTAAATATTTATAGAATTGATTAATTCATGACCACCTCCCCCCAATGATTACCATCCTAAGCTTGTAATGAATGAAATTGGATGGTTACCCCTTAAATTTCATCTCCAATAGGACACGAGTTGGAGAGAAGCTCTGAGGGTATAACATACACACAAATTGGAGGAATTACCCTATAAAAGAACATATGAAAGTGAAAGAGAAATAGAGAGAAGAAAAAATACCATAAAAATACTGATCATAAATATAAAATAGACCCCAAGTATATACATATAATTTTATACAAAATTTAACAAATAAAAATGAAACTATAAGTACAAAAAAGATAAACTTTGTAGTGACAATTAATCTTAAACAACTACTTCAAAACTATGAGCTTGTAACATCTAGCCTAATATATAATCTAATCATAATAACCTAAATATATATATAGGTAGAGCATAATAGTTATACTCGGTATAAGCCTATCATGATCCTCTTGTAAAAATTATAAATAAATCATACTAAGCCAAGTGAACAAAAAGTGAATATAACTCATCACCTAAACCAGAATATTATGTTCCTAGCCTAGACATGGATACCTCTCTCCAAATATCACATAAAATTGATCATATAATATAATATCAAATAATTTTACCCCTATATCACTTCTCCACTAGTTTTCCGTTCTGACCTAATGTTGTGAATCTGGATCGATCTTTATCCAAATAATACATCTCGATGAAGCATGGGATCAAGAATAATAACATGCATATTGTTTATAAAATCATCCCATGATCCCATCCACATATACCTTTATTAATCAAGTTGTTTTGGGGATGCACCACGTCTCGTATGATGTGTATCATACATGGAGTATTATACCTCAAACCATCATTTCCAATATCTTGAGTAATGAACCTTGATTCATCATAGCCCATACACACCATACCTATAATAATACCTTAGATATTATATTGGGAGATAAATGTGTGTGAAATAACCATAAGATATTAAATACCTCTAAACACATATCAATCCCTTACCAACCAACATGTTAGGGAAAACACCATCCCAGAGTCTGTTGGGTGTCAGTTACCCAAATCAATATGGGTTGGGTTGTGTATTGAATCATAAAAAATAGGGTATAATATATCCCACAACAACACTATGGCCATTAACCTAGTAATGTGAGAAACAGTGGTTATCATTAATTGGACACCCATATTCAACTACAAAAGAATATATAACATATTAGAACACTATAATTTTAATATGACCATCATAAAATTTCTTCATTCCTTTTTTGACAATAAAACTTGTGTTAAATAATTCATTAACTATTAATAAAAATTGTCCAAAATTATATTTTATTATCAATCAGTTTACATTGATTTAAAGCATGCTTTATTATACTCAATAAGAGTTCATTCCCTCCAAGTATAATTAAACTAAGTCCATGATTTCTTGGGATTTAACATCTTTATATTCCAAAAATAACCAACCCCACCAGTTAAAACTTTTATCAAACATTATTACCATTCCATAATTATATGTACTCTTATAAAAATCCTACGACACAATCAAATAGATTCATAACCAACCACTTATAGATACCTCAAGTAGTAGGGAAAGGATTAAAGATAAATGAGAAGCCTAACCATTAATCTTTTAAGAAGAAAATTTTCAATCAAGAATCCATTATTTCAACATAAAAAATGGTAATCCCAACTTTAACCAATTCCATCACCTCCAGCTCCATCGCTGACACCCTCATGTATATCAACGTGAATCACTTTATCAGAGCCACAACTTCTACAAAAAATAATTTGTCAACGCCCATATTTCATAATCTATTCAATAATCACATAAAATATCATAGAAAGTTTGATTTATAGATCTAATAGAAGGAATGAATCAATAGACATAGTTAATAGAGAAACATAAGCCTAAAAACAAGGAATTAATCTGTTATATGAAAACAATTTCTCTTGGTCCCCATCACAAGGAATTCAGCCTTTACATGGTAATGAAATCTATTGACCACCAACACGGGGCTTTAAGCCTTCATAAGAGAATAAACACTATCACCCCCAAACATATAATATTACCAAACTACCATTTTTTATTCTATCCTGACTTACCCAATTCATTTATCAAAGGTTAAATCCACAAGTAACCCATGGAATCCCCTATAAAAAATTACTGTAATTATTTAAACATTCTATTTGTACTCATTCTAGTTTAAAAAAACTATTTTAGGAACCATTATCATTTAAAATTCCTTTATTTATTATTATCTTAAATATTATTTACATATTCATGTTCTTTATCCAATTTGATTAATTCATGGAATGAAAACATTAATTTAAACATGCATTAAGCATCAATTTTATTTACATCAAATTAAAAGAACAATTTCATCAATACACATGCTTATTTAATTTTTTTATCCAAACAACCAATTAATATAGACACATTATTTACCAATACAATCCTAAAAAACATTATAAATAGTATAATGTTGATAGCACATTATCTGGTAAATCATGTGTAAAACCTCTATCATGGTAAATAACACATGAGATAACTAACCATAAACCAAATCTTATTTATTCTATTTAATATTTTATTATGTTAATTCCAACACCACCCAATGAAATTATATCATGATCAATCTATTATTTCAAGTAAATAAAAAAGAATAAATGAATATCCAACCTCAAATATGCTTTCACTATTAAATTTGAAATAGAATGACAATGTGGATCAATGACGACCTTTGACATAAGGAAACTATGATCTCCTAGAGGATTAATTCCACAAATTCACTGAATAAAACACAATAAACTCTATTATAACCAATAATATAATACTCTACAGAATGTAATGAATAATTTTAGGAAAATGCGATCAAACAGAGGAGAAACTACATGAAAATGAAAAAAAATCACCTCATATCACCATAAATCTATCTTAAGAAGATAGAGATTAATTCCTATATAAAGGGGAATTAAATCCGTCAAAAATAACTCTAATAACCTAGGGTTTGATTTATAATTTTTAGGGGAAAGTGGATTCAAAGTTCTTAGGGGTATTTATAAGAAGACTGATTCTTAATAGACCACGGTGCAACCACATATACCACATCACATCATTGTTCAAAAATAAGAGGACTACGATGCAATGCAAAAGTACTATGTCATAGCCCCAAGGTCAAATACATGTTAGAGATACATGACACACAATGCATTTTAGATCCTATATATCCAAGAGGAGGGACTACGGTGTGTCCCACCACCACGTCGCAAAACCCCCTTTTCCTACATGAATTCTATGTGGCTACCTAAACCCCACAGCATAACGACCCCCATCTAATCATTTAATATACCAAAATCTTTGTTTCATAGCTTCATCACTCCATTAAATAGTGAAAACCCACTAGAGAAGGTCCTACACCACATCCAACCACCATAGTACATCTACCATTAAAAAAGTAGTAGTTTCAAAAACCCTCCTCTCAGGACCCTATGTCATAGCTAGGAGATCACACCATAGAAATTATATATTTCGCAGTGGATCCTTGAGGAACAATGTAATCTCCATAATCTATATTCCATAGTCACATACCCTATGGTGTATTATATTTATCCATTCTATATCCTTTCCAAAAATGGTATTGGTTCTCTCTTTTTCCCCATTTACCCTCAAAACTCACTAGGAACCTTCTTCGGACACCTCCAACTCAAAAAACACAATAATGAATGGATAATATGATCCAGAACCACACAAAAGATACCAATCACACCATTTTCTTCCTCTATAATTTAAAACCATTACCAAAGAGAAATAATTAATAATTTTTGAATGAACATCCACCCTGTGATATACCTCACAAGAGTCTCACCATCACAAGAGATCAACCACCTCACCTAGTGGAACAAAGTGAAAAAACCATGAAATACAAAAATAAAATCCAATCCACTATCCAGGGGGGATACCACTCAAACAAGAACATGTTCTCAATAAGGAAATAGTAGAGGGGCCATTTCATAAAATAGAAAAGGTGAACACCCACTAGAGGCATCACAATTAAAGGAAGATGAAAACAAAAAACTGATCAGGGTACTAAGCGCATATATTTGAATCAAATGACTATGTACTCCCCTCCATTATAACTTGTTTTAGAAGAAGAAAAAACAAATTAATAGACCTCATACAAAACACCATCTTTTGGGGGTATTAGATCTCCACATGATGTTCCTCAAAGGTCATATCATCTTCAACCTCGATATTTCCCAAATCGATGATGTGTAAATCACCATTAAAGTAATGTGAGATTTGAGATGCCTAAAAGACATCATGTATCTATATATTTTATGTGGGGTAGTGTTATATAATTGGTCACATCTCGACTTCGAGTAGTATTAACGTGAAGTATATTTACAGGAATAGTGGCCCACAGGGATATCATGAAGGTTGGTTCAGTCTGTCTTGGTGAAAGAGGATACCTATGAAATATAAAATTCTAACATAAAGGATCTAGAATAGTGCCCTAAGAACTGATGAGAATATAAAGAGAATCATAATTAGCATGGCTTTTTTCTTCCACAGTTGTGCGGTTGAGAGAGAAGATAGCATATCCAATATCTTCTTCGAGGGTTACTGGGCCTGCCAGGTCTGGGGTCTTTGGGAAGTTTACCTGGTACTCCCCCACTACATTGAACATCGAAGCCTTCATGGGATGCTGGTTCCAGATGATGGAAAGACTAGGAAGGTAAAGGATGGTGAGATCCATCATATTTGATGTGTTTGTTTGTCTTTATGGAAAGCAAGGAATCAGGCCAGGTTTGAGGGGATTGAATCTACAAGAAGATCCATTACTTCTAGAGTAATGTGTATTATGGTAGACTTTTGCAAAATAGATGATGACTGGTAGTAGACCCTCTCCCTTCCCAAGATGTACATGATCCATAATGTGGCTCAGAAGTTAGGTACCTAGAAACAGGGGTACAGGGTTCCGTGGAGACCTCCTGAAGATGGACTCAAATTGAATGTTGATAGTTCCTATGTGCTTGGTGAAATGTGCGGTGGCGGCATGGTCAAGGTCCTCAGGGGCAGTGGGGATTTGGAATTCTCATTGTATTATGGAAATGGAAATTCTTTGTGTGCAAGGAAAAAGTGGTACTTAGAGGTATTACCATTTGTTGGCAGAGGTCGATTCACATCCCCCAAGTGGAGACCGACTCCATGGTTATTCATGATGCCTTTAATGGTAAGGGTATCACTCCCTAGACTATATTATATATAATAAAGAAATATAAATTATTTCATGACAGTAGGATTAGAGTCACTCACACGTGGAGGGAAGGAAACAAGGTGGTAGATCACTTGGCCTCTATGGTGACCCCCCTTGTCATTTGTCTTTGTCATGTTTCTCATTACAATCCTGAGGGCGTGAACTTGATTCGGGGTGATTCCCAAGGTCTTTGTTATTTTTGACCCCCCTGGGCATTAGATTTCTCCCTCATTGTACTTGTTTGTTTGAATAAAAATGGTGATGTTGATGATGAATATTATGAACACATGAACTCCAATATCAAACTCTAGAGATCTTCTCCTATGATTAGCATAGGATATTTTATGACCATTCGATACATTCTTCATTTCATAAATCACCTGAATTATCTCTGTAAAATTTTTTACAATTTTTTTCTAAGAATTGTAGACTCTATGATCCCAGTCCATCACAATGCACAATGAAATAGATCAAATTTACAAAGATTCAAATGTTTCCATACCAATGAATAGTGAAAACAATTGTTGTAATAAAATGTGAAAAAAGTATTTTTTCATCCACAAACCTCCAAAATCATTTAAATTAGAATGAAATGTATAATCAAGAGTCTAGATAGTCCACTCTCTCTAACCGTCTATATGTGGATAACAAATATTGCTATGTAATAAATTATATCTAAAAGATTGATAAAGACCAATACAAACCCTGGAGGTTGAATGAGGATCATGATCGGAGAGATTAATACATAGAACTCTATAAAGTCTTACCATTTACTCTAAATGTTTACTTGAAAAAATCTCAATTGACATTGACTTCTTGATTACTATAAAGTTTAAATATTTCATCAAATAATCAACTATCACCAATATATCATTATAGAATCCCTGAAATTGACTTAAACTGGTAACTAATTACATTTATATATCCCCCCACGTCCACTGAGAACCATCTAATGTATATAAAAACCCACGGGGAACACGGTTCTTGGGATTTACCGTCTGACAGACCAAATATCAAGAAACAAACTATGAAACTTCATGCTTTAACCCAGACCACCAAAGATATCCTCCCAAACCTCACCAAATTTGTATCATGTAATGATATACAACCTAGGGTGATCTATGGAACTCATAAAGAACCACCTAACTCACCATTAATGGTAGAAAAATCCTTCCATGGGACAAAACACATTACTTCTCATCCTCAGACCAATCATCAAGATCATTGATAAAGACAACTTCGCCGCTTCAAACCTCTTTCTTATAATCCACCAATTAGGAATACTGCACCAACATCACCAAATATCATTAAACATTCATCTAAAAAAATATCATCTACCACCATCCTCTTCCATATAAAGATGAATTTTTAAGATATCTTCCATTACTATTCCAGAATCACTAGTATCATGCATGCAATCACTATTTGTCTCCGTACTCATTTCATCAGCTATAACATTAACCATTTTTTGTTTAAAAATATATTGAAGTCACAATAATATAAGAATTAAATGCACCATCACTGTCACAATTCCATGTCATGATGTGAAAATATATTCCTCGGACTCTTAATATTGGAAAAAATCATAAAATAATCATTGATGATGTAATATTAGAAAAATAATCAAGGAACATTAAGTTTCTAACAACTAGATATCTTGGGTGGCATAATTATATTCATAAAGATATAAATTTTGAGACACATTTGAAACAACTAATCTCTAATATGTCAGAACACATTCCAACTAAATTTTCAATGAATCACAAAAAAATAAAATAAACTCCCTCTTCAAAGAAATGAAGAACTGAAGAATTGACCAACTTATATTTTGGGTACTTGAATGTTCATTGATAGTGGTTAGTCTACATAAATGCCTAATCCTCTATATTCAAATCAATTAGAGGATTTACAACTCAAGAGAAATTGGATATGAACCATCTATAATAGTCTATAAGACCAACGGAACTCTTCACCTATACAAATAACTTGGGGATTCCCAATAAATGACTACCTTGATCTTCGAAGGATCCATTGCCAATCACTGTTGGTACAAAACATTCCCTATGAAAAAAAAATCCTGATCCCATGAATCATAGTTATTTAACGTCCTATACAGCTATTAACCATGAAGAACTCCCAAAAAGGAATGTTGATGATCTATATTCCCTCCATCAGACATCAGACACAGAGTACACAAGGATACCCTCTATCAAATCTTCTCTGATCTTATCCAAAAACTCACTAAAAACTACATTCCTCAAACCATGAACACATTTGGAGAATTATTTAAATTGTAATGCATCACAATTAACCCATAATTCCCATGATGAAATCCAAAATATATCTTTGAAATATACTCAAATTTCACCTATATCTTATGATATCCTAACCACATATCAATATTTGATAACCGTCTTAAACCATTCAACTGATCTAATAAATCATCAATCTATAGAATAGGATAGTGGTTCTTTAATATCACTTAATTCCAGAGATGATAATTTATTCAAAGGTGAAAATTTTCATATACCATTTCCATGAATAAAATTGGTGCACCCCATGGTGATACACTGAGATGAAAAAAACATCACTTGAATATATCATTGATCTATACTCACAACCCTTACAACACAAAAGGTGACATATTATATGGAGACTTTGAGATAGAAAAAATTCCAAGATATAGATCGATCCCAAATTAAATCTCACATCAAGGGTGTAACTCCACAATGAAATAAAGAAAAACATTAGGGTAATCTTCCAAAACCTTGGGAAACATTTTTAGTTAAACCTCTGATGAACTGATTATCTTCTCAATCCTCAAGGAAGTGAAGTATGGAACCTGTATTTGAAAGATATGAGGGTATTTCTCACTAAAAAGACTACTTACACTCCATTAGTGTCATATAACCCAACTTTTCTCCTAAATAAATTTATAGAGTGATTCACTGAATACATCCAGTATGTACTAAGGATGATTTCATATGGTTGTATCCATAAATATAGTAATCCTCCTAATGAGTGGTTTCCCAAATCACTTGATCATAGATAATATATAATTTATTCAAATACGATCATCCACCAACCTTCAAATTAAATGATAAGGGAACTATAATTATCTCTACGTCATGCCCCAAATCATGGACAATGACAGGTGATATGATGGAGTGTGTAGTTCTTAAATCAAACAAGGCATGCACCCATGTAGAAAAAAAGAAAATAGTTCCTTGAATGGAATCTGGATCACCCAACATTGGAAATTCTAGGGCATGATATTGACCAGGACCTACCCCATGGCCTCTCAAAAAATGATCATGAACTCCTCCATGGCCATGCACTACTCAATGTGTATGAGGAACTTCTCAGGGTTTTCCCCTTCCCACCCCATCCCATCTCTATTGAACCCAAGCTATAGAATCTTGTTATTATTTTCTCAACTGAAATTATCTCAATGGATGAACCTGATGTGAAAACACTAGTGTACATTTCTGACTAGGAAATATAAAGAACTCTCACTACTTATGATCTCATCCTCTATATGAAAAACACATATCAAATCCTTTTGAAAAGGTCAGCGAGCATCTGCACCAGAAGAAATGAAATGATGAGGGTTCAAACATATACTCAGCTAACAAAAAACACTTATTTATGGGTGATGAGGAACCTATAATATAGCACTTATTCAAAAATAATCCCAATGATGCCTCACTCATGATTATTTGATTCTAGAAATCTTCCTCTAAAAAATATTTTATCTCACAAGCCTGTTAAGATATATCGACCACCTGAATGGGGTAACCTGGTGTTAGATCCTTGCATGAAAATATTCCTTGAAAAATATCACCCTAATCATCATATCTATAAATAGGTATGAATAATATCTAGATAGGGTATATAAATTTATCTTAGAATCCCACATACTGGAACTCTCCCATCAAAGGGTAAGAAGCTCCCTATGAATGGACACCATTATGGTTATAGAATGAAACATTTCTCATAACCAATCATTAATCTTATCCAATGAGACATATGATTTCACATTATCCCCATAGAACTTGATCTTCCTTATCTCGCATCGTCTCATAGCATTATCACAGCCAATGAAACCCATTGATGATTCAAAGGATGAGTCGAACTGTAATTCATCCCAACCCCTCCAAAAAGTAATTTATTACTAATTATAAAATAGAATCCATATAATTTTAAAACTCTATTTTTAAAACTCTTGGAGTTTCCTCCTCCATGTTTCATTTTTGTTGACCTCTACTCTACATTGATCTACTAGAGCACCATGTTGGACAACTTCAGTGTGATCCTCATGAGGACGTCAACCTAGATCTATAACTATTAACAAAAAAATTGTTAGAGACTCTTAAACCTATGATATATAATATTTAATATTAATTAATTAATTAATTATCATTATACAAAGTTTACATAATCCTATGGTCTTCCCATTTCGAGCATATTCTCGAAAAAAGAATGATATGTGATCCCTTCCATGGTCTCAAGCCCAAAATAAGTATCACTTATCTTAGTGGGATCAATAAAATTAAATTTATATGTATCAGTTCATAGGGGGGACTAAATACCCATGTCTTAGTAGGTATCCATGTTTTACATTACTTACTAAACATATATGAAATTATTTACCTACCAACCCATAAAGTCCTCACCCATGACTAAGTCAAAATTCCATCCTATGCCTAATCCTGATCTTTTGATACCACTTATTCTTGACTCCCTACCACAAAATAGTATCAATCAATGATCATTACTAAGATAAGGAGGATGGTGGTGACCTAAATCCTACAACCAATATTCCACAGGTTGGTGACAAACACCAATTTTATGACATACACACAAATTAAAGGTATTACCCTTTTATGAGAAAATATGGAAAGGAGATATAATAGAGAACATCAAAGAACACACTCATAAATATAAAATAAATATTGAGTACATAAATTTAATTTCATACAAATCTTCATAACTGGATAAGAAACTAAAAGTACCAAAAAGGTAAACTCTGAAATTACCACGAAACCCCAATAGCTCTAAAAAAACCAAGATCTAGTAATTTCCAACTTGATCACTAACCTGCTCTAGATGACATGAAAAATAGTTTTTAGATACATAGGATGGAATAATGGGAATACTCAGTAGGATCTTCCATAGACCCTCTCATGAAAAAGGTAAATAAATCATATTAAATCTCAGGGAACAAAAAAATGAAACTAACTCATCAGTTAAATAGGTATATTAAGTTTCCAACTCCACCATGGCTATCTCTCACCAAGTATCACATAAAAGAGAATATATAATATAATATTAAATGAAGGTCCCCCACAACTATTTCCCAACAAGATTATTGTTCTTCCCTAACATCATATGTTCAGATCCATATATCTCCAAAGAATCCACCCTGAATACACCTGGGCACAAGTATCATAAAATTCATGTCATGAATCCCATCATATCATCATCACATTCCATCTATGTAGAGTAACCAATTAATTTCCAAGAACAAACATATCTCATAAAACTTATATCTTACATCAGGTATTATACATCGATCCATAACATCCCATACAGTGAGTAGTGTGCCTGAAGCCATCAAAGATCAAACATTTTATAACTATAATAATTCTTTGGATATTATATCCAGATAAACATGTGTTTGAAATAACTATAAGCCATTAAATACCTCTACAACCCATATATCAGAAACTAACCACCATTCATTCCAACACATAATACTACCAAGAGACGAGACATGTTAAGATTGGGTAGTCATCCATCTATCCATCACCAACCTAGATGTTGGGGAAAATACCCTCCTATTGTCTATTGGTGTTAGTCACCCAAACCAACATGGTTGAGGTAGTTCATGAAATTATAAAACATACAGGATATAGTATATCTCAAAACCACTCTATGGGAATTAACCTAGTACTTTCATAATTTGAAGCTATTGTTTCTTAAACAGCCGACTACCACTACTAGGGACTAGATATCCTATAAGAACATAATTTTTTTAAGAAGTCATTCATTAAATTACTTTTCCATTTTGACAATTATCCTCTCTTTAATTGAATCATTAACGTTAAAAAATATTCTTCCAAACTAAATTTCATTATCCATCAGTTATCTTTGACTTATACAACACTATATTATCCTCAAGTGATGTTCATGTCGTCGATACATAATCCGACCAATTATTGGTTTCTTAGGATTTAACATCATTACATTCCAAGAAGAAAAAACCTCATGGGTTAAAACTTCTATTAAACATTACTATCATTCCATAATTCTTTTTAATTTATGAAACATCTTAATCTACCATCAAATAAATGCATAACTAAGAACATCCATCTTCCTTAAAAAATAGAGAAAGGAATGAAGATAAAAACCACCATACCACCCAACATTTACGAAGAACATTAAGAAAAAAGCATCCCATCTTTCAGTATAATATTGGGTATACACATCTTCAACCTATTCCATGAACTCGAGTTCCATCCCAATGTCCTCATGCATCCATCCATCATAGGCAATATATTCTACCATAAAATCTAAACTCCCCGCCCATATCTCATCATCCATCCCATTCTCACATCACGTCACATAGCAAGGCTCATTCATAGATCACTCAAAAGGTGGAAAATAGAAACACAGTCAATAGGGAAACTTGGCCCTAAAATCAATACATTCTGATATCACATTAAAATGGGTTATATTATCCCCTAATATAAGACATTAATCCTTTACATAAAAATCAGATCTCTTGATACCAAACACAAGTCTTTCAGCCTTTATAATAAGATGGGAACTCTTAGAGACAGACATTTTTCTTTATCTGATAGAAAATATTAATTCCATATTGAATTAACTGATTCATATTTCTTAGGTTACCTCCACATCTAACTCAAGGTATTATCTATAATAATCTATTATAATTTTATAAACATTCTCTTAACATTAATTTTATTTTCAAAAAACATAGATATTAAACCATTCTCATTTAAAATGCCATTTATTATTATTCTCATAAAAAATATATCCATTTACAATTTATTTAGAAAATTATATTAACTCATTTAATAACTCTAAATTAAATATGCACTAATCATAAATTTTATTTATATCAAATTAAAAGAACAATGGTTTAATTACATGTGCTACTTTGATTATTTATCCAAACAACCAATTATTAATTTTACATTTTTTCCAATTTCATCAAGAACGACATACTAATATTGGAATAACAAAAAATATAAATGAAAAACATTGATATTACACAATCTAGTAAGTAGGAAGAAAACTGTTATCATGGTGGAAAAACATGAGATCAATAACCATAAACCAATTGTAATTTAATTGGTTTTATCCCTTATTATGTTAATTCCACCACCATCCAATTAAAATAAATCCTGATAATTTTTTTATTAAATGTGAAAAAAATAGAATCAATGAGTTTCCTAACTCAAACATTTCATTATACTTCAAATGGAAATGCAACAAAAACATTAATCTCTGCTCACCTCTCAGGTAAGGAAACTAAAATCTACTGGGGATGTTGTGCGAGTAACTCATGAAAAACAACACAAGAAACTTCATAATAATGATGGTGATCAAACACTCTAACATGGAATGATCCATGGGAGGAAAAAGAGGTTGAACATAAGATAACACATAAGAAAATGAGAAAATATCACCTCAGATAATAATGTACTGATAATGGGAATACAAGAATTAATCCCTATCATATGTTTTTTCGAAGCCTTTGAAAAGAACTCTGGGGTTGCCAATGGTTCGAGCGAGATGTTTTTTTATAAAAGATCAATTGAAGGTCTCAGATGTATTTATAGAAAGACTTATTTTTAAGATACCATTGTGTAGCTACCCAGACCATATTGCAATACTATTGAGAAATAGGAGGACAATAATGAAATGGAATGAGACACTCCATGGCCCCTAGTAAAATTTGTGCCTAAGATCCACACATCCCTCTATGGTGTATATCCTATATACCCTAGGATAATAAGATATAGCCTACCACCACAGTCTAGAACCCCATTTCCTAATATTGAGGCTATGCCACAGCCTATGCCACATGGTGAAACAATCCCCCTAAAATTGAAAAACTAACCAAAACACCAACATTGCAGCATCATTCCTCAATTCCCCACTGATCAAACACCATAAAAGGTCCTACACAACCGCTAACCACTAGGATGTATCTACCCCTAAATGGAACCACCTTACAAAATCATCATCTTAGGGACCTATGTAGCTTTCAAAAGATCATGTTGCATCCATGTAAAATTTGGAAGTAACTCCTCAAAGAACTATGGAACAACCATCATATTATTTTGTATTCCCATACCCTACATGTATCATGAGGCTTCATTCCACTACCTATCAAAAAAATATAGTTTCCCTACCCTTTTCATCATTTACACTCCAAACTCACTTGGAACCCTCTCTAGACACCTCCAAAACCAAAAACAAACAATGGCAGGGAAACTAGGATCTGATAACTCAGATATTAACATGAAATGTTTGTTTCATTATTGGTTTTTTGAGAGATTATATATTTTATTTATCCATACTGGATAAATTTTGATAACTCTTTTTTATTTTTAATATATTTAGAGAAATGAGGAGTTAATTTTCATTATTTTAGAGAACGTATGATCTATTAAAAGATAATTATAGTGCTTTAAGAAAGAAAAGTTTTTATAAAATATCCATTTCATAGAGTAAGATATAAAGTGAAAATTGATCGTAGCATATCAAAAGGATGTAATTGTGTTTGTGAAATGGAAAGATATCAAGAAAGTGTATTTTAAAATGTTATCTATATTGATAGTAAAACAATACATCGACTTTAAAAAAGGGTTATTGAAATAAAAAAATTATAATTTTACTATAATTTTCTATAAATAGATGTCCTTTATACCAATTACATATTTATGGTTTTTTGGTCTTTAAATTTCTCATGATCATGTTCTTTATCTCTCTCTATTTGTCACTAGATTCTATTTTTCTCCTAAATGTCTAAATTTTAACATGCAACTAATTTTTTCCTTATCTGGGTGAACTCAAGTATGTGTTATTTCATATTACATTTATGTTTCCCACTTACCATTTTGAAAGTAATTTTTATTATCCCTCTATACGATGGTGGTTTCAACACATGTATTTTCAAATATTAACCATTTGATGACTGGGAAAAAACTGCACGAGTGAGATTTTTTTAAGGGACGTATAATGTAACACCCCAAAAATATAGTTAATATAATAATATGATTGGAATATTTCTTAACATGTAACACTAAACATAAATTGAATTGAGATATATTATAAAAATATTATTATTTAAATATGAGCTCCACATTGAATTGGGTACTATGAATATGATTAACCAAATTATGAAATATCTATATTATAATACTAATTAGTAAAAATATATTTATTAATTAGTATTAAAAGACAAATTAATTTATTTGTGGTGTTATTTTATGCTTCAAAAATTAATTTTCATTAAAAAAAAATTTTATTGTATTTTTTTTATGAAAATTATTATTAATTTATGAAAATTTTAGAAAATATATATTAAAAAAATAACATTATTTTTTAATCATCATGAAAATATTATCTTAGAATTAAGTTTTGATAATTTTCTGAAATGATTTATTTTTCAATGAATAGAGAAAAATACTACTTTTTTATTGAAAATTATATTTTAACTTGAAGTATTTGAAGAGTTCTATTTTGATTCAAAATATTTTTAAAAGTAAAATTAGTTATTTTATATTAATAATAATCCAATAAAGTTCTTTATAATATATTTTATGTTTGATTTGTTTGTAAAAAAATTTTATCCTGCAGGAAACCTTTTTTCATGAATATTTCTTTTTGTTATATTTTTTTGGATCAGATTTAAATTAAATTTTAGAACATACGTGAATTGAATCTTCAAAAAATTATTTTGTATTTGGAATTTGGAGTATAGAATATTTAAAATATGTTCCTTTAATTTTTGGTTGTTTTGAATAGTAATCCTAGAAAATAATTGACATCTTGACATGGGTAAAACGTGTAAAACTCGATTAAAACTTTGGGATAAGACTTTAAAATTTTTATAACACATAACATTATCATATTTTATGAGTTTATTTCAGCCATTTATATCTTATTCTCTAATATATTTCCACTTCGTTCCATTATTTCTATTATTATGAACTTTATATTATTTTTAAAAGAAACAAAGTCAAATTATTAGAGTGGTACATAAAATGACATTAATAGTATTATATGTTAAACGTATTTTATTTAGTTTTTTTGAAAAAAAAATATTATAAGAGGATAATTATGGTGATAGATGGTAAAAAATTTCATCCCTGGTTTATTTTTGATCTAATTTTCAAATTAAAAGTAATATTAGAAACCTTTATTATTGAAAAAGTCATTTCCATGGTTAATGTTAAATTTGGTTAACAAATAGGTTAAATCAAAGATATTGTTTAAAATGAAATATAAACCTTTAAATTTTATTGGATAACAATATAAGGAATATATAATATTTATATTAAAAAATATTTTTTAAACTATTTTATATGATTTAGACACATATTTTATTATAATATTTCATACATTTCAAAAAATGGAATTAATGATATTTTATAATAAAAAATATTTTATTAAATTATTTAATATTCATAAAAAACATATTTTGAGCCAATTAAATTAGATATGGTTTAAAATATCAACTCTGTTTCATTTATGTGTCACTTATCCTTTTATTTAATTATTCTCGACCCTTAAGTAGTAGAAAACATTGACTTTTCATTAATTGGGAAAATGATTAACAGGGTGTTAAAACCAAAATATAAGGGTTCAAAATCACATAAACTTCTCTAAATTTGATTTTATTAGATTATTTATACTTATAATCATCCTATTTTTAAATATTTCTAATTTTTTATAACATGATTGTACAAATTAATATATCTTAATTTAAAACTTTAAGTAATTACAAGAGTTACCCCCTCACTTATAAAAGGTCAACTATTCATCACAATTCAACACACATTATGAGACTTATATATAATGAACCGGCCTTAAAACATTACATAATCTTGAATTAAATGAATAATTCACATTGAGTATCTTTTTAGGTTTAGAGTTTTAGAGAATTAGGCCATAACTATTACATATCAAAAGTTACAAAGTATACACTTCTACTCAGATTCCATTTTTTTCATCAAATAAAATCTATTGATAAAAAGTCATGTCCAGTTCCATGTTTCAGAAAACATGACCTTCCTTGATCCCATCCATGACCCTATTCAACTTTATTTCTTGTGGAAAACATTTCAAAAACTTGGGATGAGCATAAAAAGCTAAGTAAGGGATACACAAAGATAGAAAACTGTTAGTTTTTCAAAACAACAAGTTAACTATGAATAATTTATCATAATTAATAATTTTCAGCTTTATGAAGTAGTAAATAATATTCACTAAATAATAGATAATTTCTTACCCTTTTGTAACCAAAATGTTACCATAAAACCCATATAAAGAACACATAACATATAGAGGTAACTTGGGACATAAACATAGTTAAATGGGATAACCATACGGACGACTTCCACATATATCACTAAATGGAATAGCCATACGACTGACTTAAATACCCAATGCATTGGAGGTTATAACATAACAACTCGTCCTGGTATTCACAGCACCATATGTCATTTGGTTTATCACATAAGCACCCGTCAAATTTCCAAGTACCATTATAAAATCATAAGACATAAAACAAATATAAAAGAAAGAAAACATTTCCAAATTTCAATAAAAATATATCATTTAAATATATTCACATAATAAATCATTTATCAAAACCATTTTCAATACCAAAATACATAAAATAGTATATGTTATTTATTTTCTTTTAAAAACACTTCGGCTTGTTGAGGAATCCAAAGATAAAATAATACTTGCGGTGGCGAAAAGTTCGTTGTCACGGTGTATGTTAAAAGAAACATTCCTTTTTTCATTTAGTAAAACGCTTCATAGAATAAGATTCCCTTTGAATGAAATGAAATGTCAAAGGTGTTTATACAGTGTATAAAAAAATTCTTGTATTAAAACAAAATATGCCTCAATGAAAGGAGATTTAGACGAAGTCCCTTAGCTTTAGTCCGACATGACTCGATCATTCATTAATTTCCTGAATAATAAAATAAAGTTAATTTAATCTTACTTAAGTATATTTTTAAAGTTTATTGTTCCTTTTATATCACTTATTTCCATGTTATAAAAATTATGTAATCAATTAAGTTAATAATGTTCGTTTTGTCGATATTTGGTTCTTAAGTTAAAAATGGACTTCTTACAATTACATGTTGTTCATGTGGTAAAAGGTTCATTATATCCAGAATTATATTCATGAATTGGATATCATATAAATAATATATATCCAGAATATACATGTATTTATAATAGTACATAACATTTAGAGGTAAGAAATGAAATGCACCGTTCATGGAGACGGTAAGCCGTACGTACGCATGAACGCAACTTCCATTTCTATTATTTTTTTAATGGGATGAAATCACAATGATATAAAGGTACATTATAATTAGAGTATAATATAATGTATAATAATATTAACTCCATCCCTTATATGTCCCACATATGGCATTAACGATTCAAATCGCTTTGAGGGGGTGGAAGTCCGCACTTCCTAAATTGAAATTATCACGTTTATCCATTATGGAAACCATAAAGGTATGCCCAAAATGAAAAATACAGAAGCATAAGGAAAACATAAAAATAATATATATCATATATAAATATAGTGACACCTTAATGGCCTACATGAGAGGTGGTATAAGATAATTGAACAATCATCGTTTCGTGAGGTAGTAGTTTTCCATCCACAGAAACAGTATTTCATCCACCCATTAGATGGAGGTGTGTGTTATTGTAGCTCAAATACGTCTCATAAAAACATCCTAGTATATTGAAGATAAGGTTTTTGTTACAAATGTAATGAATAAAAAGAGTTTAGGGGGTTGGAGAAGAAAAATAAAACAAAAGGACATAAGAGAAGACATTACCTTTAAATCAGGTAACTCCCCTTGGTTTGAACCAAAAGGGTTTCTTGAAAAGAATTCTGCCTAAGGTAAGTCTTATATGATGATGAGAGGGATGTGGAGAGATAATATGAGTAGGGGTTGGAAGATCCAAGGGCTTGAGTGGTGTGGGTAAGGGGTTAGAGGTGGGGGCCTTTTATAAGAGGGAGGAGGGGCACTCTTGGAAAGTCATGAAATGCTACTTTATTAGGAAATGCATTTAGGATTTTAAAGGTCCCACAACGAAATATTTCGAGGATAAGGGGATAATGGTTTTAAATCCACCCATCCAATATGTTTTTGACAAGTTTATGTCTTATATTTTACCTTATGTTTTCATTTTATTTAAATCGTTCATTAATGAGGTAATCGCTGCATCATTATGGTGTCAAAAAATAAATTTATTTATTTAATCTCTACAAATTATGAAAAAAACCATGATTTTGGAAATATTTTTAGCTTTCCAATGACTATTTATATTCTAATAGATAATTTACAAAAACAAAACTAAATTTTTTTTACTTAGGTGATACATAATTTCGTTATACTTTCCTTTAAAAAAATAATATAATAAAGGGGTGTCTACAAGTTGAGGGAAGGGGAACACTGCATATTTGTTGATGAATGATGCAGCAAACCCTATGAAAAAGCCTGATGGATCAGCTTCCTGGAACCTTTTCTCCTGTGATTCAAAGTATGAATCTTCTTCTCTCAGCAAAAGGATTAAAAAAATGGGTCGATTGCATTTATCGAAGCAAACCCGAAGATATTGGAAGATCGACTAGAAGAATGCTGATTTTCCCTTCTTTCCAGACTATCTGGAACTCGAAATTATGCACCTGCAAGGGCTGAGGATGTGTTATTACGACTCTCTCAGAGTGGGGGATTTACGGAATGGCATCTAATTTCTATTAGAAGAGGTACCTTTCACATTGTTTTACCTTCAAAAGAAAGGCAGAATGTAGCCTGGAGCTTCGGACCAGTGTCGATGAAACCTGGATATATCATGGTTCAACAATGGGATCCTCTATCAAGTCCTCTGGAAATCATGAACTCTTTTACCCAGACTTGTGTCTGGATCAGAGGCTTAAACTGGTTTTTTTTGGAATCCATCTGTTCTGGTGGAAGTTGCCTCTGCCAATGGTTGTCCGATTGAAGTAGACAAAGAAACTGAACATCCGAGGTATGACCATTTTTCTCGTGTCCTTGTTGAAATTGATTTGGAAAATGTGCTGATAGATACCGTATTTCTGGTTGCTAGTGAAATCAAGCTGGAACTCTCAATCCAGTATGAGTGGTTGCCTAGTTTTTGTAAGCCTTGCCTACGCATTGGTCATGCTCCTGCTAAATTCTGTCAGAATTTAAAATGTTCCCTATGTATATCACTTGGTAACTCCCATGATCAGTGTAAGAGGAAAGGTGCAGATGGAGGTAAAAATGGCCTCAAAACAAAGGATCCTCTCAAGGCAAATCCAACTTTTGCTGAAGCTATTCAGAATGGTTTGCAAAAGGCTGATGAGGCAAAACATGCTACTGCTGATGTGGCTATAGAGACTGCTAAAACTTTGGGGGAGGTGACATCTGGAATCAATGGTGAGATGGGAATTATGAATATGTCATGGGATGATGTTGCTGAGGATGAAGAGAATCATTCAGAACATGATATTTATGTTCAAGAAAATCTTAATCATAAGTTTGATCGTGTTTAAATTCCCCCTATTTGTGGTAAGGGGAAGATGAAGATTATTGATGATTAAGGTTTGCAAATGGTGCTGCACAAGAAACTAAGGACCTGCTCAATTTCTCATGAAAATCCGCAGGCAGATAATGTGGTGGAGGATGATTCTTTGTTGGATAAGATGGGAATTCAGGAAGGTACAACTGAGATTACTATTGAATCTGCTAGATTTCAAATTTCTCAAGGGGAGGACTGTTTGCATGAGGCAGAGCCCCCTGATTATGTCAACCAGGTTAGTAAAGGGATACTGGAGAAACAATGAAATCAAGAATTTTTAATTGCTACTGAATCTGTTAACTAACAAGGAGATCCATGGGAGGACTGTCTCCACAAGACATATTCCACCCTGGATAATGTGGAGCAAGATAATTTAGGAAATTTGGAGTTGGACCCTTCAGCGGTGGTGGAATAAAAGATAGTGGATTCAGTGGCTGTGCGTAAACTAGCTGCTAATTTCTTCTCCATGTTAGAGAACAATAAAAATCCTGAATTTGATTTACTTAATTTAGATGGTTTTAAGAGTGCAGGATGAAATAATTGAAGTCCCAATGGGATATCTGATGCTGAGGATGGTGTAGCTGATGCCTTGGCCAGAGATGTGCAGGTCACAAAAGGGATGCAAGCAGGGCCCCATGAATCGAAGGAGCAGCAATCCACTGTTCTTCAGGATGCAATACCTGAAGATACAATGCATGGGGACTCATCTTCTAAGATTCCTATGATGGGTAATCAAATGGGGTAGGTCGACATACTACTGATTGGGGTGGAGCTAGTGGTCATGGTCGGCCTCGAAAAATGTAACTTCTGGATGTGCTCTTGTGTTTTGTTTAATATGTGGTTTACTGCATGTAAACGTCTCCTAAACTCTTGTGCACAGTATCGATTTTCTTTTGAATAAAATTTGTAGCCATGGGTCCTACACCCTTGGATGAACCTTCTTGGTATTCTATACATCATGGGATTCATTTAATTCTTGTAGACCCAAAGCTAAATCTAGAATTTGGAAGCCAAAAACCAGTTCACAATTTGGGCTTCCAAAACAGTTCACAGATCTAGAGATAATTTAGGCTGGGAATAGGAATCCTGATTGGACAAACTAATTGTGCTTCCAATTGGTTTGGAGATTAAAAATAAATTTATTAATAATTTTCACGAAGGCTTCCATGCGTGAATCAACCATTTTCAAGGCCATTAATGCATGGAAATATGAGGACATAGAATATGGCGAGTCTTCCGATGTAGGATAAATTAGAAGAGTAAAACAAAAATAATAGTCTCTATACATGTCCAAATACTCTAAATTTTTAGTAGAGATGAAAATTACATTTAGGAAAAACTTTTATGAAGACATCGTTTCCTAATTCATAAATTTAATGGGGCTAACACACGGAAACTATTGAAGGAAAATTGTAACCAATAAATGGAGAAGATCCCCTCTTTAACAAATAATTATAATCCATCTCATACCATAACTCAAGCATTGAGGATGATATATCCACCAAATATCCATGATTCGCCATCTTCCCCCCCCCCCAATTATTCTTCTTATTAATTTTTTTAGTTTTCTTTATATTTTTTAGTTTTGAATTAAAATTAAAATTTATAAAAAATCAAATATTTATTTTAATTTTTTTTCAAATAATTTAATCCCATTCTCTAATTCTTCTTATTTTTAATTTTTTTATAATTATCATAATTAATATCATTAATAATAATAATATTATTATATTTATATTTATTTTATTTATTTTAACATTATTATTTTGAAATTTATTTTTCTTTTCAAATTTTATTTCTTATCTTATTCTTATTAAAAAATAACTTATTATATTTATTATTATTATTATTGTGGTTCTTGTTATTAATTTTTAACATTCTTTATATATTATATAAATTTATTAATTATTTTTAATTATTTCTTTTCTTTTATTCTCCCTCTCTCTCATCTGAATTATATTTTACATTAATATTTTTTTTCTCATCACCGTTCTTGTTAAATTTTATTTTTTTGTATTTTATTATATTTCTTATTCTTATCTTCCACACACTCCACTAACTGATCTATTAGTCTCAGAAACGACAGGCTGCCCTGAGGCTTAGCTCAGGAGTGAGGAAATATGTTCATGAATTTTATTTAATGTTTATTTTAGTTTTATAGATATAATTGAGTAGCATGCAAGGGTGATTAGAATTTCCCCAATGTGGTGACTGTCCCTAAGGACATGAAACTCAATATATCTCTATTTGTTTATTTAATAAATTTTCCATCTCCCCATTGGTTATTTCTTCATAGATTGCAGTTGAGCTAATTAACGGAAGAAACAACATAGATATAGTTGGGTCAATGAATCATGAACCTCTAATTCCAAAGAGTTTCATCAGCCATGATTAAAAGAGGAGGTGGAATTGAGAGTGTTTAAGAATTAGGTAATATTCCACAATTTCTAAAAAATAATAGGAGTTCAAACTTGATATTTCAAGTTTTGATTATCAAACTGAAATGAAATATATAAAGGAAAATAATTATTAAATCCACAACCCAACCTAAGACCATGTTCTTTCATTACATAACTCATTATGCCTAGTTTTTATGTTAGTTTAAATTAGAAATTATTATATTGAATGTCATTAATCAAAAAACCAAACAATATTGTCATTATATTGATTTAATGATTAAAAGAAAAAAAGATAACTTTGGTGGTTTAGGAGACGAAAGTGAATAAACTGAAAAGATACTCAAGTGAGATGACCCTGGTCTTCCACTGTGTTGTATTAGGAAAAATATCATTTTGATTTTTCCATGCCCCACGACAAGCTTACGTCATTGATCCTTATATATTTTGGCCCTTTTAAAATCCATGATCATCTGGGTAAGGGATATAATCTTCTTTCACTTCCACTAAACATCTCATAAGTCTGGTGTGTTCTAGGTATCACTTATTAAGAAGTACATAACTATCCATTAAAACGTAATTAACCTAGATATAGCACAACTGGAATATGATTTCTGTTATATAGAATAACCAACAGAAATCATAGATCATATAGAAAAAGATATATAAAATAGGACCACTCACCAAGTTAAATTTCCTTGTATAAATTATAAGTTTGTGGAAGCAACCTGGGATTCCAAAGATATAGTGATATAGAAATAAACTCATTTTTTATATCATTTTAATGAAATTTAGAGGGAAATTTAATTTTAATGGGGTAGAATTTTTCCCCATATGATATTAATCTTTATTTTTCATTTCAATAAATATTGTGTTCAGTATATTATTCCACATGAAACAATAAACATAAATGAATATTTATTAATTTTATTATGATAAAATATTATAATTTAGTATAAACATTAATACATTATGATAATTTAATTTGAAACATCATTAATAATGGTACAAGTACAATTACTTCCAAAGTAAATAAAAACCCTTGGACAATAAAATATTTATCCATAGTGTTTTCGATGAAGAACATAACCTCAATGGAAACTATGGAAATACTGAATGGAATTAAAAATATAATTGATTTTTTTAGAGATATGTAGATGAATAGGATGAATGATTCTATGAATTTTTATAAGACTAAATATTGGAATTAAATCTAACCATTATATATATGGTTTTTGGAAATATGGTCATTGAATATTTGGTCATAGGATATGTAATATCTTTTTTTTACAATGAGAATAAAATTCCTCTTATTTTTTAAATTATAAATTTAATATGTGAATAAAATGATTTATTATTGAAAAATAACTTAAAATGTGTTAAATTATTTTTTAGAAGGGTAAAATTACAAATAAAACTTTGTAAAATTGATTTGAACATATTTTAGAATAAGACACTGAGTTACTGTGATATTCCAAGGACTATATGCCTCGATGAATATAGAATAAATATATTAATTATATTATGTTAAGCACGCACAATTTATTAAAAATAATTTAATATATCTCAAATGGTGTGTCGTATGAAAAATTCAAGACCACCAATATGTTCGAAAAAATGGTTTTACCATAGGCAAGGTATAACTTTTAAGAGTGTTGGCTGTTTTAGAATATCACATGAGAAAAAATGAATTTATATATTTAATTAATTAATTAATTTGTTTCTTAAATAATAAATAAATAATCTCCCAAATGGTGTGTTGTATAACAGATCTCAGACCTCTACGGGGTCTGTAACATGGATTTTCACTAGGTAGGACATAATTTTTAATTTTTATGATGATAGATCACATCGCACTTAAGAGTAATAATAATTATATTATTGTAGTTGTTTTTGTTAAAGAAATTTAAATTAAAATTACATGTGTAATTGTTTTCATTGAATTATTGAGTGACTTGTTTTCATGTGTGAATATTTATTGGTGATCAAAGTAATAATGGTGAAATTATTACTCTGGATAAATAAAGTTAATTTTGTGGTTAATAAAAACAATTTATTAAGTACTTGTTTTTTAATGGAAGTCATATTTAATTTTTTAATGATATAAATGGTATGTGATATTTAATAATAATAATAAATATTTTTGTTTTATGATGATGATTATTATTATTATTAATATATGGGATAATTTCTATGAATGTAAAAATTAAAATTTATGTATTTGTATATATTTTAAGTATAAATTTATATATTTGTGTGTAAATATATAAGTTTAGATGAATATTTAATTTATTTAATGGATTATTAAATTTATTTAAATGGAAAATATTGAAATGAATACCTATAGAACCACATAGGTGATGCTTGAATTAATAGAGAAAAATAAAATATGTTATTTAATAAATGAATGAGTAAATTTTATGAAATAAAAAAATTGTAAATAAATGTAATTGATGTAAGACACCATGAGGAAGTTGCACTAGAAAATAGGGGAGAAATTTTAAAGTGTATACCTATATTGGTTGAGGTTAGAGAATAAATTGATAATGGTAGTTTCAAAATAATATATATATATATATATATATATTTGAGGAGCAGTGCATTTGGAGAGGAATTCCACTCATCCCCACACCTCTCACTCTCTCCCCCTCATCTATACTTTATTTTTATTTTTATTATTTTATTTATTTCTCCAACATCAATCTTCAATATATTATTCGATATTGACAGAATTTAAATGTTTTTTTCCGCACCATTGGGTTTATATTTGTGAGAATGACCTAAATCCAGAGTTTCTTTTTGAATGATGCAATGTATGTTCAATCGGAGTTTTCATTTTTTATTGAAAATTATCAAACTATAATTATTAAATTTTAACAAATACAATTTTGGAAAATTATCAAATGATAATTGCACAAGTTTTAGCCAAGATAATTATAGAAATTTTCAACAGATAATTTTAAAATTTTAACAATTATAATTGTGGAAAATTATCAAATAATAATTTTGTTTTTTGACAGAATATAATTTTCAAGAACTATCAAATTATAATTACAACAAACTATAAAAGGATTATCGAGTAAGATTATTAGAAGATAATATTATAGATTTATAAAATGATAATAACAAATTATTATATTATAATTAAAAAAGGATGATTTAGTGGCTTTATTAGAGAATAATTATATAGGAAAACCACATGTGTTCTTGAAATAATTTAGAGATATGAACTATCGAGCATGGTTTTGTATTTATTCTTGAAGATAATATTGTGAGTACAAGCATTGGTCAAAGACAAAAACTTAGAATTTATCCAGGATATTTAATGTTTCATCGCAAGTTATATATTATTTCATTTTTAAATAAAATAGAATTTTGGGTTTTTGGGACCCTTGACATACCTCGAACATCGACACGCCGACCAATTAATACTTAGATGTGTCGCCTTGAAAATAATAAAAATATGAAGAGGTTTTTCTAAATTTTTTTCTAGGATGTTCCTCCCTATTTTTTCCATATATATATAATGTTATCATGATGTGATGTTTATGTTTGACTAACCCATGTTTGTGATGAATTGCAAGGGCGTTTTTGAGTAGTCATGGGAGTACTTGTTTGTGTGTGATTATCCTAACTTTGATCTTGGTGTGACTTATCGTTCCTTTCTATGACACATGTTTTTGTGTTATCATAGCATATGGAATTGCATTGTATGAATCAAGATACTCAGGTGGAGCACTGAGGTTGGGAGTTATATAGCTCAGTGTGAAGCTACCCAACCTAATGTAGTCATAATATCTTTAATGGAAGATGTGGCTAACCAACACAGGTGAATGCATAGTAGCTAGCTATAAGATACTGTTCAATGCTTCCTACGAACTTGGGTTGTGGGTGTTTTAAAAGGTTAAGTAGGTCAGGGATTCAAAACTGGATGATACCAGTTGTTACATCCAACATAATTGGCCTATGGGTGTGTTATAAGGTTAAGTGACTTGAGGATGAATATATGATAGATACTTATCCTTTCTTTCTAAGGACTTGGGTCATTAGTGTTTTAAAATATTAAGTGGGTCTGGTATATATAGTTGATAGATATAGAACATTTTTCCTTTGGAATTTGGGGTGTTGGTGTTTTAAAAGGTTAGGAAGGCAGGGGATCTACTTTAGAGAATGTGATGTGTTCCTTTAACTACCAAAAATGGGGTGGGGTGAGCCTTTTTGCCTCAATAGAGATATGTAACTTATTGACATTCTTATCATCAATGATCAGAAGCATGTGGGTTTGGGGTTCGTGGTGTCCTGGTCCGTGCATGATGAATCTGCACATGTATTTTTATAGAGAATTTAATTATTTAATGATATTAATTGTTATATATATATATATTCACTTATGTTAAGGACGTATTGGGGGTGTCCTGTCGAGTCTTGTACTCACACCCTACTATTGAATTTCATAGCGCGTTTTGATTTTGTGACTAGAAATCTGGTGAAGGGAAGGGTCTCTATAGAGGGCATTTGAGTGACAGAGATTGGAGATGTATTTGACAAGGACAGACACCGAAATACCCTACAGATGGTTTTTTATTAACTTTTATCTTCAATTTTTCTACAACTTTATACTATAGAAAGACCTACAAATTTGGGAGCTCTTATTTTAATTTCATTATTATATTTACTCATTTACAATGATTTTTTATTATTTTTTATTCATTATTATCTATATTATGACATGGTATAGAGGGTATAGTCTCCCCAAGGTTTTACTTGAGACCATCGCAGCTAGTCGGCAGCCTCTTCTGTAAGGGGAGGAACATTTGTGTTCATGTAGCATTCTTGATCGGATCTGATGGTTTGGCTATGTATGTTACATAATATAAATGTATTTAATAGGTATATTGATGTTTTTTAATTTTCAGTAACAAATTGAAAATAATATAATTCAAAATTCTTGAATAAAAAAAAGATAATATTATATTAAAATAAATTTTTAAAAAAAAATTTATGTAATATATTATTATAATTTTTTGATTTTAGGTGTTTAAAAAATAAAGAAATATTTAAATACTAATTAATTGATAAGATTAAAGGTTCAGATAATTAGTAATTTATTTGAAATGGATATGGTTAAAATATTTTTTTGTTAAAAATGATATTTTACAAAGAAAATCCTTTTAAGTACTACGTATTTTTATTATAATAAATAAAATAGATCAATTTTAAAAGATAAATATAATTTAATATTTTATTGTATAAAAAATATTTTAATATTAATTTTTTAATTGATATGAAATAATATTAATAACACTTAATGTTTCAAAATTCATTTTTCTATAAAAATAATTTTTCTATAAATGCTTGTTCTCAATTAAAAGTTAAACATACAAATTTATAAATTTAATAAGATTAAATGGATTTCAAATTTTTAATTATAATTTATTTATTATTTAAATATTTCATTTTCATGTTGTGTCATAAAAATAAGTTATCGATGTAAAAATTGTGTTACCACAGAAAAGATAAAAAAGGGTTAAAATGAGTTTTAAAGAATTAAAATATCCTTAAACCATAAATATAAATTGTGTGGGTAAGGTAATTAAATACCTCTCTCTATTATTTTACACTTTTATCCAATTTCCTTTTAAAAATTTATCCTTATACATTAAAGAGTGAATTTTTGTGTCAATGTCACTTAAAAATCACCTACCAAAGGGCCCATCTTCTACCCCTCCCAAACCACGCGTAAAAAGCTTTTATATCTCGAGTATATATACATTTTCCATAACCTAAAGTCTTCATATATTTTTGGTGGCTTCTGGTTCTATGAATAATTCCTAAATCCAACATTCCAACTGGACCCAGTTCGAGGAGGAGTGAGTTCTTCAAGTATCTATTTTTTTCTCAAATGTTTTCAATTACTGTATAAAATATACTCTTTATATATCTTATTATCCATTATAATTATATCATATTAACATAATTATGGATCTGATAAAATATTATTACTGTTATATGACTCTATACTATTGTTCTTTCATTAGTATAACATGTTCTTGTTTGGTTTGGTTCAACAACCTACATGAACAATGTTATACCAACATCATTATTTTCACCATAAATAAGTACCAATACATTATAAATGGTAATATATTATTTTAAAAAATAAAATATATCATTAATATATATCTATAATTATGTAACAAAAAATAACATACATTACTATGTAACTCATTTTTATCAGTAAATTAATATAAAAATTTTCATCATGCATTCCATTCTTTTGAGTTATAATCCCAATTTCCATAAAATTATAATATAATAAAATATATAAATATAAAACAATTATTACACTACCTTTAATAATACATTGATGATGAACTTTGTATCAAAGAACTAGGACCGACATCGACCATTTGAAACGTGTACAAAACAATCAAAATCACTAACATCTGAAGATGAAAAAAAAATTGACTAATATTGGGGTAATTCATGATTATAATTTAATAGTATAAAGGGAGATAAATAAAAATAATGTTTTTAAATTAGTGAAAAATATTTTTATTTTTAGTAGATATAATGTTGAATAACTTTCATGGAAGTTGGGAGTAAATATAATTGTTTCATTTACAATCTCATTTTGAAATTGAGAGTATTTTTGTTTGAACATCCATATAATGAAATTATATAATCTTATATCTAAAAAATATATTTTAGTTTCCTATATTCATTATTTGTTTTTTAATGTATCCATTCCATTTAACCTCTCATTGGTTAAAAATTAAACCAAAATGGTGTTTGTAAGTAAATCTGGCATTATCTCATTTTTTAAATTGGGAATACTTCTCTTCTATGTTCGTATTCTCTCTATTATTTTATGGAAGTATATATTTATACATTAATGATTTCGTAATTCCATTTTATATTAACAATGAATTTATTTATATATAAATTCTTTCTCCCACTATATACTTCATTTATCTTTAGGAAGATTCCTCTTTATGTTTTCATGGTTTTTCAAAGTAATTTCTATTCAAATTATTATAAAATTTTTTTACTTTAAATAAACGTTATTACAACCATAAAAGTATATTTCTTTTCATTGTTTAAATTAATTTCATAATGATAATATAATTGTTTTTCATTTAGGTCAACAATATTTAATGTTTCTTATTCTTTATTAGAGATCTACCATAATGATATTATCCACTTTCTTTCTCTGGATGGTGTATGAACATGTTTTATAAAAATATTCATAAAACTCATTTATTTACACTATTTACTAAACCGATGGTTGAATTAGAAATGTTTTAATTTTTATTTTTCACATATATGTATGGTTTTTCATTATTTAATGAGTGGGTCTATAATTATATATCCCTCCAATTCATTGGGTAAACCATTATATCTCATGTGATGGTATTTATATTAAATAAGAGTGAAATCAATCCCTTATAAGACTCTATCCACTAGGTTTATGGTAATGTAGAGTAAAATAAATACATTATAGTACATTGTCCACTGTGTGATGATGGTCTTGGAAGTGATCCTCCACATAGGACATTATTTTATATGATTATTTCTGTTCAACATTGTCATAGCAATGTTATTTTATCACGACTCTTTATTATTTACTCTTGTTTCCTTTTACATTTATCTATTTTATGAAGTTATTCCAAAATACGTATTCCATGACTCGTGATTTTTTATCAACATTAAATTTTTTAGGATTCTATTCTATTTATATTATCTATATTCATTCTGTTCTCATACTCTCATGCTTATCGTATGCTAACTTATAATATTCTATTGATATCTTTTATACATACCCATAATAGGAATCAAATATCACTCTTTATTATGTTTATATTTGATGTGTCTAAAATAATATCCTTTGAGAATATTATTTATTATAGATTTTGAAAATATTTTTGAAATAATTAATATATGTATATAATTTCAAAATACACTAAACCATTAAGTTCCATAGGTTTATTTATTGTGAAATGTAATAAATATTCATGAAAAATGATGTTATATTTATATATATTGTGATCAAATTTTCTTCCATGTTGATATTGTATGTCAATTAACATGAAATACATATAAAATTAATTTATATGGAATCATTGACACCAATAGGATACTCCATGGAATAATAGTATTGATCATGATGATCCTAAATTTTAAAATTTTAAATGAAACATTTTTTAAACGATTTCTAAAGAAGAAATACATCCTTTGTGTGTATATAGAATAACTAACAATACATGGATATATTTTTTGGTAAATTATAACTTTTCATGGTGATTATGTATGATGTGAAGGACCATTATGTTGTCCCATCTTATTTTAGTACCAAAACAATTGGGTAATTATATTGATATTTATATGGTTTCATTGATAGATGATATGAAATTGATGTGGGATATAGGTGTTATAATGTAAAATTATAATGAAAAAATATATTCTATGTTGAGATCCATATTGTTAATTAAATTAAATAAGACGCCTTTATACTGTAATTTTTCATGGTATAAAATAAAAATAATTTTTGGGTGTCCGATGTTTTAAGTGGGTACACAATATGTTAGGTTGAAACATTATATTTGATAGTTTTTCATGGAAACATGAATCTTTCCCCTATAAAAAAATATTTATCATGGACAACAATATTTAATTGGTATTTGGAAGAAAGTTAATTCACCTTATCCATTAGTATGTGATAAGAATTTTGATAAGGTAATAGATATATTAATTATTTTGTAAACCATTCTCTAAATACATTAAAAATAGGTTTGAAATTGAACACTATTTATTGAATTTTGGTATTATATTGTTTTTATATGAGGTGTTTTCATGATGTCATCCATATAAAAAATCTATGTGATAATATCATTAGAATAATGTTAAATACACTATTTGTTATGTAATATTAAATTGAGGCTAGGGTGATGATTAGTATGGGGATAAGTGGAGAGTGTTCACTAGTTGAGGTGGGAAGATAGATAATACTTCCTCTAATGGTTCACACTATTTATAAGAAAGATGGAATTTCATTTTGAAAATTTCTAAATAGTATAATGGTCATAAATGGGTATTCATAAAAGATCCATAATATTATATCAATTAATGATATAAATTTAAAGGGTTAAAAATCACATAAATATGATGTTTTGATAAAAGGTATAATGTTTATGGATTTGTGATATATTTTATAAAAATTTAAGACACACAATAACAAGGTTTTTTCTTTTTTAAAGATATATATAGAAAAATTATATACCCAATAAAGTTTCTAGAAATTGGAAAATAAATTATTGATATATTATATAAATTTTATATGTTTGTCTCACTATCATTCATTGATATAATATTTCACATGATGGTGTACACTTAGTGAGAGAGATCAGACATTATTTTAATATACATTATATATTATATATAGAATACTAAACTGAAAAGGATATAATTTGACTCAAAATATCTTATCATAGTGGGAATATTTTAGGTGATATAATAACATGAAGGGATATTGTCACAATAAAAAACATTTATATAAGAAATATATACTTGATTTTTATAATAGTAATATGGTTTTTCCACACGTTGAAACTCACAGAGATGTTATTAGAAAATTGAATCCAAAAAAGGATGGTCATGGTATATTAAATGTATATAATTAATAGTTTTTGACATCATTTCAAGATCAAATTTAAGGGTTTGTTAATAAATAATAAGTCAGTTTTTAGAAACGTGTGATGGTTATCTAGAGGAATAAGTATATATCATAACTGTAACACCCCGAGATTTTATGAAAAGTATTATTTTTAATTAATGTCTTGTGTGGTACGCTACACCAAAAGGATCTTGCACAACACACATCCCTGACTTGCCTTACATTACACGCAATCGCAACCTTCCTCGATAGCGTGTGTTGTACGCAATACCGGGTTTTACTAAACAATGATATATTATTATAATATTATTATGAACTAGCCGTTATGAATAGTATTAACTAAATTTTTAATTTTATAACATTACTATTCATCTTACACATTTTCTGGAACATTGTATAAGAACAAAATAAATTTTTCGGGTATAATAAGTATTTTTAAAAAAATGCAGTTTTGCCACCTTTTGATGGCGCACCCACATTAAATCTAGTTTTTGACATGTTTATAAGTTCAAATTGACAAGATAAAATTATTCTTTTGAATCAAGAAAAAAATAATTTACATTGGATAAAATTTTCTTATTATTCTGGTAACTTTCATATTTTAATGAATAGTAAAAACACACTATATTTTAATTAAAAACAACTTTTTTCATCACAATAATTTATATGGTTAAATTATAATATTGAATAGTTTTAATGTATATATGGAATATATTTTTACCATTTAAAATAATGTATGTCATTAGCATTAATTTTACATTAAATTCGTAGGTTAAATCAATTAAATCTTTTGCAATGTTTTAAAGAAAAACCCATTTTCTGTTTTTGTTATGTATTAAGTATTCCGCAATAGTAATGTAGTTTCCATGTACGTTAAGCTTCGGGTCTCTACAGTTGGTATTAGAGGAAAGGTTTAGTCAACCTTTGGAAACTAGGATGTGAAAACATTAGTGAGATCCCTAGAGATATTTCTAAGGTATGTCTAGGGATGTCCCTAAGGATAAGTATACGTATAGGATATAGTCCTAGAACTATAGTAACGATATTGATGTTACTCCCCATTTATTAGGATTTTTGCCTCTCACACTATTCTTTTTGGGTTTTAGAAAATGGCTGGAAACAAGATGATTCACGATAATTGAGGATATGCTGGACAATGGAATGATATTCATCATGAGAATCCAAATGAAATGGGATTTGGAAGTCCAAGCATCATTATTATGCCGAATCTGCAATCTCATAATATGATCAATAAAGTAAAATTTGGTAAGTTTCCTGACTCGGCTAATAAGAGAAAGATGGAGTTTCATGATGATCATAGAGGAAATAAAGTTCAATTTCACCTATGTAAATCACGTGGGAAGAGGCATCAAGGAGAATGTTTCAAAGGAACTAGAAGATGCTTTGGGTGTGGAAAATAAGGACACAAAGCTAGTAAGTGAAAAGGAAAAGGTTCAGTTAACACTAGGGATGAGGATAATGGTATTTCTACGACATCAACAATGGTTATATGCTTTAAATGTGGAATGTACGAGCATTATGCAAACCAATGCCCTAAGGGAAAGTCTCATGAAGAGAATCAGTATGGTTGTATGGGTAGTATTTATGTTGATGATGATGAAGTGACTACAAATGATATGTGAGATGAAAGAATTTTTGAAGCTCGGTCAATGGTTTAAGAATGTAGTGGAATGATTACATTTTTATCATGTGTAATGTTGTATAAGTAATCTCCTGGTAATATGGAATAATGAGACATCTAAGGATTGTTACAGTGTTGTATTTTCTTGAGTTTTGAAAGTGTATGATTAATGGTACAATTATCCATGAAAGGTTATTCAGATATTTTTGGAATGTAGATGATATGCGCATAATGAAGGGATAAGGAGAAAATTAAATGTTTGATAGTATTCATGAGCTCGTGACTGATATAAGGAGAAGGTTATATCATGGTTTGAGTATATAGAATTTTTGGATTTCGGTATGTGAAAAGAGTTAAATTTTGACAGCATTCATGTTTTTACCAAGGTTTAATGGGTATTCATTTTTTAAGAGAATACATGATTGGAATTTGACCAACAAGATATGTGGGGGATAAATGATGGTATTCACATGCTTGGTTGGTGACATTTCAAGTAAACATTTTCTTTATACCATGAGCTTGGACCGAAGTATTTTAGATAAGCTTAAAGAATGGAATTGATTATGTTGGACATAAGTTAGTATTGTTTAATGATAGAACTTTTTTTTGATATTATTGATGGGATGTTATAGTAATATAGATTTAGAAAAAGGAAAACCTGCAGGACGGGCGACAGCCCATCGCGTCGGACAAGACTGTGGGAATCGAACCCACAACCTTAGTGCGACTGGCCTTTAACGCCTACCACTGGCCTACAGGAAGTCCCTGGTTAGTAGAAACTAGTATTATTTTATTAAGTGGTATGATATATGAAGTATAAGTTCATTTTTTGGAACCATATACGATTAATCTAACCATAAGATGGACTTATAACTTTTGCTAACATTTTTTTTGAAAGAGATTGAATGACCCATAATTGTATCACATGATCTTCTAACACATCACGAATAACAAATTCAACTTCATTTCTTTAAGGGATGAAGTGGAAATTGTTCAATTCACGAACAATAGTGAGATTGTACCAAAATAATACAAGTATTTATTTTAATTCATCAACTTTAGGGAAATGATCTTGAAAAACAAATTTTTTTTGTCCTAGTTCTCTTATATCCGATGAATCAGATGGTACCATAGGTCATCACAAATTTAGGGCTTTGTGATTGTTGGCTTTTTCATAGCCATGTTCTCTACCACTCTCCATCAGAACTTGATGGTTAGATTTTTCTTCAATATCCATATTTTCACCTATGTTCTTCTACGTGGAAACCCAGTGATGAGTTAATTTGGTTAACCTTTACATTTCATACTTTAGTTTTTAAAGCCAAATTTTGGTATTCTTTTTTTTACGATGTGGATTTCTATTAAAAAACACTTTCGAGTAGTAATCCATTTATAACCCCGACGAATTTCGAGGGCGAAATTCATTTTAAGGGGGGTAGAATGTAACACCCCGAGATTTTATGAAAAGTATTATTTTTAATTATTGTCTTTTGGTGTACGCTACACCAAAAGGATCTTGCACAACACGCATCCCTGACTTGCCTTGCATTACACGCAATCACAAGATTCCTCGATAGCGTGTGTTGTACGCAATACTGGGTTTTACTAAACAATGATATATTATTATAATATTACTATGAACTAGCCGTTATGAATAGTATTAACAAAATTTTGAATTTTATAACATTAATATTCATCTTACACATTTTCTAGAACATGGTATAAGAACAAAATAAATTTTTCGGGTAAAATAAGTATTTTTCAGAAAATGCAGTTTTGCCGCCTTTTCATGGCGCACCCACATTAAATCTACTTTTTGACAGGTTTATAAGTTCAATTTGACAAAATAAAATTCTTCTTTGGAATCATGAAATAAAAATTTACATTGGATAAAATTTTCATATTATTCTGGTAACTTTCATATTTTGATGAATAGTAAAAACACGCTATATTTTAATTAAAAACAACTTTTTTCATCACAATAATTTATATGGTTAAATTATAATATTGAATGGTTTTAAAGTATAAATAGAATATAATTTTACCATTTAAAATAATGTATGTCATTAGCATTAATTGTACATTAAATTCATAGGTTAAATCAATTCAATCTTTTGCAATGTTTTAAAGAAAACCCCGTTTTCTTTCGACAACGGGATTAATTTTAATTTAATTTCTGCAACTTTTGTGTATTGAATTTGGAAAAATGGATTCCATATTTGGAATCAGTGGGTCCAAATTATGAAAATAAGCTACTTTTTTTTGGAATTATGAATAGTAACTATGGTAAATTTTATTTACCATAGTTAATGATAATCGGGTAATTAAGGGTAAATATAATATTATAAAATTACCCTAACACATGACAAAATTCTATTTGATGGCTAAAAGTATACCCATATAACCTAAGGGTCGGATTAGATTCATTTTATGGACTTTTGACCATGAAAATAATTTAATTATTATTAAAACCAAAGAAAGTAACAACATGTCACTCTCTTAAATCTTATAAGTATAATAATTTTAATTTAGTGATAAACATCATAAAACATCGAACCTGAATAGTCTCCAGAAAGCTAATAAAATTATCTACATCATGATAATTTATTTATATTTTTTAAGGATTAAATAATTGTCATTAATGGAGATACATTAATGATATAGAAATTATTTATTAAGTGGGAAATAAGTAATATAGTTTTTATTGAAACAATAATACCCATTAAAAGGAACAAAAACCTGACCAAAACTTATTTGTCATGTAACTATAAACTACAATCATCCAATGGTCGAATATTTGACCATTTTGAGTCTTATACAAGCAATTATGACACTTATATTATTTTATTTTAAATGATGCCAAAGTTGTCACCTTCATAATTTAATAAATATAACAATTTAAATATTGTGATTTTAAGATGCTAAATTCGAGTAAAAGTATTATTGTGAAGGTTAATAGATTTATATCCATAATAGGTTTTATTTTTAAATTTTTATGCAAAAATCAGTATATTAAATAATTATACAAAAATGTTGTAGTAATTATTTTATTATGAGATAAACCAAATAAATGGTTTTAAAAATAATAAACTAAATATTATATGAACTATTTAATGTGATCCACTAATTTTATAGAAATATATGACCTTTTATGAATCTATTCAAGCTTTTAGTTTGAACATATCTTCTGTATATATTTTATTTAAATTCAAATAAATGAATAGTGTCAAAATTGACAATATTGTTATTTTATAAAAATAACATATTATAAAATTGTTTAAAAATCAGAAAAATATTTAAAAATTATAAATTTAAATTTATATGGTGTATAAGGTTATTAAGTAAACTATTATGGAGAATTCACAACAAATAAGTAATTATTTGTTATAATTTAAAATTTAGAATTTTATTACCAAAAATAAACTTAAATAGATTAAATAAGGATAAATCAAAATTATAAGGTTTAAAATAAGCTCCTAACATGACTAAATTTGATTGGATGATGATATTAAAACCCTATCGCATCTAAACTTAGAATATGAGAAATTTTTTGGAGGTGTTTAAGTGGGGTTAGATTTATTATAAATTAATATTTTTAAGAATTCCAAAGGTGCCCCTCTCCTCCCTTATAATAGGGTACCTACTCCGTCTCCTCCTCACACCAATTTGACCCTTCATGCTCGGCCAAACCCTGCGAAATTATCTTCTCAACATCCCTAGAAACATCTTAGTAGTTCTGGTCTACTTTAAAGACCAATCTTAGTGCCCTAAGAGGAGGTTTCAAAGAGGCGTATCGAAGACGAGGTAATTTCTTCTCCCGATTCATTCAAGCTTCTTTCTTCTTCAACTTCTTCTTATTTAGTTGTTTAATTATAAAGTAATAGAATCAGTATCACTAATATATGGATTTGTTATTATAAAAATTAAACAACCCCATTTCACCTTCTATCCATCATATAGAAAACAAAATCACCACGCATGCGTACGTACGGAATACCGTCTCCACGCCGTGGTGTAATCTATTTTTCCACCAACACCTTACATGGATGGGTATAATTGTGTAAATAATAACTATACATAGTTATTATAACATCATACTGATTATGATATATTGTATCATCCACTCCAATTCAATTCAATAATTATGGGAACGATATCATCGCTCGTGCATACGTACGGACTACCGTCTCCACGACGCGATGAGATTCATTCTCCATGTTAACCATTTAAGAATGATTATAAAGTATATATAAGATATAATAATGAAATATATGACATTATAAAGCTACTGGATTTATGTATATATGTATGTCATCTACTTAATTCCATTCAACTCAATAAGGAAACGAAAACAGCGTTCATGCGTACGTACGGCCTACCGTCTCCATGAACGGTGTATTTCTTTCCATTTATCGATATATTATATATATGTATATTCTGAATATATATTATATATAAATCTTTTTTTATATTCTGGAATTATGTAATCGTGATCTATGTAATCATATGAATAATTACAAGTCAAAACACGGACGACAAATGAAACGATTTTACCCAAAACACTCTTTAAAATGGAATTTACAAAAGAACAGGTAATATAAAGTCATAAGTGAACCATATATGATATAATAACAATTAATATGATTATATAATATGTCAATGACATTATTTAAATCATTATACAAGAGGTTTGGATACATACGAAGCATATCAGACACAAGGTAAGGGATAATTTTGCAAATCTCATTTTTATCCGAGATTGCTTATTTGTATGTATTTACTGGGGTTATTTCTATCATCCATGTCCATGATTTATAAAAGTGTTTTCATGTATGATTAATGTCCTTTTTACCCATTTTTTACTTTTACTACATGGAATGTAAGGAATCTTTCTTTTGTTTACGTTACGAGGTACTTTTTGACTTTTCCGACAAAAGTACGAAGTGAATGTTATTTTTATCATATACGGCGTGAACGGATTTTTACGGTTTCATAATGCCTCATTTTCATGAATCTTACTCTACATGATTTTATGACAATTTTCAACAAAATAATTTTATTTTAAAAATTCATGGCATTTTTTGAAAAGAAAATGATTTTGACGAAGAAAGGATATTTCCCTCAAGAATTCATTTCAAATGTTTTATCAAAACCATTTTCCATATAAGATGAAATTATTTGATATGTGTATGTTTCAAGTTTAATGTCTCTATGATTTACATGGTTCACTTTTTATGACGAAATTTCTATTTGTTTGATATGGATTATGAAATTATGGGATGATGTTTATGAAACCCATTTTATTCTTTGGGTTATGATGAATGTTTTAAGTTTATTTTGTGGCACAAGTAAGAATGATTTCACTATGAGATGGGTGGTAACTATATCTCCATCCAATGAATTGGGTTAAGATTTATATCTCATGAGATAGACATGGCTGGAATGGCAATTTAAACCGGTTCAGTAATATAGGACTGGAACGAGGAGTGAACTCGATTCAGAAAGGGACTTTGTCCACTAAGATGGTCTTGGCAGCAATGCCTTGGCTAATATTGAAATCATATCATGTGCTTAATGGTTGCCACAATTACATGTTTCAATCCCATGCTATTTTATCATTCTTAATGTTTCTTTATGATCTATGCCTTACGTACTTCCATGTTTTATGTCATTGCTCAAGATTTTGATGTTTAAACATTATGTTCATGTTTTTAAGTTCAAATGTTTATGGTATGTTTTATTTTATCCATGTTTACCCTTACTGAGCATTTGAGCTCACCCATTTTATCTTTTCTTTTCCCCAGGATATAAAGAAAGGTTTTATGTATGAAAAAAGGGGAAGATCTTTATGGGAGATGATGAAGATCTTTCACCATGATTATAAGATTACGTTCCATGTTTCCAAAGACACTAAACTATTATGGTCCTTGTGTGTCTGTTTATGTTATGTATTAAGTATTCCGCAAATGTAATGTAATGTCCATGTATGTTAAGCTTCGGGTCTCTACAATAACATCCCCAACCTGGTCATCCTGAATAGCTTCAAGCTAGGTGTTTCACATGACTATATGCATGCCTTCCAATATGTTGGAATCTACTAACAAACAATAAGGTTTCATCGTTTCATTGAGAGACTATACCCAATATTAGATACCATAAATAATAATGGAAATAAATATAATCATCATCCTCTATAAATAGAACTATAAGGAAACTTCAGTGATAAACTAACCATGATTTCATACAAAGAATATAAACATATAAAGATCACCTGATTGGACAAACATGTATAAAATTGATTCAAAATATAAAACAATATGGGAAACTTATGAAAAATATGGTTCTAAGACTCCACCTAATCAAGTATCTCAATTTTACCATGCATCCCACTTATCCATATGCTTCTTCCCTTAAATGAATCCCTATTCATGAAATATACACATCCATTAAGGTTCTCTAGTAGTACATGAGGAATAATAATTATTATTCCACCACCGATGGATCCACTAAATAAATCCTATAATATATGGGCACAAGCACAATATGGTATGAAAAAAATATATTCATAACCAGGAACTCATCATATCATGGAATGGTCCATATCCATTCTAATGAATAACCATGCCTATTTTAACTAATATTAGATGGTTAACCCCATTATATGATAATAAGAAAGAATATGAATGGGTTATCAACTATAAACCAATTGGTGATGGTGAATAGATTATAACCATCAAGAAAGAGTCTAAGTGAATGGGTAATCACCATTTTTAAAATAATTTAGGTGAACATGTTATGACAATGACATATCATAATAACGGTTAATTGGTTATCACTATAGTATACCATAAATAATAGTGAACGAGTTACTATTATAATCAATATAATGGTAGATTGGTCATCACCCTCATCAATAATAACTATAATGGATTATATCTATAAAATAAACTATAGGGGTGAACATGTTATCACCATTATAAAGGTAATATTGGTGAATGGATTATCACAACACTAATAACAACCATTAGTGAATGGGTTTTCACTATAAAGATAATCAATAACATGGTAAATATGTTATCACCATAGGACTAACCAATGATAATGTGTTTAATGGGTTATCACTATAAGTATATATATAATAATGGTAAATGGGTTATCACCATCCGAATAAATAATAACGAGGTTTATGGGTATTCAACAATAACATGAACATAAGATTGGGTGGTTGGATAATCACCAATAATATAAAAAAACTAAATGTTGAATGAATAATCACTATAAAACATGAGTAATATCATAACATAAATAACCATTGTGAACAAACTATGACCTTAGGAATTGATCTAAAAAACCGAATACTCACTAGGCTACCATATCCCATGGTGTTATACACTTATATTACATATGTCATGTCCATCCACCCATTTTATAGTTTTAGATCCTAAAAAATTTCCTATCTCACATGACACACGTCAAACTGGGGAATCATTACACCAGACTCTTTTTAAGACTAATTAACCACCTTATAATATTTATGAGATATTCTCTTAATCAAGGATCTCATAAAAAACCTCAAAAGTATCCCTAAATCAATTTATAATAAAGGAAAACCCTCTTAGGTTCCATCTTTTTGGTCAGCCACTAATTTAAAAGGTAGCATGGTCATCAGTGATCATAGGTCAAATCACAGGGTTTAAATAACTCATCAAGTGTTATATTGTCCATATTTATAACTCAAGAATCAGGGAAACCACTTCCTTCGGTTATAATTTGTTATTAATGTCTTTCCTACAACCACATATCATTTGAAACATTTTATGGATAAAAAATGGTGGATGAATAAAGGGACTTCAAAACATATACTTGTAGATTCCCAACTGTCATTTATATTTATTTGATTTATCCTCAATTAGGATAAATCCCTAATTAATACAAAAACCCTAATGATTTTAATTTAGAAAAAAATAGTAATAATGTTGAGAAAAAAAACCATGACTAGTACTTCATGGATAATTTTCAATTATTCTATGTGACTAGTGTAACTAAATGGAGTTAATTTTTCTATTGATCAAAGGAGATAGAAGAATAAACCCCAATGAAAGAGGGCGGTTGGGATTTTTGAGAGCAGAAGGAGATAAAATTTGAAATAAAGGAGGATGAATAAAATGTACCAAACTTTTACACCTTTAAATGTGATGGGTTGGGATCCAACCATAGATTTTATTGTCCAATACGGTCCTCATGAAAACCACCAAACCCCTATTAGTGGGGACAATCCCTACTACCTATACCACCAGAATTTTAGTATCCTCACACTATGATTCCATTAGAAATATGAAATTTTTCAATATTTGTTTCACCTGGCATGGTTCCCCAAATTTCATTCTTAAGCCTCTTATAGACATTTCTTTATTAATAATAGGTCATAATTCAAGTGAAATAAAAATAAATTCATAAAATGAATTATTTCAGTCATTAAAAAATCTACACCAAAAATATTATCATCATATAGAAGTGTCATCAAGCCTCTATAGAAAAACTCTAGCCAACATGTTTTTATTTCCTCCTCCAGCTCCGATATCTCTTCGTTGATTTTTTTATACATTAATTATACACAAACTAGAGGTTATATCTTACATCTAGCGATATTATTTCTCTAATTCACTATGTATATGTATTTTTCCTTGAATGAAACATAATCATTTACCTTGAAATCATCGATGATGATCACCTGATATGGATCCAGGTGATATTTGGGAAGCTAATATATATCTAATGCATCATGCAATACACAGTATGTCTTATAAAATGCTAATTTTTATACCATTGTACATATTTTATTAACAAACTCAAACGAGCCCATTATTATGGGTTCCAAATTTTCATGCCTCAAAATTCACCAATATAATAATCTTGGTGATACTCTTAAAAATATGTAGTTCCTCTCCTAAATGCATGAGGATGACATTTCATGTAATACCAAAGACCCTGTAGTACCAGTTAAACAACATATCTTGAAATGTCACACAATGCTTTCTTTAAAGGGAATTTATTCATTAATATATTTAAAATTTCATTTTTTTATTTTAGAATTTATTTATAATCAAATAAATTTATTTTTTTAATTATTCGAAATGAAATTATCATAGGGTAAAATTTTTGTTCTTTTCCCAAAAAAGGATTTTTAGGTGAATAGTGAAAATAATTATTTGTAAACACTGTAAATTTTTTGACATTGCTAGGATGTGAGCATAAAATATAATTCAAAAAACCCTTATTTTGTAAAATATATATTTTTTAAATTAAAATTTTAAATTTTAAAATGTTATTTTTAATTTATATACTTATATTTGAATTTTAAAGTCTTATTTTATATATTTCACTAAATTGTTTTTAATGAATTGTATATTCAATATTTTAAAATTAAGTTACATAAATTTTTTAAATTTAATATTTTAAAATGGATTTAAAATATTGATTCATTAGTTCTAATTTATGTAAAAATCTAAATTTTATTTCTCTCAATAATGGATATATTTCTAAGGTAAAAACAAGTTACTAAAATTAAATGTTAAAATGGTAAAAGTGGGAAATATATTGGTGAAGTGTTAATGAAAATGTTTTAAAATGTGATTAATTGAATGTTAGATGATTTATAAACCTTATCTATTACCCGATAAATTTCTCCTCAATTTTTAACCCACATTCCATGAGAGTGACTTCTAATTATTGAAATATTTTGGGTATTTTCAAAAATGTCATCCCATTTCACTTATAAATAGGGAACTCCCTTATCACTTACACTCACATCATAACCCACTTAGTTCATCCCAAAATCTACCAATAAATATAATACAAATTCATATAAAAATTAAATAGGTTTTAGTATTCTGAAAATTCCTTCCCTCAAATGCCTATCCCCCATTCCAAAATAGAAAATCCAAGAAGTGAGTTATAAATTTATAACTACTCCTTTTTCATTTCAATTTATTAGTGTGATATGATTCATCAAAAAATTAAATTAAGATATCTAAAATGATAAAATAACTATAATTACAAGTATTTGTTTATGATTATGGTATAACCATTAACCATCATTTTGTTTTCCATTGTGAAATATTAAACTATCATTCATGTGTTGTGTGAACAACTACCTCCAAGATGCAATGTGTTTCTTTTTAATTCACCACAATAAAAATATTTTCCAAATTAGGAATTATATATATATAACTAGGATTTTCATGAAATATTTTAGATTCTAAAATGATAAACCATATTACTCTTTTCCCCTTTCTGTGGAAAACAGAATCTTTATCTATGTATACATGTAGACTACCACCACTATCGAACAATTGATGTTTGTTTTTATTCTCATCACATTATTTCATGGAAATAATTAATAATGGGTTTAAAGGATAAATATAATTATTATTTCACTACTAAGGTCTTATAAATACACATTGAATTACTTGTTAATGATATAAACCACTAACAATTGTTATAAAAGTAACCTCTAGAAACAAGAAAACTAAGAGGGAAATATTTTTAATCTTATTATGTAATATATTCATATCCATTAATTCTTCTAACTTCTTAAATTTATGATATATAACATCAATACACGCTACATAAGATCATTATTCTTCTCTTATAATTTTATTACAATAAAATAACCTCGTAATCATTTATTAAAGTAGGGTATGTTCATATTTGGGTCATGTTTACAACATAATTGAATAATACTATGAATTGTTATCATGAACGATTATGGGAACATAAATATGGGTATAATATTACAAAAATGTTTAAATAATGATTCATTTTTGGTTTTGGGGATTTTATAGAAATATTTAATAGTATAATTAATAAAGTACCTTATGACCATGAAAGGAATTTGAAACATCATAAATTATTATAAATCATCACTAATAGGAAATTTAATGACCTAGTACGAATTAACTTTGTAAAAATAATGAATATAGACACTTCTATCATGAAACTAGTACAAACTATCAATACTATAAACACTCGATGTGGAAAATATATAGAATTCTTAGAGAGAATGACTATTTATTAAGTGTATAAATGAAAATTACCATGAGTAAGATTATGAAGGAAGTGATTTGAAAGTTATGTTAGTGATAAATAATGTTAATGTACATTCAAGGATGTTAGGAGAAAAGATATGGGTTTTACATCTAAAATTCCTCTATTTGAGACATGTTTTATATTATACACATAATTTCCAATATATGTTTTATATGATGGTTAATTGAGATATAATATCATGATATTCATTTTATTAATTTTTTTAAGATCAATTTTAAGCTATATATTTTAAGAGGTTTTGATTAAATTTCAACCCAAAACATAAATTGGTTTTTCCCTCTTAATTTTCCTTCACTGGCACTCATACTATATTTACAAACTATTACCTTTTTGTGGCGCATGAATTGGCATGGAATACATTTTTAAATATTCCATATGAATTCTAGGGGACTTATAAGTATATATTATTATCTATACCATATATTATTTTGATTCAACTGTTATCAAAACTATGGTAAAAATCAATTGTTCTATAGAGGAAAAAAACCATCTTATGTTTCGATAAAGTAAAAGTGTGTGTAATTTCTATGAAAATAAATCTAAATATAGATACTTGAAAATGGATGTAGTTTTGTCATAAATTCACCTAGGGTTAATCATCCTAAAAAGGTTTGGTTCAGCATTGACTCAATCATCACTTTGATGTATGATGAGTAGGTTTAAGACTACACACCTGGAAGGACACTCTGGATTGATCTACATTGGAATATTCAAAAATTCATTATGAACTATGATAAAGGATTTTTTACAACCACGGCCTTGGTATCCTACTGATAGAAGCTATTGAATCTAATTATTATATTTCTTAGACAACCAAGAACATTTAAATTACCATTTCTACTATTTTCCAAGATAAGGGTATAACCAGTTACTATTATGATACTTCATATCTTCTACGTTGATTAAAGAATGTTCTCATAGACATGAACATTGTTCTATTGAATGGGGAAGTATTTATTTTCCATATTTTTTCATTATATGAACATCCATATTTTTATTTAGTAATATCTTATGATGGATTGGTATGAAATGTCTTACTGACTCTTATAGTGAATGAATTTGGCTTAATTAGGTGATTGGTAGGGCCCAAAATTATATATCATCTCCACGAATTGAAAGGTCTTGTGAGAAAACCTAGATTTGGTTTTGGTGTATACTTCTCCTCATATCATTATAGCTTCTTCAAACAAGACCCTAGCGGTATGTTTTTATGTTTGTTATCTTGAATTCCATCAATATGAGAATAATGATTACTATTATCCATGTTTTCATTTATTTTAATAGATAGAGAATTATTTCAGTTTTCAATTAATTTTGGATTTATGTTGTTTATATATTTATATCATGTCACCTGTTCCATATTTATGTTATGATAGATTCTGTTGTATTTTACTTATTACTTAGAATCTAAGGTCACTTTTATTTGATTTCATTTCCCTCATAAACCTAGTGGAGAGATCTGTATAATTTTCTAGGATATGATGGAAGGAATAATAATGTTATCATAATGCGTTCAGGATGTATATATTGTTTTCAAATTTAATTTATTTATTTATCTAATCTTCTAAGACTATTAAGTTTTATGATCATTCATGAAATCTTTTAATATATACCAATAATGTAATATAACTACCATCTTTTGGTTTCCAGATTATGGGTTGTTATAGTTGTATCATAGGAAGATTAGTATGAACCATGGTAACTTAATTTAGAGGAACATATCTAGATTGCCCAAGTACTATTAAAAACAATTATTATTTCTAAGCAGATCTCAAAAAAACATAATGGGAAATTATATTTTACAACTCAATATAAATCTTTAATATGTGTATACCTTTATAGAGATATGGTAACTAATGGGAGGAATGTGAACTATATCAATACCCACATTCAATGTAGGTATGTTTTTCCTGATAAATTTAATTAACATGCATTTAAGGATAATATTATCATAACCATATTATGTTATTTTATCTAGGATATGAAAAGTAGTCTCACTTTAATAGGAAATCCTACTGATCAAGAACATGGTGTAACTATGTTCGACCGGTTCATGTGACAACAACCTCAAACATTCAATGGAACTAAATATCCACTATTTGATGATCAATAGATCATGTTCCAAGAGAATATATTTCTCACTTTGTTAAGTAGTGAAATGAACAAATCATCATGGGAGTCTATCATCTGAATGAAGATGCGAAAAAATCATGTTCTCTAATCAAAACACTAAATATGAAGATGATATAAATCACATCTAATGGGGAAATTTTAAGGTGGTATTTTATATAACACACTTTACACATGATCAATGATAATAAATGGAAAGTTAGTTCCTTAATCTTATACAAAAGGATGATGAAAATTTTTCTGAGTATAAGGTTTACTTTATAAGGAAAGAAAGACATTTTGCATACTATGTAAATATAATGTAATGTAAGATTTAACATTTCTTTTATGGGTTAAATATGATCCTTTTAAGGGAGCTATTGTCTCATTCCTTTTCATTATTTAAGGATATAGCATCCAATACCATTATGATAGATAATAATGTCTCCTAGAAATATATATTCAAGAGAAATTACGAAAAGAATATATCAAATAATAATCATGGGAAGACTATTATAGAAAATGGGAATAAATAAAGTGTGTGATTTCCAGCTTGTGATAACTATGGGATGAAACAACATCAGGATTAAAAAAAGGTAAATAAGAGTTTGTTACAAATTTAGAAAAAAGAGGATAATAATCTCATGAATTAAAACTCATGGAAGAAGCTATTTATGTTAAATGATATAACTATAAGGATAAGAGACATTGTGTGAACAAATTCCCCAAAATATAAGGTAAAATGCATTCTAAAATTCATAGGCATCAGAGCCCTAGTATTACAACTACAATAGCTAAAGTCTAAGATCTTAATGTTGTGTTTATTGGTTCTTTTATCATTGCCTCAAATTCAGATAAAATTTTATTTTATTTTGGATCATCACACTCTTTTATATCTTCCATGTTTTCTAAAAATATAAAATATTTCCATAGAAATTTGTTAAGGGAGTTACCAATTAAGACACAAGTGGAAGTAATATTGCAATTAATATATAATAGTCCGTGGAAATTATAATTCATTGATGTACACTATTTAAAAAATTGGTTATTATACATATGGTTTATTTATAAATTATCCTTATTATTTATTTTATTTAAATGTATGGTGAAATAAAATATTTCTAAGAGAACAATATTACAATTTGTAAAGGTGAGGTGGAATCTCGTTTCTTTATAGGGGAGAAAATTATTCATTTATATTGTGTCTAGATCCTTCCCTAGTAGCTATAATAAATGAAACTATTGGAAGAGAGAAATACTAGGCATGATTTATTGATAATTAAGATTTACTATGGATACAATATATTCCTATTGTACAAAATTTCATTTAGTTTCACCCAAAAGAATTTATCAGTCATCCACTAGATCATAAAGTTTTGTTCTCTATTGAAATCAAACCCTATGTAATATCTATATCTAAAATACCAATTACTATCACCAATGGAGTTGTTTGAGTTTACAAAAAACTACAAGGGTTGTGTAATAAGTGGTTTATATTCCTCAGTGTTTCACCATGGGGGAAATCCTATTTTATTCATTAAAAAGATGGATGGTCTTTTAGATTGTTCCTAGAATATAGGGATATCAATTCCATTACTATAAAGAATAAGTATCATTTACTACTCATTGAGAAATTATTTAATCAACATTAAGTATGTTAATACTTTTTAACGATTTATGATTTCTTTGGTTATCATTGGCTAAGGTTGAAGAAGGATGATATACCAAAGATAACATTTCAAACAAGGTATATAAATTATTATTTTATGGAAATGCCTTTGTATTTTTTAATGAACATTTAATATTTACGGACTTAATGAATAAAGTAATCAAGGGGTAACTTGATTTTTTTAGTGTTATTCATTTATGATATCTTCATATACTATAAGAGATAAAAATATATTGAGATTCATCTTAAAATAATTTTGATGACCCATAGAAAAATTGAATTATATGGGTAATATTGTAAATGTGAATTTTGGCTCAATGATATTTATTTTCTTTTATATATTGTTTCTAATGATGGAATCTGTATTGAAACATCGAATAAAAAGGTAGTGAAATATTGTTCTACACCAAAAAAACATAATTTAGATTGGTTTTTTCTTTGGTTTAACGGGTTACTATTAATGGTTTCATCAATATTTCACCTTTTTGGATAACCAATAATCCATGTTGACATGAAAGTAATATATATTAAAAAGGTAAATTCAATTTGTGAAAAGATTAATAGTTATTAAGAAGAACTAGATTAATTCATCAGTTTTAGTGTTACTATTAGGTAAGGAAGGATTCGTAAGATATAATGATGCATCCATAAACATTCTAGGTTGTTTCCTTATAAAAATGATATGGTGATTTCCTATGAATCAAGACAATTGGAAATAAATGAAAAAAACTATCCAAGGCGTGAATATAATCCTTCATTCATAACATTATCTTAGAAAATATAAGGACATTACCTCTATGGTGAACAATGCTTTTATATATACAGAGCAAAAGAGTTTGAAGTATGTATTCTACCCGAATTAGCTTATTGTGAGGAAAATAATATGGTTAAATCTACTCAAGGACTATGATTTCCTAACATAATACCACCATAGGAAGTAAAACTAGGTGGATGAAGTATATAGTATGGGTAACTTAGAATTATAACCACGATGAGGATTAACAAGGATCATATATAAAGATATTTGGTTAAGATGGATATGGTGATTTTTAAACAAGGGGGTCTATCATTCTTTATCTAATAAATTGCTAAAATAACCTTATTAGAAATGATAAAGGAGTATCATTATGAGGATATGGACTTAGAAAGAAATATTAAAGAGGAATATGATGGAATGTTGATTGAAATTATATATAGGGATGGACTTTTGGAATTTGGAAAGAGGTAATGTTTTTTATCCATACCATAGTTGAAGAGGGAACTATTAGATAAAGCACATAGATCAAAATTATTGATACATATTGGTTGAAAAAAAAATAAGTATATGGATTTAAGAAATCATTTATGGTGGAATGGTATGAAGTGGGAAATTGTGGACTATGTGTCCAGATTCTTAATATTCCAACTGGTAAAGTCTGAAATACATCATCCTAAGGGAGTCATGAAACCTCTTCATACACCTATATAGAAGTGGGAAAATATTAAAATGGAATTTATAATTTTACTCCCATATAATACATGGAATAATGATGTTATATGGGTCATCATTGAGTGGCTTACTAAGCCTCCTCATTCTTGGTGATAAGAAAAGATCTACCCCTCAGTCACTTTTCCTATATCTATATTAATAAAATATTATGGCTTTAATGGGAACCTCTACAAATTTTACACTACTGGAAATTGATGATTTCCCAATGCTTATTTACCAACCGTTTGCTTAAACCATTTGTAAATAACGGCCAGGACACCCTTTCCCAACGGTTCTAGTAAACCGTTGGGAAAGGGTGCCCCTTTACCAACAGTTTTTAAAAACCGTTGCTAACTGTTTACCCCAAATAAGAGTCGACCGCTGCTCCCTCCCATTCGTGACAGTACCCTAAATCTCTGTAGCTCTCGGCTCCTCTCACGACTTCCCCCATCAGCACCGGTGAAACTCCATCGGAATCATCTCAAATCAGGTATTTTCTTCTTTATACACATAAATTATTTAAGTGCTACCTTTTTTATTATTATTAATCTAATATTTTAGTTTTAAGTTTCCATTTTGATTTGTATATCATTTATTTGTGTTTTTATTAAATCTAGACTTTCTCCATTACAATCCATTTAATTTATTAAATCTTTAATCCTCCATCGAAGAAGAAACATCTCAAATTCATTGCGGTTGGATTCTAAATTTTCTAAGTTTGTGTTTTTATGCCTTTTATTCATCTTGTAATTAATTGTTGCTTGCAAATTTATTTATATGTGTTTATTAATTTTTAGCAAAGTTTCTATGAATGTTTTCTTTAAAATTCCATGAGGAAAGTGTTTTATTAAAATGAGAATTTTTTAGTATTGATTGTGTAATATAATTTGTTATGGTACACTTGTTATGTGACTATGTTTGGTATTTAGTAACACATGAGATAACTGGTGTGTGAGAATGTGTTGTGACAGAGATTCCATGGTTGGTTCAAGATTATAATTACATTTTGAGCCTATTAATGAGTTGTTTTACAGATATTTTGATATAGTTACCTTATCTTTATTGGTGAGAACAGAGAGTTGTAGAGATGGTTCATGATTAATACATATAATTACAGCTAAACATGTGGATAAACCATGAATTGTAGTGAATTATTTATATTTTTGATGTTTTTAGTCCTTTTTTATTTTGAGTTTCTTTTGATGATGATGTTTCTTATTGATAACTATGATGAGATTTTATTTTAGTTTATAAATCAGCTGAGTCTACCCCACCATGCACAGTGTATGAAACCTCTACCTTTATTTAATCATTCTATTTACACAGCCTTTGCAACTTCTACCCTCATTTAATCAGTGAACTCAAGTCATTAATTCAAGCCTCCATTCTCACTAGCATGTATGAAATTGAATGATGTAAACCCATACTCACATGATTTCTTACCTTAGATAGTGTCCAACATATGGAATACGAGCTTTTTAATTCATCAGTTAACCAAGATCATATATTCCATTTCCCCCAAGCTGACTGTACTAATATAACTTTAGGGTCAATTAAATATGCTTCTCATGTACGTTGTATATTCTGTGTCCTAGGCCAATACTCACTTTTATGAGGGTGGGGTGCTTTTCACTAGCCATTCTGGCATGTGTAGACATCCATAAAAATGTTAGATAAGTCACAAGTTTAATTAAGTAATGTTGTTATCATTGCAATACTTTATTGTTAATCTCAATTATAAAAATAAATTTTTTTGTCTATACTTAATGAAATTAAATCTTTTTACAAGCCATGAACAACCTATTAGTGTAGAAGCCTAAAATTTATTCACCCATGGGGTGTGCTTGAATTGGGGAAGTAATTGGGTAATCAAAGGTATGGATATAGAAGTGCCAATAATGAGTTATTGAACATGAGTGAATGATTTGGGATGACTATAACACATAATGGGACATGAGGCATGTGCCTCTTATAGACGTAATAAAAATGAATATAAATAAATTTTAATTTAATTTATGAGTACTTGTTCTTTTCATTATTTTAATAGTTCACTACATCGACTAGACACTTCTTGCTTTCTTGTTTACATAATTTTATTTTCTATTAATGTTTAATCCTAATGAATTGTTTATGACAAAATGACTTATATAAATTCTTTTTATAGAATGGATAGAAGTTGGATGTATGAAACCTATCAGATCTCAAGAGATTTTCAAAACAATTTGGATAGCTTTATAGATTTTTTCTTTCACAATGCTTTAGATAGTGGTCGCATACACTACCCATGTTCCAATTTTGTGGGAAGACCTTGGTTGGGTCGTGAAGAAGTCAGCTACCACATAAAAAAATGGTTTTTAAGAAAAATAATTTGTGTGGTATCACAATGGGGAGAAAATGAAATCTCAAATTGGTGATGATCGAAATGAAAGGACTATAATGGAGAATTTATTAGATGATCGGTTTCTGTTTATTCGTCATCATGAAAAAGAAAGGATTTCGACCCAAGAAGACTTCGATATGAGGACGGTTGATGCATCTAGTGACTATGATGATATTTATAGTGTGAAAAAATTTAATGATGCTTCCATGACTCCAGTATATCAAAAATGCGATAACATTAAAAAGGCTATAATTTTTAATCTAATTGTTTCATGGGAAATATATGTATGTGATTTCTAATACAGAAATCAATTAAATTTTTACCCTCTTCAAGGATTTACTTCCAGATAATGCAAATATTCCCTCAAACCACTATATGGTATGGAAGTTAGTTGAGGAACTTGGATTTTCAGGAAACAAAATTCATGCTTGACTGAAAGATTACAGTTTATTCTGGGAGGAAACCGCTGAATGAAATGATTGTATAAAACGTGGCACATCTCGCTAGAAGTCAAAATCTAATGAAACACCATCCCACATTTTGCTGAAACTAATGTGGCACTTTCTATTAATCCCCGGACTCCATAATCTTTTTATGTCTGATGACATATCAATAAAAATGAGATGGAATGATACCGAGAGAAATAAGACTAATGATGAGTTGGTTCATCGTGCAGATGGATTTTCATGGAAGATATTTGATGCTCGACATCTTGATTTTGTAGATGACGTGTGTAATGTGAGGATGGGTCTTTCATGCGACAGTTTTAATCCATTTGGGCAGATGCTTACTTGGCATAACACATGTCTAGTTTTTATACACATTTATAATCTTCCACAATGGTTGTGTTTGAAAAAACCTTTCACATTCATGAGTATACTCATATCTGGTCCTTATGATCCTGGAAAATATATTGATGTATATATGTAACCTTTAATAAAAGCGTTGAAACATCTTTGGGATGTGGGTGTGCACACTTGTGATGCATGTTTGAAAGACATATTTCAGATGCGTGATGCGCTTATGTGGACGATCAATGATTTTCCGGCTTATGCAATGATGTCTGGATGGAGCACGAAGGGAAAACTATCATACCCAGTTTGTATGAAGAATAGATGATCCAAAAGATTGAAACTTCACTATAGTTTCTATTTTATGGGACATCAATGATTCTTGCCAAATGATCATCTATATAGAATGAATTGTGAAATATATGATAATACCATAGAGACCGATGATCCACCTCACCGTATGTCTGGAACTGATGTGATTAATGAATTTATAGATTTCATTTTTTCATTCGGGAAGGGTCAAATGAAATCTGGAAAGGGAAAGAATGTTTCCACTGAAACCTATTACAATTGGAGGAAGAGGAGTATCTTTTTTTATTTGCCTTATTGGTCAACCAATTTTTTACATCATTGCTTTGACATAATTCATATTGAAAAAAATATATGTGAAATGTTTCTTTCAGTTCTATTAAATGTCAAAGGGAAGACAAAAGATGATTTACGATCTCTGCGTGACTTGGTGGATTGGGGTATCAGACCAGAATTTCATCCTGCACGTATCAGTGAAAATAAAGGGAAACATTCATGTGATTCTTATGTGATGTCACCTACGGAAAAAACAATTTATGGAATTATTAGAGACTATTAGAGTTCCTGATGGGTATTCAAGAAACATATCTAAATAGGTCAACAGAAGAGATTTGAAGCTAAAATCTTTGAAGACACATGATTATCACGTTCTACTGCATGAGTTGCTTCCAATAGAAATCCTTCATCTTTTGTCCAATAATGTAAGGGTGACTGTTATTCAGTTGTGGATTTTTTTAGAGATCTTTGTGCTAATAAGTTGTCCAAGTCTTTCTTGCAAAAAATGTTGACAAATGCCCCATTAATTTTGTATGAGTTGGAGAGAATATTTCCTCCATCATTTTTCATAAGCATGTTGCATCTGACTGTCCATATTCCCACTGAAATACTTCTCGGAGGACTTGTTTATTTTCATAGGATGTATCCAACTGAAAGAAATATGTACACATTAAAGTCTGATGTCTGAAACAGGAATCATCCCGAAGGTTCTATCGTGAACTGTTACATGGATCAAGAATGTATGGATTTCTTTTCAATGTATTTGTCTGATCTTACTACATGAATGAACAGACCAATGAGAAATGAAGAAGAATAGTATGAGTAAATTGAACCCAGTTTTCCATCACCTCCTCAAATAGGAGGAATTCATGGATCATATTCATTGAAGACATTAAGCCATGAAGAGCGAGATATGGCATGTCACATAGTTTTGTTCAAATGTTATTTGTTTGATGACTATATCAGTTAACTAAATTGAATATGTATATCTTACATATATATATTTATATATATATATTAAACTAATAATATTTATTATCTACAGGGAACATAAAACAATGATAAATATGAAGCATCATTCTTTATCTTTGAGAAGAAGAGAGACTTTTCATAGAAAATTGTTTTCTGCTTGGTTAAAATTATAGGAAACAATATTACTGTTTAAAATAATTATATCAATATTTATTTAAGGTTAATACTCATTTATATTGTAGGTATTGAGTGTGTCTGTAGACTCTGTCTCTGAGGAAATAAGATATTTGGATTTTGGTCCTAATATCATGGTTCGTGACTGTAAATCAATTATTATCAATGGGTAAAAATTTATTGTCACTGAACAAACAAAGAACATGAGAACACAACATGATGGTGTTATAGTTACTACCACAACAAATTTTAATGCTAGTTAATCAGATAGTAGACCGTGATTTGAAAATGGGTGTTATTAAGGAGTCGTTGAGAAAATAATATTATTGGATTACTACTCTCATGGATGAGTCACAATGATGAAATGACATTGGTTTTATTCGATGATGAGACAGGGAACATTTGTTGATGATTTTGTATTTCGAGTAATTAATATTACTCACTCTCTTGCTATAGAAGAACCACATATGTATTCATCAATGGCTAAACAAGTGTTTTATGTCAATGACCAACTTCGAACGGAATTTAGTGTCATAGTTGATGTAATTCCAAGGCAAATTTTTGATGATGGTGATGGTGGAATTGACACTTTCCCTAGTGCCATTAGAACCAATCCATTTATTTCTTTTGATGACTCCAATAGCTCAATTGTCAGAGTTGATTATGAACGTGGTGTTGTGGTTGAAAATATATAGAATCATTCAACCATGTTCTAAATTCATTTGGGTTTCCTCGAGTTGGGTTGTTAAGTTTAGTAATATTCAAATTGATTTAGTATTGATCACAAATATTTTTAGCTGACTTGAACATTATGTAAATTTTCATTGTTTATTGGTTGCTGTTTTATTTGAATTGCATTTTCTAATTTAGAATTGAACTGTCTTCAACCCAAGTAAAACAATATTTTAAACTTAGTGAACATTACAACTTGTATAATTTATTAAATCCATTCAAGCTCTTTTAAAACAATTGATAGCTAAATTACCAATGAATCCCCCTATTCCCTCTTATATTTAGTTTTTTTGGGTTACACATTATTTTCCTTTTTCTAATTAATTACATATTTGTTTTCAAAAGTAGGAAATGATGCCAATTGATGAGAGATGAAGGAACAAAATGATGGAGAACAATCGTCAAATGGAGGAGATGGTAGTTCCACCATTAGTGACTACAGTGAGAACATTATTTCAAGTATATATATTTAAAGAATATATAATGTCAAGTGATTAATTTTTTTGAAATTATTTTTGGAGGATCCACCTATAGGTCGACAGTTATTTGATGAGGAGCCTAGTACTGGTCCTAGTACTCAAGCTGATGGTACGAGGAGGGTTCGTACCAGAGGTGGATGAGCAGCTTCACATACCCGACTAGACCCTGACCCTCCCACTGACATGTCATCCTTCCCACATTCTGATCCCGGTGTGTCGTTAGGGACTCACGGGATATTTAGTCCTCCCATGTTTTCAACAATTGTTTCATCTTCTGGCCCATCATTTTCTTGTCCCATGATGATTCCCACTGCCCAGTCAGAATCCAGTTATACCGCTGTCCCATTTTCTTTTCCTTTTGCTTCTGACTCTCTGAGCTCTTATATTCCATCATCTTCGACTCCTGTTCCACCACAAGGCATTCCATCTGTTTCTATGGATCCAGTGGTGCTCAGCGATCAGACTGGTGCATGTATATTTATATAACCCTCGGAAATTTTTATAACAATATTTATTTTCATTATAACATGTTTGATAAAATATTTGTTTTTCTTTCATGAAATATACATATATTGACAAGAGGCGGGGGTGGGGGCATACACGCATGTGTTCGGTGTGGAACCGCCACACACAAGGTATGGTGGATTATAATGAGGACAACTAAATTGTTGTCAAAATAGGGCACCAATGTTAGAGTTTTTTGGAGACACTTTCAAAATACTCCGACATCATTCCTGTCAGCCTGCTATCGTGGATACATTTTCCACATGAGGTCAATGATAGAACTTGGGAGGAGATATGGGTAAAGAAATCTGTTTTATTTAATGCCATGAATTGTTTTTGTATTTATATGAATTAATATTTTTATGTCAACTTCGATTTAATTTTCCCGATGGTGAGGGTGCACGACCGGAACAACTAAAGGATTTAGGTGAGCTTTGGAGAGCCTAAAATAATGAGTTGTATATTGGCTAGCTTGCTAGAGTTGGCACTGAGTTAGATGCAGTACCAGTCATGGATGATTGTCCTATATAGCAGTATCGTCAGATGATTACTCATTGGACGACTACCCAGTTTAAGGTATGAATTAAATTTGAGGTATTTAAATATTAACTTTCATTTTTTGCATTAATATTATCCTTTTAATTATCTTATTTTATTTAGGAATCATCTGGAAAAAATAAAAAAAACATTTATTCAAAAAGATAACTCCACACACTATGACATACTATGATTCTAGATCATGAGAGAAAGCAGGTATAACAATTGTTTATAAGTTTTCTTTACGACTTGGACTTTCTTTTATTTCCTCAATTATTTAATCGTTTTCTAAATTTTTCATATAAAATTAGTTTTAAAATTCATTGTAGAGGCAAATACAGAATATTGAAGGATGTGTGCCTCAAGAAAAACTGTTTTTCTTGAGTAGATGGAAAAGGGATGGAGGTTCCGTCAACGAAGCGACTCAGAAGCAGATGGTAAGTTTTAGTCTGTTGATTTTATATTTTAAAATCTATTTTGTAACTTAAAAATATATTTATATTTGTAACATGATGCTTTAGATGTAACAACCATGCTAAAGAAAGAATATGAAATTTTCATATTTATCCATATTTGTGAATGAAATATTAATATTACTTTAAAGGGAACACTATGCCCGATGGCGTACCCAATAAGCAACAACGAGTTTCTTTGAAATCTTACGTTGCACTCTAATAATAAAATATTATTATTTTAAATGGTAGTTAACACCTAACCGTTGTAATAGCATGAATGAATAGAAATAACTAAAAAATGATTATATATGTTTTTCAAATATTTTTACTTTTAACCAATAAATGTTAGAAGCTTAAAATGAAAATGAATCCAATTTTAAGCATAAATATTCTAATATTATTTAAAAGTTCGATTAAACACCTTTTGATGGAGAACCCTTTTTAAATATACTTTTGACAATTTTATATGTTATATTTTACAAAATAAAATCCTTCTTTAGAATCTGGACATCAAAATTTACTTTGTGTATTTTTTTTTTCCGATAAAGATTAGTTTTAGTGAAAATGTTGTATTTTAATTCAAAAACTTTTTTTAATCTAATTTATTTATATGATTAGATCATATTTTGAATTGGTTGTAATGTTCAATTAGAATATATTTTTACCATTTAATCCAATTGCAGTCATTGGAATTAATTTCACTTTGAAATTGGACTTACACTATTGTTAATCTTTTAATAGATATTGTTTCTTAAAAACACGTTATTTGTTTTGACAACGAAAATTAATTATAAAATTAATCAATGAAACTTTTATGTTTTGAATTTTTTAAAATAGACATCATTTTTGAATTCGGAATATCAAATATATCTTAGGGTGAATTTTTGGTATTTTTCAGAAAAACTTCAATTGTTAATGAATAGTGAAACCACTAAGTGGTAGTTCAAGAAACTGATTTTTCGTTTAAATGAAACATTGCCACTTTTGTGATTTGATTTTCAAAAATCCTACATACATGGTTGTCATTAGGAATTAAAACGTGGTTCAATGAGATTAAAATAATTTTGGTGAATAGTAACTTTTATGTTTTATTAATCGTGATTAAAGGTAATTAGTGTAATTTAAGGTAAAGATAACGTTATAATAATATGAAATGTCCTTGACACATGTACTACCATTATTTTATGAGTCATGTATGACAAATAAAATCCATGGATCAACTTGGGGACCCCATGAAGCCACTTTGGTGGGAAAATGACATTAATAACTTTTTATTTAAAGTCAAAATTAAAATGTCACAAACATGTATTGTTTTACTAAAACAATTTTTACAAGGGGTTCTACAAGTCATATGTTTTACTATAAATATTCATTAGAAATATAAAAAGATTTCCTACATCAGGATATTTTTTTTATTATTTTTATAAATTAGATAAATTATTTTATTTATGAAATCGTGATGATGCAGTCATTACCTCATAAATGAACGATTTCAATTAAATGAGAAGATAGGGTGAAATATATGTCTTACACTTGTCACAAACCAATTGGATGGGTGTATTTCAAAACCTTATCACCTTATCCTTGAACAATATAATTTTGGGACCTTTAAAATATGAAAATCATTTTATAATAAAGTAAAAGTTTATAATATTCCAAGAGTTCCCCTTCTCCCTATTATAAAAGGCCCCCACCACTACCACCTTACCCACACCTCTCAAGCCTTTGGCTCGTCAAACCCCTTCCAATTTCATCTATCCACATCCCTATATTCATCATTGAAGCCCCACCTTTGGGATAATGCTCTTCAAGAAACCATTTTGGTTCAAACCAATAGGAGTTACCCGATTTTAAGGTAATGTCTTCACTTGTGTTCTTTTGATTTATTTTGCTTCTCAAACCCCTTAAACTCTTTTTATTACTTTTTTTGTAACAACAACAGTATCTTAATTAAACTAGGATGTTGTTATAAAAAGTATTTGAGCTACAATTTGACACACCTCCGTCTAATGGTTAAAGAACATACTGTTTCTGTGGATGGAAAATTACTGTCTCACGAAACAATTATTGTTCAATATTCATTTAACACCTTCAAAGGTTGCCATTAAGATGTCACTATATTTATATATGATATATAATATGTTCATGTTTTCCTTAAGCTTCTGTATTTTTCATTTATGGCATACCTATATGGTTTCCATTATGGGTAAACGCGATATCTTCATTTTAGGAAGTGCGGACTACCGCCCCCTCAAAGTGATTTCGGTTGTTAGTTCCATATGTGGGACGTATAAAAGATGGAATTAATGGTATTACATATGATATTCTACTGGAATTATAATATACCATTATATCATTATTATTTAATTCCATATAATCCAAAAAAATGAAATGAAAGTAGCGTTCATGCATACGTACGACTTACCGTCTCCATGAACGGTACATTTCATTTCTTATCTCCAAATGTTATGTAATATTATAAGTACATATATATAATGGATATAGATGTTATATATTACATCTAAATTATGGATATAATTATGGAATTATAATATATATATATCTCTCATTTAGTTTTAATTCCATTAATATGACAAAAAATGAATGTAGAGTTCATGCGTACGTACGGCCTACCGTCTCCATGAACGGTGCATTTCATTTTTTTCTCCAAATATTATGGAATAGTATAAAATTAATATATACTGGATATATATTCTATTTAAATCATTTACAATAATCTGGAGATGATGTACCTATAACTTCATGGAAAATTCTTTTCCAACAAGCTCAATATTGACTCATGTACCGAACATCGACAAAAACGTTTGATATAAACTCACATTATTAACCCATTATTATAACATTTTAATATGTGATATTAAATAAATAATAATATTTAAAGGAGTTCCTTAAGAAATTATAAATTGTACAATGTTTATTATTCAGGAATATAAATAAACGAACAAGGAATGTCAGACTTGAGGTAAGGGATCCAACCTCTCTCTTTCTTTTTAAGTACTCTCTTTTATGTAATTTCTTTTAAGCTCATATTTATTATGTTTAGGGATGTTATTTTATATTCATCCAACTTTAAATTTTATGTTCATATTATGAGATACCATATTTGATCTCATAAATCCATTTTTGGAAGTTTTAAGTGGCGCAATTAGGCTACCGAGTTTTCGTGAGGGATTTTTCATCTCACTTTTGTTCCCGTGACATTTATGCTACGTTTTCCCCCATTTCCTTTGAGTGGTGTATGTACTGCACATTATTATACTCTTTGTGTAGTATAATTTCAATTATGGGTATTTTCATCTTCATTGTATGACCCTTCTTCCATGGGGTTTACGTTTCGAAAGTTACCCAAGTCGGTAAGGTAACCTTTCACCCTCCTCTTTTAAAAAGACTTCTTTTGTTGGGTCTTTTAATTCACATACTATTATGTTTGGATATGTTATTATGTATCCTTATTGATCAAAATTTTATTTCCAAGTGATGCGATACCATTTTCTCTCCCATCGACTCATTTTCTGAATTTTAAAGTGACGCTGTTAGGCTGCCGGATATCTATAAAGGAACGTCTTATCCCACTTTCAATTCATTGGGTTAAACCTTTACTTCTTGATTTTATTATTCCAAGATCATGTGTGGAATATCTATGTTTTAATTTACACAATCCTTTGTGTGGATATACTATTTCTATACATAATCATCTTATTGATAAATTCTTACGTCATTTAGACGAACTTGTATGTGAAATCATAACTTAATCTCATTTCATTGAGTTAAATATCTATGTCATGGGTTTGGTTTTTCCAAGAGTATGTGTGAATGACCTCTGATTTTTTTACATTTAATATCCAATTATATTTGGTGTATTCATATTTTTCACACATAATCATGTAATTGATTTATCCTTAATCTAAGGATACCAACTTTGTAAGGGACATTGTCTCAATCTCCTTTAATTGAGGCATATTTTGTTTTATACGCAACTTTCTTTTATACGGTGTATAAACCCCGTTGACTTCTACTTTTATTCGAAAGGAATCTTTTTTGACGAAGCATTTTACTAAATGAAAAAAATTAAGTTTCTTTTTAACGTACGCGGTGACAACAACCTTTCTGCCGCCGCGAGTTTTATTTGATCTTTGGCTTCCTCAACAAGCCGTTATATTTTTAAAAGTAAATAAATTCCATATACTCTTTTATGTATGTTGGTATTGAAAATGGGTTCGATAATGGATTTGTTATGTCAATATATTTAAGTGATATATTGTGCTTGAAAATGTGGAAATGTTTTCATTCCTTTATAATTGTGTTATGTGTTATGATTTTATAATGGTACTTGGACATTTGACGGGTGGTTATGTGATAAACCATATGGATGGTGGTGTTGTGAATACCAGGATGGGTGGTTACGTTATAACATTCAATGCATTGGGTATGGAAGTCGGCCGTATGGCTATTCCATTAAGTGATATGTGTGGAAGTCGACTGCATGGTTATTCTATTTACGTATGTTTATGTTCCAAGTTGCCTTTATATGTTATGTGTTCCTTATATGGGTTTTATGGTAATATTTTGGTTACAAAAGGGTATGTAATGTTATTTTATTCAGTGAAGTGTTTTTTTACTACTTCATAAAGGTGAAAATTATAACTTTGATATAGTATTTTTGGTTTACTTGTTGTTTTTAAAAACTAACAGTTTTCCTTCTTTGTGTATCCTTTACTGGGATTTTTATCCTCATCCCATGTTTTTGAAATGTTTTCCAAATGACTTAAAGATGAATAGGGTCAAGGATGAGATCAATAAAAGGCATGCTTTCTAAAACATGGAACTATACATGTTTCTTTTTAATAGTTTTTATTTTATGGAAACTTGGTAGAAGTGTATACTTTGTAATCTTTTGATATGTAATAGTTATGTCCTAATTTTATAAAACTCTAAACCTGAAAATATCCTCAATGTGTATTCTTGAAATAACTCAACATTAAGTAATGTTTTAAGGCTGGGGCCTTATAGTTGGTACAGAGGGAGGTTTAGATAACTTTAGAGGTTAGGGTATTCTATATGAATAAGTGACATTACCATGATGGTAAGGATTTCAAAAAGAGTCCCAGTTTTAGATAAAGTGAGTGATTAAGTATATCTTGGTGTTTATCTTCCTCATTAGTAGATGATGGTTTTGTTGATATACTCACATTGGAATTTCAGTTTTTAGTAAATGGATGGATTTAGCAGGCACCAAATTGACAATGGGTTTGAAGGAAACTGTGGTGGTTCTCTGATTAAGAGACTGGATGAAATGGGTGATTCAATGAGGAATCATGTGGTTGTTCTAAACCAACCATCAAGGAGTCATGATCAACCACTTGAACTATGCTGAGTTCTCTAATGAATCAAGTACGAGATGACCAGCTCAATGTGGAAGTTCAGGTAATAATTATAAAGGTAACCATTAGGGTTTATATGATCCTTACTTTTGATGTAATTATGGGTTACTATATGGTATGATGGAATATGAACGACATGAGATAAACTTCATGTTAAATTATGTTGTAGTTATTTTTGATGATTTTATCACTTTTTTGGAAATGTTATAAGAATTATATAGTTTTGGAAAAAGGACAACACACAGACTGTGTGACAACCCGTCGCGTCGGAAAAAGCTGTGGGAATCGAACCCACAACCAAAGTGAAACTGGTATTAATCGCCTACCACTGGAATACATGAAGTCCCTGGTTAGTATGAATGATTCTTTGTAGTTAGATGATTTTATGAATTATGATTAAGTTGATTTTGTGTTATCTATGAAAATGATTAGCCTATCATGGAAGATATGTGATTAGGTTAATTACTTTTCAGTATTAGACTTTAAGAGTAACTTATGTAACTTTGGAGATAAATGTTAAGATTTATCATATGAGACTATATTATTAAATCCTTCAGAGATTTGGGTTTCAGTCTTAGTTTTGATTACTTTGAATAATTTTATGTATAGATGTTTATCAAATGGTCTTTATTGAACTTTGGGTTTTTCTTGACAAATTTTGGAGATTAAGAGTAGTTTTTCTTCTTGTGAATCATTATCCTTTTTGAGGTATTATCGGATCTCATACTAAAATTTTTGGTTTGGTTTTGGTTAAGGACTAAAGACATGGGAAATATATAGTTCTCTTTTGTGGATTAGGTGATTCTCTAGAAGTTGATTATAGCTCTCTTAATGTGAACAAGTCATCCTAAATACTCATATTTTAGAGAAAATATGAGTTCGTGTAAGAAATTTAGTAAAATTTTAAAGTAAACATGACATGTAAGTCTGTTTCCTTGTGTTTTATTTAAGCTCATAATGAAATTCCTTAATGGAAATTAACTTAAAACAAAAATGTTTTCTGTTAATTGTTCCTACTGGAGAATCATATACCATTTAACCCATCACACGTTTGAGATTTTCTTGTGGTTAACTTTCTCCTAAACATGTTTTCTATCACTCTCCATCAGAACATGACCCTTTATTTTCGACTCCATTTCCATGTTTTCCAACATGGAATCCTAGTATGGGTTAACTAGGGTGAGCTTTGTACTTCTCTTTCTTTATTTTAAAGTGATAGTTTTACTTACTCTTGTTCCAATGTGGGACTTTCAATGAAGTTTCCGAGCCCAATTTTAAAATTGCGAGGATGCAATTCCAAAAATGGGGGAAGGATGTAACACCCCAGGTAAAAAAAGAATATGAAATTTTCATATTTATCCATATTTGTGAAAAAAATATTAATATTACTTTAAAGGGAACGCTATGCTCGATGGCGTACCCAATACGCAACAACATGTTTCTTTGAAATCTTACGCTGCACTATAATAATAAAATTATTTTATCTTAAATGGTTGTTAATGCCTAGCCGTTTTAATGGTAGGAATGAACGGAACTAACTAAAAAATGATTATATATGTTTGTCAAATATTTTTACTTTTATCTAATAAATGTTAGAAGCTTAAAATGCAAATGAATCCAATTTTAAGCATAAATCTTCTAACATTCTTTAAAAGGTCGATTAACCGCCTTTTGATGGAGAACCATTTTTAAATATACTATTGAAAAATTTATATGTTATATTTGACAAAATAAAATCCTTCTTTATAATCTGGACATCAAAATTTACTTTGTGTAAATTTTTGTTATTTTTCTGATAAAGATCAGTTTCAGTGAAAATTTTGTATTTTAATTCAAAAACTTTTTTTTAATCTAATTTATTTATTTGATTAGATCATATTTTTAATTGGTTTTAATGTGGAATTAGAATATATTTTTACCATTTAATCCAATTGTAGTCATTGTAATTAATTTCACTTTGAAATTGGACTTAAACTAGTGTTAATCTTTTAATAGATATTGTTTCTGAAAAACACGCTATTTGTTTTGACAAAGAGAATTAATTATTAAATTAATTAATGAAACTTTTATTTTTTGAATTTTTTAAAATAGACATCATTTTTTAATTCAGAATATCAAATATATCTTAGGGTGAATTTTTGGTATTTTTCTGAAAAACTTCAATTTTTGAAGAATAGTGAAACCACTAAGTGGTTGTTAAAGAAACTGTTTTTTCATTTAAATGAAACATTACCACTTCTGTGATTTGATTTTCAAAAATCCAACATACATGGTTTTCATTAGGAATTAAAATGTGGTTCAATGAGATTTAAATAATTTTTTGGTGAATAGTAACTTTTATGTTTTATAAATCTCGATTAAAGGTAATTAGTGTAATTTAAGGTAAAGATAATGTTATAATAATATGAAATGACGTTGACACATGTCCTAAATTTGCTAGATGAGTCATGTTCGACCCACAAAATCCATGGGTAGACTTGGGGACCCCATGGAGCCACTTTGGTTGGAAAATGACATTAATAACGTTTTATTTAAAGTTAAAATTAAAATGTCACAAACATGTATTATTTTAATAAAAAAATTTACATGGGGTTATAAAAGTCATATTTTTAACTATAAATATTCATTAGAAATATAAAAAGATTTCCTACATCATGATATTTATTTTTATAATTTTTATACGTTAGATAAATTATTTAATTTATGACACCGTGATGATGCATTGATTACCTCATAAATGAACAAGGTAAATAAAATTAGAATATAGGATAAAATGTAAGTCATAAACTTGCCAAAATCCTATTGTATGGGTGGATTTAGAAACCTTATCACCTTATCCTCCAAATATATAATTTTGGGACCTTTAAAATTTGAAAATAATTTTATAATGAATTAAAAGTTTATAACATTCCAAAAGCGCCCCTTCTCTCCCCTTATAAAAGGCCCCCACCTCTACCAACTTACCCACACATATCAAGCCTTTGGCTCAGAAACCCCCTGACCATTTCATCTCTCCACATCCCTCTCTTCATCATTGAATCCTCACCTTTGGAATAATGCTATTCAAGAAACCCTTTTGGTTCAAACCAAGAGGAGTTACCCAATTTTAAGGTAATGTCTTCACTTCTGTTCTTTTGATTAATTTTGCATCTCCAACCCCATAAAATCTTTTTATTACTTTTTTTGTAACAAAAACATTATCATAATTATAATAGGATGTTTTTATAATAATTATTCGAGCTACGATTTTACACACCGCCTTCTAATGGTTAATGAACATACTGTTTCTGTGGATGGCGAATTACTGCCTCACGAAACGATGAATGTTCAATATTCTTTTAACACCTTCAAAGGTGTCCATTAAGATGTCACTATATTTATATATGATATATAATATGTTTATTTTTTCCTTAATCTTCTGTATTTTTCATTTATGGCATACCTTTATGGTTTCCATTATGGGTAAACGCGATATCTTCATTTTAGGAAGTGCGGACTACCGCCCCTTCAAAGTGATTTGATTTGTTAATGCCATATGTGGGACATATAAAGGATGGAATTATTGGTATTACATATGATATACTACTGGAATAATAATATACCTTTATATCATTATTATTTCATTCCATGAAATAAAAAAAAGGAATGAAAGTAGCATTTATGCATACGTACGACTTACTGTCTCCATGAACGGTACATTTCATTTCTAATCTCCAAATGTTATGTAATATTATAAGTACATATATATAATGGATATATATGAAATATATTACATCTAAATTATGGATATAATTATGGAATTATAATATATATCTCTCTCATATAGTTTTAGTTCCATTAATATGACAAAGAAAGGAAAGTAGCGTTCATGTGTACGTACGGCCTACCGTCTCCATGAACGGTGCATTTCATTTTTTTCCCAAGTGTTATGGAATAGTATAAACTGAATATATGTGGGATATATATGATATTTAAAACATTTATAATATTCTGGAGATGATGTACCTATAACATCATGGAAAATGCTTTTCCAACAAGCTCAATTTTGACTCATGTACCGAACATTGACAAAAACATTTGATATGAACTCACATTATTAACCCATTATTATAAAATTTTAATACGTGATATGAACTGAATAATAATCTTTAATGTAGTTCCTTATGAAATTATAAATTTACCAAAGTTTATTATTCAGGAATATAATGAAACGAACAAGGCAAGTCGGACTTGAGGTATGGGATCTAACCTCCTTCTTTCTTTTTAAGTACTCTCTTTTATGTCATTTCCTGTAAGATCATCTTTCTTAAGTTTTTGGATGTTATTTTATATTAATCCTGCAGTACATTTTATGTTCATATTATGAGATACCCTATTTGATCTCATAAATCCATTTTTGGATGTTTTAAGTGGCGCCGTTAGGCTGCCGAGTTTTCATAAGGGATTTTTCATCTCAGATTTATTCCCATGACATTTATGCTATGTTTTCCACCATTTACTTTGAGTGGTGTATGTACTGCACATTATTATACTCTTTCTGTAGTATAATTTCAATTGTGGGTATTTATATTTTCATTGTATGACCCTTCTTCCATGGGGTTTATGTTTGGAAAGTTACCCAAGTCGGTAAGGGAACCTTTCACCCTCCTCTTTTTAAAAGAATTATTTTGTTATGTCTTTTAATTAACATACTATTATGTAGGGGTATGTTCTTATATATCATTATTAATGTAAATTTTATGTCCAAGTGATTAGATATCATTTTCTCTCTCATCAAATCATTTTCTGAAATTTAAAGTGACGTCGTTAGGCTGCAGGATTTCTGTGAAGGAACTTCTTAACCCACTTTCAATTCATTGGGTTAAACCTTTACTTCTAGATTTTATTATGCCAAGATTATGTGTGGAATCTCTATGATTTTATTTCCAAAAACCATTTTGTTTATATACTATTTCTACACATAATCATCTCATTGATAAATTCTTACATCATTTAGACGAAGTTGTATGTGAAATCATAACTCAATCTCATTTAATTGAGTTAAATATCTATGTCATTGGTTTGGTTTTTCCAAGAGTATGTGTGAATGACCTATGATTGTTTTACACTTAATATCCACTTATATTTGGTGTATTCATCTTTGTCACACATAATCATGTAATTTATTTATCCTTAATCTAAGGATACCGACTTTGTAAGGGACTTGCTCTCAATCTCCTTTAGTTGAGGCATATTTTGTTTTATACACAACTTTTTTTTAAACGGTGTATAAACCCCTTTGACTTCTAATTTTATTTGAAAGGAATCTTTTCTATACGAATAATTTTACTAAACGACAAAAAGTATGTTTCTTTTTAACGTATGCGGTGACAACAACCTTTTCTTCGCCGTGAGTTTTATTTGATCTTTGGCTTCCTCAACAAGATGTTATATTTTTAAAATTAAATAAATACCATATACTCTTTTATGTATTGTGGTATTGAAAATGGTTTCGATAATGTATTTGTTATATCAATATATTTAAGTTATATATTTTTCCTGAAATGTGGAAATGTTTTCATTCCTTTATAATTGTTTTATGTGTTATGATTTTATAATAGTACATGGACATTTGACGGGTTTTTACATGATAAACCATATGACTGGTGGTGCCGTGAATACCAAGATGGGTGGTTACGTTATAACCTCCAATGCATTGGGTATGGAAGTCGGCCATATGGCTATTCAATTAAGTGATATGTGTGGAAGTCAACCATATGGTTATTCCATTTAAGTATGTTTATGTCCCAAGTTACCTTTATATGTTTTCTGTTCTTTATATGGGTTTTATGGTAATCGTTTGGTTAAAAAAGGTTATGTAATGATATTTTATTCAGTGAAAAGTTTTTTTACTAATTCATAATGGTGAAAAGTACTACTTTGATAAAGTATTTTTGGATTACATGTTGTTTTGAAAAACTAACAGTTTTCCTTCTTTGTGTATCCTTTACGGGGCTTTCTATGCTCATCCCACGTTTTTGAGATGTTTTCCACAGGACTTAAAGATGAATAGGGTAATTTATGGGATCATGGAAAGACATGCTATCTAAAACATATAAGTAGACATGTTTCTTTTTAAGAGTTTTTATTTTATGGAAACTTAGTAGAAGTGTATACTTTGTAATCTTTTAAGATGTAATAGTTATGTCCAAATTCTCTAAAACTCTAAACCTAAAAAGATCCTCAACGTGTATTCTTGAAATAACTCATCATTAAGTAATGTTTTAAGGATGGGGCCTTATTGTTGGTATCAGAGGGAGGTTTAGATAACTTTTGATGTTAGGGAATTCTCTAAGCATAAGTGACATTACCATAATGGTCAGGATTTCAGAAAGAGTCCCAGTTTTAGTTAAGTAAATGAATAAGAATATCTTAGTGTTTATCTTCCTCATTAGTACAATTTGGTTTTGTTGATATACTCACACTGACATTTCTGTTTTTAGTAAATGGATGGATCTAGCAGGAACCAAAGTGACAATGGGTTTGAAGGAAACTTTGGTGGTTCTCTGATTAAGAGACTGGATGAAATGGGGGATTCAATGAGTAATCTCGTGGTTGTTCTAAACCAACTATCAAGGAGTCATGATCAACCACTTTAACTATGGTGATTTCTCTAATGAATCATGTACGATATGACCAACTCAATGTGGAAGTTCAGGTAATAATTATAAAGGTAACCATTAGGGTTTATATGATCCTTACTTTTGAGGTATTTATGGGTTACTGTATGTTATGATGGAATATGAATGACATGAGATAATCTTCAGGTTAAATTATGTTATGGTTATTTTGGAATATTTTATCACTTTTTGGGGAATGTTATAAGAATTATATAGTTTTGGAAAAAGAACAACATGCAGACCGTGTGACAACCCGTCGCGTCGGACAAAGCTGTGGGAATCGAACCACCAACCAAAGTGAAACTGGTATTTATCGCCTACCACTGGACTACGTGAATTCCCTGATTAGTATGAATGATTCTTTTTAGTTAGATGATTTTATGAATTATGTGTAAGTTGATTTTGTGTTATCTATGAAAATTATTAGCCTATCATTGAGGATAGGTGATTAGTTTAATTACATTTCAGTATTAGACTTTAAGTGTAACTGATGTTATTTTGGAGAAAAAATTCTAAGATTTATCATAGGAGACTATATGATTAAATCCTTCAGATATTTGGGTTTCAGTCTTAGTTTTGATTACATTGATGAGTTTTATGGATAGATGTTTATTGAATGGTCTTTGTTGAATATTGGGTTTTTCATGACAAATTTTGGAGATTAAGAGTAGTTTTTCATCTTGTGAAAGATTATCCTTTTTAGGTATTACCTGATATAATACTAATCTTTTTGGTTTGGTTTTGGGTAAGGTATAAAGACATGGGAAACATATAGTTCTTTTTGGTGGATTAGGTGATTCCGTAGATGTTGATTATAGCTCTCTTAATGTAAATAAGTCATCCTAAATACTCGTCTTTTAGAGAAAAATATGATTTCATGTAAGAAATCTAGTAAATGTTGAAAGACAAAATGACAAGTAAGTATGTTTCCTTATGTTTTAGTTAAGCTCATAAATAAATTCCTCAATGAAAAGTAACTTAAAACAAAAATGTTGTCTGTTAATGTTTCCTACTGGAGAATCAAATACCGTTTAACCCATCACAAGTTTGTGATTTTCTTGTGGCTAACTTTCATCTAAACATGTTTTCTATCACTCTCCATCAGAACATGACCCTTTTTTTGCCTCCATTTCCATGTTTTACTACATGGAATCCTAGTATGGGTTAAATGGGGTGACCCTTGTACTTCTATTTCTTTATTTTAAAGTGATAGTTTTACTGACTCTTGTTCCAATGTTGGACTTTCAATGAAGTTTCCAAGACCAATTTAAAAATTGTGAGGACACAATTCCCAAAAAGGGGGAAGGATGTAACACCCCAGGTAAATAAAGAATATTACATATTCATATTTATCAATATTTGTGAATAAAATATTAATATTACTTTAAAGGGAACCCTATGTTCGATGGCTTACCCAATATACAACAACGAGTATCTTTGAAATCTTACGTTGCACTTTAATAATAAAATAATATTATTTTAAATGGTAGTTAATGCCTAGAAGTTTTAATGGTAGGAATGAATGGAACTAACCACAAAATAATTATATATGATTGTGAAATATTTTTACTTCTATCCAATAAATGTTAGAAGCTTAAAATGAAAATGAATCTAATTTTAAGCAGAAATCATCTAATATTCTTTAAAAGGTCGATTAACCTCATTTTGATAGAGAACCCTTTTTAAATATACTTTTGAAAATATTATATGTTAAATTTGACAAAATAAAATCCTTCTTTATAATCTAGACATCAAAATTTACTTTGTGTAAATTTTTGTTATTTTTCCGATATAGATCACTTTTAGTGAAAATGTTGTATTTTAATTCATAACCTTTTTTAATCTAATTTATTTATATGATTAGATAATATTTTTAATTGTTTTTATTGTAAAATTAGAATATATTTTTACCGTTTAATACAATTGTGGTCATTGAAAATAATTTCATGTTGAAATTGGACATAAACTAGTGTTAATCTTTTAATAGATATTGTTTCTTAAAAACACGCAAATTGTTTTGACAGCGAGAATTAATTATTAAATTAATTAATGAAACACTTATGTTTTGAATTTTGTAAAATAGACATAATTTTTTAATTCAGAAAAAGAAATATATCTTAGGGTGAATTTTTGGTATTTTTCTAAAAAACGTCAATTTTTTATGAAAAGTGAAACCACTAAGTGGTAGTTAAAGAAATTGATTTTTCGTTTAAATGAAACATTACCACTTCTGTGATTTGATTTTCAAAAATCTGACATAAATGGTTTTTATTATGATGAAAATTGTTGTTCAATGAGATTAAAATAATTTTTTGGTGAATAGTAACTTTTAAGTTTTATTAATCGCGATTAAAGGTAATTAGTGTAATTTAAGGTAAAGATAATGTTATAATAATATAAAATGACCTTGAAACATGTACTACCCATATCGGATGAGTCATGGCCGACCATGAAAATCCATGGGTCAACTTGGGGACCCCATGGATCCAATTTGGTTGGAAAATGACATTAATAACTTTTTATTTAAAGTTAAAATTAAAATGTCACGAACATGTATTGTTTTACTAAAAAAATTTACAAAAATTATACAAGTCATATTTTTTACTATAAATATTCATTAGAAATCTAAAAATATTTCCTACATCATGATATTTGTTTTATAATTTTTATACATTAGGTAAATTATTTTATTTATGACACCGTGATGATGCAGTGATTACCTCATAAATGAACGATTTAAATAAAATGAGAAGATAGGGTAAAATATAAGTCTTACACTTGTCACAAACCTATTGGATGGGTGGATTTCGAAACCTTATCACCTTATCCTCTAACTATATAATTTTTGGACCTTTAAAATCCGAAAATCATTTTATAATAAAGTAAAAGTTTATAAGTTTCCAAGAGTGCCCCTTCTCTCCTTTTATAAAAGGCCCCCAACTCTACCACCATACCCACACCTCTCAAGCCTTTGGCTCAGACAAACCATTCCCATTTCATATCTCCACATCCCTATATTCATAATTTATGTCTCACCTTTGGCAGAATGCTCTTCACGAATCCCTTTTGGTTCAAACCAAGAGGAGTTACTCGATTTTAAGGTAATGTCTTCACTTGTGTTCTTTTGATTTATTTTGCTTCTCCAAACCCCTAAACTATTTTTAATAATTTTTTTTTGTAATAAAAACAGCATATAAATTATACTAGGATGTTGTAATAATAATTATTCGAGCTACACTTTCACACACCTCCGTCTAATGGCTAATGAACATACTATTTCTGTGGATGGTGAATTAATGCCTCACGAAACAATGATTGTTCAATATTATTTTAACACCTTCAAATGTGGCCATTAAGATGTCACTATATTTATATATGATATATAATATGTTTATTTTTTCTTTAAGCTTCTGTATTTTTCATTTATGGCATACATTTATGGTTTCCATTATGGGTAAACGCGATATCTTCATTTTCGGAAGTGCGGACTACCGCCCCCTCAAAGTGATTTGATTCGTTAATGCCATATGTGGGACGTATAAAGGAGGGAATTAATGGTATTAAATATTATATCCTACTGGAATTATAATATACCTTTATATCATTAATATTTCATTCCATTGAATAAAAAAAGAAATGAAAGTAGCTTTCATGCGTACGTACGGCTTACCATCTCCATGAATGGTACATTTCATTTCTTATCTCCAAATGTTATGTACTATTATAAGTACATATTGTTGGCGCCAAAAATGTGGCCCGAAAGGAAGGAATGAAAAAGACAGCCGGCGCGCTGCCTCGCGAAGCACAGCCGCGAAGCACAGCCGCAAAGCCCCGTCGCGAAGCCCCGCCGCGAAGCGCCCCAACCGTGGCGACCCCGCGAGGCTCCGGAGGCGATAATCCTCTGCGAAACCGTTTGACGTTCGCAAGCCGCCGCGAAGCTCCGGAGGCGGTAATCCTCCGCGAACCCGTTTGACGTTCGCGAGCCGCCGCGAAGCACCGGAGGCGGCGCGCGAGCCCTGCTTCGCGGCGCCCCTTCCCTATAAATACTCGACTCCCCCTGAGTCCCGAGGACGGAAAATCCGACCTTTCGGCTTCTCCTCTCCCGAATCGTGAAGCACGCTTTGCCCCGGGAATCATGAGCTCCGTGAGGTATTTCTACTTCGCGAGACGACTCTGATTTGTTTTGTTTTCAGCCCCTCTTCCGAGAGGGATGCCCTTCGCGAAGCTCAAGGGTGTTCGCAAAGGAAGGGGATTCCCAAGGGAACCCGGGCAGCCGCGGAGCACTTGTGCTTCGCGAAACAACCAACCCATATGAGTAATCCCTATGCTAAGGCAGGATCGCTCCACTTCGCGAAGTACATTGCTTGGCAGGACCCTGCTTCGCGAACCATTCCTTCTTCGCGAGGCAGTGCTCCGCGAACACTGTTCCACTTCGCGAAGCACCTCCCACTCCCACCTATGCCCCATGCTAAGGCCAAGGCACCCCACTTCGCAAAGCACACTCCTCTGCTTAGCGATTCCTCTTTCCGTGCGACCCTCCAGGTTTTCACGATGTGATTTCAAAGTCCCATGGACAACACCTCCCGTAGCGTTGCTTCGCCTAATTATTCTTCGCATAGGCACGCTAATGGCTATTGCTTCTTCGCATAGCCACGCTAACGTGGACCCCTCGATGGTTCGCCCCACTACCCCCCTTTACCATGGCCTTACCGGTACCTTCCCTTTCCCAAGGACCAGAGGGTACCGGTTATGTAAGTCCTAGGGGTGTGGAGTGAACCCACCTCGTCTGTGCTGCAGGACGTTAAACTGCTAAGCACCACGTCCTCAACACATGACGTTAAACTGTGACCCAACCTCGTCTCCCTCACAAAGGGTCCCCCCAGCTCGAACATTCATTACACCACTCGTCTCCACGGGAATGGAACTCTTCCGCACATGGAATGAGATCCTCCTTGTCAGAGTGGTGTATGTTCGCAGGGGAAGGGCTGCCTCAGAGCGTAAGCCCCTAACCTTTGGTATGGATGATTGCACCCGTGCATCTCTGTACTTCCCCACTACCATGGTCAGTGGAGGACGTGATAGGGAACGAGGCACCCCCTCTGGGCCTCTATCCTGGAGTAAGTCCCAACACCATGGGCCACTCAACGTGTAATCCCCTCTTCGCTTCTCACGGACGCACCCTTCGCGACGTGATCGTCAGGTCCTTGCAACCTCTTGTTTCTCACACCGAGAATGACTCACGTGGGCTTAGAGTGAGCACCGACCCTGACAAACCCCTCTGAACTACGAGGTCTTTGATCCATGTCAAGGCATGGTACGTAGGAAGCCTCTACGAGGTTCAAGCCCACCCGTCTTTCACGTAGGGTTTCACCCCCGTCCAGCACGACGTTAAACTGCAATTCCGGTCCAGTGGTAAGCCATTGCGACCCAACCCACCTGAACTATGAGGTCTTTGATCCATGTCAAGGCATGGTACGTAGGAAGCCTCCACGAGGTTCAAGACCACCAATAGTGGACCAAGGTCTACTTTCACGTCGGTTTACCGGCGAAACCCACTTGAACTATGAGGTCTTTGATCCATGTCAAGGCATGGTACGTAGGAATCCTCCACGAGGTTCAAGCCCACCCGTCGCTCTTTCACGTCGGGTCCCATTCCAGTCCGGCGGTAAGCCGTTGTGACCCCTGAACTACGAGGTCTTTGATCCATGTCAAGGCATGGTACGTAGGAAGCCTCCACGGGGTTCAAGCCCACCTGTCGTTTATTCACGTCAGGGTTCACTATCGTCCCGCATGACGTTAAACTGTATTCTCCGAACTACAAGGTCTTTGATCCATGTCAAGGCATGGTACGTAGGAAGCCTCCATGAGGTTCAAGCCCACCAAAAGCGGACCAAGGTCTACTTTCATGTCGGTTCAACCGACAAAGCCCCATTTGAACTACGAGGTCTTTGATCCATGTCCAGGCATGGTACGTAGGAAGCCTTTCTGAGGTTCATGCCCATCCGTCACTCACGTCGGGTTTCATCCCGTCCAGCATGACGTTAAACTGCACACTCACGTCCAGCACGACGCTAAACTGCAATTCACATCCGACGGCAAGCCGTTGTGACCACTTGAACTACGAGGTCTTTGATCCATGTCAAGGCATGGTACGTAGGAAGCCTCCATGAGGTTCAAGCCCACCCATAGTGGACCAAGGTCTACTTTCACGTCGGTTCACCGGCGAAACCCCTTTTGAACTACGAGGTCTTTGATCCATGTCAAGGCATGGTACGTAGGAAGCCTCCACGAGGTTCAAGCCCACCCATCACCCAATTCACGTCGTGTTCTACCTGCGTCCAGCATGATGCTAAACTACAATCTGGTCCAGTGGTAAGCCATTGCGACCCAACCATTTGAACTACGAGGACTTTGATCCATGTCAAGGCATGGTACGTAGGAATCCTCCCAGAGGTTCAAGCCCAACTCCCCTCGGACCAAGGTCCAGCTTCACGTCGGTTTACCGGCACCATCCCGAACTACGCGGACATTGATTCCCTGCCACGGGGATACGTAGGAAGCCTCTTCAAGGCTCAAGCCAAACTTCACTGTCGCCCCCCCCCTGCGATGGTCCCATTTCATTCTCATCCGTCTCCGCTAGACGTTAAACTCGCGGCATACCCTGTGTTGAACACGGGAAGCTGAGGAAAACCTCAGATACGTGTCTATGAAAATTAATTCCCCGCGCTCGATGTGGGATGCCTCGGGCTTCCACGCCCTCGAGAAGCCTTGTGATCAAGGATAACAGACAGACATGCCAGGTACCCCAGCATCCAGACACGCTACTGATGCCTCAAACGTGATTACTCCCCTGACCGAAGGTTGCTGCCCTGACTAGACCCTTTGGAATGTCCCGACAGAAGCAGTGTAATTAACCGGCATCCATGGAATCATGGCACTGGGAAGAGTTTCACGAACTACGTATTAAATCTATGAGGGAGACCCGGACTAGGTGACGAGTTCTGAGGAGGAATCCACGGAAGGAAGAACCGACATCCCATCATCTCGTTTCGATCAAGGATCAGACGTACCTGAACAGGGAACGAATGCCGCCCGCCTTTGGAAAGCGGGAAGGCGGGGCAACAAAGCCGCACATCCCCCCTGACAGACGGATGCGCGCGCGCCCCGGCGAAAGCGTCGGAAACAGAAATGGTGAACCCGACGTGAAATTCTTCTCCTCGGCATAGGGATTAGTAGCATTCGAGACACCAGTAGATTGACATGTCACCGGATCCAGATATCTGGTGCCTGGTCCCACCAAGCAAATAGCGGGCCTGTCGTGGAACTCACCGGAAGTCGGGGCAGTAGAACGTGGGGCACTCCGCTCTGCAGCGTGTTGGCGTGGATCCTTCTCACAGACATGGAGGATGGAAGAACGCTGGGGCACTGGCTGTCAATCGTTTTCCTCTCAGTACTGATGAGTTGATCCCTTCGTTTGCCAGGAACCAGGTTTCTATTTCAGAGATGCGGTCACCATCCGCTCCTCGCCCGCGCAGGGGCAGGGGCAACACCACTACGACCACTCCACATGGCACCACTACCGCCACGACGGCTGCCACGTCACGGGATGCGGGACGTCCACGTCCCCCTTCCCCATCAGAGGTCATCCAACGAAGGGTGATCAACAGCCTCGTGCGCAGGTATGAGGAACAAGGGGTCATCCCGACCAGGGATATGGCCCGCTTGGACCTGGAGGCCTCCAGGCCCCGCCATCAACGCCGCCCTAACAGGCCGCGCAGGGAGCCCCTGCTCCCCACCCAGACATTCAATCATTTCGGGAGCCTATCCCCGGAACGCCTTGACGACTCTTCGCCTTACGCTGAAGAGGCAGGTGTTGTCCGGCTCAGTCCGCTCAGGGGCCCGACCCGGGGCCCCCAGGCGAGAGCTCCCGTCCGGCCATGTCAGCGCCGCCGTCCGGCCCCGCAAGAAGAGCAGGCAGACTACGTCCCTGCACCACCTGCACCGGCCCGCCTGACCCGATGTCAGCGCCGGGCCCGGGCTGAGGATGGTCGCCTAGGCGCGTCCACGTCGACAGCTACAGTGGCCCGATCCACCGCCGACGTACATTATGAATCCCCCGCGTACATTGAGCAGGGGCACCCCTTCGCCCAACCAAGATTGAGACCCCAACCGCCCCATGGGCAGGCTGGGTTGACTCTCCGGGTTGCAGGCCCCAGTGATGATCGCCGCGAGCTAACCCGCGGTGATTCCACCCCGTACGGAGGTCCTCCCCGTACCACTAATCCACAGAGCGTGGGCCTTCCCCGCTCCGAGGTTCGTCATGGAGGCATGCCTCGTGCTGCCCCCATCCTGCAGGAGGACCTGCCCCGTGGCAGTGATGCTCAGCGCGGAAATATTTCCCCCGCCCGCTGTACAGGGTATGGAGTCCATCCTTCTGAAGGCACCGTCCATCCGGTCCTTCTTCGACGTGGGGGTCCCCCCTACATCCTCTCTACGACTGGCGAAGGTCCTCCTCGCCCCAACAACTCAAGGAGTGAAGGTCAGCCTCGCTCCACTCGCATCGACCATGGAGGCCTTCCCCATGCTCCTGCCAGTTCCAACAGAGGCCCCGCCCACGTGGGTACTGTTCATGGAGGTCCTCCCCATGTACCCTTTGACATTTTCCCTGGTGCCCCTCGCACCCCGGCTGTCTCGAGTGGGGGCCCTCTCCGCCACGGCGCCAGCGCCGCCCCAAGGCTGCCTGATAGGGGTCAACCCTGTCCCGAAGAGCCACCCAGGGGCAGAAGAGCGGGTCGTCGCCACCACAAGAAGAATCCTGGGAAGGCCCAGGGGGAGATCAAACCTTCCCGCTTCTCTGATTTGGAAGCGGAATGCGATTCAGCGATGGAACCTTCTCCCAGCTCCTCTGTATCAAGGACTGGGGAAGGAACCAGACACGTCAGCCTCGTTCTCCCGGAATTTGAGGTCCACCGGATTCCCGTCTCTCTCCGCAGGTACATCCAGGAGGAAGAAATCCTGGGAATTCCGCAGGTTTCGACCGCGCAGTCACCGCCATCGTCACCCGAAGCGCCCTCTACCTCTACTCGGGATCACGAGGAGCTGTTTTGGGGGTCAACGGTGGTAGAGCCACGACATGACCGGACACCAGTAACGGCGATTCCTGTACCCAAAGCAGTGGCTGTTAGCCCGTCCTATCGTGACATTGTGGTCAGGTCACCTCGCTCTTCAGAGGAAGGCCCAGAGTTCGGTGGCCAGTCTGCTCGCTCGCCGTATTCTCCACCGCCGAGTTTCCTATCCCAGAGGTCCGCCTCGGTACCACTACCGGTCCCTCAGCCACCCTCGGTTGATGAGTGGGGAAATGTAGGGCCAAACCCCGAGGACGAACCCAGGAGCTTCTGGAGTATTCTTGCAGCGGACTACTTCCCAGAGAAGTTCTGGGCCACGGCGGCGCTGAATTTCCGCGTACCCGAGTCGCTTACCCCTGAAGAAGTGGGATGCTTTTGTCGAACCCTGTGGGCGACGCACTTCCGCCTCCACTGTGAACGGGTAGTGTACCCCAGGAGTCAAGAGCACTTCGAGGAGATTGGAAAACAGTGCCGCCTGATTGATGCAGCGGCGCTCCTTGTGGCCCAGCACCTCGAGTCGCCTGGTCACTAGAGTGCCCTCCAACGAAAATGCGTTCAGAGTTTCAAGGCACACCGAAAGATCGTCAGGGAAGCCACCCCTATGTGCAAGTCCGTGGTTGGGGATGCTATGCTGCTCTCCTCTTCGACCCTATCCGATGACAGCCCGATTCGCTATACGACATTGAGGATATGCCCTCAAGAGGGGTCACAGTCCACATGGCCGACGTTGTGGATAAGGAAGATGAGCTTGAGTTGCTTGATGGGGACTTACCATCCGAGGGCGTACCGCCACTTCTTGACCCATCAGGGAGAGTTACCCATCATCAGAGGAACCTGCTAGGCCTCCCTGTACCCACCGAGTCACTGGCACTCGGTCGGAGCACTGGCAAGGGTAAGGAGCACGTCGGAATAGTCAAGCACTCCGACCCGTCCGCCTTTGTGCAGAAAACGGACGAAGATCCTGAGAAGGCCACGTTGCGCCAGCAGCTTGCTGAGCAGAAGAGGCTGGTCGACGAACTCTTGGCTGAACGCGTCGCAGAGCGACGACCCGACTATGGTAATCCCAGGCCGGGGCAGCAGGGTCAGGAACAATTTCCCCCTGGTGAGATGCCTCCGGGCAACCCTGATCATGCTGCTGCCGCGGACAGGGCGGAAGCCGGAAAATACGGCAAGAGGGCGCGATACGTCTCGCCAAACCCCCCTGAGCGACGGGGCAATCTGAAGAATCCAACCCGGGTTCCCCCAGTCGCCCAACAGGTCGTCCAGCCAGTCGACCCGCGAGCAGCCGAAGCCGCCTACCGTTTTGAAGAACCTGGCAATGCGCTTGTGGTTAGGGATCCCCGTCAAGACAGGGACCCCCACCCGGAGGACCTTATTGCGGCACTCACAGCCCGCCTCGAGGCGTTGGAAACACGGCAGGTGGCGGTCCCACCGGATAGCAAGCCTTATCCCGCGTGGGTGGATGATATGCCCGCGCCTCCAGGTTTTGGGATCCCCACTATCTCGCCTTTTAACGGGACAGGGGACCCACCCCAGCACTTGGCTCATTTCTCGTCCAGGTGTGGCCCCATGCTGGGGACCCCGGCTCAGCAAGAAGCTGCCAAGCTCTGATGTTTCGTACAGACATTGGAAGGTCCGACATTCGTCTGGTACAGCCAACTCCCTATCGGATCGGTGACCGATTGGGAGGATCTACGCCGGCAGTTCTTATACCAGTTCAGCTCCACCACGCGAAAGACCAGCATTGCTGACCTCTTCAAGTGCAAACAGAGGCCTGATGAGCGGGTTGCAGACTTCATCTCCCGGTGGAAAGGACTTATGTATTCCCTCGATATGCCACTGACTCAGGAGAAATTACTGACGATGTGTGTGGGGAACGTAAATACAGAGCTGGTACCCTCCTTGATTACCCATAACTACCCTGGAGGGTTCAGAGATTTCTCGGATAAGGCCTAGCGCCTCGAGGAGGCCCTGCAACAGGCTAGTCAGGCACGTTTGCTGCCCCCTATGATCCCAGCCAGGAGGGCCGCCAGGGCTGAACCCACCGCAGTGGCTCAAATAGAAGCCCCGAGGCAGCTGGAATTGCTACCGGTGGCACCACCCCCGCAACCCCGCAGAGGTCCTCCACTTCAAGCACAGGCTCCTGCCCAGCAGCGACCGCCTCTGAACCGACAGGTTCCCCCGCGCAATGCGCCGCTGCCACCTAGGCGAGACAACCAGGCACTGCCCCCTCGGCAGGCCCCTCCGGTCCCTCGACAGGACCAGGCCCCCAGGGCTCCTTACCCGGAAAGAAAGTACCATACCTATTCGTTCAACGAAAATCAGGTCCCTGGTTACTTCCGAAGTGCTCTAGAGCAAGGGATCGTGCGTCTGCCTGAGTGCAGAAGGCCGGCAGAGGCGCATCTCACCGATCACCCCAACTACTGCCCTTATCATCGGATCCTGGGGTACACCCTCAAGCGATGCTATGTGTTTAAAGACTGGCTTCAGGACCAGGTCAACAACAACATAGTCAAGTTGGGCCCAGCGCCAGCGCAAGTGGCAGGCGTCTTTGCGGGATCATAAATCGGCAGTGACAGCGAGGGTGAGTGGCAGCAGGTCCCTAGCCGCGGGTCCCAGAAATACGACAACTGGATGGCTCGAAAAACCGTCGTCCGTGCCCAGGGTATCATCCGGGAACGCTTGAAGCAGCCGGAACCTTCAGAAGAAGTAGTCGGTGCCTCAGCATCGTCTTCACAGTCGATCTCTGCCCAAAAAGGCAAGCAGCGCAGACACATGAAGAAGCAACGTGCACCGCCAGTGCCGTCGTCATCCCGCACTCTTGGCGACTTTATGCCTCCCGAAATGGGCATTCCTCCCAGAATCCGCCCAGCGGTGGATGACTCTTCGAGCGACAGTCAAGGGTACGCTTCGGTTAACACCATGGAGCTGGTAAAGCCTTATATGACCCCCGACGAGGGGGAACCCCAAGCAGACCGCCCCAATGTTTCCAGCCGACGTCAATGTCAGCGAAATCGAAATCGTGCCGATCACCGAGGTATGTCAGCAGGCACTTGTGACCAAGCTGTGCACGCTACCGAGACCAGGCAGCAGGCTCAGCGCAGATCTCAGCACGCGCAGACCCATCCAACATCCTTGGCTCTACCTCCACCGTCGTTCGTGTTGCTGGATCGGGGAGAGCCGCCTCGTTCGTATCACAGCCAGTCTCGCCCGGCGACGGGACAGCCTCCGCTGTCCGATCTTAGCCCGACGACTACTCTCCAGGCTTCTACTAGCAGGCAGCAGGATGTACCCAGTGCTAGCCGACCGCCAGTTCAACCGGCAGGACCCGCTATGCCTCCAAATGCCGAAAACCCCCTGTAAGCAGAGGTTCGCGTTTGGCACGCAAGTATGATGTCCTAAAGCACCTGGCCGGCATTCCGGCGAGGCTTTCCATCCTCGAGGCCCTTCGCCTGTCATCTGAAATGCGCGAGGCACTTGCTGAGGCCCTAAGGAGCCCCCTCCAGTTCGAGGCGGAAGTGGCAGCCGCGGAAGCCTTCCATACCGAGACGATTGAAAACGCCAAATGTCAGGCGGTTATCTCATTCTCCGGCGATGATGAGGACCCCCCTATACAGGGACACATTCGCCCACTGTATATCACTGGCCACTTCAACGGTGTAGAAGTCCGTCACTGCCTCGTTGACACGGGTTCTGGAATCAATCTAATTCCGACCCGGACGCTGCGAAAGCTGGGTCTGTCCGAAGGTGATTTGACTCCCTCTGACCTTAGGATCCAGGGGTACGATAGGACAGAGCAAACCCCGGTCGGAAAGATCCGCCTGAAGACCCAGTTCGGTGGCTTAATTGCCAGCACCGAGTTCATGGTTGTTTCTCAGGACACCGCCTACAACGCATTGATGGGTAGGCCATGGCTCCATCTGCATGCAGCGGTCCCCTCGTCTTATCACCAGTGCCTTAAGTACTCGCTCAATGGTCGAGTAGGCATGCTCCAAGGAGACGCGTCCCCTTTCGCTTCTTGTGAGGCTCGCTATCTGGATGCGGGTTATTACAAAAGTAAGGACAAGCAAATCCTGGTCAGCGAGGATGAGCCCGCCCCGATCACAAGTGATCCCTGGGCGAGCATGGACGACGCCTACATCCTCCCGATCCACCGGTTGGAGGCCACGACCCCCGACATGGGACAATGTTTCGTTGTTTCGGGTACGCAAGTAAGGCATGTTCCCGTGTCCAAGAGACAGCGGAGAATCACCTCGTACTCCTACATCAACCAGGCTCGGGTCATCCCGGAACCTCCTACCCCTGTACGGTACCGGGACGTCAAGCTCATGACAACGGCGGTGCGCCATACGTGTCTATTTCGCCAGGCTGGAATTAACCGACTCAGGCTGACACGTCACCACTGCTTTGATATCATCAAGCGTGGCCCCTTAGGCCGAAGGCCTAATGGGATAGGATCAAATGCATTCATTGCTATGGTCTCGACGACAAGTGAGTCTCCTGATGTGATGACCGCTGCTGCCCAAGCCGGCACCAGCTTCCCCTCAGGTTTTGAGAGACCAGAAGTATCTTCCGTCGTGGGAAATCCCCCCACGGCTGGGGAGGAAGACTTTGAGGATGCTCCCCCAGTATTTGAAGAAGGCGTCTCTACCACGGTCGATGAACTGGTACAGGTGAACCTTGGTAGCGAGGCAGATCCAAGACCCACATTGATCAGTGCGGCCATGTCCCTCGAGGAGCGGCAGCAGTATGTAGACTTCCTCAAACAGCACCGCGATGTGTTTGCCTGGAGTTATGATGAGATGCCAGGGCTGGATCCCCAAGTGGCCGTCCACCGTCTGGGCCTCCCAGCAAAACATCATGGGTTCAAGCAGCCTCCCAGGAAAATGCACCCTTCCCATGGCGCTATGGTTGAGGCCGAAGTTGATAAGCTAATCAAAGCCAACTTCATCAAAGAGGTCCAGTACCCCAAATGGCTCGCCAACATTGTGCCGGTCCGGAAGAAGAATGGGCAGATTAGAGTCTGCATCGACTTCGGCGATCTCAATGGCCATTGCCCAAAGGATGACTTCCCACTCCCAGTGACGGGGCTGTTGATTGACGCCACGGCCGGGTTCCAAGCCGTCTCTTTCATGGATGGGTATTCCGGGTATAACCAGATCTGGATGGCCCCCGAAGATGAGGAGTCCATTGCCTTCAGGGCTCCCTAGGGTACCTTTTGCTACCGGGTAATGACATTCGGTTTGAAAAATGCAGGTGCCATTTATCAGAGGGCCATGCATCGCATATTCAAACCGATCCTCGGGACATTGGTGGAATGCTACGTGGATGACCTTGTAGTCAAATCATGCCAGCGCCAGGACCATCTCAAAGACCTTGAGAAAGTGTTCGGTTTCCTCCGTTCCCGTCACCTGAAGATGAACCCACTGAAGTGTGCCTTCGGAGTCACCTCCGGGAAGTTTCTGGGTTTTGTTGTCAGATACCGAGGTATCGAGATCGACCCGGAGAAGATCAAGGCCATCAGCCAAATGCCTCCCCCGAGCAACGTTCGAGAGCTCCGAGGCCTCCAAGGCCACTTAGCCTTTATACGCCGATTCATTGCAAATCTGGCCGGCAAGTGTAAGCCCTTTTCCCGGCTCATGAAGAAAGGCGCTACCTACGAATGGGATGAGGAGTGTCGGATCTCCTTCGAGCAAATCAAGCAGTATCTGCTCCAACCTCCGGTCTTGATGCCACCCGTCTCTGGAAAGCCGCTGGTCCTTTACGTGACCGCCCTGGAGAGATCCCTCGGCGCGCTGCTCGGCCAGAAGAATAACGAGGGCACTGAGAACAGTCTCTACTATCTCAGTCGCATGCTTCTCGATACGGAGGTCAGATATTCCCTTATCGAAAAGATCTTCCTTGCGCTCGTCTTTGCCGTGCAGAAGTTGCGACACTACCTGCAACACCACGAGGTGCAATTGATCTCTCGGGTGGATCCGCTGAAGTACATCCTGAACCGCCCCATGCTGACTCGCCGACTAGCACGGTGGGCGGTGATTCTCTAGCAGTTTGACATCTGGTTTGTGCCTCAGAAGGCCGTTAAGGGACAGGCGTTGGCAGACTTTTTAGCTGCCCATCCAACCTCCGCGGATCAATCCCTAGACCTGGATTTCCCCGACGAGACGATCCTCTCTGTCGATCATGTTGTCCCGTGTTGGCAAATGCATTTCGACGACACCTCCCGGAGCCCCACCGGTAGAAGGATCAACGACCCCAAGCTCAACAGAGTGGGTCTGGGTATTGTTTTCATTACCACGGCGCAAGCCATCCTGCCGTACTCGTTCCTGTTGTCAGAAGGTTGTACGAACAACGAGGAAGAGTACCAAGCTCTCATCATCGGCCTCGAGTTGGCCCTTGAGATACATGTACCCCATCTAAATGTGAAGGGAGATTCCGAGCTGGTAATCAAACAGGTTAATGGCGACTACGTCGTCAGGAAGCTAGAGCTTTCACCGTTGCTGGAGTACACCCTCCTCTTAATGGCCCAGTTCTCTTCTCGACCGGAGGTTACCCATGTCCCACGGTCGCAGAACGTCCAAGCGGACGCCCTAGCTTGCTTAGCCGCATCACTCGCAGAACCCGAGCAAGATGATCTGCTCATACACGTGGCCCACCGGAGAGTCATTGCTCCCGTAACTCAAGAGGACCGTGATAGCCTGCGGGTAAGTCATCTCACCACCGGACCCTCCATATCGGGAGTCCCGGGTTCGTCAGACGCAGTGGTTGAAACCACCCCCGACTGGAGAGCACCATTTGTCGAGTATCTCCAAAATGGTCAGCTCCCGGACGACCGGGCCGAGCACGAGCGAATCCGACGCCGCGCACTTCAATTTACCCTCCAGAGCGGCCCCATTCTTGAGCAGATCCTCTATAAACGGGGTTTCGATGGTGTCCTCCTCCGTTGCATCCAAGGAGTAGAGATACCTCAAGTTATGCAAGAGGTTCACGCCGGTTCCTGTGGCGCCCATCAAGCTGGGCCGAAGCTGTCCCATCAAATCCGGAGGTTAGGATACTTCTGGCCCTCCATGATCCACGATTGCATTGGATACGCCAAGATATGCCACGCGTGCCAAGTACACGCCAACTTCTTGCATCGGTCGCCAGAACCCCTCCACCCCACCAAGTACTCTTGGCCATTTGCGGTATGGGGACTCGATGTAGTGGGACCGTATCCGCCAGAAACAGCCCGCCAATGCAGGTTCATCCTGACTGCTATAGATTTCTTCTCCAAGTGGGCAGAAGCAGTTCCGCTCAAAGAGGTCAAGGCCCGTTCCGTCGTTGACTTTGTGTGCTCCAACATTATCCACCGGTTTGGAGTCCCTCACGCCGTCCTCACTAACAACGACACCAACTTCCGAGCAGCTGAATTGAAGAAATTGTACGCTAAGTACGACATCCGGTCAAACCATACCTCCCGCTACCACGCACAGGCGAATGGACAGATTGAGGCGTTCAACAAGACCCTCTCTAACATTCTGCAGAAGATGGTTGGTCAGAACAAGAAGAGTTGGTCGGACAATCTCCCCAACGCCCTCTGGGCTTACCGGACGACGACTCGCAACTCTACCTAGGTGACCCCATATTCTCTGGTGTATGGAGCTGAGGCCGTCCTACCCATTGAGATCCAGCTGCCGCCGCTACGCACTGCAGTTTATGATCACCAGACATCAGATGAGGTAGCCGAGATCCGTCTAGCTGAGTTAGAGGCACTGGACGAGAACCGGATTCGTGCCCTGCACAATCTGGAAAGGCATCAGGACAAGATAGCGAGAGCTTTTGACAAGAAGGTTCGTCTCCGCTCTTTTCTACAGGGTGACCTGGTACTGGCCCTACGAGCGCCAATGATTCCCGGAAGGAAACCACCCAAGTTAGAACCCAAATGGGAAGGGCCTTATATCATCCTTAAGGTTTACCCCAATGGAGCATACTCCTTGGTGACCACAGATGGAGAGCATGTAACCCCTCCCACCAATTCCAGATTCCTCAAGCGATACTTTGCCTAGGGCAAAAGTGGTCCTGCATGACCTTAAACTGCGAGAGGGTCCTGCACGACCCTAAACTGCGACTTGGTCTCGCATGACCTTAAACTACATCTCCATCCTCACTACAAGACGTTAAACTGCAAGTCAGTCAGGTCTTCCTGACCGAGGCTCAGCCTCAGGCCCCTCGGCCTCTTTGGGCCCCTGGCCCCGTCTCCACCGAGGTCTGGCCCCAGGCCCCCTCGTTTCTCTCCGACTTACCCTCTTACGGGATCGTACAGTATAGTGTAGGACTACGTCCTCATGTTGGGATCATGTACCATGCCGCACACATCCCCGAATGAGATGCCCCTCGTCCCGCATGACGTTAAACTGCATGTCAAGAACTACGTACGGCTTGATTCCCATCTTCATGGGATACGTAGGAATGCTCGGACGCCTCGTCTTGAGCCCAGCCCCAAGATTTTTTCTTCCACTATTCCCCCTGGGAATAGTCTCCTTGGAGGATCTTTGTGTAGAAAGGAGTGGGCTTTCTTGGCCCCGCTCACGCAACCCCACTCGTGCAAAGATTGTAAAGGCCACACCATGCGCCCACTCCCGTTCTTCTACCCTCCCACGTCCTCACCGCATGACCCTAAACTGCATGGCCTCCAAGAACTACGTATGGCTTGATTCTCATCCTTATGAGATACGTAGGAACACTCGGACATTTCGTCCGTCGGCCCAGAACAAAAGCCAAAATCTTCCCCTCGGGTCAAGACATGGCAGGGTGCACACTTTTTCCCCGACCCACATCGAGCAAGCCTCGACCCGGCTGCACATTCCCCCTGGAGGTGTTTGCCCCTTTCGTGGATGGATTCACACCCGAAGGGACCCCCAAGAACGGCCTGGATACAATGCCCAAGGGCTCTCCTACCGATACGGGCCAACGCCCCCGAGGGTTTCTCAAGCAACAAATCGATACAAGTCCCGCGTTGCGAATTTGGTCAGCGGTCGACGCTCATTTGTTGCCCCCATGCAGGTCACCATAGGAACGCTGTGTTTCGAATATGGTCAATAGTGTCCTGGATTTTCAGGTCCACCCCGAGATGTCCCAGGCATCAATAACAGCGATTCATTATGCCCCATCCCGAGGTGACAAACTTCCCCCAGGTGGTGCTAGTGATCGGGCCCACGGCCCAGGATTCATCACATGGAGTGTACGGTGTGGTGTGGGACTATGTCCTCATTCACGTCGGGATCATGTGCCATGCCGTGGAACTCCCCTTACGAGGCCCAGCCTCCGGCCCCTTGGCCTCCTCGGGCCCCTGGCCCCCCGTCCTCATGTAAGATGTTAAACTAAAAACCAGTCAGGCCTTCCTGACCGAAGCTCAGCCCCAGGCCCCTTGGACTTTCCGGGCCGTGGCCCAGGACCTATCTTATAGGATCGTATGGTGTGACGTAGGACTACGTCTTTATTCACGACGGCTTCTTTACCATGCCATACACCTCCCTTGTTTAGGGGTATATTACTCCCCTCCTCGTCCAGTATGACGTTAAACTACATTTCAAGAACTACGTGTGGCTTGATTCCCATCCTAATGGGATACGTAGGACCACCTGGATGTCCAAGATCCGGGTCCAGCCCCATCTCTCGGGAATCATCATCCCATCTTGGCCCCTTGGCCCATCCTTTCTCCATGAGGGGATCATATGGTGCGGTGTGGGATTATGTCCTCATTCACGAAGGTCTCGTGATGACCACACCATGCTCCCACCCCCTACTGAGTTGTTTCGTCGATCCCTCTTTTTCGGCAGTTCTCCAATGTGCTTAAGAGTACTCTGGTTTATTACCTGGAATGCCAAGCTTTACTCGGACACGTCCGCACCCACTTTCCAGGCTTTGCGTATCCCCGCATTAGGGATTTCACCATCTTTCACACCCGGAGGGACCCCCATGAATGGCCTGGATACAATGCCCAAGGGCTCTCCTACCGATATGGGCCAACACCCCCCAGGGTTTCGGACAACAAATCGATAAAATCCCGCGTTGCGAATATGGTCAGCGGTCGATGCTCGTTTGTTGTTCCCACCTCAGGCTAACGCGATACAGACGCTGTGTTTCCGTCATGGATAACAGTTTTCCTCTGTCGTCACGCCAACCCATTAAGCCCAAATGCCGGGTACACAATTCACACCCTTCATCACTTCATCATGTCCAAGTAGAGTCTCGGGACTCTTGGTACTTTTCCCCCATGCACGTCTGCGCATTCGAGGAACAAGCTACATCAAAGGTGTCCTTCGAAACTCTCTGCTGACTCCCCATTGGTGGACGCCCCAAGTACTGCGATGAGGATACCCCCCTTGTTTCCCACACCGAGTTTATCTCACGTGGGCTTAGGGATTGGGTTGACATCTGGGCTTACTCGGGAGTTGTCACCACCCATGGTCCGAGCTCCAAGACCATAAACTAAGACCTTCATCTGGGACTACGTTCAAGACCCCTTGTCTTCGGACCCAGCTTGAGTTCAGAAAATTTACCTCTCTAATCCTCTTTTCAGGACCCTGATCACAGGACTGCGTGGCGCAGTGCAGGACTACGTCCTCATTCACGTCGGGTATGCAATAGCTGCACCACGCACGCCCCCATTCTGAGGTTCAGTCCTCCTGTTCCCTATCCTGCATGACGTTAAAAGGCATCCTTCAGAACTACGTATGGCTTGATTCCCATCCTAATGGGATATGTAGGACCACCTGAATGTCTAAGATTCGGGTCCAGCCCCACCTCTGGGAGATCTCCTGATTTCCCGGTCACCTAGGCCACTTGGTCCATCCCTCTCCAGCGGGGGGTGTGTAGGTATGATACAAGGTTTTGGGCATCATGCCCCCCTTCCCCTGGAAATCTGCCATCTCTCAATCACCCTCAAGGTTGAGTCCCTTAGCTCCCCGCAGTGGTTTACCCATGTATTAAGAGCACTCTAGTCTAGCACCAAGAGTGTCAGATTCAACTTGATCAAGTTCCTTCCACTTGTCAAGCTTCGTGTTCCCCTCTATTCGGACTTCCATCATCTTTCACACCCGGAGATACCCCCAAGAACGGCCTGGATACTACGCCCAAGGGCTCTCCTAACGATACGGGCCAATGCCCTCCAGGGTTTTGGACAAAAAATCGATAAAATCCCGCGTTTCGAATATGGTCAGCGGTCGATGCTCGTTTTGTTAGTCCTCATTTCAGGCTAACGCGACAGGATGCTGTGTTGCGAACATGGTCAGCATTAATCCTCTGTCGTCACGCCAGCCCCTTCAGTCCTTGAATGTTGGTAGCATGATTCACATCATTTTCCACCCCATCATGTCCAGGTGGAATCTCGACACTTTTGGCGCTATCCCCCAGTGCACCTTTGCATGCTAGGGGGACAAAGCTGCAATCTGGCGTCCTTTGGGACTCCCATGGTCCGAGCTCTAAGACCATAAACTAAGACCCATTCGGGACTACGTTCAAATTCCCATCCTCATGGGATACGTATGACTGCCCAGACGCCCTGTCTCTGGGTACAACCCATTCAGGAAGCCAGTCTCTCTCCCTGTTTCACCTCCGGATGGCGTACAATCTGATGTGGGATCATGTCTCCGTCAATTGTGTTTTATAACACTGCGCACATTTCCCGCCTAGCATCGTCCCTTCTACGTCTGCGCTGCATGAAGATAAAATGCATGCTTGGTCCTATCATACAACCCTAAACTGTGACATTATCGTCCTGGCCGCACGACGAAAAACGGCACCACATTGTGGTGACCTCGCTGTAGAGGACATCACGTTGGGTATTGGTCATGTGCCATGCCATTTGTCAACGCCCATCACGGCTTGATTCTTGTGGCGACATCACGACCTACTGTTCCAGGCTCGTCGCTTCACAAAAAAAAACCATTCACCTTAAAGAACAAACAAGATACATCAAATTCTGCTTCATTAGTGCAAGGGCCACGTCCGCACTCCCCTTTTCCCCTGGCACTGGAATCCTACCATGTCACTTCCAGAACTACGTATGGCGTGATTCTCATCCTTATGAGATACGTAGGAGCGCCCGGGTATTTCCCCGCGGGCCCAGCCTAACCCTGGTGTTCGGTCCCTCGACTCGAGCATTTCCTCGGAGAACGCATAGTAAGTAGGACTATGTCCTCATTCATGTCAGGTTTTGATGTCATGCGTCCTCTGATCCCTTTTTCCAATCCATGGTCCGAGTTCTATGACCCTAAACTAAGATCTCCCCAAGGGAAAGGAATCTGCTCCCTCTCTCTAATACGTTTCGTTGACATATTCGGATGTGTTTTGACAGAAAGCCCGCAGCATGGGATTTTCACAGGGACATTTCCCTCATCTCATGACCAAGCTTCGTGAGCTCGCTATTTGGATCCTCATCCTCTTCCACATCCAAAAGGACCCTCGGACGACGTGGATACTAAGCTTAAGGGCTCTCCATGAATGCTGGACCTAAGGGCCCTGCAATCGTTTCAGGCCAACGTCCCCACGGATCTCTGACAACATTTGTGACATGGTCCCGTGTTTCGAACATGGTCAATGGTCGACCCTCATTTGTTGGTTCCCACCTCAGGCTAACGCGACAGGATGCTGTGTTGCGAACATGGTCAGCAGTAATCCTCCATCGTCACGCCACCATCATTGTGATCTGAATCTCGATCACCATGATTCACACATTTCCACTCCCTCATGTTCAAGTGGAACTCCATCATACTCGGCTCTTTCTCTTCGCGCATCTAGGTGTGCTGAATGATCGTGTTAGTGTCATCGGGCCGGTAGTCACCGAGCATCCCTTTGCCCTAACCTACCCCTCTCTGCGTCGGGAAATTCCCACCACTACTGCTTGTTTCCCACACCGAGCACGACTCACGTGGGCTTAGTAGTTTTGGCTAGATGTGTACCAACACGGTCAGGCTGCTCCTCGTCCAGTATGACGTTAAACTGCGCTTCAAGAACTACGTGCGGCTTGATTCCCATCATCACGTGGGATACGTAGAGACACCCAGGCATTTCACCTAGGGTTCAGCCCCTGGAATCACGAAATCTTGTTCCTCCCCATTTCCATCCCTCGCCAGAGGCCCTGTCTGGAAGAAGGAATGATCCATGATCAGGCCAATGCGCCCAATTTGGCATACTCCCTCCACGGTGGTGCAACTACCAAGGTGTTGGATTCTATTTGATCAAACCACCACTCCATGTTCCACGCTTTGCGTGTCCCTTATTCGGACCCTCGTCCTCTTTCATGTCTGAAGGAACCCCCTAACGGCCTGGTCTTATGCCGCATCGGCTCACCTACCATCCTGGGCCAACGTTCCGGATGACTGGTCATGTCTGGAAGGACCCCCTAGCAGTATGGATGTCTGACCTATGGTCCACCAACTGTCCTGGGCCAACATCCTGAAAGATTGATCGACAACAAATTGATAAAATCTCGCGTTGCGAATACGGTCAGCGGTCGATGCTCATTTGTTGTCCCCATTTCAGGCTAACGCAGTATGGATACCGTCTGTCCACCATGGTTAGCGGTTGTCCTTTATTGTCACGCCATCCCCACAGTGTTCCGAATTTTGGCATCGTGATTCACAATTCCCATTTTCATCTGTTTGAACCGATTTCAGCGCCCCTGGCGTTGCCCCGTTCGTGCATAAGATCACGTTGAAGAAACAGTAGTTCGGCTATCCTGGAAGTTCCTCCTCCGATCAAGCCTTCCCCACCTTTTGGAAATCTGGACTGGCTTGAGGAATTGTCGTCAAATGTCCCGAAAACATTGTAGGGATGTAACAAGGAAATTCAACAGTGGAAATCGTGTGTGCTACGGAACTCAAAACAAAGGAGAAAGAAAGAGTTGAAGCACAAAAGTGTTAATAAAAGCTTCTTTCGGGTTTGTTACAATACTCGGGGGTCGACTTCCCCCATGGACGGGTTGACCACGTCAAAGGAGCGTTGCAGCTCCGCCACCCGTTGACTTGCGGCGTCCAAAGCCTATTGCCGCTGATTCAACTCCCACTCCTCTTCAGCAGCGGCAGGGCGTAATTCGTCAACCCTGGCCCTGGCCCTTTCTACCTTGGCCCGAATGGCAGCCATCCTTCCATAGGTCTGCCCCATGTGCTCCTCAGCCTCTGCCAGCTGGGTCTTCAATCGTGAGACCAGCTCAGACTGTGCATCGAGAGTGGCTGAAAGCTCGTTGGCCCGGATCTACATCTGTTGGACCTCGCCTTCAGCCTCCTGGAGCTTCCTAATGCTGGTCGCCTTCCTCCGCTGACATCCCACGCTCAGCCCACGATCATGCTCCCGGATCTTCTCAGCCATGAGGTCTCGGATGAGCGCGTGAGGGCGTTGGGCATCCACTCCCCCGGCACACAGTTCGCGCAACCGCGAGCGGAGCCTATCCATTTCGGCCAGCCATTGCGCTTGGGGAGTGTCCCTGATAAAGCGCGTGATCATCTTCCCCGACCGGCGGCGGACTATGCTGCTGTCTTCCTCATCAGAGGCCGTTTCGTCCCAATCCGCGCGGTCGGCAGGCTCGTACGCAGGATATGCCTGCAGGAATTCCTCAGCGGGATCTGCATCGGGTGTTGAGTCTGGTACGACACCTGACGCCGGCGCAGGCACGATAGGACTGGGACCGACCGGTTGATCCTCTTCCTCAGAGTCCACCTCGATGACTTCAGGTATGGCCCTGCTGGTGGTCCCGCCAGTGATGGTGTGCGCCGCAGCTTGAGGAGGTGAAGGGACTATCGTCACTATCACCGGCATGCCCCTGGGAGGGACGCCGCCAGACATCCCAACCAGCCTAGCTGCAGCAGCCCACGCCAGTCGGAGAACTGTATGACAGAAAGAGACATAAACGTTAGTTGGCATGGCCCACGTGTGGCAATGAGGAGACCGGTGGAGGAGACTTACAAAGATCGACTTCCGAGCACTGCTCCTGGGCCGGTACTGATGGGACTCTGAGACGAGGCCCCCCGTATACTGTTGGAAGGCCTGGAGAGTCCAGAGGAGCCACCTCAGACCCCCTGGTCCCACCAGATGCAGAACTAGACGCAGCCATAGGAGCGGGTTCCGAAGGTCCCACGACATCACCCGCCAAGGAGCAAGAACGAGGCCTACGAACAAGTTCCTCCTACATGGCTCGAACATTGGTGAGAAGTCCATAGGGATTCAAGAACAGATCGTAAGAATAGAAGTTCGGAATGCTACCTCGAGAGCCTCCGTGAAGTCGTCGGATTCTGAGCATCGGTCTCCGACCTCGCCCTCCTCCAACGGGCTCCCTCCTCCAGCCTCGTCCCCCTGAGAAGAGTCCCCTGATTCCTCCGGAAAGGGAAAACGCTCCCTCAGATCGGCAGCCGATAACTGTGGGGGCACCGTCTGATTCAACAGTACCCTCACCCGATCTGTCATTGGGCGAGGAACACCGCTGGAGTGGACGTAATCCTCCAGCTCGTTCAAGTATTGCTCCGCCTCCGCCGGAGACACCATGAATCCAGCCCGAATTGGGCCTATGCCCGGCAGTTTCATCCCGAGGCGATTCAGGTGGGCCCACATCTCGGGTGGGCTGAGGAATTTCCGGTTGACATCCCAAATGTCCCAAGCTTCCGGAAAGACGGCATCTTCTGCCATGTCGATGTGACGCAGCCGCTTCCCCAGAGCCTGAGCGGATATCCGACGAAATCCCCTCGGTGGCCGCCCCTCCGGATGACCCTGCTCTCCTGGAACCACCGGATCCGCCGCTGGTGCCATACCCTCGGCCGGTGCGGGTCTCTCTGCCATGGCAGCCCCGCTGCCGCGGGCGGCCCTAGCTGCCCTCCGACCCCGACCTCGAGATAAAGGAGGCCCACCGTCACCAACCCGGATCGTTGGCTGCTTCAGCATCTCCCCGGGGTAAGCGGCCTCCCAGCTGATGGCGTACTCCTTCACTAAGCCGAAGGCGGCGGTGGATGGAGGAAATGTGATCTGCATCTTTCCATCCTCACGTGTGAACATGAGCCACAGCTGCCTCATCACACACGGGTGCTCCTCGTGACGCACCTCCCAGTATAACTGCGGGGTCAGCCGCTGGAGGCACCGGAACTGCCTCGCGAATCGATGCGGGGTGTACGGTTCACAGATTGGCTCAAGATCTATCCGAGCCACCAAAACTCCACCTCAGAAGGCCAGGAGGTAAGCCCGATGTTCTTCCGTTCCCCGTCCATCATCAGTAAGCCTCCCCGTCGGCAGTGGGATGGGATGAAAGTTGAACTCGTCCGCCCTCCACACCCTATTCAGCACCATCGGAACGGCCAGTTTGAATGGGAAGCTCCCAACTGCTTTCAGAATGGAGGGGCGAAAGTCTGATCCCGGCGGCGAAATGGGGTTTGGATACTCGTAAATCCCCCTGATATGCGCCGCGATCCACCCATACAAGAGGTGGAAGGGCCCGCATTTTCTTGGCGGCTTCTTGCCCTCGCTAATACGCCGCAGCATTCTGTATAGTTTGGCGAGCATCAGGATCCCCAGGTTGATCCGCTTCCCCATGGCCAACATCGATGCCATGATGAACGAGCTGGGCCGTACCCCCATGCTTGTATCTCTCACTGGTAGGATCCACCCACAGATGAGAGCCGCGATGAACGCCGCCAGCCTGACTATTGGCTGTTGTTCGGTGCTGACGCTGAAACCCCAAGTCTTCCATTGGTTGTCCTCCAAAACCCGCCAATACGAGTGTCCCTTGCCCCGCTGGGCTGCCCTCGGACAAGTTCGAGGCCTTGGAGGGAACTCTCGATCTTCTGGGAAGTTCAGGAAGCGTTTGAACCATCTTCTGAAGTGGACATCCCTCACTGCTTCCTTGTCCTCTCTAGGGACAAGCGCCATCAGCGCTGACGCCAGTCGCGACATTTGCTCAGCATCTCCCCACATGCTGGAAACGGGGAGGAATTCGTCATACATGGCCCCCAAGATCGGGACCCCGGAAATCTGGTGGACATCCCACAGGCTGATCCCACCTCCCCGTGATGCAGGTGAAAAGTGTTAGTTCGGGACGACCATCTACTCAACAGTTCCGACATCAGCTGCTTTGGTTGGTAAATGTGGAACTGGGAGGCCCATGCCGCCTCATACAATCCCACTCTCCTCAGCTCGGACTCGAACTCCTCGCATGAGGCGCCTACCCAGTAGGCCCAGGCCCAGTCATCGGTAAAGTTGCCGCCCTGGCGCAGGTCCCACTCATCGGACCATCCCTTCTTGGGATCCTGCAGAGCCGCTTTCAGCATGGTGCGGTAAAGAGGAGGGGACGTCTCCAGTTGCAGTGGCCTCCCGTCAATGTCGTTCACGTGATTGTAGAGGCAATCAGCGGTGACGGGTGTGAAATCCTCCTGTGCATGACCATCGGCCGCCCTGAACCATTGGTGCTGGCATGGTGTGCTCCTGAACCAGCAAGCTGGTTCATCCCTTCTTGCCTCAAGGATGAAGACGTCATCCCTCAGCCCGAAGCCGTACAACGGCAGTTTCTTGCACTGCGGGTAATCCCTCTGACCTTCCGACAGTAGGTCTGTCAAGGAAGTGTGGTCTGAGTGGCTCCGAACCATTTCCCCCAAGCCTGGATGGTTGGCCATCTCATCTCGACGAGCAGCATCTGCAAGGACCCCCAAGACAGCTTCTTGATGGGCCATTTTAACTCTGGCCCTCAGAAAAGGATTCTTCCGGATGGATCGCGAAGCTCGATCGCGAAGCTCGATCGCGAAGCTCGACCGCGAAGCCGGATCGCGAAGGTCGGTCGCAAGATCAAACCGCAAAGTCCGGCCAAGGCAGACAAGCAAAGGTTCGCTTGGCGCGGACGCGGAGTCGGAGACCCGCGGTTCGCCGCGAAGCTCGATTCGCGGAGGGCTGTCGCGGAGTATGCGGAGCTTCGCGAAATCGAGAGCACAAAAAGACAAGGAAGGCACGTAAAGACAAAAGAGGGCGGACCCCCTATTTATAGGCGACGACCCCAGAGCATCGCGGTGCGCCTCACCCGCGCGATGCATCGCGGCGCGTCCGGATCCACGGCCCCGGCGAGCAGCGTGGGCCCCCCTTCGCGATGCTGCATCGCGAACCACCGACAGTTTTGGCGATTGTCCCGACTTCGACCCTTCGCCCTCCGCGGCTCCAAGTCTGAGGGGGGGCATTTGTTGGCGCCAAAAATGTGGCCCGAAAGGAAGGAACGAAAAAGACAGCCGGCGCGCTGCCTCGCGAAGCACAGCCGCGAAGTGCCCCAACCGTGGCGACCCCGCGAAGCTCCGGAGGCGGTAATCCTCCATGAACCCGTTTGACGTTCGCGAGCCGCCGCGAAGCACCGGAGGCGGCACGCGAGCCCTGCTTCGCGGCGCCCCTTCCCTATAAATACTCGACTCCCCCTGAGTCCCGAGGACGGACAATCCGACCTTTCGGCTTCTCCTCTCCCGAATCGCGAAGCACGCTTTGCCCCGGGAATCATGAGCTCCACGAGGTATTTCGAATTCGCGAGACGACTCTGATTTGTTTTGTTTTCAGCCCCTCTTCCGAGAGGGATGCCCTTCGCGAAGCTCAAGGGCGTTCGCAAAGGAAGGGGATTCCCAAGGGAACCCGGGCAGCCGCGGAGCACTTGTGCTTCGCGAAACACCCAACCCATATGAGTAATCCCTATGCTAAGGCAGGATCGCTCCACTTCGCGAAGTACATTGCTTGGCAGGACCCTGCTTCGTGAACCATTCCTTCTTCGCGAGGCAGTGCTTCGCGAACACTGTTCCACTTCGCGAAGCACCTCCCACTCCCACCTATGCCCCATGCTAAGGCCAAGGCACCCCACTTCGCAAAGCACACTCCTCTGCTTAGCGATTCCTCTTTCCGTGCGACCCTCCAGGTTTTCACGATGTGATTTCAAAGTCCCATGGACAACACCTCCCGTAGCGTTGCTTCGCCTAATGCTTCTTCGCATAGGAACGTTAATGGCTATTGCTTCTTCGCATAGCCACGCTAACGTGGACCCCTCGATGGTTCGCCCCACTACCCCCCTTTACCATGGCCTTACAGGTACCTTCCCTTCCCCAAGGACCAGAGGGTACTGGTTATGTAAGTCCTAGGGGTGTGGAGTGAACCCACCTCGTCCGAGCTGCAGGACGTTAAACTGCCAAGCACCACGTCCTCAACACATGACGTTAAACTGTGACCCAACCTCGTCTCCCTCACGAAGGGTACCCCCAGCTCGAGCATTCATTACACCACTCGTCTCCACGGGAATGGAACTCTTCCGCACATGGAATGAGATCCTCCTTGTCGGAGTGGTGTATGTTCGCAGGGGAAGGGCTGCCTCAGAGCGTAAGCCCCTAACCTTTGGTACGGATGATTGCACCCGTGCATCTCTGTACTTCCCCACTACCAAGGTCAGTGGAGGACGTGATAGGGAACGAGGCACCCCCCTCTGGGCCTCCATCCTGGAGTAAGTCCCAACACCATGGGCCGCTCAACGTGTAAGCCCCTCTTCGCTTCTCACAGACGCACCATTCACGACGTGATCGTCAGGTCCTCGCAACCTCTTGTTTCTCACACCGAGCATGACTCACGTGGGCTTAGAGTGAGCACCGACCCTGACAAACCCCTCTGAACTACGAGGTCTTTGATCCATGTCAAGGCATGGTACGTAGGAAGCCTCTACGAGGTTCAAGCCCACCCGTCTTTCACGTCGGGTTTCACCCCCGTCCAGCACGACGTTAAACTGCAATTCTGGTCCAGTGGTAAGCCATTGCGACCCAACCCACCTGAACTACGAGGTCTTTGATCCATGTCACGGCATGGTACGTAGGAAGCCTCCACGAGGTTCAAGCCCACCAATAGTGGACCAAGGTCTACTTTCACGTCGGTTTACCGGAGAAACCCACTTGAACTACGAGGTATTTGATCCATGTCAAGGCATGGTACGTAGGAAGCCTCCACGAGGTTCAAGCCCACCCGTCGCTCTTTAACGTCGGGTCCCATTCCAGTCCGGCGGTAAGCCGTTGTGACCCCTGAACTACGAGTTCTTTGATCCATGTCAAGGCATGGTATGTAGGAAGCCTCCACGAGGTTCAAGCCCACCCGTCGTTTATTCACGTCAGGGTTCACTATCATCCCGCATGACGTTAAACTGTATTCTCCGAACTACGAGGTCTTTGATCCATGTCAAGGCATGGTACGTAGGAAGCCTCCACGAGGTTCAAGCCCACCAAAAGCGGACCAAGGTCTACTTTCACGTCGGTTCAACCGACAAAGCCCCATTTGAACTACGAGGTCTTTGATCCATGTCAAGGCATGGTACGTAGGAAGCCTTTCTGAGGTTCAAGCCCATCTGTCACTCACATCGGGTTTCATCCCGTCCAGCATGACGTTAAACTGCACACTCACGTCCAGCACGACGCTAAACTGCAATTCCCGTCCGACGGCAAGCCGTTGTGTCCACCTGAACTACGAGGTCTTTGATCCATGTCAAGGCATGGTACGTAGGAAGCCTCCATGAGGTTCAAGCCCACCCATAGTGGACCAAGGTCTACGTTCACGTCGGTTCACCGGCGAAACCCCTTTTGAACTACGAGGTCTTTGATCCATGTCAAGGCATGGTACGTAGGAAGCCTCCACGAGGTTCAATCCCACCCACCACCCAATTCACGTCGTGTTCTACCTGCGTCCAGCATGACGTTAAACTACAATCTGGTCCAGTGGTAAGCCATTGCGACCCAACCATTTGAACTACGAGGACTTTGATCCATGTCAAGGCATGGTACGTAGGAATCCTCCCAGAGGTTCAAGCCCAACTCCCCTCGGACCAAGGTCCAGTTTCACGTCGGTTTACCGGCACCATCCCGAACTACGCAGACTTTGATTCCCTGCCACGGGGATACGTAGGAAGCCTCTTCAAGGCTCAAGCCCAACTTCACTGTCGCCCCCCTACGATGGTCCCATTTCATTCTCATCCGTCTCCGCTAGACGTTAAACTCGCGGCATACCCTGTGTTGAACACGGGAAGCTAAGGAAAACCTCAGATACGTGTCTATGACATGTAATTCCCCGTGCTCGATGTGGGATGCCTCGGGCTTCAACGCCCTCAAGAAGCCTTGTGATCAAGGATAACAGACAGACATGCCAGGTACCCCGGCATCCAGACACGCTACTGATGCCTCAAACGTGATTACTCCCCTGACCGAAGGTTGCTGCCCTGAATAGACCCTTTGGAATGTCCCGACAGAAGTAGTGTAATTAACCGGCGTCCATGGAAACATGGCACTGGGAAGAGTTTCACAAACTACGTATTAAATCTATGAGGGAGACCCGGACTAGGTGACGAGTTCTGAGGAGGAATCCACGGAAGGAAGAACCGACATCCCATCATCCCGTTTCGATCAAGGAGAAGACGTACCTGAACAAGGAACGAATGTCGCCCGCCTTTGGAAAGCAGGAATGCGGGGCAACAAAGCCGCGCGTCCCCCCCTGACGGACGGATGCACGCGCGCCCCTGCGAAAGCGTCGGAAACACATATATATAATGAATTTATATGTAATACATTACATCTAAATTATGGATATAATTATGTAATTATAATATATATATCTCTCATTTAGTTTTAATTCCATTAATATGACAAAGAAATGAAAGTAGCGTTTATGCGTACGTACGACCTACCGTCTCCATGAACAGTGCATTTCATTTTTTTCTCCAAATGTTATGGAATAGTATAAAATGAATATATACTGAATATATATGATATTTAAATCATTTATAATATTCTGGAGTTGATGTACCTATAAATTCATGGAAAATTCTTTTCCAACAAGCTCAATTTTGACTCATGTACCGAACATCGACAAAAACGTTTGATATGTACTCACATTATTAACCCATTATTATAACATTTTAATATGTGATATGAACTGAATAATAATATTTAAAGGATGACCTTAAGAAATTATAAATTGACCAAAGTTTATTATTCAGGAATATAAAGAAACGAACAAGGGAAGTTGGACTTGAGGTAAGGGATCCAACCTCTCTTTCTTTTTAAGTACTCTCTTTTATGTCATTTATTTTATGCTAATATTTATTATGTTTGGGGATGTTCTTTTATATTACTCCTACTGTACTTTTTATGTTCATATTACGAGAGACCATATTTGATCTCATAAATCAATTTTTGGAAGTTTTAAGTGGCGTCATTAGGCTGCCGTGTTTTCAGAAGGGATTTTTCATCTCACTTTTATTCCCGTGACATTTATACTACGTTTTCCACCATTTAAATTGAGTGGTGTATGTAATGAAAATTATTATACTCTTTTTTTAGTATAATTTCAATTATGGGTATTTACATATTCATTGTATGACCCTTCTTCCATGGGGTTTATGTTTCAAAAGTTACCCAAGTTGGTAAGGGAACCTTTCACCCTACCCTTTTTAAAAGACCTCTTTTGTTATGTCTTTTAATTCACATACTATTATATTAGGATATGTTCTTATATATCCTAATTGATGTAAATTTTATTTCCAAGTGATTAGATACCATTTTTTCTCTCATCAACTCATTTTCTGAATTTTAAAGTGATGTCGTTATGCTGCCAAATTTCTGTAAAACAACTTCTTAACCAACTTTCAATTCATTGGGTTAAACCTTTACATCTTGATTTTATTATTCCACGATTATGTGTGGATTCTCTATGTTGTAATTTCCACAAACCTTTGTTTGGATATACTATTTCTACACATAATCATCTCATTGATAAATTCTTACTTCATTTAGACGAACTTGTATGTGAAATCATAACACAATCTCATTTCATTGAGTTAAATATCTATGTCATTGGTTTGGTTTTTCCAAGATTATGTTTGAATGACTTCTGATTGTTTAAAACTTAGTATCCACTTATATTTGGTGTATTCATATTTGTCACAAATAATCATGTAATTGATTTATCCTTAATCTAAGGATACCGACTTTGTAAAGGACTTTGTCTCAATCTCCTTTAATGGAGGCGTATTTTTTTTATACAGAACTTTCTTTTATAGGGTGTATAAACCCATTTGACATCTACTTTTATTCAAAAGGAATCTTTTCTATACGAAGTGTTTTACTAAAGGACAAAAATTAGGTTTCTTTTTAACGTACGCGGTGACAACAACCTTTCCGTCACCATAAGTTTTATTTGATCTTCGGCTTCCTCAACAAGAAGTTATATTTTTAAAAGTAAATAAATACCATATACTCTTTTGTGTATTATGGTATTGAAAATGGTTTCGATAATGGATTTTTTATTTCAATATATTTAAGTTATATACTGTGATTGAAATGTGGAAATGTTTTCTTTCCTTTATAATTGGTTTATCTGTTATGATTTTATAATGGTACTTGGACATTTGATGGATGGTTACGTGGTAAACCATAGACGAGTGGTGCCATGAATACCAGGACGGGTGGTTACGTTATATCCTCCAATGAATTAGGTATGGAAGTCGGCTGTATGGCTATTCCTTTAAGTGATATGTGTGGAAGTCAACCGTATGGTTATTCCATTTAAGTATGTTTATGTCCCATGTTACCTTTATATGTTATGTGTTCTTTATATGGGTTTTATGGTAATATTTTGGTTAAAAAAGGGTAAGTAATGATATTTTATTCAGTGAAGAGTTTTTTAATACTTTATAAAGGTGGAAAGTATTACTTTGATAAAGTATTTTTGGTTTACTTGTTATTTTGAAAAACTAACAGTTTCCCTTCTTTGTGTATCCTTTACTGGGCTTTTTATGCTCATACTACGTTTTTGAAATGTTTTCCATAGGACTTGAAGATGAATAGGGTCAAGTATGGGATTAAGGAATGACATGTTATCTAAAACATGGACCTAGACATGTTTCTTTTTAAGAGTTATTATTTTATGGAAACTTAGTAGAAGTGTATACTTTGTAATCTTTTGAGATGTAATAGTTATGTCCTAATTCTCTAAAACTCTAAACATGAATAGATCATCAACTTTTATTCTTAAAATAACTCAAGATTAATTAATGTTTAAGGATGGGGCCTTATATTAGAGGCCCTTGATGCCCAAGAACCAGACAATTTTGGGCCCACTGATCACTTACATCAGGTGTTGGGAGAGGAGCATCCTATCAGAGTATGATGCCAACCAATGATAGCCTCGACGAGGTATTGGGCCTCCTCAGGTATGAGTTGTAGTGCCACCGAGCTGCAGCAAGATAGGGAACATGCAGAACAGGCTGAGAAAAGGGCCACAGAGACCGTAGAACAACTTACTAGGGAAAATAGTTCATTTATGAAATTTATTGAAGTTCTACGTCCAACACTTCCAACAAAGGCCAGACCAACTTCTTATGAATATATATCATCGATACGTTCTATATACGGTGCACCAGGTGGCAGTTCTACTGGTGGTCAAGATGATTTCCTGCATGAAGATGATGACGACAAGGAGTCTGATGCGAAATAGTAGGGAGAGTAGAAGGGCGAGGCGGATGGCGAGGGCGAGGAGGATGACAAGGGCGAGGAGGAAGGCGCTGAGGATAGTGAGGAAGATGATGGGGTCGAGGATGAGGGTGATTATGATGGTGATGATAGTGATGGTGATGTGGGACAAATTGATCCATTACATTTTCACTAATATTACTGGGATTTGATGATTAATCTATTCTAGTTGTTAGTTTTATCTAGACCCATAGTATATAGGATTGGAGTTGAGTTATTTTTATATATTGTCTGTTTTCATGGATGTTGTTGTCTTTTAGTGGTTGTGGTGTATCTTGAGCATGTTTATAGAGTTTTGTGTCTTTGGGAACTCCCTGGATAGCCCCCTCCTTCCTCGACCCGGTACAACCCCCCACAATCCTCCTTGGACTCCGAACAGCCCCCGAGACAGCCCCCCTGGACCTCCCCCCGGACAGCCCCCCAACCACCCTCCTTTGTCCCTGGACAGCCCCCCAGACACCCCACTGAGAGCCCCCCGGACAGCCCCCGGATAGCCCCCCACCCTCCTCCCGGGACCCCGGACAGCCCCCAAACAGCCCCTCAGACAGCCCCCCTGGACGCCCCCCCGCACAGCCCCCCACCCTCCTACTTGGTCGCTAGACAACCGCCCGGACATCCCCCAGACAGCCCCCTAGGCAGCCCCCCCCACATTCCTCCCTGGACCCCAAGACAGCCCCCACCCTACTTGATTTCACATGCTTTTTTTAATCTCTGATCATGCAATGTAATTTAGGATTACTATATTTTTGTATGTCTTGATTTATATGAATATCTTGGTAAGCTTGTTAAGTGAAAAAAACAACTAGAATATGGAAAACCGCCTCAATCTGAGGCCTAGTGTGGCTGACACCACTCAAAGTGTCTTAGGTAAATTCTAAATGGACAACATTTTAAGTCAAAACAACAACTATCATATGGAAAACTAACCAAACAGATTTTGATTGTGTTGATACTTTATCAAAATAATCTATGGGTCATATGTGACGTGTACAAGTCAACCCCACCTCAATCCGAGGCACGGTGTGGACAACACCATTCAAAGTGTCTCTCTTTTGTTTAAAATGGACAGGATTTTAAGTGATAACAAAAACCAACATACAGAAAAGCGACCAAATGAATTCTGAATGAGTTGATGATTTAGGACAATGTTCTATGAGTCATATGTTTCGTGTATGAGTCAACTCCGTCTCAATCCGAGGAGCAGTGTGGTGGGCACCATTCGAAGTGTCTCACTTTTGTTTGAAGTGGATGACATTTTAAGATAATGGTACAACTAACACACGGAAAACTGACCAAATGCATTTGGATTGTGTCAATACTTTAGGAAAATGATCCTTGGGTCATTTGTGATGTGTACGAGTCAACCCCATCTTAATCCAAGGTGCGGTGTGGCTGGTAGCACTCTAACTGTGTCTCTTTTGTTTGAAATGGATGAGATTTTAAGTGAAAACAACAACTGACCTATGGAAAACCAACCAAACGCATTCGGATTCTATTGATACATTATCACAACGATCCATGGGTCAAATTTGACGTGCACGATTCAACTTCGGCTCAATCCGAGGCACGGTGTGGCCGGCACCATTTGAAGTGTCTCACTTTTGATTGAAATGGATAACATTTTAAGTGAAAAGTAAAACTGACATACAAAAAACTGACCAAATGAATTCGAATTGTGTTGATACTTAGAACAATTATCTTTGGGTCAATTGTGATGTGTACGAGTCAACCCCACCTCAATATGAGGCCCGGTGTTGCCGGAACCACTCAAAGTGTCTCAGGTTTATTTGAAATGGACAACATTTTAATTGAAAACAACAAATGACATATAGAAAACTGACTGAACACTTTCTGATTATGTTGAAACATTAGGAAAACAATCCATTGGCCATATGTAACGTGTACCTGTCAACCTAGCCTCAATCCTAGGCACAAAGTGGCCAGCACCACTCGAAGTGTCTCTCTATAGTTTAAAATGGACTTCATTTTAATTGAAAACAACAACTGACATATGGTAAACTAACCAAACACAATCGGATTCTGTTGAAACTTTTGGAAAATAATCCATGGGTCATATGTGACGTGTATGAGTCAACATTGCATCAATCTGAGTCATAGTGTGGTCTATATCACTCTATGTACCTCTCTTTTGTTTAAAATTATCAACATTTTATGTACATATGGAAAACCGACCAAACAGAATCTGATTGTGTTGATACTTTAGCACAAAATTCCATGGGTCATATGTGAAGTGTACGAGTCAACCCCACCTCAATCTGAGGCGCGGTGTGGCTGACACCATTCATAGTGTCTCTCTTTTGTTTAAAATGAACATCATTTTAAGTGAAAACAACAACTGACATACGAAAAACTATCCCAACACATTTGTAATATGTTTATTCTTTAGGAAAATGATCCCTGAGTCATATGTGATGTGTACGAGTCAACCCCACATCAATCCAAGGTTCGGTTTGGCCAGAACCACTCTAAGTGTCTCTATTTTGTTTCAAAAGGATATCATTTTAAGTGAACACATCAACTGGCATACGAAAAACCGACCAAACGCATTCAGATTGTGATAATACATTAGTAAAATGATCCATTGGTCATTTCAGACGTGTATGATCCAACCCCATCTAAATCTGAGGTGCGGTGTGGCCAGTACCACTCTAACTCAGTCTCTTTTGTTTAAAATGGATATGATTATAAGTGAAAAGAACAACCGGCATACGGAAAACTGACAAAACACATTCGTATTCTATTGATAATTTATCACAATGATCCATGGTTCATATGTGATGTGTACGAGCCAACTCGGGCTCAATCCGAGTGGCGGTGTGGCTAGGATCACTCTAAGTGTCTCTCTTTTGTTTAAAATGGACAACATTTTAAGTACATACGAAAAACCAACCAAACGCATTTGGTTTCCATTGAAACTTTAGGAGAACGATCCATGGGTCATATGTTATGTGCACGAGTCAACCGCTCCTCAATACGAGACACGGTGTGGCCGATACCACTCAAAGTGTCTCTCTTTTGTTTAAAATGGACTTCATTTTTTAGTGAAAACAACAACTAGCATATGGAAAACCAACCAAACAGATTCTGATTGTGTTGATACATTAGAAAAACTATCATTGGGTCATATGTGACATTTAAGTGTCAACCCTACCTCAATACAAGGCACGGTGTGTCCAAAACCATTCATCGTGTCTCTCTTTTGTATAAAATGGACATCATTTTAAGTGAAAACAACAATTGACATACGAAAAACTGACCAAATGCATTCGAAATGTGTTGATTCTTTTGGAAATAGATACAAGGGTCATATGTAATGTGTATGAGTCAACCCCACCTCAATACAAGGCATGGTGTGGCCAGAACAACTTTAAGTTTCTCTATTTTGTTTCAAAAGGATATCATTTTAAGTGAAAACATCAACTGGCATACGGAAAACTGACCAAACTCATTCGGATTGTGATGATACTTTAAGACAATGATCCATGTGTCATTTGAGATTAGTACGAGTCAACCTTGTCTAAATCTGAGGTGCGGTGTGGCTGGTACCACTCTAAATCTGTCTTTTAAGTTTAAAATGGACATGTTTATAAGTGAAAAGAATAACTGGCATACGGAAAACCAACCAAATGCATTCGGATTCTATTGATAATTTATCACAACGATCCATGGGTCATATGAGATGTGTATGAGCCAACCCGGGCTCAATCCGAGTTGCAGTGTTTCCAGGATCACTCTAAGTGTCTCTCTTTTGTTTTAAATGAACAACATTTTATATACATATGAAAAACTAACCAAATACATTCGGTTTCCATTGAAAATTTAGGATAATGATACATGGGTCATATGTGATGCGTACGAGTCAACCTCGCCTCAATCCAAGGCGTGGTGTGGCTGACACCACTCAAAGTGTCTCTATTTTGTTTAAAATGGAATTCATTTTAAGTGAAAACAACAAGTAGAATATGGAAAACTCACCAAATGGATTCGGAATATGCTGATACTTTAGCATAATGATCCATGGGTTATATGGGACGTGTACGAGTCAACCTCGCATCAATCAGTGGCACGGTGTGGCCGACACCATTAATAGTGTCTCTCTTTTGTTTAAAATGGACATCAATTTAAGTGACAACAACAAGTGACATATGAAAAACTGATCAAACACATTCTAAATGTGTTGATACATTTGGAAAACGATCCATGGGTCATATGTGATCTGTAAGAATGAACCGCGCCTCAATCCGAGGCGCAGTGTGGCTGGAACCACTCTAAGTGTCTCTCTTTTGTTTCAAAAGGATATCATTTTATGTGAAAACGTCAACTGGCATATGTAAAACCAACCAAATTCATTCCAATTGTGTTGATACATTATTAAAATGATCCACGGGTCATTTGAGATGTGTACGAGTCAACCCCATCTAAATCTGAGGCACGGTGTGGCCAGTACCACTCTAATTGTGTCTCTTTTGTTTAAAATGGACAAGATTATAAGTGAAAAGAACAATTGGCATACAGAAAACAAACCAAACGCATTGGGATTCAGCTTATAATTTATCACAATTATCCATGGGTCATGTGTGATGTGGACGAGCCAACCTGGTCCCAATCTGAGTCACGGTGTGGCCGAGATCACTCAAAGTGTCTCTATTTTTTTTAAATAGACAACATTTTAAGTACATACGGAAAACCAACCAAATGCATTCGTTTTCTGTTGAATCTTTAGTATAAAGATCCATGGGTCATATGTGACATGTATGATTCAACCTTGCCTCAATACAAGGCACGGTGTGGTTGACGTCACTGAAAGTGACTCTCTTTTGTTTAAAATGGACATCATTTTAAGTGAAAAAAAAGTAGCATACAGAAAACCAACCAAACATATTATGATTGTGTCACTACATTAGAAAAATAATTCATGGGTCATATGTGACGTGTACAAGTCAACCATGCCTCAATTCGATGGGCGGTGTGGCCAAAACCATTCATAGTGTATCTGTTTCGTTTAAAAGGGACAACATTTTAAGTGAAAACAACAAGTGACATACGAAAAAATGAACAAACGGATTCGAAATGTGTTGATGCTTTAAGAAAATGATCCATGGGTCATATGTGACATGAAAGAGTCAACCCCACCTCAATCTGAGCCACGGTGTGGCCGGGATTACTCTAAGAGTATCTCTTTTGTATAAAATGGACAACATTTTAAGTACATATGGAAAACTGACCAAACAGATTCTGATTGTGTTGATACTTTATCACAACGATCAATGGGTCATATGTGACGTGTAACAATCATCCCCGCCTCAATCTGAGATGTGGTGTGGTTGGAACCACTCAAAGTGTCTGTCTTTTGTTTCCAAAGGGCATCAATTTAAGTGAAAACATCAACTGACATATGTAAAACTGACCAAACACATTCGGATTGAGTTGATACTTTAGGACAATGATCCATGGGCCATTTGAGACATGTATAGTCAACCACATATAAATATGAGATGTGGTGTGGCCGGTACGACTCTAACTATGTCTCTTTTGTTTAAAATGGACAGGATTATAAGTGAAAAGAACAACTGGCATACGAAAAACTGACCAAACGCATTAGGAATCTGTTGAAACTTTAGGATAATGATCTATGTGTCATATGTTACGTGTACGAGTCAATTGTGCCTCAATCCAAGTTGATGTGTGGTCGGGACCACCCAATGTGTGTCTCTTATGATTAAAATAGACAACATTTTACGTACATATGGAAAACCGGCCAAACGGATTTTGATTGTGTTGATATTTTACCACAACAATCCATGGGTCATTTGTGACATGTACGAGTCAAACCTGCCTCAATCTGAGGTGCGATGTGGTTGACACCATTCAAAGTGTCTCTCTTTTATTTAAAAAGCAATTCATTTTAATTGAAAACAACAACTAAAATAAAGAAAACTAACCAAATGCTATCGGAATATGTTGATACTTTAGGACAACGATCCATGAGTAATTTGTGACGTGTACGAGTTAACCTCGCCTCAATATAATGCACGGTGGGGCTGGTATCACTCCAGGTGTATGTATTTTGTTTAAATTGGACATAATTTCTATTAAAACATATGGTATATGAAAAACTCATCAAATTATGAATTGAATTTCAGATTCCACATATAATTATCATCTAAATTTTAAATTGAATTCTAAATTAATTATGTATGTTTATAATTATGTTATGAATTCTGATTTAATTCTGGATGTGTATAGTTCTAGGATGCATTATATGTTAAATGTGTATGAATTTGTTCTCTACATGTATGTGTTAGTTGGTTATTGCAGGTACAATAATTGTATATGTATGTATTAGTTTATTGTAGGTACAATAATTGGAAATGATTGACAAATGAGATTGAATGGACTGGCTGTTGTGTAAATTTCACAAAAATGAGAGGGTCGATGCTATGTAAATTGCATGATACTGTGCAATTTCCACAGCATATATGCCAACAGTTTGAAACCGTTGGCATAGCCTCCCTGAGTATTTTTTTTACCAATGGTTCTATAAACCGTTGGTAAAAATCCTTTCCCAACAGTTTCTAAATTGTTGGGAAAGAAGCCCTCTTCTTGGTTTTCCCAACGGTTCAAGCCAAACCATTGGGAAAAGCTATCACAATTGTTTGGCACAACCGTTGGGATAGGTTCATTTTTCTATCCTATCCCAACGGTTCAATGTAAATCGTTGGGAAAATATTTCCCAACAGCTTATTTCCATACGGTTTTTAGAACCGTTGTTATATATTATACCAACAGTTCTGCAGCCTTTCCCAACGGTTTAGAACCATTGGGAAATCTATCATTTCCAATAGTGTTATAAGATCATCACCCTCAATTTACATAATATTTTTGGAGGAGTCATAGAAGGGATCTTAAAATTTTTCAACATTTAATCACAATCTGTAATCCCCAAATCGATGGGCAGACCAAAAGAAGTATCTATACATTGGAAGATATACCAAGATAATTTTCACTTTACATCCGAAGTATGTGGGATCAATATATATATTTGGTGTAATTTTCATAAAATAATAGATTCCATTAGAGTATCCATGTGGTACCGTAGAAATAATTATATGGGAAGAGGTGTCATACTCCAACCGGTTTGGATGAAGTTATATAAAGAAATATAGTTGACCCAGATCTTTTAGAGGAGATGGCAGTTAATGTATGGACTATTCATGACCATGTTAAAGTATTTCAGAGTATAAAAAATTCCATGCGAATAATAGATGGAAATACTTGAAATTTCATCTAAGGGATCATGTATTCTTGTAGTATTCCTCATGAAATGGATTTTTAATATTCGGTAAAAATATAAAGCTAATACCTATGTATATTGGTCCATTAGAACTACTACAAATAATTAGAGTTTTATATTACTGATTGAACATATCGAAAACCCTTTATAAAGTACATGACCTCTTATATGCTTTGTAATTGAGGAAACACATGCTTCATTTGATGCATCAACTTTTATATGAGGGAATATATTTAGATCCTAACTTTTCTTCTAATCAATATCCAATCAAGATTCTTAACACCAAATAGAAAGTGTGGATGAATCAAAAAATTTGATTAGTGAAAGTCTTTTGAAGAAATAAAAAACTACAAGATGCAACTTGGGTGCCTCAAGAATCTATGTAGAAGTAATATCCAAATTTTTTAAATATATGATATATATACCAATTTTTGGATGAATTTTTTTAATGGGGGATAATATAATACCTGATACTCTATTATAGCCGACAACCATCTTATCCAAATTTATCACACAATGTGAACTAAAAAGAGAATTTATTCTTGAATATATTTAAATTATTATATCTATATTTTTGAATTTATTTTTAATAAAATAAAATTAATTTTTAAATTATTCATAATGATATTATCTTAAGATTAAATTTGGGTATTTTTTCATAAAGATTGATTTTTTGGTGAATAGTGTAAATACCATTTTTGTTAAAAACATGAGTTTTATGACATCGATTGGATTTAATCCAATAATAATACTCAAAAAACCCATATATTTAAAAAATAAAGTTTTTATAGGTATAATTTTACATTTTAAAAAATATTTTTACTTTATAAACCTATATTTTATATTTTAAATCTTAAGTCGCATTTTTAACTAAAATTGTTTTAAAGCATTATACATTCACTATTTTAAAATTAACTTATATCAATTTTTAAAATTTAATAGTGAAAAATGGATTTAAAAATTGAAATTAGTATGTCCTAATTATTTAGAAATTACCATTTCATTTTTATGCATGAAGGATAAATTACTAAGGTAATAACTATTTACCACAGTAAAAGTTAAAATAGTTAAATTAGAAAATTTAATGGTGAAGAGTTGAAAACATGTTTAAAACGTGAATTAAATTTAATGGTATAGAATTTATTTATCTTATATATTAAAAATATATTATTTATCAATTTTGGATACACTTTTCTTGATATTGACCATCCATTATTGTAAATTTCTGGGTATTTTAAAAATGACATTCTTTTCACTTATAAAAGGGGAACTCTTATCCTCAATTACCATCACAATTAAACCAACTTATATTAGACAAAATTACACTAAAACCTCTCATAAACGCCCCTATCAACATTATTTTTTTTTCTAAATTAAGATCCTTCCATCAAAGGATTATCCCCCTTTTCATAAGAGATAATCCAAGAAGTTAGGTATAATTTTCTAACAATTCTTTTCTCATTTCAATTTTTGTGTGTGAAATTATTCATAAAAATAATATGTTAAAGCCTCTTAAAATTATTCCAATAGTATATTTAATATATTGGTATATTATTATGATTATGTTTCAAACTTTAACTACCTTTATTTTTTCCGTTAAGAAAAATGAAACCACCATTCATGTGTCGTGCGGACTACCACCACCATGAGGCAATGTGTTTCTCTTTCATTCAACACATAATAAGGATGGTATTAATAGGGAGACTAAAATATAAGTATTATATTTAATACATATATTATATTCTAAAATGGTAGAACATATTACTCATTTTAACCATTATATAGAAAATAAAATCACCATTCATGCTTACATGAAGTCTAAAACCTCCATCGAATTATTTCTTTTTTTATTTGCATCATGACCATCCATAGACAAAATTAAGAATGGATGTAAAGGATAAATATAATGTCTATATTACTATTAATTTTATTGTAAGATAAATTGAATAAACTATTAATGATATTAAAAATAAACAAACATTATAAAATAAAATATCTTAAACATCTCATTAGAGAGAAATATTTTTATTCATATTTTGTAATATTTTTATATCCATTAATTATTCTTATAATTACTTATAATAATAATATATCACCATAACAAACACTAAATAATTACATTATAATTATGATATAATTATATCACAACAAACCCACCTAATAATCACTTGATAAATCATGGTATGGTCACGATTGTGTTAGTTTAATCTCCTACTTGCACATTACTATGAATTTTTATCATGAATGACTAAGATAAAATAATTACTAGCATAATATGTTATATATTATTAAATATTATTTTTTCTATTATTGATATGTTATATATATATTTAATTAAATAATAAATAAAAACCCATTAATTGTCAAGAATCACTGTAACATACATGTTATTGATTTCATCTTCAAAGATAATGACTATAAAGTTAATGAAAGGAATTTGAAACATAATATATTATTAAAAACCATTCATAATAGTAACTTTATTTAAATGATATGATTAATTTTTATGTATAATTAATAAGGACCCCACTATTTTGAAACTAGTATAAATGATCGAAACTATAAACACCTTATGTGGAAAATAGGTTCAATCCATAAAGAGAATGCCTACTTATAAAGAGTATAAATGAAAATTTTTTTGAGTAAGGTTATAAATAAGTTATTAGTATATCTATTATTATGATACCAAAGCTTAAACTATTTTCATGGAATATAGGCCAATATATAAGAATTCTTTATCTCAAATTTCTCTCTTTGAGACATGTTTTATAATATGCACCTAGTTTCCCCCAAGTATTGTACATACTGACTATTTGAGATGTTATGTCATGCAATTAATATCACTCATGGAATTTTAATAACAATTTAGATTCCTCCCTTTTAATAGGATTGGATTGGATTTAAATCCAAGTCATAAGTTGGTTTTTTCATCTCAATTTTCATTATTTTGACTCCTTGTATATTCCCCAAATATTTCCTTTGGTGTGGTGGATGAATTTACAAGGAATGATTTTTAATATATTCATAGAAAATTTAAAGGGACATAAAAGTCTATATGTTTACCTCTATATTATATTTTTTAGATTTAATATTTTCTAGAATCATTATAAAACACAATATTTACTATGGTGGAAAAATTATCATATGTTTTAGTAAAGTGAGAGTTTGTGTAATTTGACATAAAATACATCTCACACTAAATAATGGAATGTGGATGTGGTTGTGACATTGTTTCATCTAGTGTTAATCACCCCAAAAATGGTTGGTTGAGAATTGACTCAATAATCACTCTCATTCATGATGATTGGCCCTACTACTACACACCGGTCATGATACTCCATGGTGATATGATTTTGAATATTCACATGCTCTTTAAGAACTATGATGAAGGATTTTTTACAACTATAGCCTTGGTATCCTAACAATGCAATCTATTACCCAATTACTCTCATCCATGGATAAACCATCACATTGAAATTACCCTCACCACTATATTTCTTTGTTAATGGTACTTATTATTACTTTGACAGTGGCCCACAACTTCTATGTTGATTATGGGATGATCTCATTAACATCCACAATATTCCATTGAATTAGGATGTTTTTTTCTTATATAAAAAACATGTTTTGTATTTATATAGATGTTACTTAGGTAATGGTATGAAAAGTCTTGTATACTCATATAGTGAATCCATTAGACTTAATCAGGTGATGGGTGGCCCTAGAAAGTATATATCCCTCTATTCATCAACAGGTCTCATAAGACAGTACAACTTTGGTTTTGGTGTATACGTCTCTCCATATTAGTACAATGTCCTGGAATAAATCCTTTATAGTATGTATTAATGTTTGAAATTAGGAATTCCATTAGTGTGAGACAAATTATTATTGTTCTCCATGTTTTTTTATTTTCATGGATATATAATTCCCTATGTTTGTAGTTAATTATATATTCATGTTGTTTACCTATTCCTACCATATCACTTTTCACATGTTTATGTTATGATAACTTTTGTGGTATACCACTCATCACTAAGCATCTAAGATCACACTTATTTGTTTTCCGTTCTCTACGAAACATAGTGGATAACAATGTGTAATATTTAGGGATATGATGTAAAAACCAATAATGTTCTCACATTGTGTTCATGTTGTATCTGATGTTTTAATATTTAATATATATATATATATGTGTGTGTGTGTGTGTCTAGTATTATTAATCTACTACATTGTTAGATCCTTTGGGAACTCTTTTATTATATACCAATATTTTAGTATAACTATCAGCTTTGGATTTATGTAGTCCATATTGTTACATTTCTAGTCAATGTACAATAACTACCTACTTTGGGTGGTTTCTTGCAAACATTAGATCTAGTGAATATGATACAACATATCATTCATGATACTCAATCCTATGATAGAATATTTATCTAAATTTGACCATCAGATAAATGGCATGTAATTTATTATATATAAAACAATGATTAGATTTATAAAAATAAATTCCTAATGACCATTATTATAGGATAATACTAAATATGTAAAATATCACTCCTAAGATCAACTGAAATCTAGGGTTCATGCTGGAAGGGGGGCCTCCAAAATATAAATAGTGTTTTTTTACAACCAATCAGTCTAAGGATGTCAAGTCATGCTCATCTTTACGTGAGTATACAAGGATTCTACAATCATTCCTACAAACATGATTTTAATTGAACATCTTTATCTAGTATGATACTCCTTACAATACCATGAAATATTACCAACATGAAAATATATATCTTTTCAATATCATTAATTGACTGGGATTTCATGGTTAGTAGGGAATGTACCACATTGTTCAACCAATTGATGATAAACCATACTGATTCACTACCTCATGGTGTCCCTCGGAGTCCCAATATAACATCTATAGTGACATCCTTTCATTTTCACTCATGAATGGGTGGTTACTAAAGTATAACTACAAGGAACTATTTCTCAGTCCTCACCTACTAACAAGTGAACCATTATCATATAAACCCTGTAACAACTTCATTTATCCTGGGAAACCAATAATTTAAAACGATATCATGAATCAACTTGTTCAATCCTTGATAAAATAACAATTTCAATATTTATTAGTCTCCCACTAGATCCTCATGCATACTCAGTTGAACTATTACTTGACCGTAAACATATACTACACCATTTGAAGGTTTCAAACATAGTGGAAGCACCAACAGGGTTCATCCGACACTGATTTTTATTGTAATATATGAATAATATAATTTTTACATGACTAATAATATAACAACCAATGTAATTTAATAGAATATTAATTGATAGAAAGATTGAAACTAAGAAAATGGGATATATTTACATGTAATTTATAATAATTATATTTAATTAAATAAATTACTTTCTTTGAAATATTTATTTAATGTTTGTGATAAAAAAATACATCTTGTTGTATTGTATTTACATCAAATAAATAATGGTTAAATTACATTTATCAATGATCCAAATGCCTTCCACAAAACTCGGATCATCCTTATATAAATATATGGGTGTAAGAACGAATAGTTTTAACTCTCATGTCAATCATTGTTGATCAATGAAAAATCCATCAAGGGAAGAAGTTATCATTATAATAGAGGACTATAATTTTTTTGAGTTCTAGAGAGAGTTCTCAGAGAGGATCTCTCTAGGTCTTGAGACAATCTTCTCTAAAACTAATTATGTAAAATGATAAGAATGGTTAGGGTTTCAAAAAAAATTCATCAACGGGTTAAAATAGAGCTTGGGGGAAAATTTACTAATTTTACAGGGTCCTATATTATATTATTAACCCCGTTTTGAACCCCATGTATAAATTATTATAGAATTATTATTATTTTATTGCCATGCACTAAACCTTCAGATAAAATAAATGTTATTCCTTAAAAATAAAAAATTAATATTTATTCAAATAATATTTAATATGAAATTTCTCACTGAACTATGAAAATCAGGTTTTGCATCCTCCTTAATATTTATTGAATATTGAATAATAATTATTTAATTATTTAATTAAATATCATTTCATTATTCGATAATAAATAAATAATTATTATATTCACAAAATTAGTGAAAAAATATTTATTAAAAATATGAAATAAAAAAATTTCCTAGCAAAAAAACCATTATAATTTTTTTATATATTCACATGATTAAATAAATAATTACCTAGTGAATACATATTTATCAAATATTCTACTCGCACATATGTTCTCTCGAATAAATGATTATTAGATATATTTTTATCAAACTAGGAAAAATAATTATTAATCCACATTATGGAATAATATGTATCCAAAATGTTTAACTCATATATAATTTAATTGAGGATTGAAATACACAATGTTTGTGACCCTCTATAAACATTTCTCAATGGATTTAGTCAACTCAACCTAATGTCCTAGGTTAGCATCCAGCAACATGATAGGTCTCCCGTAGCAAAATAATTCAATATCATAGTGTCATATGACCTCATACAAACGTAAAATTTAAATATAATCTATTTATCTTGATACCTCTAATCAAGAAAGTTGAACATTGATGTCATCAACCTATTTTCTCAATTACTCTTTCATTTACTTTTTGTAATTGAACATACTAATAAAACAACATGGAAATGGATGAAAACATGTAGTTATATTTCCATTTAAGGGAATTAGATATCACATTCTATTAAGTATCAAAAAGGAAAAATATTATCTCACGTTATTCGTTAATGAAATATTACTCATGATGCACCCAATATATCCTACCTCACATGTTCATATGTCATTGCAGCTTTCATCAATACATCAAAGTACAAGACTCAAAGTATTTATAAATAATATTAATAAAGTCTTTGGATCATTACACAAGTCCATATAAAGGAATATCCAATGACACGTAAAAATTTAGATTATATACTGGAAGGTCATGTTACCATAATATTATACTCTGAGGATTACCAAGGGGGTACACCATGAGAAAGTGTGTCAAATTCATATTAATATCCAACCCTATTAGAATGTATTATTTTTTTCTTATAAAATAATATCATTCTTCTATAGAGCATAAATTTAAAAATAATATCATGTAACTATTAATTTGTAATCATAATGGGGAACTATTATAAACTTTCAATACAATAGTCACTCTAAGGAAATAATCACATCCTATTTCATGAAAAATAAAAATAATGATGCGATAAGAACATTATTAATATAAAAAATAATTAATATAGGTAGTTATGGAGTATATAAAAGTATGTTCTAGGGAACCAAGTCTAATATAATATCACTTATATTACATTCAAATACTAAAAAAACCATTTTTCTAGCTGCCACATGATATTCATGATTCTACTAAGATAAGGCTTTAGTAAAGTTGTCTTCCATGTTTTTATTTTTGTAAACTCTAATCACTACAACCTGATACCTATGATAAAAAGTCTTCAATAGGTGATACTTTTGGAGTATGTGATATATCATTTGATGTGACCTTGGATACCTTGTGAGAGCTACATCTACAATATTATCATTATACAATGTGATAGATTCATTTTATTAAGGAAGCACATCAATATCATTTTTCAATATGGAAATCCATAATTCTTCTTCAGATATATAAAATGCTATAATATACTTGAATTCTTCTATAGAATCTGAAATAACTAGTTGTTGAAAACCCTTATATCTCATATATCGTCTATTGATAATGAATAGATATCCTATGTATGAATTTAAATCATTCTATACTATTTTTGAAAAAATATATGATTAATCCCTAATGAAAAACACCACATATAATATATATATTGGGAACATATCCTTAGTTCACCTCAGACACTTATGGATAACCTTGACTACAAACCAATGGTTTTCTTCTAGATCATCTTGATATCTACCTTCCATTCTCAAAGAAAAGGCAACATCAAACATATTACAAAAGATTACATACATGATTGATCATATCATATATTCATATGGGATCCTACTCATCCTCTCTCTCTATCATTTTGTTTATAAGGACACATTTTCTTTGATAGATGTATACCATGTGATATTAGAACCAATCCCATCATGGATTGTTCTAGATTAAATCTATTTTGTTTTTGGTGAATATATTTACCTTTACATAGTCCAAGAAGCCTCTTGGATCTATCATGAATGTTCTCGATCTAATGAATGTAGGATGCTTCATCTAAGACTTTCATGGAGAGGAGAATGTTCAACCAGTCCTTAAATAACTTCTAGAGTGGTATTTATTTTCTAATAAGTAATATTTCATCAACATATACTAATATGAATATGAATTCACTCCCACTAAACCTCATGTAAAAACATGGCTCACATTCATTCTATATGAAACAAAAACCTATTATGGATTTATCAAACTGAATGTTCTACGATTTATATACTTGCATTAATCCATAAATGTATCCCTAAAATATACATATCCTATAGGAATTACCTAAAGTCACAAACCCTTTATGTTTTTTCATATAGATATATTCTTAAATATTCCCATTAAGTAATGTTTTTTTATATCCAACTACTAAATCTTATTTTCATAGAATGATTCTATGGAGATTAGAATTCTAATTTATTTAAACATAGAACTAATTATAAAAAATTTCATAAAATTCAATTCCTTGATTCTATTTAAATCCTTTGTAAACTATCCTTTCTTTATTCTTATTCACTTTACCATATATATCTAATTTACTCTTGAATACCCATTTTCACCCAAAGGTATTTACATAAATTAGTGGATTGACCAAAACCCAAATTTGGTTCTAATACATGGAATTTATATCTTAATTTATTAATTCTTCCCATCATGTATATTTTAAGCTTTCTACTACCTATTTATAGTGAATAATATCATTACATTCAGAAAAAAAAAGAGTCACCATCCTTGGTGAAAATAAAATATTATATTTTTGGATATCTAATATTTTTTGTGTTCCAAAACAGTACGTCTGTTTCAACAACAACATCTTCCATGAAGACCAAAAAATATTTTCTTATACAAAATATTGTGTATAATGAGCATTGACATCATAAAAGTAAATCTCACTCCCACTATACTTATTTAAGATGTGTTCCCTATCAAGAAAAATAACTTCTCTTACGATGGTCACATTCTTATCAAAGTGGTTATATATATATTATCATCTTTTTTAATAACAATATCCTATAAATATAAACTTCATGCTTTGGGGGTGCTCATTTTTGACATTGTAAGAACATAAAACATTCTTCACAACCCCATGCATGAGTATGTGATAACATAGATATTATTTCTATACATTAATTCATATGATATTATATGTTCCACTATAGTAGTAACTAGGTTTAAAATGTGTTCCGTAGTTCATAATACATATCCCCATAAGAATAATGGAATATATTATTGACTCATCATCGACCACAACATGTCAAGAAAGGTATGGTTATTACTTTCACTAAAATTATTCCACTATGGATTATAAGGTGGAGTTAGTTTATATTGGATCACACACTTCTTTATAAATTTGATAAACTCTTTTTTAAGATACTCACCACCTTAAACAGATTAAATCTTCTTTATCGTCTTTGAAATTTGATTATCAACTTAATTCTTGAACACTAGGAATTTCTCAAAAGATTATGATTTATACCTCTTCAAATAGATATATCCATATCAACTAAAGTCACTAATAAATTAGTAAAATATAAATATAAACCTCTATATTCTTTTGGAAAGGTTCTACACATCACAATGTGTACAAATTCAAAAAGCATTATGGCCCCTTCACCATATCCACCATGAGTTGTCTTAGTCATTTTTCCTTAAAAAAAACACGTCTATCAATTATTTTTAGTTCAAAATATCAAAATATCTATCATCATATATCTTTCTAGAACACTTATTGTTTTCATGAACAAGATATTGATTCCAAAATTGGATGTTAATTAATTCTTTTTAACCTAATTATTTATTAATTTATGATACTTATTTTTCATAATTTAATACATAATGATAATTATTTACCTTTTCCATACAATAAAATAATATATTTTTATAAAATAAATAGTTCTTATTTTTAAAATGACAATAAAAAAATCTATATCTATGTATGATATTGAAATTTTTTTCTTGTTAATAGTTGGTATATAATAGGAATATTTTAATACTAATTACATCCTGGTTATAAAAATAAGGTGGTAATATCCTTTGTTAAGATGTCAATATTTGATTCTTTAATTGTTCAATGATTAAATTATCCTCTATAAATATTAAAAAATATACTTGGTTCCAATATTTTGATATAGATATGATAAACACGAGTTTTATCTAATACTCAATGTGTAGATATAGAAATATTTCACTTGATACCACATTCATATGAGGCTTCCCCTTACTTCTTTAACTAGGTGCAGTTCTTCCCCTAGTGGCTCAGCATTACACATTCAAAATACACAACATATTTTTTCCTTCACATATATTGGAAAATATATTTTCTTAAATCGATATTTCTCAAGAGCCATATACTTTGAATGATTCTTGGTACCTCTTCCCATGTTATTCCTTTACATAGTCATTATAAGGACCACATGTGTAACGACCCAAAAAAAATTCTTCTTTTAATAATAGATATCCTTACTCAATTTAAATTTTTATTATATTTTACCTTATAAGTATATAGAAATAATTTTAAATTTCATAAGAACATTCAATATCACATGTTGATATGATAAATTACAACTAGAAATAGTTAAAGAATACACATACCAGAAACCATAAACAATTTATTTCATTATTTAAGAATGTGACATTAAATCTATGAAACTTACTAAAACGACATCAAATACTACAATGGAGAAACAAAAAAAGAATGAATAAATTAAATTATGAAAAATTGGGTTACCTCGATTGCCGAGAATCATCCCACTCACGAATACTACTATAGAAAAGAAACACAGATTATATAATCCAACATTCTTTTTTGGAAACTATATTAAACCTTGATAGAATCAAAGTGAATGATGAATAGTGAGAATGATGGTGTATTTGTGGGGAGTTATGATGATCAAACTCTATGATTTTATCTAATATGATTTATTGGCATTATTTCCAGTAGTCAATAAACTATTTAGTCATTATTTTTATCAGTTACATTGATGAATTTAAAGTATTGTCGAGATTATTTATTAAATTTTTTTTTATTAGTTTCAAAGACTATAAAAAAATTATTAAAATGTTATTTTTTTATGTTTTAAATAAAAAATTATTTCATCAAATGATCATATATAATTTTTTTAGGATAATATATTTTAATGAATCATGAAGTAACTTTTATAATGGTCATAAAAATGGTTTTTATTAAATTCTAAAAATTTATTAAAATAATGACTTAATTAAAAGTTAAAATTATTATATATTCCAAATTATTTTTATGAAATAAATTTTATTTTTGGACTCATCATGTGAAAATTAACTTAGGGTAATTTTTTGGGAATTTTCTCACAAAGATGATTTTTTATTGAAAATGTGAAAATTGATGATTTATGAGCATTGTAATTTTAGGACATAATTATTATGTTGGGATGATAATAATTTTTAAAAAAAATTATTATCAATCAAAATTTCATTTTATTATTATCAAAATAAATATATAAATACCAATATTAATTTATAAATTTATACTTTATTTTTTAACCAAAAAAAACGGATATTTAAAATATAATTAATTTTTATTTATTATACTCATATTTTTGGTTTCCTATATGGTTAGATTAATTTTTTTAAGTCCTTGTAAATCCACATACACTCAACTACTCATTATATATCTAGAAAATTGGTTGGAATTCAATTTACCCATTAGTGGTTGGCTTAAATGATAAAATAATCAATATTTAATCTTTTAAAACCCACCCATAAAAAAGAATAAATACCACCCATTATCAATTACTCTTGACTAAAAATTCTTAAGCCTTGAATTTATGGTCAATTTCTATCCCAACGAATCCCTCAAACTTTCCATGAACGTTTCCCGAATCCACCCTTGTGTTTTGGGAAGATAATCTCTAAGGTAAGGGAATTCACTTATTCCAATTTTTCATCCAAGTACCCATTTTTTGTATACCATATAATATTAATAAAATTTCATAACATACAATTTTTATTACCATTAATTAAAAAATTATTTTTCATCAATGGGGAGTTTAGTTTTGTCCCATTATTCCCTCTCCATAATACACAATGTATATTCTCATGTTGTCAAAACTCATTCCTTGATTTTATCTTTTATACATGAGAAATTTTCATATTGTGAATACTGAAACATCTTCCATTTCAATGGGTAATGAAATATATTTAAACATGTATTATTAATTTGGGTATTTTCATATTTAAAACCCATATTCCCTTTTCATGAGTTAAAAATGTTGTTATGTTCATGAACGTTTTCACTTATAAGCAATGATTTTGATATGAAACCTATTTTTTCAAGGGGTTTTTGATGAAATTATTTTTATGATCAATGTGTACCCCATGAATTACGACATATGATGGGTGTTCCTAATAGATATCTAATTCATTTTGTGAAGAATTAATATTTATAAATGTCATTTTTTACGTTTCCTCAGTGAATAACCTTAGTATTTGTGATTTATGAAACCCTTGTGATTAACCAAGGTGATATGATTATGAATGTGTCATTTTTATATTATAACCATGTTTTAATTTTATTTTTCATTTTATTTCTTTTTATCATATGCCTCGTGTTTATATGATCATGCCATATTGATATTCCTCTTTATCACATGCTAAGTATCACCTTCGATTATTTACTTATTGGGATTTATAATAACCACTTTAATTTGATGTATCTCCCTGGGATATTAGATGTAGTAAAATAAATATAGGATAAACTAATAAGGATTTATTTCTAGAGGAATATGATAATTCTTATATTTATGTCTTTTCGTGTATTTTTTTCCAATTTCCAAGACACTAAAACTCGAAAGATCATTTGTATTATAAATTTTTTTATCATGAAATGAAATTTTATATGGTAAAAAGGCAGGTCACCATAGTTGGTATTAGAAAATGGTTTAGTTTTTTTTTACATTAGGACTAAAATTATTTATTAAAACCCATAAGAATAATTTTAAATATTGGAAAACATCCTGCTATTTTGTAGAGTACTAAGTAAGTGGTTTTTAAGAAAATAAATCCCTTTCTAGAAACTACAAGTGGATGTGGATCTAGCTTAGATGTACCTAGGGGTGACACCTAAAAACATTTTATTTCGCTAGAATATATTAGTAAATGGGGCATTAAAATGGTCCTTGTAGCACACCTAGTTTGACACTCTTAGGGGATATGCTTTGGTTAATCACTCGATTGTATAAACCATTATGAAGAATATAATGATACTGAAAAACATTAATTATGATTGAATATTTTTATAATAGAAGATTGATATTATAAAATTATAAGAATAATATTATTTTTATAATTTCTATTATATGATTCCCAAAAGTAGAAAATTTATCACTTTTCTACTTCTAGTAAAAAATGGTATGAAATAGAGAAGGACTCATGCAAACAATAAATGAGAATGACTAGGTGATGATGACCTTCTCGATATGGGGGGATCTAGAGTTGAAAACTTCATGATAATGATGAATCATTTAGATAAAGTCATAAAAAACAACTGAAACCATGTGTAGAATCATGCTTCACTATGAAAGGAAAAACTATACGTTTAATCCTTTATACATCAATGACCACCTATTTTTAGTGGTACCTGTAACTAACTGATAATGGAATAATGGATCATTACTATAAAAATATATTATTTTTATTCCATTTTTATGTAGAATAGAAAGTTTTGTTGGAAGTATATACCCTAATGGTAGAAGCTGAACACTGGTGGGATTGATCAAGAACATGAATCCAAGTGATGAAGTGGATTCCATGTGATGGGAAGACTTCAAAAAACCCTTTTCATCAAGTAATTTCCTCGTAACCTATAGATAAAAATGGAGAGTTAATTCCTCGAGTTAAAACAAAGAGAGAATGAATTGGTGGGGAATTATGTGAAAAACATTTCAAGTATTTTACATTATGCTTCAATATTTTTCATTGATCTAATGAGAAGATAGACCAATTCTTTGGTTGACTAAGACCCTATCTATGGAAGGATTTGGAAATCTGAGACTTTTGGTGATATGAAGAAATAGTGTGGTGTGCTCTCAAAGTTGAAATAGAGTTTTAAGTATCCCAGTGGAATAAAGGATAAAATGACAAGAATATAAATTTGGAACAAATGTTTTGGATGAATTTGAAAGAGAATAAAGTACAACATCCCATGTGTAAAAAAATTGGGAATATGCATTAGGGTAATTGTTTGTAAAGAAATGGAAACTGATACTAGTTTTGAAGAGATATACATTTTTCCTAAAACTATCATGGATATGTAAATACATAATATCTAAATAACAATGATAATTGGAAGATGGTGCATGCACAACTTTATATGCAATGCTTCAAGTACGTGTTACATGGGGATTTCACTAACCATTGTCCAAATAAGAAGACAATGGAGGGAAACCTTCAGCATCGTTAGAAAAGCCCCAGAACTAAAGTTCATGATTTCTCAGTTATAATGGATAAATATGAGGATCCAAATAATTTTGTGGATGGTATACTCATCATATAATCAAAGATTGAAAGTACATTATTTTATTCTAGTTCTATGTATGTATTTATTTCCTTTATGTTTGTAATGATCATAAAGTTAAATCTTAAACTTATAAAAGTATATTTTAATATTAAAACTATTAGAGGAATAATTCATACACCAAATATATATATATATATATATATATATATATTAATGCCCCTATTAACTTTGGTTAGTATAATCTCTATGAAATATTTGTTGTCATTGTGATGGCTGAGTTTGACATAATACTTGGGATGGATTGGTTTTCAAAGTATAATGGAAATATCAATAGTATAAGTAGGAATATTTTAGTATAATTAATGTTAAAACCATTTATTATCTTTAAATGAGTGATTTACCATCCTGATTTTTTATAAGAAACCCCTCCTACACTCTTCTTCATGTAAATCATTAGTGAATATGATAAAGGAAGATAAAGTGTACACATACATGATATACCCATTATTTAAAAGTATATTAATTTATTCCATGACGATTTTTCAAGACCTCACCTAGAAAAATAGGTATGTTTTTAATAGAATTCTAAGATGGAACCACGGAAAAATTAAAAACACCATATACAATATATTATGTAGATTTGGAGGAATCAAAGAAGAAACATTAGGATCTATTGGAGATGTTTTCTGTTGACCAATTGTGTCCCCTTGGGGAGAACATGTTATCTTTTAAAAAAAGGATCTATTAATGAGGCCTTGAATTGATTATAGAGAAAATAATGGTATCAAAATGAACAATTAATACCCGCTACCAAGGGTTGTTGATTTGTTCAACCAACTTCATGAAGCTCAATTCTTTTCTAATATTGATCATCGGTCTAGGTATCATTAATTAAGATTGAAGAAACAATATATCCCAAATACAAATTTTAAAACAAGATATGGGATTTATGCAATTTTTGTTATATGCATCATCTTAACTAATGATCCCATTATATTTATAGATTTGGTGAATATAGTATTTAAGGACTACAATGATGGTTTCATGGTGGTATTAATTGATAAAATTATGATATATTCCATAGGTTGTGAGGAGCATAAAAATCATCTAAGGGTTATATTACGAATTATTTGAAATGATTAGTTGTTCATTATAATCATAAAATGCGATTTTGGGTTAAAAAAAGTTTCATTACTTGGATACATCATGACCAGTGAAGGAATCATAGTTGATCCCACAAAGATAAAGGTTGTAGAGGAGTGTCCATGTCCTACAAGTGTAACTGATATTCACAATTTCCTTAGTCTAGTAGGATACTTTAGAAAGTTTGTGTAAAAAATCTTGGCCTTTATGTCTCTTATATAAGTAAATGTAAAGTGGATTTAAGTTCATCTGTATAAATGAGTGTGAAGAGATCTTCAAAGAACTGAAGAGGTGGTTGGTTAGTGAACCTCTTATAACCTTACCCTCTAGTGTGGACGAATTTGTTATTTTTAGTGATATATCCTTACAGGGACTTGGATTTTTAATCTTATAGAATGAAAAATAGAGCGCCTAAGTATCACAATAGTTAAATAATCATAAATATAATTATTCTTCCCCATATCTAGAGTTATAAACGGTATCTTTTTATCTACTAATATGTAGGAAGTATCTTTATAGTAAAAATTGTGATATATAGGTAGACCACCAAATTTTGAAGTACATATTCTCATATAAGGAACTAAACATGTGTCAAAGGAGATGGTTAGAGATTCTTAAAGACTACCATTTTTCAATTCATTTCCACCCTAGAAGAGAGAACAAAGTCATAAATAAATTGATTATAAAAGATCAATGAATTATTATATTGTTGAGGATTGAAATAGATCCATTTATCAAAGAACTAGTAATTTTGGACATGGGTGTCATAAAGGAAGGGACATCATCAATCCTATCCCAAATGGTTTCTCAACCAACATTACTAGATAAAATTTTAAAAAATCTCAAGAAGATGATCCTTTGATGAAAATTCATATAGAGGCCATGAAAATGGAACGTTTTCTGAATTCTATATTGATTAAGAATGTGTACAGAATTTTGGTAAAAGACTTTGTGTTCCATAAAGTTCATAGATAAAGAAGGAGATGGTGGATGAAGCTCATAGCTCTACATTCTCTATACACTTTGGTAACACTAAAATATATAGGGACCTTTTTGATAATTATTGGTGGGATAATAAGAAAAGGGAGATTGCTGATTAAAATTCAAGGTTCTTGGTGAGTCAACAAGTAAAGGAAGAGTGAAAACTTCTTAAAGGGGTATTTTAACCACTAACCATACCTATGTGGAAGTGGAATAACATCACTATATGATTTTCGTAATAACGTGATTTTCTTGAACACTTACTTGTGAAAATATATTCTTGGTAGTGTTCTTAGGGGTCATGTGGCTTATTGCCCGAGCGTTATCAAAAAACTGGGTTCCACTAAAGGGTGACAACGGTCATGGTGGCTCCGCTACGGTGGCACCATCATTGTCGCACTGTCATGGTCGCACCCTCACGGTTGCACTATCATGGACGCTCCGTCACAATCCCACTATCACTGTTGCACCGTCACGGTCTCACCATCAATGTCACACACCAAAAAGATGGCACCACATACAGTATCTAACCAAACTAGTGGAATTATTACAGTTTCTCAACGAATGGGGTTGTAACATCCTAGTTCTGGAAGCCACCCAGAGGTTCCCCCTACCCGGTTGGTCACATGGCCTCAAGTGCATTTCCTAGAACTCCATAGGCTGCTGACTAGCAGAGAGGGCCTTGGGTGTGGTAGTGGGGAAACTATTCCCTCATTGGAAGAGTACACAATATAAGTAATCAATATCTAAAATAGCAGAAGCAGTAAATATCCAATGACAGTAAACAGCGTAAGACTGGAATAATAAAAAATGGAGCACATATATATATATTAAATAATGCATGATACATATGTCTAGAAAAGAAGCCAAACAAGTCACAATGCTGGAAATATAAACAGAGCTAAACCAAAGTACAAAAAGAATGATAAAAAGCTCTTCAGCATCACAAGCCATAGCTCGGTCCCATGCTCTCCAGCTCCACAGCAATTCAAGTACCTAAAGTAGAAGGGCACTTTCCCTTATCTAAACCTGCAACAATATAATCTGTTTGGGCCCAAAATCATGACCCAAATAGGGTGTGACAATAAATCCCAGTAGGCATCGACCCAAAGATTTGTGCGTAACATCCAGTGAGTATATGGTAGGTAAAAGTAAATAAAGAAGTAAATAGAAAAGTACTAAACAGTAAACAAACCATTGTTTCAAATCAAGCAATAGTCAAACAAACAACTAAACCTCAAACAGGTAACCCTCTGGGAAGTTCTCACAGCCATCCCCTCTAGTCCTACCTAATAATTACAGACAACCCTCTATGTAGTGCACTTAGCCTATCCCCTCTGGTTCAGTCATAAGAATATAATAAGACTCTATGAGGAAGCGCTCACAGTCCATTCCCCTTATAGTAAAATCAATAATGGACTCTCTAAGAAATCTCACTCATCCAATTCCCCTTGTAGCCCCTAAATAGGTTCTAGGATCTCTGAGGATGCTCACCCAGTTAATCCCCCTTATAGCATATGTGCTAAAAAACTCTTTGAGGAAGCTCACTTGGTCAATTCCCTTTATAGTCTACTACACCAGGTTCCCACGACCCTGTGTAGGTCAATGAGCATAGCAGTGTAATATGGACAAAGTAAACCTATAAAACTACTTGGATAATAGTCTATAGTATATCAAGAATGTCAGAATACAAACTCTACATCCCACACCAACAGGAATGGAAAACAGGCAAGGTAGTCAAACTAACTAAACATGACCAAACAGTCATAAATAGAAAATGAAAGGGAAAAACATCCAAATCATAGAAATCAACCCTATTCATATCCAAATTACCTCTACATAGGCATACAAGCATGGAAGAAAATAAATAGGGGTAAAACGGAAACACGCAATACCCTTTTCAAGGGTATTAGTGGAATTTATTCCTAATAAAAAAGACTTCTAATGGAACGGCACAAACCACCTACCTCAGGGAGAGGAGATCGCTATACTTGAACATCGATGATTTATTTAGAACACCGTAGATCTAACAAAATATCTAAAACATTCAACCCACGATAGAATGGAAAAGAAGATAAATCATGAAACGAGGATCCAACAGAAGAGAGAACTCACTGATGTGATTCCAAAACAACTGATAGTGTTCTATTCGGAGGACGGATAGAGGCTCGGGGGCTCGTTGAAGATATGTGGTCATATGGTCTCTTTCAGACGAACGAGACCTAGAAGTAGGGTGCTCTATTCATCAGACACGACCCTAGTGCATTTAATGAAAAAACAAAATACTTGGCGTGTACTTTTGGAGTACACAACGTGTAATTACTGTTTCCGTACTCCGCATTAGGCAGCCTCCAAGTCCTTCCCACACAACGATGTGTGTGTCTATTACACGGCCAGCACATGGCCTGTTGCAGCATGGAACTACATGGTGTGTACTCATAAAGTACATGGTGTGTACATAGAAAATTTCTATAATTTTATATTTTTCTCAAAAATGACCAGAAAGGAAAAATATACCTAAAAAGAAGGTCCGGGTTTCCTAGAAAATTCCCCCCTAAAAGAAATATTTCCCCAAATTTCCCTAGCACGGTGTAGTAGAAGAATTCTCGAACAGTTCCAGCCACTATGCTCATACATCGGCCTCCCAATCCAAAATTTCATCGTGTACCTACTCGTGCTACCACGTCACTCAAACCAGAGGAACAGACCGGCCACAGAGAACCTTTGTACTGCGATTCACAATCTGGATATGATGATCTTCAAACGATGCATCCACTTCAAGCTCAACCTCCTCAGGTTGAAAGACATGAGACATGTCTGAGAAGTAACTTCGAAGGTGAGAAATGTGGAAGACGTCATGCATAGCTCAGTACCTTTGTGGTAACTGCAATCGGTAGGCAACCAGCCCAACTCTCCCCAAATCCTCAAATGGACCGAAGTACCTCATTGAAATCATATCCTGTCTTATAATCCTTTTGTGTCCCAACCTCAGTGTGAGACATATAAAAACCTGATCCCTGACCTTAAACTACAAAGGTCATCTCCGCTTATCATCATAAGACTTCTATTGAGACTGTATAGTAGTCATCCTCTTCCGAATCAACTCTATCTACTCAGTGGTCTCCTGAACAAGATGAGGTCCCAGAAAAGATTCCTCTCCTGCCTCAAGACAACATAAGGGTGATCGGCATGGCCTTCCATACAAAGCCTCATAAGGTTCCATTTGAACAGTTTCTTGAAACCCATTATTGTAGGAAAACACTACAAGAGGTATATGCTTCTCCCAAGAACCTCCAAAATCCAGAAAGCATGCTCGGAGCATGTCCTCAAGCACCTGAATTGTATGCTTGGACTGGCCATCTATCTGGTGGTGCTAAGCTATACTCAAAAGTACCTTTATACCCAAAGCCTTCTAAAACCCCTGCCATACCCATGAAGTAAAACTTGCATACCTTTCTGAAAAAATAGAGTTTAGAACTCCATGAAATCATACAATCTCACGGATGTACAACCATCCCATCTCATCAACACTGAAGGTCTCCTTGATCGGCATGAGCTGAGGAACCTTCATGAGTCTGTTAATGAAAACACAAACTACCCCATTCCCTCGAGGAAACCTTGGAAAACCGGTCATGTAATCCATCGTGACATCATTCCACTTACACTCGGGAATGGGTAATTGATGTAAAATCCCTACAGGTCACAGATGTTCCACCTTAACCTACTGACAAGTGGAATACCTCATGAAGAAACCAGCAACGTCCCTCTTCATACTTGGCCACCAAAACTGATGGTGTAGATCACGATACATCTTGGTGACGCTAGGATGAACTTCCCAAATTGAGGAATGAAAAACACGCATCATCTACTCACGTATATCTACTGGCACCCATATATGTTCCTAGAAATGCAAGATCTCAGCCTTGACTATAGTCCATCTAGGAATAGGGTCCTCTCCTAACATGCTTTACCGTAGGACGAGGCCTTCAAAATCTGATAGTTGCCTCATTAAAACTTGGTCCAGAAGAGTATAGTTAATAACTATAGAAGAATGAAACGTCTTCCCCCGACTGTCGTGCACCTCCAAATGCATCACAGTGTATAGAGACAGAAGTTTCCACTCTCTGCTGGCCTCCTAAACTACCTGAATCTAAGTCCTCCCGCTCAACGCATTATCCACTATGGTGCCTTTCACAGGCGTGTATGCAAGCTCCATGTAAAAGGACTGTAGGTACTCACCCCACCTACGCTATCTTAAATTTAGATCAAATTGAGTAAATATGTACTTGAGACTTTTGTTTTCGGTGAAAACCACAAAATTATCTTATAGAAGATAGTTTCTGCAATAGTGTAGGTTATAAACAACAACTGCCAACTCCACATCATGCATTGGATAATTCCTCTCATGTGGCCTCAATTGCTGAGACCCGTAAGAAATGACTCCATCTACCTGCTTAAGAACATCTCTCAGTGTGATACTCAAGGCATCACAGTAAACAGTACAGCTCTTTCCTGGCTCTATAAAGACTAGTATCGGTGCTGAAGTCAACCTCCCTTTATACTCCTGAAAGGCTGAATCACAGGAATCTGACCATAAGAACTTCAACCCTTCTTATTCAGACCTGTTAGTGGTGCTTCTAAGTGTGAAAAGTTCTTTATGAAACGTCTGTAGTATCCAACCATCCCTAGAAAACTCTGCACCTCAAAGACTTTCTTCGGCTACACCCATAAAACTACATGTCTCACTTTCTCTGGGTCTACTGATACTCCTGCCGCTGAGATAACATGACCCAAAAATTTAATCTAATCCATAAAAAATGTGCCACTTTGAGAGCATATCATATAACTGATGCTCCCTTAGTGTACTCAGAACGATCCGAAGATGGGTAGCATGGTCGTGTTAAGTGGGAGAGTACACCAAGATATCTTCCATGAAGACGACCACAAAAGAATCCATTTATGGATGGAACACTCGGTTCATCAGTTCCATGAAGACTACAGGTGCATTCGTGAGACCGAATGGTATAACCAAGTACTCGTATAAACCATATCTACTCTAGAAGGCTGTGAGAGGTATATTTGAAAGTCTAATGCGTAACTGGTGATAACCGAACATCAAGTCAATCTTCAAAAACACCAGGGCTCCTTGAAGCCGATTAAAGAGATCATCAATCCTAGTCAAGGGATATATGTTCTTGACATCAACTGGTTCAACTTCCAATAGTTCACACAAATCCTAATGGTGTCGTCTACCTTCTTCGTAAATAGGACAGGTGAACCCCAAGGAGAGGTACTGGGCCAGAAGAAACCATTTGCCAACAACTCCTCCAACTGCTTCTTGAGCTCCCGCAACTCAGGAGTATCCATCCTATAAGGAGGAATGGACACCGGTGCCACTCTTGGCACAATCTCAATCACAAAGTCTAGCTCACTCTCTAGAGGAAAACCCAAAAAGTCCTCTGGAAACACATTTATGAAACGATCCACTGTTAGAGGAATTTTTAATTGTGAAGTCCCCTGGTCATCCAGATATAGACTACCAATATGGGCTGTGACTCTTCTTAACCCATGATGCTTTGGACCCGCTCTGCTCACTTGGACATCCCATTCACCCCTATGAAGAAAAGATCCACCCTTTGGGGATATAAAACTCACCCTACGGTGATAACGGTCGAAGAATTCTTAGAATAGAACTAACCTGTCCATCCTAAGAATGAAATCATAGACTTTCATCTCTAGGACATAGATATCCCACAGAAAGTGTCATCAACCAAATTGTAGAGGGAACTCTCTACACTAACGTACACTAACCATTACCCAACAGAGTTTCTAGAATCAAGATATCAGCAGAAGAAAAGATGTAGAGCCCAAGGATCTCTACGACAGCAACATAGATAAAGCTATGGGAAGCCCATGTAACGAAAAGAGAAGATGCTAAAACTGATGCTACTAAGATCGTACCTCAAACATTAGAAGGTCTGGGATCCTGCTCCTGCTGGGTCTACTCCACTGCAAATGTCTGGCTCATTCCATAGCTCTATGACCCTGCCTGACCACTCTGAGCGGATCCGCCTTGATGTCGCTGAAAATCAGGTGACTGAATACCACAGCCTTGGCCTCCACCTCGGCCTGAACAGTCAGAAGAACTCCAGTTTCTAGACTGGTGAGAAACCGGTAGTGCTTCTCCTGAACGAGGAGTCATAGAAGAACCCTTGTCACTAGCTACGGGTGATAAGAACTGATAAACTCACTAAAGGTGACTCATATTGCCACAAGATCGGCACTCCACTAGGTCTCTAGGGAAATGTGGTATTGTATGGCCGCTTCTTCTACATTGGTATCACACCACATGGATACAGGAAGATGTATCATGCCTGCTCTGATCTCCTAATGTAGCCTCCCTGTTGCACTTCCTACTATCAGCTGCTGGAGCACTAACTCTGGATGTCGAACTGCCCAAGCTCACAGCTCCAGAATCCCTCAAATTGTGCTCTGTTATCACTACCTGGTTTATGATATAAGATATCAAAGTCAACCTGAAGATGTTCATATGGGATCAGATGTTGTGCCTCATACCATCCTCAAAATTTCGTGCAAGGAACTACTCGTCACCTTCTGGAATAGGCATGAATAACTGCAGATCTGTGAAGCGAGATGAATACTCCATAACAGTAAGAGTACCCTACTCCAGACACATGGACTCTCAGGATCTATCAGCCCTCATGGTCTCTGGATAGAAGTAATCATAGAATATGCACCGAAACTCATCCAAAGACATATTATGGTGGTATCCCTCCTGTGAGATCAAATAACACCACCTATTGGAGGAGTCTTGGAGCAGGTTGGTAGAAATATTCACCATCTTCTCTATAGGTATCTCCAGATGATCAAAAATCATCAGCATGGCCTCTATCTAGAAATCTGCAGCCTGGGGTCCTCCATCCCCTGATAAAGTGGGAGGGTGTTACTACTTGAAGACCCACCTCAAATCAGTCATTAATTGGGCAGGAGGTGGTTCTCCTTGAATGTTATGCATAATCATCATAAATCCCTCCCTGAACATTACATCATCACCTACGATAGGTATAACATCTGGTGCCAAGGCTGGCACAATGGGAGGATCAGCAGGTTGTCCTTGATCAGCCATGTCCGGTGTCTGATCATCGTCAAGAAACTGGTGCACAACCGGAGGACATCTCGGTGGCATTACTCTGCAAGGTCAAGTGGACAACATAGATCAAGATTATCAAGGACTGAAAACAAGGAATGTAATAAGGTAACAAGAGGAAGAAAACATTCACGTTTTACAAACATGACTACATGGAGTGTACATTTCCTACATGGAATGTTCCCTAAAGTCATTTACATGGGTGTGTACTCCTGCTTAAACAGGTCGTGTAACACTTCAAACACACGGCATGTTGTATTAACACACGGCGTGTACTTGAATCCTCTTTCCCTGCCCGAGCCCTTCAACACGGTTAAGCCTCATGGATCTCCTAAGGCAAGACTACATGGCATGTACAATTCCTACACGGCATGTACTAGACAATATTCACTTGGCCCGTGTGGTTAGTGACACATCCCAACACACGGTTCAAACTACACACTGTGTATGAGAAGGGATAACACCGACCCCTGATGTTTGTGACACGACCGGGTACTTGGGTCAGACTACAGGGTGTGTTCAAGGCAGGCACGGTGTGTATGTGAAAGGGTAACAAAAATCCATGTTGTTCGTGACTTAGTCGGGTACCAAGGTCAGACTACCTGGCGTTTTTAGTTGGCAGAAAACATGTATTTGACATGACTCATCCATCCAATGTTGTTAGTGACACGGGTGGGCACAAGGTCGACACTACACGGTGTGTATGGATGATACACGACATGTTCGCTCTAGGTTTTCCCCATCCCGTGTCTCTTCCCGTACGACATATGACACGGTTAGAGACTACATGGTGTGTACATAAAGTACATGGTGTGTACTTGAGAAAAATAGTTTCTTCCCAAACAGAAGAACACATGGCGTATACATAACATTACGCGGCATGTATTCTGGGTTTTTTTTGGACATTAAGCCTCAAAAACAACTCTAGAACCTAGAAAACACTGAAACAAGCATTGAAAGTGCCAAATTCTGATCTATGAGGGCCTATAGCACCTAAAGAACCAATGTTTGGAATTCATTAAAGAAAACCTATAAACAAAAAATACCCTATCAAACAACATGTATTTCTATCAAGACAAATATCTCAACAACATGTATATTTTACACAACATCTATCACAGCAACATGAAATCACTAATGCATCCTAGATGGCATGGAAAAAATGAATGATATATGATTTCTAGAAAGTTCCTATTTGATGAATGAGATGGAATACTCCCATCTCATCAGGTTGAAACAAAAATAGAACATCAATAATATCGACAATAATATCACAAATCATGTGAATCCCTCAAGGTGAAATGAAATCAACAGTAATAATTGCAAAACTTGAAATATTAAAATTAATGAGGTAGATTGGATTTTTCTTATACATGGGTTAGCTACTCCATTGAAAAGCTTATTACCATGTGCCTTTTCCGTCATATTCCTAGATAAAGGCCCCAAATAGCAACTCAAGAGAAAAAAATTCCACTGATACCACTTTGTAATGTCTTGGTTCTGGAAGCCACCCAGAGGCACCCCGTACCTAGTTGGTCACATGGCCTCAAGTGCATTTCACAGAATGCCAAAGGCTGCCAACTAGCAGCGAGGGCCTTGGGTGTGATAGTGGGGGAACTATTCCATCATTGGCAGAGTACAGAGCATAAGTAAACAATATATACAGTAATGGAAGCAATAAATATCCAACGAATATAAACACCAGAACACTGGAATAATAAAAAAATGTATCATATATATATATATATGAAATGATGCATGATACATTTGTTTAAAAAATCAGCCAAACAATTCACAATGCTAGAAATACAAATAGTGCTAAACCAAAGTACAAAAAGAAAGATAAATATCTCCTCAGCATCGCAAGTCATAGCTTGGTCTCATGCTCTCTAGATCTAGAGTAAGACAAGTACCTGAAGTAGAAGGTTGCTTTACCTTATCTATACCTACAACAATATAAATTTTTTGGGCCTAAAAGAATGACCCAAACAGGGTGTGAGACTAAATACCAGTAGAAAACCACCCGAAGATCTCTTCCTAATAGCTAGTGAGTATATGGCAGGTAAAAGTATAGAAAGCAGTAAACATTAAAGTACTAAACAGTAAACAATCCATAGTTTATATTTAAGCAATAGTGAAACAAACAGCTAAACCTCAAATAGGTAACCCTCTGGGAAGTATTCACAACCATCCCCTCTGGTCCTACCTATGAAGTACAGACAACCCTATGGGTAGTGCACTCATTGTAACCCATCTGGTTCACTCATAAGAATATAATATGACTCTTTGAGGAATCTCTCATAGTTTATTCCACATATAGTTAAAATAATCAAGGACTCTCTGAGGAATCTCACTCAGTCAATTCCCATTATAGCCCCAAGGGGTTCTAGGCTCTCTGAGGATACTCACTTGGTCAATCCCCATTATAGCCTAAGTGCTCAAAGACACTCTGAGGAAGGCCACTCGGTCAATTCCCCTTATAGTCTACTACACTAGGTTCTCAAAGCCCTGTGTAGGTCAACGAGCATAGCAGTGTAATATGGAAAAAGAAAACCTACAGAACTACCTGGCTAACAGTCTACAACATATCAAACATGTCCAAATACAAACACTCCATCCTACAACAACAGGCATGGAAAACATTTCAGGCATCCAAACTGGCTAAACAAGACCAAAAGGTGATAAACTAGATATGCAAGGGTAAAACATCCAAAGAATAGCAATCAACCCAATTAATATCCAAATTACCTTTACCTAGGCATACAAGCATGGTAGGAAATCAACAAGGGTAAAAAAGTAAACACGAAATACCCCGTTCAAGGGTATTGGTGAAATTTTCACATAATACTCAAAGACTTCGAACAGAAAGGGAAAAACCACCCTCGAGGTTAAGAGATCACTATACATGAACCTCGATTATTGAATCTCCTTAGAACGTCCTATATCTAAGAAAACATCTAAAAAGTTCAACCCAGAATAACTTGGAAAAGATAAGTAATTTTGAAATGAGGTTCATGCAGAAGAGAGAACTCACCGATGTGATTCAAATGCAACCGATGGTGTTTGATTCGGAGGAAGGACATAGGCTTAGGGGGTCATCAAAGATTTGTGGTCGTACGGGCTCTCTCTGATGAATGAGACCTAGAAGGAGGGTGCTCTATTCGTCAGACACGACCCCGGAGTGTTTAATGGAAAAAACAAAATGCATGGCACGTACTTTCAGAGTATACAACGTTTACCTGATATTTTCATACTCCGCATACATGGCCTCTATGTTATTCCCACATGGTCGTGTTTTTGGCTATTTCACGACAAGCACACGACCTACTGCAACAAGGAAGTGCATGGCATGTACTCATAAAGTACACGACATGTACATAGAAAATTTCTTGAATTTCCTATTTTTCTCAAAAAAAAAACCAGAAAGGAAAAAGATACCTGAAAAGAAGGTTTGGGTTCTTATAGGTGTCCCACCCTTTTCATGTTTTCTTCTAGTTTCCCGAATTTTTCCACTTTCACCTGGGTAACATAGCTTTTTACAAAAAATTGTTTTAATACCCTTTTCAAAGTCATTTACAGCCAGTAGATATTTTTTTAAACCCCCAACAGTCGAGCAACCCTTCAATTACTTAAACATGTGGCATTTTTCCTTGGGATCACACCCTTCTCCATGCTTTCCAGCTTCTCCCATGTTACGTTGTTTTTCTCTATTTAAAAGATATCATTTAACTCACATCAATTATCTCTACCATCATCAAGGAGAATTATTAAAAAACAATTAATTCCGACATAAGAAATCACCCAAACGCATGGTCAAGATATGATCTGACTTCAAGTACATCAAAATCATCACCATAATTTTAGGATCTGGCCTCTTTTTAAGCTGAGACCCTGTCTTCATAATTTCTTTATGTTCTCTAAGTTCACCAAGAGACTTACTATAAAGACCCAAAATTTTCAATGAAATTTTACTTCTTATAATTATGTAATATGAAATCATAACATAATGAACTACAAAGTGCTATGTGACCCTTAAACATAAATTGGTCACTTCTGTGTTTGGAATTTCGAAAATCTGACAAACACGGTTGCGACCAGTATGTTATTTATTGTCTGATAAGAAAAACCTAATTTTTGGGGAATAACAACCTAACCTTATAAATATTAACATACCATTATGAATAGTGATATACCTTACGGAATATTAACCTTACATATGATAATATATAAATAATATTCCAGTTGAATGTATGATATACCAATATTTTAGAATAAGTAAATGAATGTTTTAAAACTGGTTTTTAATAATAAATTATGCTTTTAATTAAAAATTAATTAATAAAATTTCGATTTTTTTTTTGAAAAATTGATTTCATTTTGGGATTTTATGCATCAAATAATGGTTTTAGTGGATTTTTGATATTTTTCTAAAATAATTAAATTTTTAGTGAATAGTAAAATACATTAATTTACCGTATAAATACATTATAATTCAAATCCACTATTCCTAACATCACATGTGATGTAAGAACCCAAATCTCAAACTCACATGAATTTATTACTATTCTTGTTCATGGAATCATCACTATTGCTGGTCTTGAGGGAAATTAATAAACTATGGATTATAATATTATGAAAACCATCCTCTCCACCACTATACCCCCCCACTCCCTGTTATCTTCGCTCCTACCAAGCCTTTTATCTTGCAAATATTCTAACAAAATCTCTCCCCAATCTCCTCCCCCACATCTAAATGCCCCTAGTCTCTTCAAAATACTAAATCATCTCCCCTTAAGAGGTTTTCAAAGGAGGTAGACTCAAGAGGTAAATTCTTCTTTCCAAATCTTTCATTTCATTTATGTTTTTTTCTTTTCTTGTTTCATTCCTCACCTTACATCAACCAAATGGTATGATAACTCCAATAACATACATTTACTTGGATGATATTATTCTAGTGGGATAATTCTTTATCTTGTCTTCTTTCCTAACCTTTTATTTTAATGAAATGGAAGCACCGTTTGAGATGTGAAAATTTAGCACATTCAAGGACAATGGTTTATCAATTTAGATTATCATATTTAATTCTGGTCATGAAACCATTTATGTTATGGTTGAAACAGATATTTCTATATTTAATATATCCTTTTTATTGTTTTTTAATCCTTTTGTACTAATGTTATTAAGCTATAAAGATAAAAATGTTCATTGTAATCAAACCCACTGTTTAACAAAAATGGTTTTCAATAAGGTTTTATATAATAATTAGACTTCACTCTAAGTAACCAAATTAAATTTGAAACCATGTAATATCATATATGTTCACTATTAGAATATAACTTAAATTATATACAACCACTTTCTTCTTACATGTTTATCCAAACATAAATATAAACGAACTAGTTATTAAACACAAGTAAGCAAACGAGCCCAAACAAAGAAATTAGACCTTATAACCCATCAAAAAGTTCTTGAATGTACCAAAAGGGTTATAATAAATCAATTACATATATAAGAGTTTATTCATTTATTAATTAATAAATCTAATTTTTTTATTCAGGACATTATTAACAATAGGAGAACACCACCAGACTTAAGGTAAGAGATCCTCTCCATTTCACTCTTAATCAAGATTTTCCTCTATGTTATGCCCTTTTTATGTGTAATAAAATATGATGGGGTGTGATTTCACACTTCCCTCATACTTCCCTCCTGATTTATGAGTTTTGATAATCCCTGTTTCTCTATCATTAATCCCTCTTAGGAACACCTGACACTATGCCAATAAACTGTCACAAATTCTACCCAAACCTTATTTGTTCCTTCGGGTTTCCTTATCTTTATTAATATCAAAATGGATTAATCTTATCTATTTATGTTCATATTCTAAATTCTGTTACATTTTAAAATATTCATTTATGTATACCCTTTTATCACTCTCTTTTTGGGATACACATGTTTTTAAAGGATTCCCTCCATAGAACTTTCTGATAAGCAAACCTGTTTTAAGGGAACTTCACAAAATTTTACACAATTTCAAGTGGACACTATCTTCTGTTTTAACAACCGTTATCTTTAAAAAATAAGTGATTTTATTATGAAAACCTTATTGTTTCAATTCTAGTTTTATATAAAATATTTTCATCTTTTCTATTTTAAAATCTCTATAGTATTTTCCTTATAAACGTACTAAAATGTTTAAATGCTAATGTTTCTCAACTAAATTTCTTATATTTTGTCACTTCTATTTGACACCACATACCATGTTATATGGCTATTTTACCTTATTAACTTCCATGTATGTTCTAAATCCTTTCTTTCATGGACACTCTCATGATGCACCCATTGGTTATGCTTTATGTCATGATTGTGGTACCCAATTCTTCCCTTGGGTACCATTATGTTTCTGTATGTTTAATTATGTATGATCATTTATGTGGAAAGAATATTCATGAAAATGTTGTGATGGGTGCACCTAGATATTTCTCTAATGCATTGGGTAAAGTTAAGTCTCATGATATGTGATGTGAAACGGGATTGGGAGTTAGCCTTGACCCGTACTAGAATGGGAATTGGGATTGGCAGTTAGCCTTGACCCACCCTAAAATGGGGATCCAGATTGGTAGTTAGCCTTTTCCTATACTAAAATGGTAATCAGGATAAGTGGTTATCCTTGACCCATAATAAGGACAAGCTTTATGATTCTACCACATTTATATAATTCAATGTATATATGATCCCATGCTTATATGATATGATTTCATATGTTCCATGCTTTGGATATCATTATGTCATGTATCTTAACTCATGTTATTAAGTTTTATCCTTATTTTATTTCCCTTATTGGCCTTTTAGCTCATCCCTTTGTTCATGTGTTTCCCAAGGCACCATATGCAGATGTAAGGGCTCAAAGGATGTTAGGAGCTTTTTTATGGAGATTAAATAAAGAAGTTTTTTTAGACCCATGTTTTATGTTTTATGTACCAAGTATTGATATACACTAGACTTCATGTTCCTTGGCTTGTACTCTGTTGTATAATTATGCTTAAAATCATGTAATGTTATGTGAAAAAAGGATAGTGTCACTACACTTACTCCAAAGACGAATCATGTGCCTATACTAGAGCCATTCCCTCTCATCCTTGAAGAACTTGATTTTTTTCCTTTCCTACAAGTCGTGAATTTGCAGTTCATGATGCGAGGATAAAACTTCAATCATTGATCATCCATGTAGGGTTTTCCTTTATCTCTCTTTATTGTGTATCATGTGGGGTGGGAATGATGAGGATACATCGGGACGTAGATGGAACAGACTTTAACAAAGATAATAAATGGACTAAAAGAATGAAAGGGTGTGGAAGTTTATGATGTTGTTGTGTTATACCTTGTTTTTTGTTGTTTTTTGTGGGACTATGTCCAAAAAAATTTTTGGCCATTGGTGTTTCTTTCTTGCACACTAATGAACCTCTGTTTTCTCGCTAATCTTGTGATTGAGTGACCGTAACGTGGAAATTGGTTAATCACAAAAACATAGTGGATAAAATGGATGATCGATAAATAAGAATACATGTGTGATCACCCTGGTTAACCAAAGAGAAAGAAGGAACCTAATAAATGGTTAAGGCTAAATCTGAAAACTAGCTTTCTCGGTTTTGGTGGTATGCATAGTTTCTCTTGTTGATTCTTGTGGGGTGACATAGATGGGGATGGGATCTCCTATTTTTCATTTGTTGGATTTTGGGTCAAAAGTCCTGCAGAGACGGTATGTTGGGGCTTGGTTTTGTTCCAGTACTTTGAGGGATCTCACAGATCCCTTTTTTGTTGTGGCTTTATAAGTGAACTGGGTGTGAATGCTTAAATGTTTGTTGGGCTGTTTTTTTTCCTTCAGTTTTAATTTTGGATTGTGGTTATGCCTGTTAGTTTCCCAATAGTAAAGGAATATTTAAATGGAATCACTTGAACATGATAACGAGAACGGGTATAATGGGGGAACGTTTCCCTGAAATGGGTTGTTCTCTAGTTGTGGTTGTTGTGTATTTGGTCATGTAGGGATAGTAGTGAGAGTGGTGGTGTACATGATGGTTGTCTATTTTGGAACCTTTAGGTTGGGATCATTTATTGATTACCTATATGTATAATATTTATTTCTTGTGTTTCTTATACACACCCCACCCATGTTGAGCACTTTGTTCTAAACACGCACATTTCATGGAGGAGGGTGTTTTTTCCAGCATTCTTATGAGTGGCTGGTTACTATATCATTTCATCTCCATCTCCTCGGTTGCCAACGATTCTTTGGGTAGGATATGACCACCTAATGTTCATTATGTGCCAAGACACTTTGGGTATGATTTTGTTTTGTGGTTGGCCCAGGTTTGTGAGGGTAGGTTTGTTTCCCAAGTGTCTTCGGGATAAGGCCCATGTATTTTTTTGAGTAGTAGTGGTTGTTGATGCCCAGGTGTCTTTAGGGGAGGCAGTGGCTCTTGTGGCCCATGTTTCTGTGGGTGGGGAAATGTGCGGTTGTGGTGGCCCACGTGTTTGTCGATGGGATAGATGTGTAGTTTAAATGTCCCATAAGGCTATTGTTGGGGCATAAGTGGGACTATAGTGGAACTTATTCGGGAGTTCTAATGAGTGGGATGTCCTAAATAACTAGTGGGAATGCAGTGTGGGGTACTCAAATACTGACATGTTTTTACTATTACTTTAACTGAATTGTGTTATTTTGGGAGTGTGCCTTAGTGAGGCTTGGTGGATAGTTTCCATGTTAGGTTCTTTAGTTCACCCTATTTCTCAGGAGGCATTAGAATTTCTCCCCACTTGAGCACGAGAGATTTTGGTTTTCCCTACTAAGAATACCTGTATACTCACCCTACGTATATAAATATGATTTCAAGTTTTGAGGAGGACATTGAGAATCGTTTCAGACATTACTTGCTCTAGATTAAGGAGTTTTCATTGCTATTTTTCATTCTTTTGGTGTTTTTCATCATAGTTTTCAAATAATTTATGCCATTTTATTTTGGACATGCAAATGGGAATGGATTTTTGTTTTACATTTACTTACATCTTTTGGAGTTGTTTCGGGATTTATCATCATATCTTATGATCTTATTATATAAAAATGGCAATTCCATTCATTTAATGTGAGATTATATACCCTTGGTTCTAGTTGCCGCTCTGGGGCCTATTGAAGGTGGGACTTGGGGGTCATTATCTCTTCTTCAACTTGAAGAAAGAAGGGTTTAGTAGTTTTTTGTCCATTTCCTCATCTTAGTGAAGGTGGGTCACGATAGAATGGTATCAGAGGGAGGTTGAGAGATAGGATGGAGTTTAGGTTTAGGAATAGTGGGGATTGCATGGGATGGTAGGGAAACAGTGTTTGGAAATCATGGTTAGTTAAATAGGCCAGGGAAGACCGTCTAGGATATGGGATTTTAGGGCCCCTTGTGATCTGATGAAAGACTCTGGACCTACCGAATGACCAAGTGAGGCTACACTAATTGTAGGGTAGAGGCCCTAGGAAAGGAACCTGATTCATAATGACTTGTGTTCTTGTGTGTTTTGGGTGTTTTGGGAACTTTAAGTAAATAAAATGATTTTAGAAAAATTTTAAATAAGTCTTCTAAAATTCTCGGGCTTAGGCATTCCTTGTTTAGATTGTAGTTATGGCACCCAGACGACGTCCATGAGTAGTATGGGGGATCCAGTCCTAGGAAACTAATCTAGTCGACCAGCGAAGGATGGATCAAGAGGAAGAGGATGAAAATTGGTAGAGGACATCGTGTTCTTTCCAGTGGTAGACCCTTAGGAAGTATGAGGGCAGTGTTTACAACATGGATATAGAGGGTTTGCTTGTGGAGCTAGCAATAACCTTTACCTTGATTCAAGATCTGCGGGAGAACTGGGTACTATTGGCAGTCAGTCAGATGAGGGGAGCAGCGCATCAGTGGTGGATCCTCTACCTCAGAGAGAGGATAGAGACTGAAGTTTTATGGATTTACATTGAAAAGGAGTTTTGAGCATAATTCCTCTCTTCCATAATGAAGGCTGAGAATAGGTCTGAGGTACTATCCCTTCTAAAAGGGAGTATTTCAGTAAGAGATTTGGGGATCAGGTTCAAGGATATCATTTGTTTTTCTCCAGACCGCTTCCCAGATGAGGAGTCACAGGAATGGTGCTTAGAGGAGGTGCTCTCACCTTCTCTCCAGTACGTTGTTACCCCCTTCACATTATCGAAATACTTGGAGGTTCATAATAAGGATGAAGTGGTAGAGAGTATTCGCACTCTAGGATGTGTGCCGCAAGAGGGAATCCATTCGTGCACATCGAAGGGGATGGTCATTAGCAGTAGGCCTCCTGCATCAAGGCCTTCTAGGTTTTGGATGATGGGGATAAGGCCTTAGTAGTTATAGTTATGATATCCCAGTATTCTCCCTTTTCATACAGGTCATGGACATAGATAAATTATATGTGGCATCCATGGGAATCTTTAGAATTGGTGCGCAGACCGAGTGCAGTATAGTGGAGGTGGGCATGTTCAGCACTCAGCTCAGCAGCAGCAGTTTCCAGCCAAACCTTTTCAACAGCAGCAGCAGGGGTAGTGAACTCCCACTCCACCGAGAGTAAACATTTCAGGAGGAGGCTGGACTCAGGTAACTCCTTAGGGACATCGACCAGCACATGGTTACGGATGAGGTTGACAATCGAGGGTTAGAGGAGTTGGCCGTGGGAAATTTCATGCCATTGAGACAGTTGATCTAGTAGGTCCAGAAGTCATTTGAGGTTTGATCTACTTGTTTAGTACTCTTTCTTCTTTCTTGTTTGATTTAGGAGCTTCTCATTCCTTCAACACTCCCATCCAAGCCCATTCTCTATTTTAATACATAGAGATACTTCTCATTCCCCTAGTATTGATAACGCTAGTCGAATGTCAGACCAGCTTGTCGTATGTTTATCGGGGATGTAGATTGATGTTGGGGCCACATAATTCAAGTGGGGACCTTATTTTACTATAGATGCTACCATGTGATGTCATTTTAATCATCGACTTGTTGTACTCTATGTGTGCCTCTATTGGAGGCTTCCGGAGAAGAGTCATGTTCTCCGATGATGACGGTTGGCATGTGGCTTTCTATGTCGAGCGGGGTTTCCTGGAGGGCAGCCAGTGAGTGGACACCCTCCATTCATTATTAGCTGAGATGTATGTGGATTAAGAATACATACATATGGTTAGTGTTCCATGTATTTTCATTGAGTTCTTGTATGTCTTCCTTGAAGAGGTTGTGGACCTACCCCTTCAACGTGATGCTGAGTTTGGTATAGAGATGCAAGCCGGTGCCCATCCGATTTCAATGGATTCATATCAGATGGAACCTTCTAAGTAGCGGGAGTTGTAGATTTAGGATGACGGACTGATGAAAAAATATTTTATCTGACCTAGCCTATCTCCATAGGGTGCTCCCATCTTAATCAAAAATAAGTAATATGGTGGTCTCAGGATGTTCATAGACTACCGGAGACTGAATCATGTGACGGTCAAGAACCTCTACCCCCTCCCAAGGATTTATGTCCTTTTTTGACTAGTTGAAGGGGGCTTGATGCTTATCTATGATCAACCTATAGTCTGTATGTCACCATTCTCAATTGAATGAGGGCGACATCTCCAAGACTACCTTTAGGTGTAGATATGGGCACTTTGAGTTTGTGGTAATGTCCTTCGGCATTATGAATGCACCAATCATGTTCATGGGGATCTTGATCTCCGTATTCTTATAATATCTGGAAAGTTTCATAGTTGTATTCATCATTTACATCTTGGTCTACTTGATAACATAGGAGGATCACACCGAACATATGAGGAAAGTTTTAGAGGTCCTCTGACACCTCCAACTCTAACGGAAATTGTCCAAGTAAAGTTATGGACACGGGAGGTGCACTTACTTGGACATGTGGTATCCCAGTAGAGAATAGCAGTGGACCCAGTGATGTTCAAAGTGGTTGTTTCTTGGGAAGCACCCAAGAATGTGGTATAGGTTCGTAGCTTCCTAGGACATTTGGGTTACTACCAGTGGTTTGTCCCTAGCTTCTCTTCAGTTTTAATGCCTTTAACATCCTAGACCTACAAATTCTAGGCTTTAGTTTGGAGTGGTAAGTGTAAGACGACTATCTGTTATCTGAAGGGAAAGCTGATTAGTGCCACAGTTCTGAAGTTGCGTGGAGAAGGGGTAACATTTGAAGTGTTATGTGATGCTTCCGGACAAGGATTGGGGTGTGTGTTAATGCAGTAGTGGGGAGTGATCTCTTATGGGTCTAGGAAATTATGTCCTCAAGGACATAACAATTCCACCCTTGACATGGATCTTATAGAAATGGAGTGTTTACTGATGTTTTTGAGGCATTATCTCATTCGTGAACACTTCGTGGTCTTTAAAGATCACAAAATCTTGAGGTATGTCTTCTCCCAATGAGACTTGAACTTGCGGAAGTGGAGGTGGATGGATTTTATCTTGGAATACAATTTCGATATCTCCTACACCTAAAGAAAGGGGAATGTGGTGGATGATGCCTTGATCAAGAATTCTCCGACAGATGTGGTTTGGGAGTCATCGGATATGTGGAAAGCAATGGAAAAGTTTGTTGATTTACATCTGAGGATGAGAGTGGAGGATGGTAGAGGTTGTCTGTTCTAGATGATAGTGTATTATTCCATGGTACAGTAGGCGGAGGATTCTCAGGGGGTAAAATTAAAGGCTAGAGTCATGTGTGATCATGTAAGCTAGAGTGATGCACCAGAGGGATGGTCGGAATATGGTCATAATCAGATGCTTTTTCGTAGGAAGTTGTTTTCCCAAGAGATGATGAACATGAGAGTTCTTGGTGAATTCCATAACATACCCCTAAAAGTAAATCTACAAGCATTTATGACGTATTCATGCTTTAAACGTCAGTTTTGGTGGCCTGGAGTGAAGTCGGAAGTGGCAGGGTTTGTGGCAAAGTGCCTCATGTGTCATCAAGTGAAGGTTGTGCACCATGATTCGGGTGGTCTATTTTAGCCCATAGACATTCTTGAGTGGAAGTGGAATGAAGTTTTGATGGACTTATTCATGGTACTAACCAAGGCCGAGCAAGGTAGTGATTCCATCTTGGTAGTGGTGCATCAGCTGACGAGATAGGCTCACATATTAGCGATTAAGGAGTCGAGCGTCGTCGATTCCATAGTAAAACATTATGTGGGTGATGTTTTGAGGATGCATGGAATTCCCCGAACCATCATTTTGGATCAGGACTCACACATTACTTCATGGTTCTGTAAGGGATTACAGTGTACTTTTTCAACCCATTTATGTCTAAGCACTGTTTACACCCCCAGATGGAAGGGAAGACAGACAGGACCATCCCGATGTTAGAGTATATATTACAAGTGTGTGTTCTAGACTTTAGAGGATCTTGGGTATGACACTATCCACTGGTAGAGTTTTCCTACAACAATATATATCACTCTACCATTGGCATTGCTACGTTCAAAGCCTTGTATGGATGACTGTGTCATTCACCCGTGTGCTGGACAGAGGTTGGGGAGACTGGTGTTCATGGTTCAGAGGTGGTGCAGAGCATGATGGAGAAGGTTCAGCTTATGCATGAGAGGATGAAGATGACTAAATACTGGAAGAAGTCCTATATAAATTGTAGGAGGAGACCCTTGGAGTTCATAGAATGGGACCATGTGTAATCAAAGGTCTCCCCTCGTCATGGGAAATGGAGGATCAGCCTGGGGATTAAGCTTTCTACTAGGTTCATCAGACCCTTCGAGGTTCTGAGACAAGTGTGTGAGGTGGCATATTAGCCGGAACTACCACTGCCTCTAGAGGGGGTCCACGACACCTTTCATGTATCTCGGCTTTTTCAGTATCTACATGATGACTGTCATGTACTTGACTAGGGATATTTGGAAATTGATGACGTTGCAATGTTCGTGAAGTTACCGGTACGGATCGAGGGCAGGGAGAAGGTGCGTCAGGGATGGACCATTCCCATGGTTCATGTGTTATGGAGGAATGGTGGCCTCGTGGAGGGTACATAGGAATGGGAAACATAAATGTGTTCCAAGTACTGAGAGCTCTTTTGATTTTTGTTTTGTGTTGTTTTGAACTTAACTATTATGTAATTCTTGAACTTGTTAAACTATGAAATGGGTGGTTTTCATTATTCTCTGAGTGTGTGAAAGGTCCCAACTATAGGGAGGGGAGGACCTGATCCCTAATAAAACACATTAAGTTAGATGTGATTAAACCCATACAGGTGAGTCAGTAATGCCCACAGTGGATAATATCTTAACATAGGAAGAAGGGACTCCCTAATCCATACGTTTTGATGATGTGACCATTATATGTTGGCATGGATACTTAATGGAGGGGAGAATTAGTGCTTCTACAGCTGATCAGTATTGGGGAGAGGTGTTCCTAGATTTCAAGGATGTTTACTCATTAAAGGTATATTAAATATGGTGGTTTAGACATCTTTTCTTTCAGTTGGTTTCAAATTCTATGGGACGATAATAGTTTGCGAGGTAATTGACATAATAACCATGTTTTCTTGATCCCTTCCTTTGTGAAAATCTAGTGTTGGTAGTGTTCTTAGGGGTAATGTGGCTTCTTTGCAATGAGTTATCCGAAAACTCGGTTCCACCAAACAATTACATTGAAACTGTGGCACCATTACGGTGACACCGGTCATGGTGGTACTATTACAGTGGCACTATCATGATCGCACCATCACGATTGCACTTCCACGATCACACTGTTATAGTCACACACCGAAATGGTGGCACCGCTTACGGTGTATCACCGAACTAGTTCCACTGTTAAGGTGTCACTATTACAATGTATCACCAAATGGTGTTTGACCCTTTGCCCATTTTTTCCACTTTCTCAAGTTTTTCCAGTTTTACCCTAGTAATGTATCTTTCAACGTCAAATTGTTTTAATACCCTTTTCAAATCCATTTAAATCCATAAAAATATTTTTTAAACCCCCAAGAGTCGTGTGACCCTTCATTTACCAAAACATGTGGCATTTTTCCTTAGTGTCACACCATTATCTGTGCCTTCTAGCTTCTCCAAAATTTTGTGATTTTCCCCCATTTAAAAGATATTAATTAACTCAAAGCCATTATCTCCACCATCTATCAATGGAATTATTAAATAAAAATTAATCCAAACATATGAAACTTCCCAACGGGGTGGTCATGACACGATCCGACTTCAAGATCTACGAAATTGTCTCCCTGATTTTAGGATATGACCTCTTCTTAAGCTGAGATCCTCACTTCATAATTCCTTTCCATTCTATAAGTATGCATATAAACTTACTCTAGAGACAAATCATGCACCCGTGATAGAGCCCTTCTTGCTCATCCTTGAAGCCCTTTAGTTTTCCTTTCCTGAAAGTCATGCATCCTCAGTTCTTGACACAAGGATAAAACTTCAATCCTTGATCATCCATGTAGGGTTTTCCTTTGTCTCTATTTACTGTGTATCACATGGGGCAGGTATGATGATGATCCTTCAGGAAGTAGATGGACCCAAAATTAATGAGGATAATAAACAGACTTAATTAATGAATGTTTGGGGAATTTTGTGATTTTTTTTGTGTTATACCATATTTTATGTTTTTATTTGTATGTGATTATGTCCACTAAAAATCGTGGTCATTGGTGGTCCTTTCTTGCACACTAATGAACCTCTATTTTTTGGGTAATCATATGATTAAGTGACCATAACCTATAAACTGGTAAATCATGTAAACTTCATTGATAAAATGGATTCCTGATAAATAATAATCTATGTGTGATCACCCCGGTTAACCAAATAGAATGAAAGAACATAATAAATGGTGATGTCTAAATATAAAAACATCCTTGATCTATGTTGGTGGAATGCATGGTTTCTCTTGTTGATTCTTGTGGGGTGACATGGATGGGGATGAGATATCTTGTTGTTTAGTTCATTTATTTTGGATCTGAGGTTGTGTGAAGCCGGTATGTTGGGGCTTGGTTTGGTTTCAGTACTTTGAGGGATATCAAGGATCCCTTTTATTGTAGTTACTTTACAAGAGAACCAGGTGTGAATTCTTAAATGCATAGTTGGCTATTTTTTCCATCAGTTTTTATTTTTTCTTGTGACTATGCCTGTTAGTTGCTCAGCATTGAAGGAATATTTAAATGGAATCACATCAACATGATAATGAGAATGGGTACATTGGGGGAATTGTTTTCCAGAAATGGGTTCTTCTCTGGTTGTGGCTCTTTTGTATTTATGCATGTAGGGGTAACAGCAAGAGTCGTTGTGTGCGGTCCATTTTTCTATTTCAATACCCTTATTTTGGGATGAGTGTGTGATTACCTATATGTATAATATTTTGTTCTTGTGTTTCTTATACGCACCCCACCCACATTGAGCACTTCATGCCGAACAACCCAATTTCATGGGGGATAGGGTTTTTTCCAACATTCTTATGAGTGGTTGGTTACTAGCTCATTTCTTCTCCCTCTCCCAGGTATCCCAAGATTCTTCAGGCAGGCTGTGACATTCGAAGGTTAATTATGGACCAAGACTCTTCAGGCAGGGTGTGTTATGGTGGTTGGCCCCTATGTGTGCGGCAAGTTTGTTTCCAAAGTGTCTTTAGGATGAGGCCCATGTGTTTTTAGGCATAACAGTTGTTTCTGAGGCCTAGGTTTCTTTGTGCGTGGCAGTGGTTGTTGTGGACCAGGTGTCTGTGGGCGTGGTTATGTGTGGTTGTGGTGGCCTAGGTGTTTTCAGGTGGGATATATGTGTGGTTGAGATGACTTATAAGGTTGTTTTTGGGGCGGTAGTGGGAATGTAGTGGAACTTGTGGGGGAGGTCTTATGTATAGGATGTCCTAAATTACCATTCGGAAAGAGGTGTGGGGTACCCAAATACTGATGTGTTATTACTATTATTTTACCTAACATGATTTATTTGGGGAGTGATCCTTGGTGAGGTTGGGTGGATACTTTATTTTATAGGGGCGTTGGTTATCTCTATTTCTCATGAGGCATTAGAATGTCTCCCCACTAGTGCACGAGATCTTTTATTGATCCTTACTGAGTATACTTATAAAATCACCCTACGTATATAAATTTTCTTTTAGGATTCTAGAAGTACTTTGATAACAATGATGTACCTTTCAAGCTCGGGCTTTAATAGTTGACATTGATGTTTTTCTTTCTTTTGTTACTTTTCATCAGAGTTTTACTGTACATTGTGTCAGTTTATTTTGGACATGCATAAGTGAATGGATTTTTGTTTTACTTTTACTTTCAAATTTTTGTGTTTTTTAGGGATTTACCATCTTATCTCTTGCTATTATTAAATAAAAGGGTAATTCATTCCATTTCACATGAGATTCTATACCCTTGGTTCTATTCTCCACTATGTGGCCTATTAAAGGAGGGAGTTGGGAGTCATTACCTCTCCATCAACTTGAAGATAGAAGGGGCTAGAAGTTTTTTATCCCTTTCCTCATCTTGGTGACGGAGGGATTTGACAATTTATCATTGTCCTTTAAAAGACAATAAAAGGTAGCAATTCTAATTGGTTAATTGTTGATTAATTGAAAAACTGAGACCAATTCATTCCATAAGATAGGGTGTATCCCTACATCAATGAGCTCACCTATATATTCAAGAAGTAGTGGAACTCTATGGATTACCGTTGTCAATTTTTTTGATCGAGTCCCAATATTTAATTCTAAATTTTTGAGGAACAATGAAAAGGCTATGAATACATAAGTAAAACTGTACAAAACCTATTATACTCAAACTAATGGGATGTCTAAGTGTAATATTCAAATATTGTATGATATGTTATGATCTATCTCACATGATTTTTAATGGAGTTGGGATCAACATATTTCACTAGTTTAATTCTCCTATAATAATTATTTCCACTCAATTATTAAAATTCCACATTTTGAAGCCCTCTTGAGAAGAAGGTGTACAATTCTAACATATTTGGATGATTTTAGACAGGGGAAAATATTAGGATCAGTCATTTTGAAGGATAATATAGAAAAGATTCAACTAATTTAGAACACATAAAGGCTACTCAAAGTTCTCAAAATATTTATGCCAACAAATGAAAGAAGGAATTATATTTTCGGGTTGGGGATCATGTTTTCCTCTATAAATCACCATATAAGTGAGTTATGAGATGTAGAAAGTAGAGGAAATTAATTCCATGTTATATTGGACCATTTGAGATTCTGGATTGTGTTGGAACAATTTACTATTGATTTGTACTAATGCCAAACCTTTCCAATTTCCATTATGTCTTCCCCATGTCCCTATTGAGAAATCATATTTCTATCCCAACAAACAAACTTAATAATAATGGTTTACATTCAAAAGATGAATTGTCATGTGAAGCAGAATTGATCTAGTTCCTTTATATAAGGGAACACATTTTAGGGAATAAGACAACATTTATTATAAAGGTCTTATGGGGAAATAACAATATAAAAGACGCTACATGGGAACTGAATGAAGCCAGGGAGTAGAAATAACCTCACATATTTCAAATTATTATTAAAATTGAAATTTTGAGTGCAAAGTTTCATTAAGGGGGAAGAATATAATGACCCAAAAAATGTTATTCTTTTATTAATGAATATCTTTCCTATCAATAACATTTTATTATGTTTTATAATAGAATCACATAGAATGATTTTTATATTTTATAAGAACTCTAAACACAATGTATTGATATAATCCTATTCAACTAGGACCTATAAAGGTAAACCCATATTAGAAACTATCACCACTTTATTTCATTATTTAAGAACGTTACATTAAGTTTACAAAACATACTAAAATAAAAATGAATATTATAATGGGAAAACAAATAGAGATTAAACGAAGTAAAATATAAAATTTTGGGTCACCTCATTCCCCTATAATCAAACCACCCATGAGAAGCACTACAGCAAAGAAATAGTGAGTTAGTTTTGCAATATTAATTTTTTGAAATGATATTGAACCTTTATAGAATCAAAGTGAATGATGAACAATGATAATGATGGTGTATTTATATATAAATGTGATCATCATCTTTTAAGTTTAGAAACTAATATAGTTGATCAACATTATGAACATTAGTCAATAAAACATTTGGTCATTATTGCTTTTGGTTATGTAGATGCATTTAAATTATCATTGGTATTATTTAATCAGAAAAATTATTTTGGTTTTGGAGACAATTAAAATATTTAATTAAAATATGGTTTATTTGGAACTTTTAAATAAAATTTTATTTCAAGAAATAATACTATTTAAAGATTTTTCAAAATAAATTATATTTTAATTAAACCCGAAGTAACATTTACAATGGTCAGAATGTTGATTTTTCTATTAAATTGTTCATTTTAAATAAAATAATAATCCATTTAAAAGTCAAAATTGTCATACATATAGAATTATTTTTATGAAATAAAATTTAGTTTTTTACTCAGCATGTCAAAATTATCTTGGGGATATTTTCTGGGGATTTTCTGACAAAGTTATATTTTTAGCGAAAAAGTTAAAATTGACTCTTTATAAGCACATTGACTTTATGACATAATTATTATGTAAATATGATTGAAAATTTTATGAAACATTTTTATCAATGTAAATTTTATTTAATAAGTTTAAAATTTTCAATTTTAATTTATAAATTTATACATTACTTTTTTAACCCAAAATATGATTTTTGACATAAAATTCATTTTTTAGATTTTTTTCCATTTATTGGGTTTTATAGAAGGTTTGGTTCAGTTTTGGAAGTCGTTGAACATCCAAACACACACTCCCACTCATTAATTATATAATAATTGGATGGAATTCAATTTTCCCACAATTGGTTGGCTTATATTATAAAATAATAAATATTTAATCATTTAAAACCCACCAATCCTAAAGTATAAATACAACCCATTAGCCCTTATATACACTAAAATTCTTAATACATGAATTTATGGTCATTTAAAATCGCAAATATTCCCTCCGATTTACCCTCAAGTTGTCAAGGTGCCACCCCCATGTTTTAGAAAGAAAATATCCAAGGTAAAGGAATTCTCCTATTCTATTTTTTTCATCAAAGTACCCCTTTTTGTATACCATATAAATTTAAATAAAATATCTTCCATTACTCTTTGTATGTATCCATTACTGAGAAAAAATTATTTATTATCAATTGGATACCTTTGTTCCCTCACATTATACCCTCTTCGTAATCCACAATGTATTTTGTCATGTTTCCAAATTCATTTCATGAATTTATCTCTTCAACTATAGAAATTATAATATTGTGAATACCCAAACCTCTTCCATTTCCTTGGGTATTCACCTAAACATAAATATTTCTTATTTATTTGAGGATTTACATATATAAAACTCATATTCTCATTCCATTGGTTAAAAATGAGGTTATGTTCAAGTATTTAAGCACTTGTATGTAGTGATTTTGATAAGAAACACATTTTCTATATTCCATAGGTTATTGGTGAAACCATTCTATTATGATCAATGTGGATCACATGAATTAATAAATATAAAGGGTGTTTTTGGATATAAATCTAATACATTTGGTAATGAATTAATACCTAGAGATTATATTTTTTATGATACCTTGGTGAATAAGCATGTTAATTATTATTTATGACACCCTGGTGATAAACCTTGGTTATATGATTATGAATGTCTAATTTTTATATTGTAGCCACATTTCTATATTATGATTCATGTTCTTACTACTATAATATGCCTATTTTTTGATCATTCCTTATTGGTATTCCACTTTTTCACATTCTAAGTATCTCCTTGGATTATTTCCTTCCTGGGATTTATCCTCACCCCTTTTCTTTGATATATGTCCCCAGGATATGGGAAATAGTATAAGTAACATAGAAATAACCTCTGAATATTTGTTTTTATTGTATTAGAATATGTTTTATGTTATGTATTTTTTTTGAATCATGTTCCTATTCCCAAGACACTAAACCCCAACAGATCTAATGTATTGTTAAATTTTTTATGATGAAATGAAATATTTATGGAATTAAAAATTGGGTCACCATAACAGGATTTTTATTCCCCATGTATTTATAAACATGGTGAATCAATATAAGAAGTTTCAAAATTGTCTTATCATTATTTTTCTTGTTATAATTCACAATTAAACTTGATAGCCCTTTAGGTATTAAGGATTGAATGAGATTTTTTTTCATTTAATTGGGGGTCTTAAAACCTATGATGTCTAATTGCTATATGTATCCAATCATATAGACTATATGAGGCCTATATGGAATCTTCTATCCACGATTTCAGGTGAATAATTCATTAGAGATATCATGTCTCCCTTATCTCTTTGTCTCAATGTAAATATCACAATGGTGATACATTATTTTATATGCATCCAAATCCTCATGTTACTTTAAAATATCATTGAACATAGATTATAGAAAGAAACATTTAACATCTATGGCATCATACAGATGTTTCCTATAGACTAACAATACAACCTCACTAGTCTATTTTTAGGTGATTTAGGAACGTGTTTTTCTAGAACATATAATTTACATTCATGGGTCAATATAACATGAAATCACATATTCCATTCAGGGAAATTGGGGTCGATGGTAACAAAATACTTCTCTGCTTTGATCATAGTGATATATCTAATGTAATGTAAATTTCCATTTCTAAAATAAATTATATTCAGATATTAGCACATTATTTGGATTGAAAAAAATTAGATAATAGATATTAAATTTATTAATATCCAACTATTTTTTCAAAATCCAATAACCATCATAACTAGTTTATAAATATATTGTCACATGGATATTGTAATGTGAACTACCCATATGCCCCTTATCAAAACCTATATGGAGGTCTGTAAATCTATTAGAAGTTATTTATGTTGGAATAAATTGATAATTATATTATCTCATATCTCCTTGATCCGCAGAGTGGACTCCCCTATCCTAAAATATTATATTTGAATTTCCTTAGAGTTTTTCATACTTTTTAAACTATGTTTAATGGAGGTGATCAACCCTTAATTATGACTAGTCTAAGTCAACTTAAAACTAAAAAAAATCCATGATAATATAAAGTACTCTAATGGAGGTTGTTCAATAAATTTGAACTATAGTTTTATATTTACCCAAGTGGTATAAGGTAAAACTAGCTTAGTGTTTTTTATTATAGGGATTTCTATCTATATGTTTAAACTACCCATTTTTCTTTCTACATCCTTATTAATATTATATGGTTTTTACATAAGTGGTTATCCATTTTTAGATATTTCTTACACAACATTAAATTTTATTTTAATTCCATATTATATTCATTTTAATTAATTAATTTATTTATTAATAATTAATAAAAACATAACCCTGAAACTAATATAAATAAAATAAATGAAGTGGAATTACCATGAGTGTTTATATGGTTTGGCTTATCTAGTGGATGATAAACCAATCCTTGACCCCAGGAAATAAACTCCTGGAACGATTCTGAGTTTGAGTTGCAACATTCTAAATATACATCTATGTACTGCCTGATATAGTTTCAACTAAACTGTGAGATTTAACCACCTCCACTCACCTTGTATCATTATCCATTATATAATCTTTTACTGACACTAACATTAGGGGAACCAAAGGATTGATTAAGGGGGTTTACATTAAATAAACTACATGCATGTAGAACCTTACATTATGAGGGGGATATTGAAATTTAATCAATTATTTAATTTAATAAATCATTTCAAAAATCATGAAATAATAATAAATTAAATAAAATAATCACATACATAGGATGTTTTAATCTCATGGTCATCTACATACATGAAATGAATAAAAAAATTACACTATCTATAATTTACTCCAATTTGATCTATATGGTTCACATAAGCACACTTCAATTAATTAAATTAATGAATTAATTCATTAATTCATTAATTCATTTTTATATTAACTTACATCAATATAATTTTGAAGATAACCATCATATGATGCATCATGGTAAATAAATTTCATAACCAGCATTTTCAAATAATTACGTGGAATTAATTAAGAATTTATTAATAATAAAAATCATATTTACATAGTGAACACCAGCTATTAACAATGTAATTGTTTTCAATGTTACAATTAATTTTTTTTATTTAATTTTAATTTTCCTTGTTATCAAGTAAATACATAGTGTGCACTAATGGTCTATACTGCTTGTTTTTATCTTATCTTGTACCTGAAGTAGATTATTCGAGAATCAACATATATATTGACTAGAATAAATGATGATTAATAACGTTATACACATCATGTGTTCCACTTATCATGTGTCTGAGAACCCCATGTACCAACTCGAAGTGTTTCCTAACTATGGAGATTAATGAGTCACCTGGCGTGTACACTAGGTACACATTATGTATCTATTTAATGTAAATAAACATTAGTTTCATGATTCATGTGAATATTATTTGATGAAATTTTTAGTATGAATTTAATCTCTAAACTATATATACTACATGACTTGTACAATATCTATATGTCATGTGGTCTAGAAAACTGTATACCAGGCTGTCTGGGTCAACACATGGTATATTTAATGGATTTAATGAAAAACCATGTGGTGTTTATTGTTTGGAGTGTTGTGTTTCATGAATTACATCAAAGTGTAGTGAACTTCGGTACATGATGTGTACTTTTGATCACACATCATATATCTGTGTCTACCATCTTGAACCCTTAGTACCTTATTGAAACTATTTTTTTATCAAGGAGGATGAAATTATTATGAAGAACACCTTGGGAATGTTAATGTTCTAAAGAACTTTAGGGAGAACCAAATAAGTTTTCCAATTCAACCTACATGCACATATCCCACGTAGATACCCTACGTGGACTAAGGATGAAAGATACCTACACTGGGAACATACACAGAAAAAAATGGCACAAACACCCCTATGCCAAACATTCGAACTGTGGACCTACATCGTCAACCTACGGAAACAACCTTTTTTGACTAATGTCACATGTTGGTCTATAAATAAGACCCAAAGTCTCTTTATTTAAAATACTAAACAACCAGAAGAACCCTTGGAGCTCTCATTGTGCATCACCTTTGCCCAAGACACCCAAAATTTCTCAGGTAGATCTCAAAAACATGAGAGAGGAGAGAATTCAAGGGGATAAACAAGATCAAATCCCCTCCAGGGTCTAAATACATAAAACAATTTTCTGGGAAAAAATATCACTTAAGTGGAAACCACCTACACGAGGTCCCTCACCCTCATTAAATACATATGTGATACCCCTTTAAGAACACCCTAGGAGACCTAGGGTGACTTAGAAAAATCCTCACTCATGTTTTGTTGCCCCAGTAGCCTATTAACCAAGGCATATCCAGCTGTCCAAGACTTTCCCCCTGTGAAAAGCACTTTCAGTTCCTCCCAGGCCCTACGTGGAATACCTACACCGAGCACCTGTGCCCAATACCTACACAAGATACCATTAGGACCCTCTTCCTATCCACCTATGGCAGGGCCTATTTTTTCATTCCCCCTTGTCTTTAATGGAACAAGTTGAAACCTCCACCAAGACCTCTAGACTTGAACAATAATAGTGAATGGCACACCAGTGTTCCATCTATATGGGTTTATATTTCTATTTTCAAAGGTTTCATACACCTATCCTATCAGAGGGATAGGATCTTAGGGGTGTCAGTGTCTTTGTATCTCTACATTTACGAGGACCCTTACCCAAAGGATAGTTTTAGGGAGTACCCGGTATAGAGGATTATGGTTTTTACCATGTCCTTCCCTTATCGTTATTCAAACTTAGAGCCACTAGTTCCTAGTGGGGAGGGTGAGGAATATGCTTTCTCTTCCATTCAATAAGGAATTAGATCCTCATTCTACTTTGAAACTAATTGTAGGGAATCCTTCCTAGAGTTAGTCATGAGCCTTTCTTATAAGAGGTTATAGTCTCGCACCTCTCTACCACCGTGAAATTCAACTTCATTAATATCCAAGGTAAAGTGAAGAGAGGGATGTGTCAAAACCCCATCCTCTTCCATTGTATCTCTCCTCCTTTTCCATCAATAGATAAGGAAAAATGTGTTTATGCTCTGATCATTCACATCATCTTTTTTTACACATCGACCATGACCTAAGTGTTATTAGGGGTTAATTATGATCATAACATCTTCATAATCCACGCTATGAGACATATTGTACAACAAGAACACTGATTCCTAATAACCAAGATACATTAGATTCCTACCTATGGCCCGAGCTCACTAGGAATCCTCATTAGGAGTAAGCCCCAATGATAATCAACTGAACCCGTGCATCCTCAATAAGTTTAAACTTTGAATTAAACAACCAAATAATTATGAGTTAAAAATTTCATCATGGTCCCATTACAAAGGTATACTCTTACAGAATAACCCCCTTATTATTTTTATCAAAGGTCCATACTCCTCTACAAAACATACCATTGAGGTCCTCCATAGGAGTGAGTCCTAAATCGAACTATATGGTCTTTGATTGCTATCCAAATAAGATTTGTTGGAATCCTCCCTAAGGTTCAAACCTAGAAATCTAATCAGCCAAGTTCTCTCTAGGCCACATTCACTGGTAGGGACTAATTAAACTTGGAAACCCATATCCCTTGTAAGTTACTTGGGTAGCTTTAGCATAGGTCCCACACTAAACCTTGACTAGGTACCTTTTGCCTAGATGTTATTGGCACAAGATGTTAAATTGCACGGTTGGGAGCTTATCACATGACCATAAAATTTATGATGTTCCCCAAATAAGAATCTCAAAATGTTGTCGGTTTTAATTCCATTTATAGGGATACGTAAGAAACCCATCTTTGGGTTCGATCCCAACATCAAAAAAACTTTTTTCTCCCTAGATGATAATAAACTCTAGATTAACCTTTGTCTCCCTGGATGATTATAAACTCTTGAGTGACCCACTGTGTGGTTAAAAAACTAGAATCATCATAATAATAACCAAAGAATTACTAATTTGTAGAGAACCTCAAATACATAAAGATTTCTCAATTGACGAAGAACCCCAAAATACAAATAGATGATTCTATATTCAATATATGCTAATAATTGATTGTTAATTCTTGGGTAATCTACGTCATTCTTGCTATTAAATAATGGATTCGAAAATATGTCTTTAATATATAATAGTGTCTTGGAATAAGAAATAATTTCCCTAAATGGGTGTCATGAACCTAATCTCCCATCCTCTCGACCAATGTGAGTTCCTAAGCATCAATGTCCAAACCACCCGACGAGAACCATCCTTTGGAAAGATGGTTCCCTTGGATATAGAACCGTTGGGGTTTTCTATTTGCACAAACAAACCAATTGGAAACCGTTCTAAAATAGTTTTTTCTAACCTAAAAACATATTCATAGGGAAACAAAATAATGGTGAACCCAATGTGAATTTTTAACCAATATTATAATGTTTCCCATCTGTCAGTCCCCTTTTCATTTGATAAGAGAAGATCGAACAAGACAATCAATCATGCATGTGTTTATTCAAATGATATGCTACATTGATGCAATTACGTGTTCGTGTTTTCCAATATATAGGCACATACTCTCGGAACACCCCTTAATACAATGGCAAAATTCTAATTTTTACCAATGAACTCTCTAGATGTTGCATGCATAGAGACACCATCTGAGTGAAGAATTCCATCACCAACCCAACATCTTCAATGATGGGTCTCAATCTGGATAGTTAGGTAATATCATAAAAATGGTATGATCCCTACCATGGTGGCTAATCTACAAGCCCTCCAACTCAACCAGCAACACTAATTGTTCGGCCATCGAAAACATGTGGTCCTAAAGTAGATGACAACAATCTTTATTTTCAACCATTTTGGGAGATTATCCCCATAACACAACAACCAGTCCTTCCAATATCTCAGGGAGGTGGAGCAAGAGGCCACATAAGGCCTCATACATGAGACATAGTGGCCCTTATCTGGGGATCTTATTAGCATTCACCACCACCATCGTCATGCATCAGTTACCCCTCAACATGATGAGCGTATCATTCTCAGCTGACCAGACCAGGTCCTTTAGTCTCAGGCACACAATACGACCCATTGGGGATGACAACTGATCAATGGGTAGTAAGGACACACCTATACCCCCGTTTGGTAAATCCCATCAACCCTATTTTGTGGAAAATTACGAGTGGGCATAGAAACTTGTCCCCCTTCTTTCAGCCTTCTAGTATAATCACCTAGCAGCATTCAAAGAAGACCACCAACCAAATATTGTAAAAACTAGCAAGTAGGAACATAATCCTATTTTTAACCACTAATCTACTAGCAATATCATTTAGAAGTACCCAATGAAGTATTCCAGCCATGTTTGGCGGCCTCAACTAATAGGAATACACATTTAATTGAATTCATCAAGCCTACCAGCAGCCTCGTCTATCCCCACCTGGAGAAGTAAGCCATAAATAACTAACGACAACCCAGGGTAAGACTCAACTCTATGCATCCACACACAAGTATTGTTAGTATCTACTAGTAGGAAAGGGAGGAGAGGAGTAGGAACATACACCTACTCCATGTAGATAATGGATTCATATCACCATTCCAGTCACTAAAGTCATCAAAGATATTATAGAAATAGTGAAAGGGAAGATGAAAATTCATGCTCATATCCTGTAGAATATCCAAGATATCATAACAGTGATGATATTAGTTCCTGAGGGACAGACACATAACTATGTTTCCACAAACGGGGTTCCTCATTAGCATAACACCCCAATGACACTATAATAAAATAGGGTGATTAGAAGGGGATATTTTATCATTTAGAAAGGGTTTTAACCCCTTATAAATACTTTAGCAGTGGTTAACATTAATCACCACTAAAGTATCAACTTACATTGATTAGGGGTGGTTTGGAAAAAATCACTAGTAATATATTTTTGTGTTTAGCGGTGGATAGATTAGAAGGGGTTTGACTAGATGTTATTTTTTTATTAAAAGACACTTTTTTGTAAGACATTTGAAACCTTCAAGTTCAACAAAAACATCAACCACTATTGAAAATAGAAAACTTATCAAATAACAACTTAAAACTATTAGACCCGATATCTATATATAATTTCTAGGACAGATCTGGTACCTTTTTATCCAAGTCATATTTGAAAATATCATCGAATTGATAGGACAATTTATCTCATGATGGAAATAACTCCTCCACTATTATCTTTTTATAGTTGAAGCCTCTGGTCAAGATTAAATAATTTGTATCAATCCAATCACCTTGATCCTTATTACTGTACACTTGAATTGTTCCCCATTCATATATTCTATAACCTCCTTTGAAGAATGAATAATTTAGACCCTCCATTTAATCTCTTCCTCAAAGTACATGAGAAGCTCCCATGATGTTTCCAGGAAATCTACATCAACTGCCCGCTAATAGGAAATCATGGTCATCAAGGGGGAGTCACCAATTTTATCTTCCATTATAGATACCCTCAACATTACCTTCTTGGAATATGGAACCATTTTAAAGTGTTCCTTCCTCCATGCTCCTAAATGTACTCCTTTCCTGTTAGAGTCTGAAACCATAATTGAATACTACAGTTGTATAGCTCCACCTAAAAGTGTTTTTCTTTCCTAAGAGGGATTATACTTTCTCACCTTTCCGGAGATTGATTACACACCTTTACGAAAGGAATAATTACTTAATTGAACCATTATGTCATCCCATAGATCTTCAGATGACCTTGTCTCCCTCACAGTGTTTTTTTCCATACCAAAAGATCGTGTTGTTGTAGTTTTTTTCACGTTTAAATACTTCTTATGAGGATTTGGTTTCATACCTTTTTTTACTATTGATTTTCCATATAGAAGTTTGCCTATATTATTTTTCCTTGATCTATACCCACCAATCACAAATATATGTGGGACTTTATCATAATTAAACCTAGGTTGTGTGTCGATTTCCTTGTCGTTCAGATCTGAATCATCAAGAGACCACGATCCACCCAACATCCTTTTCCATTTTGGAAAAAGAATTACAGAATAATGATAAATGTTCACATCCACATCCCAATTAAATATATTTAAATTATTTGTCATCTGTATAGAATATTGTGTGACTTACTAACTAGGATACCATTGCAATGGTGGAGCTAGAATCTGGTCAGAATGAACTTGAAATAGGGGTTGCAGGTTGGTCACATTCCTTTTACCCACAACCCATGATTTAATCGCATATATAGAAGAGGGAGATTCCATTGGAGGGTACTGTAAAAGATAAACTTGGACCAGTGATGTCGAGTAGGAAATACCTAAATATATTTTTATGATTTACAAGATGTATACCCCCTTCAGAGCTGCAGACATCGATAACAAACAGTTTGGGGGAGGATTGGTGCTAGTGGATCATCTTATAACCGAGGGAGGGACGGTGATATTAGTCTCGTTTAGTGTAGATATTCCACCCCGATCCATCATGTTTCCTCATCGGCATGAAGAAGACAGATTCCCTAAGCCTTTTCATGGGATGCAATAATTCATCCAAGACTCAAATACAATCAATTATTTATAGCGTAATTCTTCCCCTATGGATATCCACACCCATTCAACTAAGGATTTTGAGACATCATCTTTGACAGATACATTCAGGGAAATCTAGTGACAAACAAAATTTCTCCTTGAGTCAGAGCACAAGTAGTGCCTAACCAGATTTCCTAGCATATACATTATTGAAGGGTTTCGAAAAGGAAGAGGGAATTCAGAAAACCAAACCCACAATGCCGACGTCAAAATGTCTTGATTCATATGATGTCCGTAGGTCCATCTTAATAAAAAAAATAAAAAAATGTTGTAGGATCTATGGGATCTTGATCATGCAGTGATGAAATATTCCATTGTTGAGAGGAAGACCATTATATGTAACTTATCGAGAAGGGAAACTGTCACCAACTCTAATAGACCCCACTAGATACTCTGACACCCCTCACTAGACACCCCCCAGAACAACCACCACTGGACACCCTGACACCCTCACTCGACACACCAGGGCAACCCCCACTGGACACCCTGACACCCCCAATCGACACCCCCTTGACACCCATGGGAAACCCCCACTAGAGACCCCAGGAAAATCCCCATTGGACACTAAGAAACCCCTAGACACGCCAGGACAACCCTCGAGACACCCATACCCTACAATACAACACCCACCTCCACTCGAACAACCCCCTGCACCCTACAAGACACCCCATTAGACACACTAACAACCCCCACACCCTCCTAGACGCCCCGCCGACTTGGAGCATACACCGAGACAAACACCACGCCCCCTAAGGCCCAAATACAGCCACATGCCCAATCACACCCCCTTGCATGTGAAGCCCATCCCGTCCACTGCCTAGCACAAATCCTAGTGAGGTGAAAATATGATTTCATTATGAGTAGAACCTGGGACTAATTTCAGAGACCCTCAGCGCCTCTACCACTACACGGTGACGCCTTGTGTATTATATAAAATTATTAATATTTCATTACATTCCAAAATATTAGATTTTATAAATATATATATATATATATATATATTTGTATATGAAAATATAAATAATATAATATTTAATATATATATGTCATATTTATGTATAATATATATATATAATATATATTTGTGTGTAATAATATATGTGTGTGTGTGATATATATATAGAATGTATTTTTCTATAATATATATATATATATAATACATTAGATATATAAATATGAGATAATATATAATATATTTACATATAATATAAATATATATATATAATATCTCTGTATATATAATATATGTATACATAATTATACTTTCATATATAAATATTTATATATATAGAAACATATATTTGTAAGTACAATTATATTTCTCTCTGTGTATGTATTTATGTATTTATATGATATTTTAAGTATAATATAATTATAATAAATATTTATATTATCATTTTTATATATTTTTATATATGCATGTGTGTGTATGACAATAAATTTTTTAATTATTATTATTATTATTACAAATATTTTGTAAACTATAAAAATTATATATTGGTTTTATAAATACAATACATTTATATATTTTGTGATTTATATTATACATATATAATATGACATACATTTTTGTTATATTTTTACGTATGTGATTATATACATTTATATTATATCATATATATACACACACACAACTAATTACATTTACGTAATTGTAAATATATAATATATTTAAATGATATATATATATACTAAATTAATTTATTATTAATATGGTATAATAATATATATATATAATAATTATATAATCTATATAAATTTATATATAATTAAATAATTATAATATAATATGTATAATATGATTATATAAAATATATATTTATATTTATATTTAAGTTTTTCAATATTATATATATTTGTATACAAAATATAATATAAATGTATTTATAAAAAATATACAATAAAAATGTATTTAATATAATATATTTATAATATTAACCATAATATAAATGTATAGTATTTCTAAAACCACATATAAATTTTATAAATATGAATAAATATATTTATTATTTCATTTATATATGTATAATTTTTTTTATATGTTTAATTATTTATTTAAAGTGTTTATATAATGTTGTTATATATATATGTGTGTGTGTTTATAATGTATTTAAATACATTTATATAATGTTTTAATGTAATATATATATACACACAAATTCACGTGCACACATATATATTAAAAAAAATTAATTTTTATAAGAATTATTTTAAAAATTAAGTATATAATTATATGGGCTTTATGACCTCCATAAAATTTCTTGAATTAGAGGGGGTTAAAAATTCCCTCTATTTCTATAAATTAAAGGGGGTTCACAACCCTCTCAAATGTCATGAATTAATGGGGGTCAAAACCCCACTCTAATGTCATCAATTATAGGGGGTCCAAAACCCCCTCTAATTTAATAAATTAGATGGGGTTCTAACCCACCTCTAATTTTTTAAATTAAAAGGGGTTTGAAACCGATTCTATATTCAAAAATTATAAGGGATTCATAACCCCACTAATCTAACGGATTACCAATAGTTCATGAACCCCCTATAATATCTTAAATTGGAGGGGGTTGTAAACCCCAACTATTTCATTTTTTAAAAATAAATTATATATATATATATATCCAAACGAATGTTATATATATAGTTCCCCTAAAATACAACAAAATATACAGTGACACTAATTATTTAATTAGTGGTGGTTTTGACATAACTGTCTCTAAAATCATAGCAAATAGTAAAAAAATAACAAAAAAAATAAAATGGGGTTTTGAACACCCTATACATTTTATGATTAGAGGGGGTCGTACATAACCCCCTCTAGTAAATGGTTACTAATAAAAAAAATTTATAGAGAGCAGACACATACCTCTGCTCTCATTCATGAGGGTTATGGGGAAAACTCCCCCATATTATATGGATAACTGGGTTGGGAACATAGGCATACCCCAATCAGGGGTAATTGGGCTATCTCAATAGCCACTCCAAGATAAATTCAAACACCTTCCCATGATAACCACTTCTCCTAGTAATTGGATCTAATCTCTCATAAGAAGGTACCCAATAAGAAGCCTCAATAAAAATGATTGGAAGGATACAAGCCTTTCTTTGATCCATCTCTTCTTAATGCTATAGTTCATGAATCCCTCATACATTTTTCTATAGTATCTCAATATCTGACCCTCTCATTACCAAATTATGGGAGAAATAGCTATAATTCTGAATGTCCCTTCCTGGCACTTCCCCAAGAAGGTTTGTTTCATGAGAATTATCCAGTTATTCTTGCGAGCGTATCTCTTGATGAGAGTCAAAAATCCTCCTTGTGGACAAAATAAAAATGAGCATTAGGATATTTCCCTTGTTTTCATCCACTATGGTGGTCCTCCCCCTGATGGAATTCACTGTGAGGGTTCTCTCTACACTAGTGTTACACATTGTCAAGTGAATTCTATAATTGGTAATGTAGTGATGAAAAATATCTTCTATCGTGAGGCACTTGAAAACAAAAGGATAGTCAAGTATGATGCTTTTTTTATTTGGGGGTGAAATACTTTATCAACCAGAAGATATCCCAAGTTGATGTTCATTCTCTGAACCTCCTTTGGATCGTCTTTCTACCAACATAGCATAGAAAATATCAACCAATCCCATTTCTTGTGGTAAAACAATCAGGAATCGTCCACTCTATTCAAACCAGGTTGATGAATATCTAGAGAAATATTAAAAAGATATTCTATACATAAGGAAATATTAGGCAAAACATGACACACGAGTCATGTTTAATCCTTTATCAACCCCTCAGTATAGCATTCCTGAGGTTTCGGAAGAAGATTGTATGCATGAAATCCCCCTCAACATGTGGAAAAATCTTAATCGCATAAAATAAAAATTATTACCTTATGATGAGTATCAAATTCACATCACGGTAGTATAAGGGTTGTAAATCAAAATTAACTTTGAATCACTCCTAGATTCATGACATCGAAACACTGATTAATATTGAGGATCCCTTAAATATTCATGACTCATGCATTAATGAGACAATGATAGATGATCACAGATACCCCATCTGGTGTTCGTATTAGATGATGGGTTTAACAAGGAGATTTCATTTCACTGCACTCCCTAACCAGAAAAGTATTCCAAAGGTTGAATCGTGTTATTTCATATCCCAGGCAAGATCCAATAGATAGAATCTGTCTATGATCAAAGATATTATTAATAATAATAGACCACGACTTACTCTCATTGATTTCATGTTATAAGAGAGAAGGTTGTTGAGATAATTTTGCATCATGCATCTGAGAACATCGTGCAGGAATCCTGCTTAAGGAATATTAGCCATCCAATAGCACCAATGTTAGAAATAGCACAATGGCCTTTTGAAATATCCAATTTAATTGTGTTCTTAATGACATACACATCCCCCATTCCAACAAAAATTCATAAAATCAATTGAGAAGTAATGATAATATTAGAAACATTAGTTAGAGATCATCCCCATCTTGTAGGGTGTGGGGGATTTTTCACCTCAACAATCACCTCCTTAATGGGAATCAATTTTATCTTGATTAGGGAAGATACTGCAGAATGAATCCTCCCAGTTTGTCCCATCCCATGATCTGGTAATTTCACTTGGAACACACAGGACTTCACTATAAATAGATTCCCTTCGGTTTATTGAATTCCAAATAGTTACCATAGAATTAGAAAAGGAAAGGAAAAGGTCTCATAGAGGATGAAAAAGAAGTATATCTAATAAATATATTGACCTAATTCATGTAGAGCATTATGCGTCAGTGTAAATATTCAATGTTGTCTCTGAAAAGCCTCCAGAACATGAGGCGAATTCAAGGGAGTTGGAGGAGGAGGGTCCAGTCCATAATGTGTCACACACCAAAACAAATCAAGAATGTGTGTTTACCCAAAACCATAAGTCTTACCCAAAATTTGTAAATCCCTTAGAGTATTCCACCTCTACCTCCTCGAAATTAACCTAATAGGGGGAAATATAAGGGTCAGATTATGTCTCACCTTCCCCCCAAAGAGGGTCAATCCCTTTCACTAGAGGAAATATTTTCTCAAAAATATGAGGAGATGGATGAATTTATAAGACTCAATGGAATGTTACTCTGAGGTATCATTCCCAATAGATATGCTCCATAAGAATATCATCAATATTCACATCCAATTGGTGCACCTCAACAAAGAGGGTTTTCCATGACAACTAAAGTGGACCAGGATCATTCAATCAACACAGAATACCAACCACAAATATATTTTAAACTTTTAGTAGTGGATAATGAATTACATATCTTTCATGTGCATCCATAGAAGGTTCAGGAACATCCTCATAGCCCTACCCCTATCTGTTACCCATAGAAAAGTCCAGTATCACCTCCACCAATGGTCTTACAGGCCACTGCACCCATCCCGGCTCCATCTGCCATACCTTCTCTGGTCCCAACTCATACAAAGATTCCTCAAATTCTAATGAATTCCATTGAGTCATTAAAGAATTGATTAGAAGACATTGATGTATGATGTGAACTGATACATCCATAAAATAAGGATTGCCCCAAATAGATATATTTAATCCCTCCCCTTCCAAACTTTTGGAATCCTAAATTTCTAATCATTAATGGATCGGGATACCTAGAGTAGCACTGGATTAATTTTGTCTCTCAATAAAACCCTATGATGGGTACCCCCAAACAACTGGAGGCATTGAACCTCTGGTTCTTTGTATAGTCACTGTAAGGTACATCCTTCTTTTGGTATATAAGTTTGTAGTATCAGCTAATTACTGAGTGGGAAAATCTACTTTTGAAATTTCCTTTCCATTTTATCTCATCGCTATATAAGAAAAAGTATTTTATCTCAAAAACTGAAAACACAATAATGAAAGGGTCTCAAATTTCCTTGGTTGGTTGAAGGGATTGACATACTTCTTAAATATACCACTCCCCTAAGAAGAGTAGTTAACCATCTGTGTAGAGAATCATTGTGAAGATTTACGCACACCTCCAATCCATGTGAAGTACATAGGATGATTTCAGTACCATGCCTCAATTGATAAACAAGTGTAAAACTCCATCATAGAGACAAAAAAAATTCTTAAATATATCCATTGACTTATGGAAGGAGAATTAGAAAAGCAGAGGCCACTATAGTTATGCTTATTCAATCTCGTGTACTCACCCCTGTTTCAAATCCTACACCATAACGTACGGCTCCACCTCCTGAGAGTCATCAAAAATGCCAACCTCCTCAAGATGATTAGAGAGAACATGGAAGAAATTAGTTTTAGGAGTTGAAAAAAAAGTCTACACTTTTCAACATAACCAAGTCCTAGGTTACTTTATCATGGCATTATAAAATAAATTAATCAATTTTACAAAGCCCACTAATCCATGCATGGAAGGAGATAAAGATCTCCCAAATTATTTCAACATTCATTAGATATTGGGGAACCACATAAAATATTTTTTAAAATTTTTAACGACCTACTATAAAATATGGTAGACTATGGGAATGTGAAGTTGAATAATTCACTTACTCTGGTGTCATACATTTTTGACACCATCCCAACAATAGACGAAAATGAAATGCATTATTTTTAGAGTGAAAAAAATATTGATGATTGGATGGTCAGATAAACAAAAAACCGGACTCATGTTATTCTAAGAACATTAGTGAACTAGCCATCTATGCCTCTGAAACACCAACTATGTCACAACCAGCTCCATCGATAGCTCGGTCCTCCTAAAGCCAGTCCTCCAAAAAGATACATGGCCATTAGGATAAGAAGAAAATGCAGTAAAATGAACCTAAAACAAATCCTATGTTGTTTCTTACATTATTGGACTTCATTCCTATAGTCCCAGAAGCATGAGCACCGCCCTTCCAAATGCTACAAAAAGAATCATCCTGTTAGGTAGAAGACTCTTCTTATGAAGAATTGATAATTGGTTTGGTTAATGTTATTCATTTAATGAATCACTTTATAGATTATGATTCTATTTATGAATATGAATTCCAAATGTATGATTTGGGAATTGGGGGAAGAGTTCATTGAGGTCGAGGATACATGGGAGGACGTGTTCATTCCAGATTTCCCTACTTCAACAAAACACCTGCTCAAACTATCTGCATGGATGAAACTCATGGGGAATCTATTCAGCTAGATCAGCATGAACAACCTATTTATTCCTCCACAATTGATAGGGAATTCCCTTACATGATCATCCTGGAATACTGGTTAGAGGTTAAAACATTTCCTCCTTGGTTGGTAGGCAGACCCAACCAACCCAATCCACTATGGGAAAAAAGAAACTTTATCTTCAATTCCAAAGGATTGTCCATCCACCTTAGTAACATCAACTCTAAAATCACTTTTGAAGGAAAAATACCATACTGGGAAGTGAATACCTATAGATTAGAAATTTTATTTATTTAAGAAACTACCCCAATTAGCTGCTAAGTTATCAATCATAGAGGCCTTCGGTCTATCAAAAGACCTTTGGGAAGTACTCATCGTGGCCTTGTCAAGAACATTGGAGTTTGAAGTCGAGGTTGTTGTTGCTAAATTATATTGTGCAGAGAATTATCCAGAAGAATGTAATATTGTTATTTTTTTTATAGACCAAGATGAAGATGATATCATGCAAGGACATGTCAGGCCCTTGTTTATGTCTAGAAAAATCAATGACTTGATTCCTGACAAGCCTTTTTTGAAAATGGATCATGGGTCAACCTCAATAAAGTCTGGACAATTCACCAATTGGGTATAAATGAATATCACATGACCCCCTTTACTCTTATGTTACAAGGATATGAAAAGAAAAATCAAGAACCCCTTGAAGAGATCTCATGAATAACTCAGTTCAGGGATCTAATGTCCAACTCAGAGTTCATGATTTTTTGGCATGATATAGCATTCAATGTTCTACTTGGAATGCCTTGGATACATCAGCATGCATCCATTCCATATTCATACCAGCAATGTATAAAATATTATATCAATGGTAAAATTAAAACATCGTATGGTGACAAGGAATTGTTCAAATCGTATAAGACACAGTACATCGATTCAGGATCCCATCCCAATGGAGAGAAACACTCCAATAGTAATGATGTCCCTTGGAGTAATGCCCAAAATGGTTTGGGGAATATCCTTCTTTACCCTTTTATGTAGATCAGTGTAGATTACATGGTACCTATTAACCAAATCAAATGGATGGTCCCAAATTCAAGCACTCATTTGGAAAATTCCATAATTTCAATCATGAAATTTGCGATCTATGGTGCTGAATAAATTACCAACTCTCTAAGTGATAGTGAAAGATTGATAGAAATGTATCCATTTTATCCCTAGATCATCAAAAAATGATCAGTTTTGTCATCTAGGCTAGAATAATTTTTCTTAAAGATAAGATAAAATGAATAGACTCATTATCAGTCTCTTTTTTCCCTTAAAAGACTCTAAGAGGTATTCATTCTAGGAAGTGAGGACGAAATGATTGCCTCATCCTTTGGATGTACAAATAGAAGATCCCCTCTTCTCTATGAGGAAATTTCTTCACCACCTACATCCCAATAAGATGGAAAATAGTTAAATAAGGACGAGGTGGAAGAAAATCAATATCTCAGATATTCCCCTCTAGCATTTGAGGAAGGCATCTCCACCACCCTGGATGAACTCAGAGAGATAAACCTGGGTGAAAAATAAAATCCATGCCCCACTCTGATTAGTGTGGCCATAGATTCTGAAGAATCAGAGGTTTTTAATTCCTTTCTAAAGAAACAATGGGATATGTTATCTCGGAATTAAAAATATATTCTATGTCACAAACTCAATGTTTCCACCAGTCATTTGGGTTTTCTATAAGATAATTCGGGATAAAAATAGGCAGCTAGAAGGATACACCCGAATCATGCCTTCAAGATTGAGGATGAAGTGGACAAGATCATTAAGGCTGAATTTATCTGAGAGGTAGAGTATCCAAAATGGATAGCGAACATTATCCCTATGAAGATGAAGAATGGTAAAATTATATATTTCTTTGATTTTAGAGATCTCAACTTGAATTGTTTAATGGCCCGGACCTCTCTGGTCCATTACTATGTGAAAATGTTGTGTTGGAGGTGTTTCAGGAGGTCAAGGTGACTATCCCAAACACTTTTCCAAGTTTCCAGTTCTATGAACAGTGTATCCAGTTGTATGAATTGTTCTATCAGTAGGTGTACAGTAACTGTAGGTGTACAGTAACAGTAGGTGTACAGTGCTTCACATATCAGTTTCACATATCAGTTTTATTGATCAGTTTCACAGATCGGTTTCACAGATCGGTTTCACAGGTTGGTTTCAATGGTCGGTTTCACAGATCGGTTTTACATATCGGTTTCATAGATCAGTTTCACAGATCGGTTTCACTGATCGGTAGGTGTACAGTTAATGTAGATGTACAGTAATGGTAGGTGTATAGTAATGGTAGGTGTACAGTGTTTCACAGATCGGTTTCACAGATCGGTTACACAGACTGGTAGGTGTACAGTAACGGTAGGTGTACAGTGTTTCAAAAATCTATTTCACAGATCAGTAGGTGTACTGTAATGGTAGTTCTATAGTGTTTCACAGATCAGTAGCTGTACTGTAACGGTATGTGAACAGTGTTTCCAGCTTCCTACAGTTTTTCCCCTTTGACATTTCCTTTGATGTAAAATAAATTTAAAGACTTATTTTAAGGACTCCTAAGGCTGATTCAAGGACCGTAAATCCTATATTAATTATTCATAAGGCTCGGGATGTTTTTACTTGGTCAAAACATGTGGGATAATTTAATCCTCTTTTAATGGGGAATTAAGCGTATCTTAAACAGTCGCCCCATTAAATCATTAAAAGGAACGAGATATCTTCCTCCCTTTTCTTCCTCTTTTTTCTCTTCTATGAGACACTAGAAGATTTCAATTCTTTATGTAAGAGTTTCACAATCAATCATTACTCCTCGGATTAGTTCTGATCTGTTTTGATGTAACCAAGCTATATCAGTCAATCTTCGATATAAGGTATGTTTTTATCTTCGTTCTTTTGGGGTTAATATTCTAATGTTTCTCCTTTACATATTATAGCATGTAATCTCCATGATTCTAATGGGGGTTATCATGCGGTTTGGTTGGTGTTGTCGTACCTTGGCATCCTCAGGTGGATGCAGTTTTCGTGATAGGAGGATCGGGACCCGTTGTGTAGATAAAGAATGTGAGGAACTGTTTGAGGTTGGGGATCAGTTGGTTCTCTTTTCTTTTACATGCAATTGTATTGTTATCATGTTTAATCCCACTAGATGAAAATGGAATTGACAGAATAAATATTTTAACCGGATAAATAAATTGATATCGATCATATTTTATTCCCTCTTGTTTTGATAGAGAGTTTGATATCTATGCTTGCTTTGCTTAGCTGATTATTCGTGATCGAAATCGGTAAAGAATGTAAACCGGGATTAATTGATAATTGTTAGCTAAAGATAAAGAGGAATGTAAACGATTATGGTTCTTGTTGTAATTTGATGTTAATCAAATTAGTGCAGTAAGCATGTTTAATTGTTGGTGATAGCTTACTGATTAGGTTTCTTGAATTTGGAACCAACGAATAAAAAAATTTTAATTCAATATGGAATAAAGAATTGAATATTTAATAATACCTAAAGGGGTTCTGAGTTACCCTATTGATTGATAAAGGGCCAAGAACCCAATTAATGTGATGTTTGTTTTCCTATTTCTTGTGTTGTGATGTGATCCTGGATGGTTGTGGTAATATGTAGAGGCATGGAGGCCTTTTTGATTATGGTATCAGATGACACCTAGAGTGGAGAGATGCATCTATTTATGCATGTGGGTATCGAGGAGGACACCAGGTATGATGGAATGAAGTGGATGTGATTGTTGGATGCTTGCTGATTCATATTGGTTCTTTATCTGCTTTAATTTTTCCCCACTACTCAAGGTAGCTAGTCTTGCTTAACCTTCTTCCGAAAAAGGAAAAGACGTGTGGGGTATTCCACATGCTATCCATGTCTTGCTTCTCAAGGAATGATTGATTTATGCCCATCATATAAGCCACAAAGACTCGATGGGTAGTACATCTACTCACCGTGTTGAGCCCTTTGTGTTTAGTAGCATAGAATATTTTTCTAGAATGCCTGGGAATGTTGGAAAGTAATTCAATAATGAATAATAGAATAAATGGTGTTAAACCATGGGGATGGAGTTGTTGGAACATAATGATAAGGTTGTAATTTTGAAGGAACAGTTGACTTTGGGTGTGATACTAATGAAACTCAATATGGAATTGTTCATGGTTAATTAATGTTTAAATAATTAATTAACGTATTATGGAACTAATAAAAATGGAATGAAGTAATCTAATAATGATCTTAAAATCGTTGTGTGCATATAGGATACCTAGTCTTAGAAGTAGAAACCCAAAGTCTGAGAGGCATTAGTTGTAGTGTGTCTAAGACTAGGTTATTCCCATAGTGTGGTTGTGAGTTATAATATATTCTGTACTTTTTGTGTTTCTATATGCTACTCTACCATGTCTGTAAGGGAAAATGACACCCCAGGGATTTTGAGACTTATGGGGTGTTTTACCAATAATTCCAATAGGAGGATGGATGGATGACTACCCCCTTTGGCCCCGCTCTCTTCTCTTGGTAGTTACTAGTGCTGGTAGGCACATTGGTTAGTTATACCCATATATGTGTGTAGAGGGCTCTAATGGCTTGTGGTATTCACACAAAAATTTTATGGATATAGTTTTCTATGGACTAGTATAGGTGTAATGTGTATAAGCTGTGATGGATTGAGGATCCTTACTCGGTGTATGGGTTGTAATGTATTGAGGTATAATACCTGACATATGATAAACGTTTTGCGACCTGTGGTGCCTCCCAGAAACTACCTGGTTACTTTGATGTATGGATGTCGTGGTTTTGTTGCATGGGGTGCATATTGTGGTGCTTTTCCAAGGTGTCTTCGGGGTAAGCCTTTTTGGAGGGAGATGCTCAGTATGTGTGATGTTGGGGAATAGTGGAAAACTAGTGGGGAAGTAGTAGTGGGGTACCCTTGATGTTATTTATTATACGATGCATTCTTGTATGTGTTACTTTATGAGAGTATCCATTGTGAGTTTGGGAACTTAGTATACCTGTTTGGGTTACGAGTTAGTTTCACTTTTGTTCACTGTGCTTTAGCATGATTTCTTTACTTTTCACGAGAGGCTTCGGGGAGGATCCTACTGAGTATATTGTTATACTCACCCTATGTATATATAAACATTTTTTCAGGTAACTTAGAGTAGGTTGGAGATCAAGACGGTTTCTACTAGCTTGGGGTTGTAGGAGCTGTTTGGGCTTGCGGTTGCAGCTATTTTTACATTCTTTTGGGTACTTGTAGTTTTTTCCCTTCCAGTTTTAGTACTTTTCCATGGAATTACATACATGAACTTGGGTTTCTTTTATATTTTATTTATAAGTTGGAGTTGGTTGGTGTCGGTCTTATCTCTCTCTTTTTCATGTGTTCTCTTAGAGGGTAATTCCTCCCATTTGTGTATTTATTATACCCTCAGAGCTATTCGCCAACCTAGGGCCTACTGGAGGCGGGACTCGGGGGTCATTATCTCCCTTATCACATTGCCGACCTAGGAGGTGTACACTTTGCGGGGAGGGGGTCATGACAGAGTGGTATCAGAGCTCTGGTTGAGGGACAGGATGGAGTTTGGAGTTAGGCACAAGTAAGGTTGCATTGGTTGGTAGGGAAACAATGTCATTCATGTTTAGCAAGTGAGGTAAACACTGGAGACCAGCTGAGACATAGGCGTTTAGGGCCCCTATGATCTGATGTAAGGACCTTTAGGTTTACAATGGCTACCAAACAAGGTGATACAAGTAGTAAGGTAGAGACCTAGGAAAGGATTATGCATCATTCTTCTTTGTGCCTATGTTGGAATGAGTATACCTTGGGATATGTTAACCTAAAATGAGTAAAAGAAAACAATTAATTAATTAATGTTGAGTCTTCAATATTCCAGGTTTAGGATCTCTAACGGTTTGTTATTTTACAGGTATGGATATAGGACGACGTCCTCGTCAGGTTTGCACCGAAAATGTTTAGTAGGATGTCCCAGCAGATCTCCACATGGTAGAGGTTGACAACGACGACACTTTGTGGAAGAAACTCTGAGAGTTTTAGCGCCAGAGTCTATATAAGTACGAGGGATCTGTTTTAGATGCATTCACGGAAGACTGGTTAGAGTAGGTTTAGATCGGATTTACTTCGATTTGAGCTCATAAGGAGCATTTGGTGTCCTTGGTTGTGATACTACTGCATGGAGCAGCGAGGCAGTGGTGGTTCTTGTTCATCGGGGATCATGAGGAGTCCTTGATCTCATGGGAGGGGTTCCGAGATAGGTTTAGAGTCTAGTTTCTTTCTTCGACTGCAATGGTGTCCAGTCACCAGGAGCTTCTTATCCTTCGACATGGGAGCTCCAGTGTTCAAGATTTTGGAATCCATTTCAAGAACCTTTTACGATATGCTTCAGACCTGCTGCCAGATGAGGAGGCCAGGGCGAGGCATTTTGAGGAGGCCTTGCATCCAGAGATCTAGCGTAATGTCGCCTCATTTATGTTGAAGACATATCTTGAGGTACTAGTGAGGTTTGAGGTTGTTTATAGGACTTTGTCCAGGAACAGATCATCACGAGAGGGGAATCAGCATGATTCCTCACGAAGCAGAGCTGTGGTTCGAGGTTCGCAGTTTTCAAGGCAGAAGAGTTTCTGTTTATCAAGGGGTAGGTCCCAGTCCTTCACATATCATTTCTCCAGAGGCAGTAACTCTCGGGCCTATTCCAAGGGACCAGGCACTTGTTTTTCTTGTGGTGGTCATGGTCATCAGCAGCGGAAGTGCCCGACCATTCAGAGTGGCCATCGTGCACCTGGTGATATGCTTCAGGTTCCTTCGTTGAGGCAGTTCCATCCATGGTAGCAGCCGCCAGTTGCACCAACTTTAGATCAGCATAGGTTACATGGGGCAGGCAGGGGACAGCCCCATGACGCTCCCTGTCCTCATAGATTAGAGTGTAGCCATGGTGGTGGTCGTCATCAGGGTCAGAGAGGCTGTGGAGGAGGTCATGGTCAGCTTCCTGCTCTAGCATTGATAGTTCCAGGCGAGCCAGACGTTGTTCGAGGTACCCTTTGCTTGTTTTCTACCTTGTTGTGTGCCTTTTTTGATTCAGGAGAGACACAATACTTCATATCACCTACCCTTTTCCATGCTTTGGGACTTGAGGTAGAGAGGCTTCCTATGCACTTGGTATTGACTACGATAGTTGGAGGTCAAGCTGATTTGTATGAAGTATGTAGAGACTATGAGTTAGTGTTGGGGAAACACCACTCTTGGGGAGATTTACTATGTTTATGAATAAAACCATATGATTTCATCCTCGGCATAGATTGGTTGTATTCGGTGCACGCTATCGTGGATTGCATCAGGAAGATGGTCATTTTAATTGGTGCAGATCGAGAGCTAGTGGTGTTTGTTGGTGAGCGAGACCCTCAGATGGGTCATAGGAACGTTCCATCCTTATCATCCTTGATGGATGAGATGATTCTGAATTCTTCAAATGTTCTGTAGTTGGTGTTTCCCAGGGTCGTAGAGGAGTACCCTGATGTCTTTCTAGAAGAGGTCATAGCATTACCCCCTCGACGAGAGATCTATTTTGGGATCGAGCTATATCCAGGAGCATCTCCTATCTCTATGTCTCCATATATTATGGACCTTTTTGAGTTACGAGAGCTATATATAAAGCTTGATGGTCTGTTACAGTTTGGTTTTGTTCGGCCAAGTGTGTCACCATTTGGTGCACCAGTTTTGTTCTTGAAGAAGGCCGAAGGAAGTTTGCGGTTGTGTGTTGATTATCATCGCTTAAACAAAGTGACAATAAATAATCGCTATCAAATTCTATGGATTGATGATTTATTCGATCAGCTGAAGGGAGCAAGTTGGTTCTCAAATATCGACTTGCGGTCAGGATATCATCAGATGCGTGTGAAGGATGAGGATATTCCAAAGACTGCTTTCCGTTGTCGTCATGGGCATTATGAGCTCGTTGTAATGATGTTTGGCATAAAAAATGCTCCATATGTATTCATGGGACTGATGAATTCTGTGTTTCGTGAGCTCCTGGAAATGATCGTGGTAGTTATCACTGACAAAAACCTTATGTACTCCAAATATGAAGAGGATCATGAGCAGCATCTACAAGCAATTTTGGGAGTTCTTCGTCGACATCAGATGTTTGGGAAGTTGTCAAAGTGTGAGTTTTGGACGTGAGAGTTCCATTTCATGGGGCATGTTGTGTACCTACTGGGAGTATCTATGGACCCATTGAAGATAGAAGTAGTTGTGTCTTGGGCAGCCCCCAAGACAATGTCACATGTGCAAAGTTTCCATGGTCTCGCAGGCTACTATAGGAGGTCCATAGCCAATTTCTCATGATTTTTGACTCCTCTAACAGCTTTGACCACGAAGGATCAAGTGTTCATATGGGCTGATCAGTGCCAGGTAGATTTCGAGTATCTAAAGGAGAAGTTAGTATGTGCTCTAGTCCTTTGTCTTCCAGCTGAAGGAGTTCATTTTAATGTTTTCTACGATGCTTCACATCTGGGGCTAGGCTATGTTCTCATGTAGTAGAGGTCAGTCGTTTATTATGGGTCTCAGCAGTTGCATCCCCAAGAATGAAACTATGTCACCCATGATCTTGAGTTGGTAGCCATGGTGTTTTCTCTGAAGTTGTGGATACATTACATTATTGGTAAGTGCTTTGTGGTTTTCATTGATCATAAGAGTTTGAAGTATGTTTTCTCCCAGCGTGACTTGAACTTAAGACAACATCAGTGGATGGAGTTATTACAGGAATACGACTTCGAAATATCATATACACCTGGAAAAGGGAATGTTGTAGCTAATGCGCTAAGTTGAAAGTCACATAGTGATGCTGTGTGTGAATTCGGAGATTCCTGGAGAGTAATGGAAGAACGGTCAGAATTACATCTTGATATTGGAGAAGTATGGGGTAGAGGTTTCCTTTTTTAGATGAAGGTACAGTCATCCCTGGTGTGGAAGGTGGAAGAGTCCCAGTTGGGTGATCTTGAGGTGGAGGTCTGCAGAGACTGAGTTGATTGTGGTGAGGCCCCTGATGGTTGGATAGAGGATGAACGACACTGAGTGTTGTATCATGGAAGTATTTTTTTTTCCTTGATGATGCATGAGACGGTTCTCCAAGAGTTCCATAGTTCACCCTTATCATTACATCCTGTCATGAAAAAGACGTACTGATCCTTGAGGAGTCACTTTTGGTGGCCTAGGCTGAAGCATGCGATTCTGGATTCTGTGTCCCAATGTTTAGTCTTCCAGAAGTTGAAGGCCGAACACTGTGTTCCTGGTGGTCTTCTCCATCCATTAGATATTCCTCAGTGGATGTGGGAGGACATCTCAATGGACTTTGTTACAGGTTTACCTCAAGGTCTGGGAGGACATGATGCTATTTGGGTGGTATTGGATCGTTTAATAAATTTGTCCCACTTCATAGTGATCAAGGAGTCGAGCTCAGTGGAAGTTTTGTCGTGGCAGTATCTAGAGGAGGTGGTGAGAATTCATGGAGTCCCTAAGACGATCATTTCTGATTGAGATCCTCGTTTTACCTCCAGGGTGTGGAGATGTCTCCAACATGATTTTGGTTCTCAACTATTCCCTAGCACTGCTTTTCACCCACAAATATATGGTAAGCCAGAGGGAACCATCCATCATCTTGAAGACATGTTACGCTCTTGTGTTCTTGATTTTGGAGGTTCCTGGATGACGAAATTACTCTTAGTGCAGGTCGCTTACAATAATAGTTTTCCCTTCACAATCATCATGGCACCATTTAAAGCCTAATATGGCCAGCCTTTCCATTCTCCATTATGTTGGACTGGGGTCGGAGAGTCAGCAATTCTCAGACCTGAACTAGTACAGAATACAACAGAGATGGTTCTTGTGATTCGTGAGAGGATGATGATAGCGCAAGATCATGAGAAATCATATGCTGATCAAAGAGGGATTCCCTTATAGTTTAATTTTGGGGATCATGTGTTTCTGAAGGTGACTAACCGGCGTGGGAAGTGAAGGTTTGGTCGTGGAAGTATGCTTTCTCCCCGGTTTGTTGGGACTTTCGTGGTGTTAGCTTGTGTTGGAGTTGTGGCGTATCGAGCAACACTTCCCCCACAGATGATTCAGATACATGATGTTTTCTATGTATCACAGTTCTGTCGTTATATTCATGATGACTTCCACATTATCAATTGGGGAGAGATTTATGTTGATGATGATGCAACCTTTGTAGAATGACCTATGGAGATCCAAGACCACAAGGAGAAGGTGTTGTGTGGTAGTTCTATCCCCTTAGTTCATGTATCGTGGCGACATGGTGGCATGGAGGAGAGTACCTGGGAATATGAGTCACAGATGCATGCTCAGTACCTAGAGTTGTCTAATGTTTAACTATTTTCATGTTGCAATGTTTCCTTTGTGGTTAGACCTTTCATGTATTATTTATGAATTTCTTTTGTTGCTTTTGTGCCTTGATCTCTTTTGAGAGGTATCTCAATTGGTGGTTGTTTGGACCCTGTTTCTTTTGTTGGGGTTTGAATTCTTGAGGACGATAATGTTTTGAGAGGTATCTGATGTAATGGCCCAGACCTCTACGGTCCATTAATTTGTAAAAATGTGGTGTTGGAGGTGTTCCGAGAGGTCAAGGTGACTATCCCCAACACGTTTCCAAATTTCCAGTTCGGTGAATATTGTTTCCATTTCTATGAATTGTTCTATCAGTAGGTGTACAGTAACGGTAGGTGTATAGTAACGGTAGGTGTACAGTGTTTCGTAGATCGAATTCACAGATCGGTTTCATAGATAGATAGGTGTATAGTAATGGTATGTGTATAGTAACAGTAGGTGTATAGTGTTTCACAGATCGGATTCACAGATCAGTTTCAAAGATCGGTTTAACAGACCTGTTTCAGAGATCGGTTTCACAGATCGGTAGGTGTATAGTAATTGTAGGTGTACAGTAACGATAGGTGTACAATGTTTCATAGATCGGTTTCACAGGTTGGTATCACAGATCGGTAGGTGTATAATAATGGTAGGTGTATAGTTACAGTAGGTGTACAATGTTTCACAGATCGGTTCCACAGATCTGTTTCATAGATCGATTTCACAGACCGGTAGGTGTACAGTAATGGTAGAAGTACAATAATGGTAGGTGTACAGTGTTTCACATATCTATTTCACAGATAAGTTTCACAGATCGGTTTCACAGATCGATAGGTGTATAGTAATAGTAGGTGTACGATGTTTCACATATCAGTAGGTGTACAGTAACGGTAGGTGAACAATGTTTCTAGCTTCTTACAGTTTTTCCCCTTTGACATTTCCTTTGACATAAAATACATCTAAGGTTTTATATTAAGGACTCTTAAGGATGATTCAAGGGCCATAAATCCTATATTAATTATTCCTAAGGCTCGGGATGTTTTTACTTGGTTAAAACGTGCTGTTTAATGCAATCCTCTTTTAATGGGGAATTAAGCGTTTCTTAAACTGTCGCCCAATTAAATCTTCAAAAGGGACAAGATATCTTCCTCCCTTTTTCTTCCTCTTTATTCTTGGCTATGATATGCTATAACATTAAAATACTTTTCGTTGGAGTTGATCAATAAAACATTACTCCTCATATTGGTTCCGCTCCTTTTTGATGCAACCAAGCTGTATCGGTCAATCTTCGATATAAGGTATGTTTTTATCTTCTTTATTTTGGGGTTCATATTCTCTGGTTTCTCCTTTCTATATTATAGAATGTAATCTATGTGTTTCTAATGGGGTTTTTCTTGGGGTTTGGTATGTGTTGTCATACCGTGGCATCCTCGGGTGGATGCAGTTGTCGCAAGAGGAGGATCATGACCTGTTGTGTGGATAAAGAATGTGAGGAACTGTTTGAGGTAGGGGATTCATTGCTTCTCTTTTCTTTTATGTGCAACTGTACTGTTAGCATGTTTAATCCCACTAGATGAAAATGGAATTGACATAATAAATATTTTAACTGGATAAATAAATTGATATCGATTGTATTTTATTGCCTCTTGTTTTTCTAGAGAGTGTGATATCTATGCATGTTTTTCTTAGTGGTTTTTTCTTGATGGAAATTGGTACAGAACGTAAACTGGGATTAATTAATAATTGTTGGATAAAGATAAAGAGGCATAAAAACAAATTTAGTTCTTGTTGTAATTTGATGTTAATCAAATTAGTGTTGTAAGCATGTTTAATTATTGGTGATATCATACTGATTAAGTTTTCTTAATTTGGAATCTACGAATATGAAATCTATTAATTCAATATGGATTAAAGAATTGACTGTTTAATAATTCCTTAAGGGGTTATGAGTTACCCTCTTGATTGATAAAGTGCCAAGAGACCAATTAATGTGGTGTTTGTTTTCCTGGTGCTTGTGTTGTGATTTGAACATGGATGGTTGTGGTAATATGTGGAGGGATGGAGGCCTTTTTATTTGTGGCAGCAGATGACGCCTAGAGTGGTGAGATGCATCGGTTTATTCATGTGGGTGTCCGGGAGGACACCAGGGATGATGGAATGGAGTGGATGTGATTGTTTGATGCTTGCTGATTCTTATTGTTTTTTTATCTACATTACTTTTACCCCACTGCTCAAGGCAGCTGGTCTTGCTTACCCTTCTTTCGAAAGATGCAAAGACCCCCTGGGTATGCCACCTGCTTTTCGTGACTAGCTTCTCAAGGAAGGTTGGATTTTTGCTCTTGCTATAAGTGGAAAAGACTCGACGGGTAGTACATCTACTCACCGTATTGATCCCTTTGTGTTTAGTAGAATATAATGTTTTTCTAGAATTCCTGGGAATGTGGGAAAGAAATTATATAATGAATATTTGAATAAATAGTGTTAAACTATGGAGATGAAGTTGCTGGAACATAATGATGAGGTTGTAATTTTGAAGGAACAGTTGACTTTTGATGTGATACTAATGAAAATTAATGTGGAACTTTTCATGGTTAAATAATGTTTAAAGAATTAATTAATGTATTGTGGAACTGATAAAAAGGGAATTAAGTAATCTAATAAAGCTCTTTAAATGGTTTTGTGCATTTAGGATACCTAGTATTAGAAGTAACAGCTGGGAGTCTGAGAGACGTTAGTTGTAGTGTGTCTAAGACTAGGTTATGCCCATAGTGTGGCTGTGAGTTATAGTATATTCTGTACATTTAGTGTTTCTATTAGATAATCCACCCTGTCAGTAAGGGAAACTGACACCCTAGAGATTTTGAGCCCTGGGGGGTGTTTTACCCAACATTCTGATGAGAGGATGGATGACTGACTACCCCCTTTGGCCCCACTCTCTTCTCTTGGTAATTACTGGTGCTGGTAGGAACATTGGTTAGTTTTCCCCATATATTTGTGTAGAGGGTTGTAATTGATTGTGGTTATTCACACATATATATTCTGTATATAGTTTTCTATGGACTACTAAAGATGTAACATTTATAGCCTGTGATGGCTTGAGTATCCTTACCCAGTGTATGGGATGTAATGGCCTGAGGTATAATACCCGACATATGATACGCATTATTTGAGCTGTTGTGGCTCCTAGAAACTACCTGGTTACATTGGTGAGTGGACATGATAGTTTTTTTTTGCACGGGGTGCATATTATAGTGCTTTTCCCAGGTGCTGCGGGCAAGCCAATTTGGAGGGAGATGCTCAGGACGTGCGACATTGGGGAGAAATGGAAAACCAATGGGGAAGTTGTAGCGGGGTACCCTTGATATTATTTATCATATTATATGTTCTTGACTGCGTTACATGGTGAGAGTAGCCATGGTGAGGTTGGGAACATTGTATACCTATTTAGGTGATGCGTTAGTTTCATTTGTTGTTCATTGTGCTTTAGCATGCCTTCATTACATTGCACGAGAGTCTTTGGGGACAATCCAACTGAGTATGCTCTTATACTCACCCTATGTATATATATAATGTTTTTCATGTCACATGGAGAAGGTTGGAGATCAATCTGGTTTCTACTAGCTTGGGGTTGCAGGAGCTGTTCGAGCTTGTGGTTGCTGTTGTTTTTACTTTCTTTTGGGTACTTGCAGTTTTCCCCTTCCAGTTGTAGTAATTTATCATGGAATTACATATATTCACTTGGGTTTATTTTATATTTCAGTTTTGAGTTGGAGTTGGTTGGCGCCTATCTTATCTCTCTCTTCCGCATGTGTTCTATTAGAGGGTAATGCCTCCCATTTGTGTGTTTATTATACCCTCGATGTTAGTCTCCAACCCGGTGCCTACTGGATCCGAGACTCGGGGGTCATTATCTCTCTTTTCACATTCCCGACCCATGATGGGTACACTTTGTGGGGAGGGGGCGTGAAAAATTGTCCCAAGGATGACTTATCAGTACCAATTACAGAACCCTTGATTGATGAAATGGTTGGTTATCATGAACTCTCTTTTATGGATGGCTATTATAGGTATAATAAAATTTGGATGGCCCTGAAAAATTAAGAATCCATAGAATTTAGTGCCACATAGGGAGTATTATGATATCAGTTATTTCCCTTTGTCTTAAATAATGCTAGCGCCACTTATCAATGATCTATACATCACATATTTAAACACTTTCTAAGAATGTTTACAAATTCTATGTTGATGATCTGGTGGTCAAGTCTCAAAAATGTTCTAATGACTTGGATAATCTCAAAACCATGTTCAACAAAATGTGACAACATAAACAAAAGATGAACCCCTTGAAATGTGCTTTTGGGGTAACATTGGGGAAGTTTCTCGGGTTCATTGTACGCCACCATGGCATTGAATTCGATCCCGAGAAAATGAAACACATCGTTGTCATATAACCTCCTCAAAACCTGAAGGAGTTCAGATGAATTTAAGGACACCTATCTGACATCAAGAACTTCATAGACAACCTTGGAGAAATTTTTTTTTCTATTCACCAGATTGATGAAGAAAGGGGTCATGTATCAGTGGACCAATGACTTCCATGAATTACTTGACATCATCTAGAAGTATCTCCTGAATCCACTATTATTAATGACCCATGTTGTGGGAATACCACTGATTATTTATCTGATAGATCTAGAGAAATCACTGGGCACCTTCCATGCACAAAAGAACATCACTGGGAATGAATATAGTGTCTATTATCTTAGATGAACCATGCTCAATGTGGAGACTCAATACCCAGATATTGAGAAGATATTCCAAGAATTAATCATTGCAGTTATGAAGATGAGGCATTACATGCAGCATTGTGAGATCTAACTAGACTCAAGAAATAATGCACTCAAATAAATCCTCAGTCATATTATGTTGATATGGAATCTATCACATTGGGTGGTTATTCTATAGTAGTTTAACTTACAGTTTTTTCTAAGAAAGAAGTTAAAGATCGGGCCTTGTCAGATTTTCTAGAAGAGAACATATCTATAGAAACATCATAGTAGAATACTAAATTTTCTGATAAATAGTTATTCTATATTCAGGACATCCATCAAAAATGGGAAATATATTTTTATGTAAAATCTAGGAGCCCAATAGGGAAGAGAATATAAGACCCTAAGATAAAAAAAGTTTGGTTAGTGGTCCTGATCACTTTCTCAACAAAGGAAGTATTACCATACTCCTTCTTATTGTCAGAAGGATGCACCAACATTGAGGTAGAATATCGGGCTCTCATCGTGGGTTTGAAGAAAGAACTCCAAATAACTCTGAATAACATGGAGATAAAAGGTGATTCAGAGTTGTTAATAAGGAAAATCAACTGGGATTGCATGATCAGAAAAGAGGAGCTAATTCATCTATTTGATTAAGTATGAGGGTTAATGACAGAATTCCCCTTATATATAACATTGAATCACGTCTTGTGATTGTAAAATTCTTAGTTATGTGTGTTTGAAAATGCATCCATGGATTTGAAATATCCAAATAAAGATGAAATATTCATTAATTGTGCCCACCGCCGAATGATATCACCTTTTGTTCAAATCAAAATAGAGGATATTAACGAAATCATCCCCATACCCAAGACATATGGTAATACCATGGGATAGATTACACTCATGATTTAATACCTCCGAGATGGATTAGTTCCACTGGATAGAACTGGGAAAGAGAAAATTTGGTGATGAGTGGTCAGTTTCAGTCTTTATGATGGCCCAAATCACCAAAAAGTCCTCTACAAATGAGGCTTCAATAGAGTCCTTCTAAGATGAATAGATGTAGAATAGACTGTATTTGTTATGGAGGAAGTTCATGCCGGAGCCTTTGTTTCCCACTATACAGGGTATAGGATTTCTGATCAAATCTAAAGGATTGCATACTTTTGGTCGTTGATGATACAAAATTGCCTAGAATTCACCATGACATTTCATTCTTATTTGGAGCATGCCAACTTCATCCACCAACCCCCTGATTTGGTACATACATACAAAAACTTATGGGCATTTTCCACATGGGGAATGGATTTAGTGGGGGGTATAAACTCCAAATACAACCAAGAAGTTCAAATAAATCTTGACTGTTACTAATTTATTATCCAAACGGGTTGAGGCAATACCCCTGCATGAAATTGAGTCCAAAATAATTGTTGGCTTCATCAAAACTAACATAATTACCAAATTTAGTGTCCCTCACACCATACTGATGGAAAATGGCACCAATTTGTATTATACTGAGGTTTAAAAGCTATATCAGAAGTACAATATCATATCCAACCATTCATCTTGCTATCATTCAGTGGCTAATGGATAGATATAGGCTTTTAATAAGACTCTGTCAAACATAATCCATAATATGGTGGGTAAGGACAAGAATTATTGGTCTGAAAATCTCTTGTATGCCTTATGGGATTATCAGACTACAACACATACTACAACAAAGGAAACCTCATACTCATTTGAGTATGGAATAAAAGTAGTCTTTCCCATTGAAGTTTATTTTCCATCACTCAGTATTTCCATCTTCAACCAGCTATCTATAGATGAAAATTCTCAAAAACGTCTAGATGAATTGGACTGACAGAATGAAAAGAGACTACACACCTTTAACCATTTAGAGGTGTATCATAAATGTATAACATGGGACTTTAAAAATACGGTCTACCTATGTTCATTTTTTTAAGGAGAGTTGGTTTTGATCCTTAGGACTCCAATTATACTAGGAAATAAGTCTTCAAAGATTGAACCAAAATTGGAAGGAAATTACTCCATACATAAGGTCCACTCTAATGGAAGTTATTACTTAATCTCAATGGATGCATAAATCACTACGTCCTCAACCAATGCAAGGTCTAAAGAAATATTTTGTTTAATTACATGATATGCTTCAAAGGTACGGGACGTTAAACTTCATAGTGTGTCTTCATCACATGACCATAAAATTCATGACATAATGTCCTTGTTACAAGATAATAAAATGAAAAACATTACATCCAAGATACAAGATGTTAAACTACATAGTGGGTCTTCGTCGAAAGATCTAAAAATGCATGAAATAATATCCATGTCACGTGACAATAAAATGCAAGACATAATATCCAAGGTAAAATACGTTAAATTGTATAGTGGATCCTTGTAGAATGACATTAAAATGCAATACACAATGTTCATTTTACCTAAAAATAAAATGCATGACATAATGTTCAAGTTGCACAATTTTAAACTCTATAGTGGGTATTTGTCGCAAGACCCTAAAATACAAGGCCAAATTTCCTTTTCGCATTCTAATAAAATGCATGACATAATTTTCCTACTGAGTGACTTTAAAATACGCGGTTAACTCTTTTTCATTCAATGTTAAGAAACCCATAGGGTACCATGAGTAGAGATATCCCTCGTGGTATCTTACAAATGGGCCTCCTCTTCACATTGAAGTCCCAATCACATCACTCTAATCCCTCAGTAAGATAAGATACCCTCTTTTCCAAACTCGAGGAAGAATGTTGGGTTTCCCCCTTTCATAAGTACCACTTACATTATTTCCATACCATAATGGAATTTGGTCCTCTTTTATAGGAATATTTCTCAAAATTTTCACATCCTTACTACACGACGATAAATTGCATGATCAATGTCCTCATAAAATTACGATAAATTACACGATATGTTTAAGAACAATGTATGGCTTCATTCTCATTCCCATGAGATACATAGTAATGAATATATCTTCAATCCCAGGTCTAGCCACAATTTCAGAAAAGATATCCCACCATTCTTTCCCTTTTTATGAACTAGATCTACATAAGGAACTTTTCCAAGTCATATGACTTGACTCTCATTACAATGAGACCCCAGCCATTGTTTTAGAATGTATTTAAAGTCCATTTCCCCACATTAAACCTCAATTATTGTTTGGAACACCAGTTCTTCATGAAATATTTATATATTGATTCTCATTTCAATGAGATACATTGTGACACCTGAATCTCTTATGTTGATTCCTACCATGAAAAAATATATGCCTCATTTTCCCTATGTCTGAATTATTTCTTCATAAGGATCCTTTTAAATAACAATGTGTGTCTTGATTATCATTTCAGTGAGATATATAATGACATTTGGATCTCCAATATTGGGTCCCTCCATAATCAAAAAATCCCCCACTCCCTATGTATGAATCACACATGCTCATGGACCCGTCAATATCTATGTACAGCTAGATTCCAATATTTATAAGATACATAGTGAAACCCAAAATTTTTATCCTTAGGCCCAACCACATTACCCCTTTTCACATTGGGAAGTCAAATGCCTTTCCATATGACATTAAACTATACAGTTTCTTAAAAACTAAGTGTGGATTGATTCTCATCCTAATAAGATACATAGTAACTCCTAGATCATATATCATGGCTTAGGCACCATGAAATCTAAATTCCGTTATCCTTTACTTGTGATTCTTTTTTTGTGGAAGAATCTTTTGACACCCCTTGTTTCCCGCACTCAGTATGGATCATGTGGGATTAGTACATTTAATAAACTATTTTTCCCCATAAGTATGGAATATCAATTCACATTGAGGTTACCCTGGTCTAAGCACAATATAACTTTTTACATCATAATCATCCACATCTTTGTCGCATGATGATAAACTACAATGTTCTTCAAGAACTATGTATGCCTTGATACTCATCCATGTGAGATATATAGTCATATCTGAATATTAGATCATGGATCCTACCCTAATAAAATAAAATAAATACTCTCAGTACCCCATGTATTATTTAGATCTACATGAGAAGTTCCAATATGAGTTCTCACCCTATGGGTTAAATCATATAAAAAAATCCCGATTTTCCTCCACTCATGACATCTATCAGGGTGAGAGACCTTTATTTAAAACTACATATTGCTTGATTCTTTCTCCGAAAAGATACGTAGTGATGACTGGGCACTATTCCCTAGTCTAGCTATAATATTCCATTGATCTTCACATAGAGACCCCTCAATCTCAACTGCATGACATTAAAATGCATGGATAATGTATTTGTCTCCTGAATTTAAATTTCACAGTACCCATAGAACTATGTCTGGATTCATTCTCATCCCATTGAGATACGTAGTGACATCTAGGCCATAAGTCTTAGTCCCAGACATGGGGAAAATAAAGGAGCTTTTATTTTGGGTCCACTCCTTAGAGAGGACCCACCAAGGAAACAAATATGACTCCCCTTCTACATATGATTCAGATCTAAGAAAGGGACTCCAAATTCATGAGTAGTATTGGTCCAAATGATTCCTTTTTTTTGGACACTTCCCTTTCACAATCCATACTTGTAATCTTAAAAACATTCTGATATTCTCACTCTTTCCTGAGTTCCCATTGACAAAATGTTTGATACCCAAAGGCTCCTTTTTAGGCTATGTATTATACCCCAGCTTTCCTCACGTAAAATGACCCTCATAATGGGCTTGTTATCCAAAGGATTTCACTATTGTTATTATGAAATATGTTTCCATTCATCCTTTCATAAGATAGACCTTATAATGGGTTCGTCAATTAGTTGTAACTTTACCCTTTATTAGAAGCTTCTTATGTCCTCATAAGCCTTGATGACAATATGATAAAACCAATGATTTAAAATAGTATGTGTTTATCTTTCATATTTGTCTCATATTCTATCTCTCTCTCGATCTGAGTACCACCAATACCATGGTTTACAACTTACTCCTTCCTTATCTCAAATTATACTGAAACAATCTTGATTCGAATGGCCATGTATCACTCTTATTTCCTTACTGTGATGATCCTAAATGTATGACCGAAAACTATTGGAACCATACTTCCTATGCTTGGGTCATACCATCAATGAATAACCTATTCCACTGATTCTTTGGAAATTCATAACTGAAATGCCCCATCTGTATTTAGGTACATTTCACCAAAAACCAAACTCTATGCTTGGGGAGATCTGAATCTCCATAAAATTTTATAAACTTGTAGCAAGAGAATATTGGAATACTTGAGGAATATTTTTCTTTACTATGTAGTATGTTCCCTAGTTGGCCTTTCAAAATTTTCCCACATAATAGGTTTGTTATCCAAAGGATCCCATTAATTGACAATGTAGTATGTTCCCTAGTTGGCCTTGCATAAAAAAACCGCCATAATGGGTTGGTGAAGTTGTGGTAAATTCTTCCTCGAGAGAGACATCCTCTAAATCCATAATCAATTTTCCCCATACCATTTCCCAGATATAAAAATTCCCAATCATAGATTATAGTCTTCCCCATTTCACAACTAAATATAGTATAACTTTTCTAGACAAATTATCATGAATTTTACAATCATCAACCTTTTTCTGTCAGTGATAAAACATTAAATTATTTCCCCCCATAATTTCCTTACCACATGAATTTAAACTGCATATCATATTTTCCTTGCTATATGAATTTAAAATGCATAGAATAATGTAATTTCTTCCTAACATTAAACTGCATATCATAGTTTCCTTACTTTATGACATTAAATTATTTTTCCAATGTCCTAATCATATGAAATTAAACTACATGATGGTTCTACCTTTTTTATAAAGGGGCTTTCCCCTGACATTGCCCATCTAAAATATACTCTCTTCAATTGAGAAAAAATCATGTAGGATCAGTTTCCCATTCATGGATAATACCAATACATATATTTCCTTAATTCTCAAACATTTTCCCTTGAAAAGATTCCCTTGTGGTCTTAAGAAGTATGATTCTCCATAAACTTCATTCAACCATCAACAATAGAATGTCATAATTCCTAGGAACTTGTTTACCTGTCTCTCCAGTATACGCCCCCACTGGCCTAACAGAATTTTCCCACATAACTGGTTTATCAGACTAAGGATGTCACTATTTGAATATTCAGTATGCTCCCTAGTTGTAATTTCATACAAAAACCCTCCTAGTGGGTTCTTCAACCAATGATAACTTCATCTCTAAGAGATACCTCCTCTATTCCTAAATATCTATTTTTAGATACACAAAAGCACAAGATTGGATCTCAAGATTCCCATTAAGGATATAACCAAATAATTTTGAAATATTCTAGGACCAAAAGCCGTGTTTGGATCTTTATTCCAAACTATATGGTCAAATTTGTTTGACCTTAAATATTATCCTTATTAGTCCAACTTGTATAACTTTACACTACCCATGAACAGAAAAACGGTACTCACAAAATTGAAAACCCGCAAAGGGAACTATAAAAAAAAGTTTAGTTGTAGCTCGGTAGATATACACTCTATGTGGTTTAGAAAAAAATGATAAATGAAAAGAAAAAAGTGCAAAACCTTTTAGGTTGAAAACCCAAATAGGGTGTTTTAAGGAAAACGTATGTCGTGCCTGCTAAACCACATTCATATTGAGTTTAAGAAAAAATTAGGGTGGTGACATAAAAAAAATTAATTTTGTAGGTTTTCTATACAACCCATGAAATATTAAAACTATGCTCACTAGGCCCCTTGGTTTAGGTAAAAAGATAGAGTTCCCCCATACTTATCATTGTGACATTGATTATTTTGTATGAAGATGTCATGCAATGAATATCATCTTTGATGTTATGATTATGGTAAGAGGACAAGGATGAAGGAATATATGATTGCAGACAAACTTCTTTTCATTTATAGTTAAAAATCAGAGAAACATCCACAAGATGGAACCTCTCTATCATATATTACCAGAGTACTCCAATAAAACTCTTCATCTCTTGAACCACCCCCTGATCTTCATCATTCTCTCATTAATGTTCAGTCAGTCGACCAGTTTCAGTCTCCTTATCGTAGTGAAGTGCTTTTGTTGCAGCAGAAATGGTATTTGACACTTATGTTTGGGATTCCCCTAATTATTGGTGGAGTTGTTTGAGGTCCCCCTGAGCAACATCCAATTCTTTTTGAAGGTGATACACTTGAATAGTCTTCTTCTTGAGTTTCTGTTTAAATTCTTCAAATTTTATTATGGCTGGCCACTACATGGGAAAATTTCATTCAAAAATTTTGAACGTTGGAGACTAGATTGGACATTATGAGTTATTAATGAAGCATATGATCTTTATACTGCTGAAAAACGGTCTCCTTCACAGCAGTGTAGGTTACACGGTATTTAAATCCACCAAATACCAACATGCCAAACATAACTATAATTCATCCTAACTGGGAAGAAAGGTGTTCTAGATACATCTCATAAATTATCTTCTAGATGATTCACCAAGCCCTACTACGTGTGACACTGATAGAATCATGTAGCTCTATGTCTAACAGGGGGCCATTATTAAGGGGTGGTATGTACTCTGGAACCAAAAAACCCAATTAAGTGACTAGATCTACTCTCTCTAAGATAGTTTATAACTAACCTTCTCGTATTGGTTGATCTTATGAAGATGTTTCCCCCTAGACCTAGACTCTTAAGCTGATGATCCTAAAATAATGAATTAGAATCATCGTTAACTAAAAAATAATAGAAATAGTGGAGCATGATAAAGGTAGTTTGTGACATTAACCGAGAAAAAGATGAATTTCATAAGTAGATTCCTACTTAACATTGCCAACTTCAGTAGTTTGAGCAAGAATTTCTTGATGAGGGACACTCTTTATATCATTCTCAACAATTGTGACAAGTGGATTTGGAGAACCAAAAAATATAGGATTCTCATCCAGTATCACTTTTGAAGTAGGGGTAGGATGGATTTGGATGCCCTACTCTTGATGGGCCTTAGGAATGTTATTTGTGGATAGTACAACATGGGTCGACCTCTGATGTGAAATATCAGATAAAAGAAGAAAAACTATGTATGGAAAACAAGAGAACATGAAAACTCACATCCAGTTAGTTCTTCATGAAAGCTTCCAAAATCCTTGATGGAACCTACAATATCAATTTCTGGATTAAAATCATCCATCATTTCAGGATATATGGATTTTTACATCATAGCATCCTCACCATTTATGGTATCCAATATGTGTTTCATAGGACCATCATGGGCTCAACTAATGTTCCTCTCCATTGGATCATCAACTGACATTACATTTATAGACCTTGAGGAGTTGTGGTCTCCACCAATATTCTCCTTAGAATACCTAGGATCCTTGTTCCCCCCTTTTGTTGCAACAATGTGAAGCACACTAACTATCATAGGGTCTTCTGGTGTGGGAAATAGATCTACGATATCATGAAAAGAGTAAAGTTAGAAACATCACACAACACTTTAGGAAGCATGTCTAACAGTACTTTTATCCTCTCCCTTATCTATGGAAGTGGACATATACATAGTTGTATCTTTTGGTGCTATATCTATCTGGTTGATTGATTCATCAGTGTAAATTTGTACCTCCCCCGGAGCATTCTTCTCAATCCTTGAAGGGATAGTCCAAGATCCTCTAAGAGAGTAAATTGATGTATGGACTTCAAAATGGATAACCAAAATCAAAAAGGTTTGTAAGGAATGTTTTAATATTTTATGAAAGCACAATGACTCATTGTGATGCATTCACTGAGCAAACTTTAATTCTCTCTTTATCTTCCTCTCATGAGATATCAAAGAGCATGTACAGTTGTACTTGGTAAAAGAGAGTTGAGGTATTGTTCGAGGAGTTCCCACCTCCATTATGGTCCTCTGAAATTAGGATAGTTCCGAGGACCGAAGGTTCTAATCCACTATCTCAATAAGGGTACCCATGGGCCCATACATCAGTGACTCAGATGCCTTTTCTTTTTCTCCTCCTTGTTATCCTATTCTGAACTGCAAAATAAAGTTTCCTAAAGATTAATGATGGTGTATGAAGGAGTTGAAAGGGAAACAATAAAAGAGAAATGCATTGGCAAGGTTATTTTAAACTCCCCATTCCTCCCAAGGATGATATGTTACCCCATCAATCACTCCTCGGTCCCGCATATCAGACACTCTCTTTGATGTTGGGACATGATCATTAGTGTAATATCTCAGATATTTCAACTCCTTGAAATTATTCATTACATCAACCAAATTATTTTGAAGGTTGAGATCAGAAGGATCTTTAATATCTCCCTAGTCTAGGATTCAAAGTCATTCATGGAGAAACTCCCATTCATATCTAACATCACTATTCATGCTCTCGCTAAATTGTTTTCCTAATGGTCCCACAAAATTTTTCTCTGATGTGGCTGGTAGTGAATAAAACTCAATGGCCTCTGACCAGGAAGTCTCTTCAACCCACTTTTCTCTCTAAGGAGAATGAGTGGACAAGATATAGGCCTCCTCCCTACAGTGGAGACTATACCACCTTAGCGCTAGAGGTTTTCTATCCTCAACCCTATCCTTCGTGGTGATCGTTGTTCAAGAACATTTTTAAGGTTCTAGAACCACTGCATCATCTTTGGATCAAGCCTTATTATTTCACATACCATGACCATAATTTTTCATGGCCTTCAATCTATAAGTTCCCTTTATAAACTCCCCCTAAGGGTATGAAGAAATAAACACTTTGGTATATCTGACCTCCAGATCGATTGATGCCTCTGATTGAGGAAGCCTGATTAACATTTTAGATGCCTCTAGAGCCATTAGGATCTATAATTGTCCGGATACCATTAGATTCTTATCATTCCTTACAAGTGTAGAGGAATCTATTTGATTTTATATGACATTAAACTAGTGATCTGACCAATAAGGATCATAATCCTTGTAGATGATCTCACTGTCAATACAGGACACCAATACAGTGTCCCTAAATTCCATCATATATGACCTCAACTCATAGTTCGTCTCCAAACCATCATCGGTAAAAATTATAGTCAATGGATTACCATAAAAAAAGAAGTAAAATTCTATAGATACATTCAGAACCATAATCACATCATCAGGATTTAGATTCCAAGGATGAATCCATGAGACATTATAAATAATTTGGTGGAATCATCTGTTGAGGATTTTAACTGAACCCTGTAATAAATTTGAGCTAGAGTTTGTTTAAATACACCCCCACAACACCTGAAATGACCCTTTAATTCTGAATGTGCACTTTTCCTAGTAGGTATAAAAAATAAATAATAAATCCATAATGAAATGAAAAAATTCCTTATCCTTACCCACCACTGAACTCGCGGACTGGGAGTAGATAAATGCTTAGCCACATAGCATGGAATACATCCCTAAAAACCTTCACATTTCTTGGGATTTACATTGTCACCCTAATTATTTAGATCTCCCTTCTCCAAAATAGGCCAAAATTTTACTAAAGTGCCCAATTTCTATACAGTAAGGAAGATAGTTGGGTTCCTTAAAGTTGGACCCTCTCTTATTACTTCAAAGAAAGTCTTCATCCACATCCCCATGTGTATGTCATTCCTGAGGTGAGGATCTTGGTCCCCCTATAATTTTATTTCTATCTTGAATAAATCATTGGACAATGATGGATTCATTTTAGTGTCACCAAATTTTGACTTTAGCAAAATGAACTCATCATAAATCTACCTGAAGATGGAAACCCCAAATATTTGGTAGACATTCCACAAATTTAAACCAACTTCACCATGCATCAAATGAAATGCATTTTTCTGCAGACTCCATAAGATCAGTAATTCAAGAATGATGTCTGGGTTCTTATAAACATAGGTATGTCTGACATAAATAACATCATAAACATGAACATCCTGTAGTTCCCTTCTGAATAATTTTCAAGTTGGATGCATCTAGAATGCCCACATCTACTCATGCCTTACTCCCCTTCTAGAATTAAAGTTCCAATCTTCCTTCCAACCTTGTGATTGACCTGTCTTTGAAGAACATAAATTTGAGTCTTAGAAAAGAGTCCTCGAATCTATGATATGTGGCTTATTTTATAGAGTGTAGCCACTATGATGTATAATACAGTCGAAATAGAAATTTACTTCCTTGATAAAATCACCCTTTGAGGTGATGTTAAAACAAGGACAGCTGATGTGCATCTTGAACCAAGTCTCTGGGAAGTATTTCTTAAATTCTGGAATATGGGAATCCATCAAAAAAAATTCCCACACATAGGTAAGTAGTCACTTCATTGTTAATCACATTGATATGGTATCAAACACTTCAACAAATCAAGAATATTATATTCAACAACGTTATAATATTACAGCCTGATAGCATTGATCATCTAATCTTCTCATGAAATTTCTTCCCTAGTGGTTTTCATTTAAGAATCAATTTAAAACCTCCAATAATGAATAAAATTATCTCATTAATCTAAAATATTGACTTTAGAAATTTCAATTTTTTCTTAGAAAAAACCATGAATTCAAAAAATGAAAGGCCCGATGTAGTTCCTTCGAAAAAGGGCCCCATCCAGGTCCCTCGACAATAGTCCTAGTAGAGCTCTCCCGGCGAGGTAGTTTTTTCACCCTTTTGACCAATTCCTTCATGAAATTATCTCGATGAGATGTCTCAACTAGGATTCTCGCCATGGTGACTCAACATATCCCAATGGCTCAGGTATCTATACCTTGAGAGAAATTTTAGGAGACCTACATAAAATCAAAGCATGATGCAATTTGGTAGACGACTGGTGTAGTGGGAGAAAATTTTTGAACACCAGAATATGAGGAAAATGACATAAGGAAGGGGGTATTTATATGCACCCCTTTTCTGCATCATGTGCTAACACCAATGCCATGTTCCAATCAATTTCAAGAAGAAGATGCATGAAATACCAACACGAATACTCTGTGTGGCCCACTACTTCTCCCCTTCATAATATTTTCCCGATTATTTTACCTTAGTACAAGACCCTCCTCTTTAATTTGGATCCAATCTAGAGGGGGGATTTTCTTGAAACTACATTTTTATCAATGAGGATGAAAATATTATGAGGAGAACCTTTATCACATTAAATTTCTAAATAAATTTAAAGAGAACCAAAGAACTTTTCGAAATCAACTTACGCATACATAACCTGTGCATCTACCCTATACGGACCAAGGAAGACGGATACCTACACCTAGAATATATGCAGAACAAAAGGAATAGACACCGCTACTCCAGACATCTACACCATGGACCAGCACTGTCAACCTATTAAGACAACGTCCTCCACCTAGGGTTTTGGGTTTTATTATAAATAGGACTCAAAGGTTATTTATTTAAAATAATGAAAAATATGAATAACCTATGAAGCTCTTATTGCACATCACCTTTGCTAAGGTCCCCCAAATTTTATCATGTAGGTCTCTAAAACCCAAGATAAGAGGGAATTAAAGGGGATAAGCAAGATCAAATCCTCTCCACTGTATAAATAAAAAAATTCACCTTCATGGGGACCAATCTCCCCTAAGGATAAACCACCTATGGGAGGTCCCCCTCCCTCATCAATGACATACGAGAGACCCTTTGAAAAACACCAGAGGAGACCCAGGGTGCCTTTGAAAAAGCTTCACCTGAGTGTTGTTTCCGTAGTGTCCAATTTACTGACATATGTCTAACTCACACATGCCCATAACCCTGTGCAACTAATATTCAATTCCTCCCACACCCTGCACAACATACCTGTACGACATACCTATGTTGTGCGACTATAACCATAACCTATGTGTGCCACCTTCATGCCCTCTTCCAAGACACCTATGGCAAGAAATATTCACCCTTGTCCCCCCTTGTATGAAATGGGTCAAGTTGAGACCACCACCAAGACTTCTAACCTTTCACAATCATTGTGAGAGGCATGCCAGTTTTCCCTCCAAATGGGTTTTTATTTCTACGGTTATAGATTTACCTAACTTTTCCTACCATAGGGTCAGGATACTCAGGGATTCTATGTGTTTTTATATATATGGTAATGAGGAACCTTACCCCAGGGATAGTATTAAGGAGTTCCCAATATAGAGGATTAAGGTTTCGACCATATCCTTCAATTCTTGTCTATGAAACCTTAATCCTACAATTCCCAGTGGGGAGGGTGAGGATTATACTTTCTTTTCAATTCAATGTTGAATTAGAGCATCATTTCTCTGTGGAACCAATTGTAGGACATCTATCCTAGATTAAGTCCCTAGTCTTTATTGTACAAGGTTTAAGTATTTATCTTCTCTACCACTATGTCCTTCACCTTCATTGTTTTCAATGGTGATGTAAAGAGAGGGAAGTTCCATAACCTAGACCTCTTCCACCATCACCCTCCTCATTTTCCATCAATGGAGAAGGAAAAGTGTCTGGATTGTCAGATATTTCACTTCCTCTTGTTTCTCAAACCGATCATGACTCACATGGGATTAGGGGTTAATGATGATAATAACATCTACATGATCCATGATAAAAGAAATATTGAACTACAATAACTATGATTCCTGCTAACTAAGGTATGTATGATGCATACCTAAGGCCCAAGCTCACTAGTAATCCTCATTAGTTGTAATCCCCAATGATAATCCCTTGAACTTGTGAATCCTACTCAGGAGTAAACCCCAAAGTAAACCCCAAAATCACCATGAGTTAAAACATCCCTCATAATCTATTAACTAGGTAATCATCTTGATGAATAATCCTCAAACAATTTCACTCAAAGGTCCATACTCCCCTACGAGACATACCATTGAGCGCCTCCATAGGTGTGGTCCCTCAATCGAACTATGTGGGCTTTGATTGTTATCCAAATGGGATACAAAAGAACCCTCTATAAGGTTCAAAATGAATAATCTAATCGACCTTGTTCTCTCCATGATAGATTCACTGGTAGGGTCTAATTCAAATTGGAAATTAATCTGATTTCCATGTTCCTAAGGAAACATTAGCATCCACATAACATTAAACTGAATGGTTGGTTCCTTATCCTATGAAATTTAAAGTTATGATGTTCCCCATTAAGCAAAACCAAACTATGTGGGTTCTGATTCCATTCACAAGGATACATAGGAAGCCCATATATGGGTTTGATCCAAACATCAAAACATCTTTTGCTTCCCTATATGAAAATAAAATATAGATTAAACTCTATCTCCCTAGACTATGATAAACTCTAGAGTGACCCACTATGTGGATAAAAAACCAACATCATCATAATAATTACCAAATAATAAAAAATCTATATATAAGAATATATCATTGATGGATAACCTCATATACATATAAATGTCTCCATTAATGAAGAACCAATAATACTTACCGATTATTCGACATTAAATACATGCTAATAATTGATTGTTAATTCTTGGGTGATCTACATCATACGTGGGATTAAATAAAGGATTCATAAATATATCATAAATCTATTAGAGAGTCCTAGAGTAGGAAATAATTCCCCCCAAAAGGGTGTGATGTTCCCAACCTCCCATCCTCTCGGCCAATGTGAGTTGTTAAACTTAATTGGCCAAACCACCTATAAAGAACCTACCATTGGAAAGAAGGTCCCCACAGATATAGAACCATTGGGGGGTTTCCAATTCCACAAACAAACATGTTGGAAACCATTCTGAAATAGTGTTTTCTAACCTGAACACACATTCAGAGGGAAACAAACCTCCTGATGGAATCTCTAATCATTATTTATAATTTTTTAAAGTGTTTAAGACCATATAAAATGTGAATTATTCGTATTAATATGTATAAAACATGTTAATTAAACTACGGACTAAATAATGGGAAAACTAAAAGAAAAAAAATAATGGAAACTGTGTTTAATCAATAAATCAATAAGAAATAATTATAAATTATTATATGATCACTCTAATATCTCATAATGGTTTGGGGAATAGGGGAAGTGTCAATTGGTTAAAGCCAGCTCAAATTTCTATCATATTCTATGAATAATTTTATAATTAAGTGATGTATAAAATCATAACCAAAATAATTGAATTGAATATTTATTTATATAAATTACAAAACCAATAAGAGAGAATACTTTCAAATATAATTTATAATTAAATAATTTTAATAAATAAATATCACAAATTTAATCATTTCTTTATTTTCTATAATAGGATTAAGACTCTTTATCATACCCTAATTGTGTCAAAGAAATCAATGATATATTCCCTCTAGAAGTAATTAATACATGTTCTGTAAACCCTTGATCATCGATGTAAAATCCTTCGGGTTCTACAATAGATGGCTCTAATAATCTATGATATAATTGTTAATCATATAAAAACATTAAAAAGGGAGAAAGAATAATTATCGGGAAAGAGCATAATTAGATTGTGTTCTTAAAATCATTCTAGGAGTGGATCTCTTTAGGACTATTCTGGAACTCATTTTACACAATTATATGTATAGATAGGGTTTCAAAAAAATTAAAACTGTGTTTAAAAAGACTTTGAACTAGAAAATAATAATTGTACAAGGGACCCAATTATTTTTTAATCCTTGGTGAACCCCATGTATCAATGATAATATAATTATTATTATTTAGATAACATTCACAAAAACTATAGTTAAAATAATTATTATTTTCCTGAATAAATAAATTAATATTTATTCAAATAATATATAATATGAAATTTCTAGTCAAACCAATAATCTCGATTCACCAATCCTCCTCAATATTTATCGTACCTTAAATAATCTTTTTGTTTACTTAAATAAATATCACTTCATTTTTCACTAATAAATAGATAAATATTATACTAAAAAAACTTAAGAATAAAAGTTTATTAAATAATCATGTAACCAAATAAATAAATATTTGTTACATTGAAAATAAACATTAAAAAATAAATATTATATATTGACATAATTAAATAAATAATTACCTAGTGAATAAATATTTATTAAATATTCAACTCAATTATATATTTCCTAAAAAAGTGACTGAATATTTTTTACCGAAAAAACAAAAATAATTACTAAACCATGTACAAGAATAATATTTATCCAAAATTTTAAATTTATATAGAATTTAACTGAGGTTTTGAATACACATACGCATGGCCCTCTAGTCCCCTTTCTCTATGGAATTATACTATACCATATAAATCAAAATGTACAATATGTATTATAACTAATTTATATTAATATCTATAATCAAGTTGGTTGCTTACTAGTTTCATTAAGCTTTTTGTTTGATGTCTCTTTCTTTGACTTTATGGAAGTGAACATGCCAATAGAACTCCATGGCCACTGACTTAACAAGGCTATTTCATTGCCATCAAAGGGATTGAGATGTCAACATTAATTAAATAACAAAAATTAAAAAATGGTTTCTAATATTATTCATTAATTCAATATTACTCATGATGCACCCAATATATCATACCTCTATGTAATAATATTTCATCATGGTTTTTGTCAATAAATAAATGTATGTGACTCATAATAGGCATCAGTAATAATATTACTGTCTAAGGATCATTAAAATAATCAATAAATATTAATATCCTCTGATACATAAAAATTTGGATTTTCTACTTGCAGTTCTTGTTCACATAATCTACTCTAAAGATTATCAAGGGAGTACACAATGTGAAAGACTCTCAAAGTCCTATGAGTCTCCACCCATAATATCCTGTAACATTTTCATCCCATAAAACTATATCATTTGTCTATATAACATATATTTAAAAATATTATCATGGAACTCATATATTCTCATCATAGTGGGGAACTTATATGATGTTTTAATAAGATTGTTACAGTTAGACCCTAGAACACCCTAAGAGGAGAGGGGGGAATCAAGGTGCCAACTTTTTCTTTGAATAAAACGGATCTTGTCACCAAGTTGGTAGTAACCAATAGAATCTATCTAATGGAATTTTTTCAATCACCCAACACATGCATGCAAGAATGGAAACACAACACAATAATTTTACTTGGATCCATACTAAGGGATAGTTCTAGGACCATACATCGACAGTGTGTCGGCCGTACAGGAATCCACTAAGTTTCACAAGATTGTTTTGGATTATAATAGTTTATAAATGGTCACTATATTCCAAGATCACTACCTTTAAATTAATTTTTGGTATAATGAACGACCTCCCTTAGATCACTTCTATCAAATCCCCCTTGCTTGCGGGATTGGGTGAAGTCTTTCTTAGTTTATTTTCTTGAAGGTCCCTTCCGTATCTAAGTAGACGATGGTAATTTGTTTCATCACTATAGACTGAATATGATTATACAATGCATTCTGAAAACCATTTCCCAATTATTTATCATAAAACATCCTTTCACACATAACCACTATATTTTTTGAAACTGCAATCTTTCACAAAATTATCACTCCATGAAATTTGTGTCCACATATTGGTGTCCTTTTATTTTTACACAACCTTCACATTATCAATGAAAATATAATATCATGAATATTTAATTATTCCCAAATCACACTTCAATTGAGTTGAGTCAATGTAATATATTCATGGAACTGATATAAGTATTACTGCTTTACATAGGAAATAACATCACACAACTCTTATTCATGCAACTATACTTCATGAAACCTTTTCTCCATGAAACTCTACTTCATGAAAGGCTTTCTCATAGCACAGAAACTGAATATTCATTGAGAGTATTCTTCTTAAATTATGGGGGAAGTATCCTATTTATAAACATGATTATCCCTTTATGCAACTACCTTGAATGACCCCATCCTTTTTCCAAACTTTTTTGGATTTCTAAACTTCATCGATTTGATGTCACCATTAGCACTCAACTCAACACCATCAATCAAATATATTTAAATGTCATGGGATCATGAAACTTTTGTTTTCATGATATATAAAAACCTTCCAAAAACTCTTTCCTTAGTAGAATTTTTATGAGGTTGATCTGAAACATAACTTTCACACAAATTTTCAAAAATCCTTCAACCTTTCACACAACTATTGTATTTTCAAAAAAATATTTTATTTGATAAACAAATTTCTAAATCATTGAAAATTTTCACCCCAAAAATTGTAAAACACTAGATAATTGTCCCACCTTCAAAAATAGTGTGAATTGATAGTATACACAATGTGCCAATAACTTCTGATGTTGAATAAACTTGTTTCCAAAAATATCCCCTTTAGTTTTATTATAAATCTGATGAGAAAATAAAAAAATAAAGAACCTTGAACAAAAACTTTAAATAGGTGAAATAAATCCTCCTTCTCTCTAAGTAAATGTGCATAAATATCTGTGTATAAAATAATATTTCAAGAGATAATCTCATGCCTTGATATAGTGCTCAACCTCAAATCATGCCTAAATCACCCTCCTTACCTCCTGAATGAATATGAATTTCAAAAAAACATTTACCCCCCCCCCGATTTGGAAATAAAACCAAAGTAACATAATATGTATTATTTACTTATCAATACAAAACATCACTAGATTGTAACTCACCGTAAATCCTACTACACTTTCACTACCAAATATAAACTATTTAAAACATGGGGAGAGGAGATAAATCTAAACTATTTCATAAAAAGGGTTTTGGTGGAACCATGAGGTTCAACCAATTCTCCTAAAACATTTGTGCCACTAATGACTTAGTCATTATATCTTCCACTTGATCATTAGTTTTGACATGCTCTATTTTAATCAAACCTAATTCATCCTTTTATTTTATGAAGTGATATATGATCTTCGTATGTTTGGTATGAGAGTGTTGAACTTGATTGTTAGTGATCTTGATCAAAATATTTTTGTAATAAAATATAACCATGATTTGTTTCATCTAAACACCTATATAAATGAGTTACTTCTTAATCCACAATAGATCAGGTCATGCCTTTATTATGGAGATATACCCTTCTTCGACTATAGTAAGATAATTTCTTTATATTCTTTGGTCTAATAGTCCACATATTTGTTTCTAACAAAGAATGTACCACTTAGTTTTTAATTTTGATCCATGAAATCTCCAGCACAGTAACCATCAAAAAATAATAAAGATTCATGGTACTTTCCTAATTAAAAGTATAATACAAAAATTATATTAACTTGAATATACCTTGTAATTATTTTAACTACAATGAAATGTTATTCCTTTTGGACACTTTTTAAGTGGGCATCGAGATATGGTAAAAATATTATATCAGTGACTATTGATATCAAATAAAACAAGCTTCCAATTATCCTCCTATATAGGGTGGTATCCACAATTTCCCCATCCTCATGCTTCCCATGTTTTTCCTCAAAGCAATTACAGTCGACATTGGTTTGGAATCTTGCATGTTGAACTTCTTTATCAGCTATCATGTGTAATTTTATTAATAAAATAAAAGGTATTACTCCCTTTTAATCACAGATACACCAATAATTATATGAGTTCACCAATAATATACATTTTAAATTTTGATTGCTTTTGATTATAAAAGTTCACTACTGATCCATGCTTGTTTATACCAAATATAATATCATCCACATACAAAAACACCCTAAATTGAGCTCCTTAGAACTTATTCACATAGATGTTATGGTTGATATGATGAAAATCGGCTTTTACTTAAATCATTAAATGATGTTAATCATATTTATACATCATAGTACAAGACAAGGATTGTTAAGTCTAGTGTCATGGAAGAAAAGGAACATAAAACATAAAACATGGGGATAAAAAACATCTTTATTTATTCTCTATAAATAGATCCTAACTTCCTTTGACCCCTTGCATCTTCATAGGGTACCCTATGGAACACATGATCAAAGGGATGAGCTAAAAATACCAGTAACGGAAAGAAAAGATGAATACAGCTTAAGGACATGGGTTAGGAGGCACAACATAATGATATCAAAAGCATGGAACATATGAAATCATATCATATTAACATGGGATTATATAAACATTGAATCATATAAATGTGGAAGAAACATAAAACTTGTCTTTAGTATGAGTCAAGGCTAACTACCAATCCCATTTCACATAGGATTATTGGTCAAGAATAACTGAAAATCCTATTTCCCATTGAAGTATGGGTCAAGGCTAACCGCCAATCCTATTTCACATCGCATCTCATGAGACTCAATTTCACCCAATTAATTGAAGAACTATCTGGGTGCACCCATCTCAAAAAATTTATGAATATTATTTCCACATAAATAATCATACATATTCAACCACACATAAAATTAAGGGTACCCATGGAAAGAATTTGGTACTACAATCATGAAATAAAGCATAACAAATGGGTGTATCATGAAGGTGTCCATGAAATAAAGGGATTTGAACATACATGCATGTTTAAAAGGTAAAATAGGAATATAACAGAGTAATTTATATCAAAAAAAATTCAAAATATAATAAATGTATTTGAGAGACATTAGAATTAAAACATTTTTATTCAATTTTAAGGAAAATACTATAGATCATTTAAAATAGAAAAGAGTGTGAAATTTTACGTAAAAACAGAATTGAACCAAGATAATTTTTATAATAAATAGACGAATTTTATTAATACAATGGTGTCTTAAAATATAGGATAGAGTTCAGTTGAAATTTGGAAAAATTTGGGAACCTCCCTGAAAACGTGTTTTCTTATCAGAATGTTCTAAGGAGGGAATTTTTTGAAAAAACATGTATATCCCCCAAATAGAGTGATGAAAGGGTCTTCATAAATGAATTTTTTAAAATAATATATAATTTAAAATATTTATATAAACAGATAAGCTAACTCCATATTGATATAAAGAAAGATAATGCAATTCGAAAGAACATAGATGGTTCCGGTAGAATTTGTTACAGTTTATCGGCATGGTGTCGGGTGTACCTAAGAAGGCATGATGTGAGAGAAAAGAGGTTTATAATCACATAAAAATCATTAGGGTAGTATGGGGAGGTTTATAATCATACCCCATCATTAGGTAATACACATAAAATGTCATTGCATTGAGGACATCTTGATTAAGAGTGAAATGGAGAGGATCCCTTACCTTCAGTCTGATGGTGATATTTTCTTGATCTTAATGTCCTGAAAAGTAAAATTAGGTTCATTAATTAATAATTAAATAACCTGTTATATATGTAAATGATTTATTATAACCATTTTTAAGCACATTCACGACCATTTTGATTGGTTATGAGATTCAATTTCATTTTTCGGGTTCGTTTTCTTACTTGGTTTTAATGATCAGTTTACCTATATTCATGTTTAGGTAAACAAGTAAGATGAAAGTGGATATACATAATTGGAGTTGTATGATATTAGTGAAAATACATGAGATGAAATGGTTATAAAAATTCATTTGTTTATTAGGAGGGAAGATGAATTATTTTATTAAACCTTAGAGATAACTGTTTTGGTTAATCGGTGGGTTTGATTACAATGAACATGTTTTTCTTTATAACTTAATACTATTTGTAAAAAAGAATTACAGAACTTGAACTTGGATATATAATAATATGTTTCAACCATAACACAAATGGTTTCATGACCATAATTAAAGATGTTAATAGGAACTTATAAATCGATGTCTTTTAATGTGATAAATTAACACATCTTAAACGGTGATTTCTTTTCTTTAAAATAAAAGGTTGAGAAAGAAGAGAAAATAGACAATTATCCCATTAGAATTAGAGAATAGCAGTACATGTATTCTAATAGATTTATAATACCATTTGCGTAAAGGCAGATGATGAAAGGAACAAGAAAAAAAAGAACATAAAAGAAATGAAAGAATTGGAAAGAAGAATTTACCTCTAGAGTCTACCTCCTTTGATAAGTATTTAAGTGGAGTGTTTTGGGTATTTTTAAGAGACTAGGTGCCTTTGAACGTGGAGTATGAGCTTTGGGAGATATTTGGGCAGAATATTGTTAAAGCACAAGGCTTCTGAGGAGTGAAGAGAAGAGGGAGTGAGGGGGGGTTATAGTGGAGGAGGGGAGGGTTTTCATAATTATTTAGTCATTATTTTATTAATTTACCTCAATCCCGGAAATAGTGATGATTCCATGACCAAGAATTGTCATAAGTGCATGTGAATTTTATATTTGGGTCCTTACATCACTTAAGATGTCAGGAATAGGGGATTTAAATTATAATGTTTTTATATGGTAAATTAATGTATTTTACTATTCACTAAAAAATATAGATTTTCAGAAAAATCTCAAAAATTCCCCTAAACCATTTTTTGACAGGTAGTATCCAAAATTGAAGTCCATTTTTTCATAAATAATTTTATAAATACAAATAATTTAATATTTAATTAAAATCCTAATTTATTATTAAAAACCAGTTTTAAAACATTCATTTACATATTCTAAAATAAATTTACATCATATTTTCACTTGAATATTATTTATATACTATCATAGGTATGGTTACTATTCATTAGAGTATATCACTATTCATAAGGGTCTATTACTATTCATGAGGGTAGGTTACTATTAACCAACAATCTAGTTTTTCTTATTAGACTCCAAATAACTTACTGATCACAACCGTGTATATCCGATTTTTTTATTTAAACACACATAAGTGACAAACATGCGTTTAAAGGTCACATAGAACTCATTATTTCATTATATTTTGATTTTATGTGATTATATAACCTGTTTATAAGAAAGTAATTTCCATTGATAAAACATTGCGTCATTACAGTTAACACCTCCCAACTTAAATTACAGCTTCTTTAGATAAGCATCCATTCAAGAATACCATGGTCATGGTTCTTAGTATAGATTATATAGATCCTTCATCAGTATAAGAACCTATGTTTCATCATTTACAATCATAAATGCCACTGGTTGATCAATGAGAACTTATTCTTCAGTAATTACATTTAATGATATTTTTTGACATCTATTTGATAAAATTATTACCCACTTTGAATTTCCATGGATAAGAATATCCTGATAAACTCTAATAAATATATTCTAAAAAAATTGTTCAAAATAAATTTTCATAATCTATTCATAGTCTTTACACACCAATCATGCCTTGTTTCTAATCACATTTACATTCTAATTGAATTTTTTCTTGAATATCCACTTTTATCCAATCAGATTGTGTTTTTGGGTCCCTTTAAAAAATCTCAAGTCTCTTTTTATCAATATAATCTAGTTCTTCATTCATTTGCATAACACATTATTAAACCTTTACTTCTTCTTCAATCAATGTTGGTTCTACGATTTGTAAGAGTGCATAATACGTAACATTTCTCATTCTCATTGTCTGTGTAGATGATTTATAATTTCAAATGTTGTTGGATTGATAAACTTATTCTCTTCTACATCTCTTGTAAGTTTGCGGTTCATTTTCTTCAGAAATGGTTTCCTCTTATAATTTTACTTTTGATTAAATAACTTTTGGAGAACCCAATATGGTTATCAATACTTCCACAATTTGTATATTTGAACCTATTAATTTTTAACCTCCTTATTTATCTTCAAACATATCAACATATGACCTCCTTGAGTTATTTATAATTTTATCGTTATTGATCTTGAATATTTTCTCTCTATAATTTTCATAATATGAATATTAAAAAATTTATATGCTCTATTATTCATTGATTATCCAGGGAATATTAATTCATCTATACCATTTCCATAATTTCCATGAATGCTTTCATTATTTTAGATGAAACATTTACTTCCAAAAACTCATAAATATGGTAGTGAGGGATTCCATCCATTATATTGTTCATTGGTTTTACTTTACCCTACTAGACATAGCTCTATATAATTTTGATTTTACACCATATATTAAACACCCTCTTTCCAATAGTGATGAGAAAAACTTATCTCAATCGGTATTTATTTGGACATATTCTTCACCAATTGATTTCCCCATTCATTAACCCCATTTTTTAGGTGTAATCACTTATAACACTACATGATTGATTCAATTTTTTTGAGGTAATATTAATTCAATAGATGTGTATTATGTACCATTTTATGACCCTAATATCATGATTTTGAAAATAGTTTCATTATCAACTATTTGTATGTATCTCTTCATGAAGTAAATCACTTCTCATTTACTCTGTATAAACATCACACATTCTATTATACTATAATCATCAATAATAATAATGAATTACCTCTCTCCATATGTTCTAATCACATTCATTATACTAAAAACATCTATGTGGACTATATCAAAAAGATTTTATTCCCTTTTTCTCCTCGACTAATGGGAATTTCAATCAATTTTTCCTTGTATGTGAGAATCATATGTATTTTCTCAATCACATTTCATATTGGGGATTTAAACTACATAATTCATCTTAGATAAATTTTATATTATCTATTGATTAATTTCACCCAAACTCCATAGCCATTGGTTGTTTTCCTCTGTAATTGTTTTGTGTCAGGTGTTTTATTTACTATCCACTTAGTATAAATTACCATTCATCCACCATAATTTAATTAGATAATTTTCTGCATTTCCATTGAAATTTTACCCTTTCTGGTTAAATTTCACCATCAACCCTGAGTCATAGAGTTGGTTCACAGTCATGATATTGTGAAATGGATCATCAATAGAGAGTTCATTTTTTTCTTTAACTCATCAACTTTTAGTTGGGTATCTCCACTACCTTTGATATTTAATACATCATAGTTTTCGATCCACATCATTCTATAAATTCTTTCGATAGTATTTTTTAATAAATTCCCAATTCCTATCATTTGGGATGAGAATCCAATGCCAAAAATCCCATTTCTACTATTCTTTATATCCTTTATTGAAAATTCAACTAGGTGTTATTTCTCAATATTCTTTTTCTATTTTTATGAGATACCAATTTTGGATGGTTATTTTTCATGTTTGACCTATATTTAATTGTATCTATGTTTTATAGTTATTATTTCAAATTTACCATATCCTATAATTAATCGATTTAATCCCAGATTTAGAATAATTAAAAAAATATAAATATAAATTGTTTCTTATATAATATTTAGGATATCGTTTCATTCTCCTTCGTTTATTTCCAGGTGTTTCCATATTAATACATATCCTTCCTAATTCATTGTAAGACTTGGTGTGGCCCATATATCCTAAAAATTGCCATTTCATCAAAACTAAAATCCTCCCACTTTCATTCCTAAACATTTCCCCCTCTTTCATATAATTATTTTTCTGGCGATTATCACATAATTATTGAATATTATTTTACACCCACTCCTATGGTGGGTTCGAATATATCTTTATTAAAACATATGGTTCCTTATTTGTTGTCAAATCTATAACTAACTTTCTTATTCCCTTTGTTTTGTCCCATGTCATTTCCATCATTTTATTTTAATGTATCATAGATAATTCTGATTCTACCAATAAATTTTGGTCTTTTATCAATAAAATAATTCTCTACTCCTTCGAAGCAACGTTTTACACTTTCCAAAATATCACTATCTAGGAACCTTCCAAATTATTTTTTCTTCTATAGTTACCCTAATTTTGTTTTAGTTTCTAATATTAAATTTAATTTAATAACTTCTTCTTCAATAACCTTAACTATCTTATATATCCTTATAAACCTAAATTTAATTTTATTGATAAATTTTTCTTACACTTCAACCCTTATTTTAAACTCCACCACCTCTCCTAAGCAATCATGAGTTATTAAATTTTCATCGACCTCTTATCATAGTCGATCTATCTATGATTCAATATGATCCACATACTCTGATGATTTGGCATTCATCACTGGTAATCGGTAGATTGGTGATTCGATGATATCTGGGAGTATCGATCATTATGTGTTCATTCATTAAAAAAATGATAATGGTTATAATTTTAAGATTTCAATTCAGATATGAGATGGAGGTATAGAAATGATAGTGGTAACCTTAAAATGTATTGGGTAATGGTGGGTCAAAGGTGGTATGAGATTTAGTAAACAGTGTTGTCACGTGTGTGGTGCAGTGTGAATATAGGAGAAAATGAGGTGGTTTTTGCAAGAGAAGAATGATAAAAGGATAATAATAATAATATATTAATTAAAATAAAATAATAGTTAATTTTTTTTGGTGTTGGGTGGAATCATGACTTAAAGGTTCTGTGAAACCACCATTAACATGCATCAACATATTATATAAATAATATATTGAATAATTATAGGATAACGGTGAGGCGTAGATCACATAGAGGTCCCATATTCTATGTGTGAGATTAGAGGAAGTGAAAGACACAATGGTGGATTGAAATTATGATTGGGGAGAGTGTTTCCTCTCCTCACATCATATAAGGTATGTTATTTATAATAATAGGAAGAATAGTAATAATATTATTACCATTAAACCTAGTTTCTATCATAACTCCTTCATGTGAAATTCGATTGATGAGTTTATGTGGCATCATGATCCTAGAATTGAGTCGATCAACTAAAGAACAATTTTAGGTACCTTTTTAGATTCATAAAAAGGGTCCATAAAGAACGTAATAATAATATTAGTTTTATTATTGTTATTGTTGTTAATATGGAATCTATTACATGGTGTATCTTCTTCCTGCGACATCTAAATGATGAGAAAATATATAGTATTTTGATCCTGATATCAGGGTGGACATTTCAAGACCAATATCAGGTACTTAATTCAGGCTTGTAGCTTAGGCCCTTGAAGCACCACTCTTTCATGAAGTAGTGAAATTCATCATTTCCACTATGTGTTTTTTTGGATAATAAATAGTTTTTCTTGGGTATTGTTCCATGAGGATCTATACAATGTGGTATTTTTGTCCATGCATGGTTGTTTGTAGTGAAATATCAGTGGATTTATGTTTAAACCCTTCGAATCGATAAAGAGCCTCATTCAATCATTAGGATTTTCCTAAACATAGATGTGGGAACATGAGTAGTCCACCCTAAGAATTTTTCTACAAATAATTGGTGATTACCTTCATTTTGGTGTTGGATATATTTTGTGAGGTGAATTCAGAAAGATTCTTCTTTTAGCAATGCTTTACCATTACTGGTTGAATATCTTCCCTTGGTCCAATCATATGAGAGTTTGGTGCATCATCCCATCCTCATCCTATAATGGTGACCCCTTTACAGCTTCCAAATGATTAGTGTAGTTTTGGAGTGTTCCTTTATTCTAGAGTGTGTTGTATTAGTCCATTTCAATAAGACCCCTCAGCAGCTTGAAGCATTTATCCATCCATGTGTGGGAGACCAATCTGTGTGTCCTTTGTGTTTCCCTAATTATGGTTTGTGTAATCTTTTTCACAAACACTTACACGAGAATAAATCTCATATCTATTAGGATTTTTCAGTTGGGTTTGTTTTTCTATTTTGGTCTCTAGTTTTTTACCCCTATCTTCATATCAATATATAATCATTTTGATTAGGTATATGTTGATCAATTTTTTTCTCATAAGAAACCTCTAAGTATACATCAGGTTTATTGTGGCTAGACCTGATGATCATATACTCTGGAATGTGTCTTTCCTGTTGCAACATAGGTTGTGGATTTTATTCTCCCCTATGAGTGTTATATGGAAACTTCTACAGAAATCATAGGCTTCAAATGCGGTTGTGACCTTACCTTGATATTTTGTTTCTATTATGAGTAGATATATTAGTTTTATTATATGTCTCACATTATTGCTGAAATATCTTTTGATGACATGAATACTCTTTCTACCTTATGTTAGGTCATTTTAGGGTGTCTTAATGGGTATTGTTATACTCACCCATGTAAGGGGGTTTCACACACATGTCATGTATTATGTAAAGGATGGATATCGTTATTAATTCCTATGAGTACTAGGAGAAGGTGGATCCTAGATTGGACTTGATGGGCTAAGTTATATACCAGTGTTTCATTTGACATTAGTCTCCTCCATCTGAGTAGGTCAGGATTTATTTCAAATTTTGTGTCGGCTTTTATTTTTCCAATTTTTATGATTTATAGTAATGTATATCATACTCTATTTAAGAGATTATAAATGCATACATGTAGTGTTATCAGTTGTTTTAAATTTTATAATTGTATGGTATTTGATATGTGTTCCTACATACAATTAATATAGCATAACACCTCTCATGTGTGTGATATTCTTTCTTAGTCCTAGTCACTATCCCATAGATATCAGATGGAAACTTGGGGTAGTTATAGCTCGGGCCTCTTAGGTTTGTGTCATGGAAAAATTGTATCATAGGAATACCTATACTGAAGTGTAATAACACTAACTAGGTTTAGGAATGGTTTTTGTTGTTTCTTTTTTCTAGATGTGAGGTTTTGTGTTGGAACTAGGGAAACAGTGTTAAAAAATTGAGTTTGAATATCAGTCCATGGACACATGCGTTGGTGCAGTGTTCAATTTATCCATTCACCAAGACTCTGATAAAATTCTTGTTAACTTGGTACATGTAAGAACTGCTCAAGGGGAACACTAATGGGGATGTGGGATATACCCACTATCCCATACTAATAGTTTTAGAAAACCATTGGCGTAGGTTGTCATATCCCAATAGTTCAGCATAACCATTGGGATAAGAATATTATATCAGTATTATTACAACGGTTTTAGAAAACCATAGGGATACCTAACGTAATACCACTGGTTTTTGAAAATCATTAGTATATATATGGATATACCAAAAAATTTAAAAAAACATTGTAATAGGTATTCCACAATTATGAACCCATGTGGGAACCCATCCTCTCATCGAAATATCATCCAGAACCCTAGTAGTATCATTCAATGTTCCATTATCTTCCAAACTCACAATGATTTCTCATATATTATTTCTTTATTTTCATTTTTCATAAATATTAAATCTATGACTTCCAAGCCATTTATATGTTCTATCAACTATCAATTTCATTTTTATTCTAGTTTTAAAATGATATGGTATATTTTTTTTATTTGTACTTAATTTCATTCAAAATTCATAAATCGGGTTGTTAATGTTGAAAAAAAACGATTTTTCGTACTTATATTAAGGGATAATTTGTTAATTTTCTAGTTATTAATTCATTATTTTTTTCTACACGATTTATATAATTTTAATTTTCCAGTAGATTGTTTTTATACCTAAAATGGTGTGTATGGATTGAATTTTGTGGGTTATATGATCCTCTAATTTTGTGTGGTGTTTTGTTTTCAGGTTTTGTAGCCTAGAAGAGTGTTAAGCCTCATATTGTGTTTTCTACATTTTGTTTTTGTGGGTCTTTGATACTTTTTATGTTGGTTTCACATTTCATGACTATCAAGTGGTGGTTGAATAAAAATAAAATAATTTGACAGCAAGTCTATTGTTATTCCCTATTAAAGGGGAGAGTCACAAAGGCCCCTATATGTAGGCCCTTTATGCCTCATCAATTTATTCAGTCAATTAAAACTCATTTAAATAACATCCCTAGGTATTTATATTTAACAGGGCACATTATAAAAAATAAATCATTGACCCTTGATGGATTTGGAACATTATTATATTCAACTCCATATATATCTTCATAAAATATATAATTCCTTAATTTTCAAAAGGGTTAACTACACAATTTTGATAGACCACGGATATCACAATAAATATAAAGACATGTATAATATTAAGAAGGTAGATTTAAAGGACCACTTATCTTATAAGTGAAGAAATTCACTCTTTAAGAACCACCTGGACATCACTTTGTAGTCCTATCCAACTGTATTGGTTATGTACCTTGCACAGGGGGCATTATCTCATGCCAAGAACTACTAAAAAACTAATAAGAACATTTTTTAATAATAATCATTTTGTGGAATTCTTATAAAAACTGATTAACTCACCATGTGACCGTACTACATAGAAATTATGGATAAACACCAACAGGTAGTCTACAACATACCCTATGAACTATCCTAGGAGAAATCCCTTTCACTCAAAAACTAAACCATATCATTTTAATTCAATTTAATTTAAAACCTAAAGAAAAAACCAACTCACAACATACCGTCAATGAAACCACTTTTGATGTCTTGAAAATATCATCTAAAAACATCCTCTACACAAGGCACATGAAAGACATGTTGAAATGGGATGACTCCACTATACTCTGGGGTTTTTATAAGATCATCCATTTCCTTATCTCATTGAACTCCCTAGAATAGACATGAGCACATGTAGGAAAATTAGACTCCCAAACACTCCTTTGCATTGGAATTTCCTATTGAATCCCATTTATAGTGGTCCAATGATATGCTTAATATAGTTCCCATATCACAATATCCAAATCCATAAAATAGTAATGGTCAAAAGTTAGTATTATGACACATATCAATTCAGTACTGAATTGGAAACGTTTCCACTTCCAAATAATTACACCTGCCCATGCCAACTATATTTTCCTCAAAATTACATATCACATTATTAACAAAATTATAACATTAAATACCATGTTCCCAAAGTATTTTATGGATGACCACATACCATTATATGTAAATGAACTGGTTAGGCCTACTCCATCGTAGCTTTATCAAAACATTCGGTGTCTTCCATTAACTAACAATTAAATAACTCAATGATTAGGCCATAAAACTTGTAGGAATACTAAAATTAATCAATAGAAAAATTGTTTTTGAACCTTAATTTATGTATTATATCCATGGTAGGATCAATACCATCCAAAATAATGATCATTATCCCACCCAGAGAAAGTAATCTCCTCTGATTGGACACAAGGTCCTTATTTTCATAACTATGTGTCATCTAAACATATCAATCTTTTACCCATCCCAGAATCATGGTAAACATCCTTTGAAACTACCAAAATAAAATTCTTAATGAGGGTTATACCCTCAAGTAGAAAATTATATTCTCCCCACCATATGGTTCTCATAATAATGCTCCATTAGTTTAAACTCATGTGGTTTCATCATCACTTGTGTTTCACTCATATTGATCCAAACCCAATGTATTATTAATAACTCATCAATATTATCTCTTGGATAAATCTTTCTATCACACTTGGCACATCACTTATTTCATCCCTCTCCATGATGACATTCCAAACTCATACAATATAATCAACTGTTTTACATTGATATCAAGGTGAGGAGGGAATAACTTTAACATACCTCAATATGAGAAACTACTAATTATGGATTTATCCAACCTAAAATCAAAATTTATGTTTGATATAGAAGATTCCTACTAAGAAATACTAATCTTTTATATGTGAATTTATAGATTAATATTAAAATAAGTTAAAAAGTGAACAGAATAATAGAAATAATAAAAACAATAATTATAAACACAATTTTTTATAGTATTATGTATAGTTATTACCCATTAATATATTTGAATTTGATACCATGGTTATACATTTATAGTATTTTGTTATATATATAGTATTTGTTTTCTTTATATTATGATTATCATATAGACTAGTCTTCTAGTTATGGTTTCATAAAAAATGCACAATTCAAATTTTCTTAAATATATTTTTTATTTAACTTCAATGTTATTTAATTTATTTTATGACCTGAAATATAAAATTTTTTACAGAATGAATAGACTTTTTTATGTATGAAACTGATCAGATCATAAGTGATTTATAAAAAAAGTTGGATATATTTTTAGATTTTTAATTTAATAATGCTTTAGATAGTGGTAACATGTAGTATCCATGTTATAATTTTATTGAAAGACCTTTGTTAAGTCATGAAGAAGTTATCTACTATATAAAAAAATATTGTTTTCAAATTAACTATTGGGTCTTTTATCAAAATAGGGAGAAAATTCAATATCAAACTATTCATAATCCAAATGAGAGGACTAGATTAGAGAATATATTAGATGACTGGTTTCCATTTATTCATCATCATGAGAAACAAAGGATATTCACCCAAGAATACTTTGATACGAGCACTCATGATGCATATAAAGGAAATGATGATATTGGTATGGTGAAAAAACTAAATGATGTAGCCACAAATCCAGCATATCAATAATATGGTAAAATGAAAAATATGGAATTTTTAATCTGACTATTTCATGGAAAACCATATATGGGATTTCCAATACTACCATTAATTATATTCTTACCTTTTTAAGGACATAATTTTAGATGATGTTGATATTCCTTCAAGACATTATATGAAATGAATGTTAGAGGAAGAACATGGATTTTATAAATACAAAATTGATGCTTGCCGAAAATATTATGGATTATTCTAGGAGGAAAATGATGAAAAAAATGATTTTATAAAATGTGAAGCATCCCAATGGAAGGAAAATACTGATGGAACACAATACCATGTTTAATGGAAAGAAATTTGGAACATTACATTGATTCCTAGACTCTATATTATTTTCGTATTTGATGAAATATCAATAAATATGTGATGTCCTGATTCCAAGAGAATGAAGGATAATAATGATTTGGTTTAACTTGATGATGTATTTCCATGGAGAACATTTGAGATCTGATATCTTTATATTGCAGTTGATGTGCATAATATGAGTTTGGGTCTATCCTTTAGTGGTTTTAATCTATTTGATCATAAGATTACTTCACATAGAAAATGGTTAGTTTTTATACAAACTTATAACCTTCCTTTGGGGTTGAGTATGAAAAACCATTCCACATTCATGAGTATACTCATATCTGGACTTTAAGATATTAGAAATTATATAAATGTATACACGAAACATTTAATAAAAGAGTGGAAGTGTATATAGAATATGGGTGTGCACACATATGATGCTTATTCAAAAGACATATTTTAGAACTGTGTTTCACTTAACTAGGAAATAAATGATTTTTCGGCTTATGCAATAATGTTTGGTGGTAGCATGAAGGGAAAACATTCATATCATATTTGTATAAATAATACATGATCCAAAAAACATAAATATCTTCATAGTTTTATTTTTAAGAGACATGGATTATTCTTTCCAATGGATCATCCATATATGAATAATCTTCCAAGTTTTAAAAATACCATAGAGACTGATAGTCTACCTAGGCATATTTCAAAAAATTGATGTGATTAATGAATTGAGAGATTTTCATTTTTTTTTCATTCAGGATGGGTCAGGTGGAATCTAGAAAGAGTAAAAATATTTCACTAAAACCAATTTCAATTGGAAGAAATAAAGTATCTTATTTGAGATTCATTATTGGTCAACCAATTTTTTATGATATTTCCTAAAGGTAATTCACATTGAAAAAAATGGTAAATTATTCTTTAAATTCTTTTAAATGTGAAGAGAAATACAAAAGGATGATTTATGATCTCAGCGTGACTTGGTGGATTGGTCTATCATTCCATAATTGCATCCTATGTGTATTAGTGAAAATAAATGGATGGTTCCATGTTCTTCCTATGTGATGATACCAATAGAAAAAAATAAATTTATGGATGTACTAGATTCCATTAAAGTTCTGTATGGTTATTCAAGAAGTATCTTTAATTAAATCAATAGAAGAGAGTTGATGTTGAAATTTTTGAAGACTCATGATTATCACATCCTTCTGTATAAGTTTCTTCCAATAAAAATATCGAATCTACTCTATAATAATTTAAGGTTGTTATTCATTCATTTTATATATTTTTATATAGATCTTTATGGTAATAATTTATGCCAGTCTTTCTTTCAAAAAATATTGGAAGAGGCAACATTGATTTTGTGTCAGTTAGAGAAAAAATTTCCTCCATCATTTTTCACATGCATGTTGCATCTTACTTTCCCTTATACAAAAAAATACTTCTTAGAGGACCTATTTCTTATCATTTTATGTATCCCATGGAAATATATATGTACACATTTAAGTCTTATATTTGGGATAATAATCATTCTGAAGGTTCAATAATGAAGGGTTACATGGATAACAAATATATATATTTCTATTCAATTTATCTATATGATGTGATGGTAATATAGAACAAACTAATAAGAAATAAATAAGAGAAATTAAGAAAACTGAGCCTAGTTTTCCATCACTTTCCTATATAGGAGGAATTTATGGATCATATACATTGACTATATTAAGCCTTGAAGGGAATGAGCGGGCACATTGCATAGTTTTTTAACATTGATTTGTTTGGAGAATATATCAAGTAAGTAAATTGAACAAGTATATGGTATCTCATATCATGTAATAATATATATCTGTTAAACTATTTTTATTATTATTTTTAGGAAACACAAAAAAATTATAAATAGAAATAATCTTTCTTTATATTTGATAATGAGGGAGACTCTACATAGAAAATATTTTTCTTCTTGGTTGAATTTAATGTAGAATTATTACTATAATAAATTGATAAAATTAATATTTATTTAATTTTAATATTCAATTATATTTTAGGTATTGAGTATAACATTTTACATTATCTCTAGGGAAATAAGAACATTGAATTTTGATCCAAATTATATGGTACATCAATAAAAATCAATTATGATCAATTAGTGAAAATTTATCATCACTAAATAAGAAATAATTACAAGAACACAATATGATGGCATTCTGGTAACTACCAAAATAGACTATTATACCAATGCATTAAATATTAGACCTCGATTTGAAAATGTATCTTATTATTGAGTCGTTTACAAAATAAAAATATTGTATTGTTACTCTCATGGTCGAGTTACTATGAGGAAATGAAAGTGTATTGATTCGATGATGAGGCATGAAAAACATAGTGAATATTGTGTATTTAGAGTTATTGACATGGCCCATACTCTTGCTAATTATGATCCTTATATTTTGGCATCAATGGAGAAACTTGTTTTTTTATGTGAAAGATCATTTGAGACCTTAATTTTGTTTCATTTTTAATGTAATCTCAATACCCATTTTTGAAGATGGTGGTGATGAAATTGACACAATCCTTGCTCCAATTGGCCATGATCAATTTATTAATTATGATGATTCCAATAGTTCATTTTCTAGAGTATATTTTGAACATGATGTTATTGTGGTAAATATATAGAATCATCTATATATGTTCTCAGTTATTTTTTAGCTAAAATTGGGTTTTATGGTTGGTACTATTCAAAATGATTTAAAATTTATTGTAAATATTTTTTATCCAACTTTACCTTCAGTTGAATTTTCAAAATATATTAGTTTCAATTTTCTTTGAGTTTCAATTTATAATATTTGATTGAATTATATTAGAAAATACCAAACTAAAAAAACTAAAAAAAATTAAATAGGAACAAGAAACAAGATGAATTGAATTGAAACATATTAAAATAATTATAATAAAATTAAAAACCAATGAATATAATCACCTTACCAAAAAAATTGAAAAATTACCTAACCCAAAATATAAACAAATTATATTAACCCAAAAAATAGATAAATAACCTAATCAATTGACTGAAATGAACCAAATGACTTAACTAAAATTGAATTAGATATAATTTAAAATATAAGAAAACTATATTTTAACCATTATAAACATGATTAATTGAAGGTATATATTTTTCTATTACACATATTTTATGTTTTGATATTCGTACCACTAAATATAAAATGATTTTTTATATCATTGTTTATCTTTTATTTGTATTGACAATTTTTATTCCTTAATTAATTCTTTTCCCATATTATTTCCTTTTTGAATTGCACATTAGTAATGAATTTCTAAATAATTCCATTTTTTCACATTTAGGAAATGAAAAACATTGATTAGATATAAAGGAAAATAATGACAGACAATAATCACTAAATTAGATAGATGGGTGTCCCTCATTTGGTGCATGTTATGAGTATTTTATTTAAAATATATATCAATTAAATATGATGTCATGTAATTAATTTTTTTAATTTTTAATCAGTGTCCACCACCTAGGAGACAATTATTCTTCAATGATCCTAATCGTAGTAGTGCTCATCCAAAGGATGTGAGGGGTGGTACTATAACTACGTGCACCACTCATTGTACCTGATCACACCATGTCCCTTCATCTGACATAAAATAGTACACACTTTATTATCCCATAGTGTTATTAGAGACACCTAGGATATTTAAGCCTCCTATGTTTTCACCATGCTTTTCATCTCATACTACACACCCTTCTTTACCTTATCTGATGATGGAACCTATTGTTGATCCATATTATACATTTCCACATATGTCTATTTTATCTTGTTTTCCTTTTATTTTCTTCTCCCTAAGATTCTACATTCACACTCTTTCAACTTATACTCTATTACATTCTGAGCCTACAAAGTGTACATTGGGTCCAACTTATATACAAGTTGATGATCCTTCATAGCCGAGGGATCTAGCGGAACCCACTAATCAAAATTCTTCTAGTATATTTATAAAACCAAAGAATTTTTTTATCATTATTTAGTTTATTTATAAGATGTAATGATATAATATTTTTTTCTTTCATAGATGGATCTACCACTTGGTGGAATGTGTGTACATGCATGCATGCAGTGTGGAAACACCACACACAAGTGATAGTTGAGTACAATGTGTATAATCAATTAATTGGAAAAATAGGGGAAATGTAGGAGTTTTATAATAATAGTTCCCAAATAATTTGACATCATTCCTATCAATCCACTCTCCAGGAGACACCTTCAAAAGGAAGTGAATGATAATGATTGGTCTCAAAAATGGGTAATAAAATTCATTCAATTTAATGTTAAATTATTAATTTTTTATATGAATTAACATTTTGGTGTTGGATTTATTATAATTTTATCTAAGGTGAGGCTACGAGGACATCACGACTCATGGAATAAGGTGAGATGTAGAGAGAATATAAGTATTAGTTATGTAGGGATTGGAATTATAGAGTTAGTATGTAATTAGATGCCACTACTGTCATGAATGATTGTGTTGAATGAAAATTACAATAATTTTTATTAATACTTTATTTTATTTTATTGAAAATTTTTTTTTAGGATGTGTCGGAGAGAAATAAAAATTTAAGGATGAAAAAAATACATACATGCATTGGAGCTGACTATGATTTTGTAAAATTATAGGAAGTAGGTATAACATTAATTTATAATTTTTTTATTTAAATAATTTATGAAAATAAAATTTCTTGATTTGTTGATGATCCGTTAAAAGTAACCAATATATTCTTTTTTTGTAAGTTAATCCACTAACTTTGAAATATTGAATGAATATTTGAAGGATCTTATTTCTCTCCAACGGTATTATAGTACCAAAAATGATTCAAACTCAAATCCGAAAAATGATTATTTGATCAAAACAACTAAAAAGTAAAATAAAAACCAATTATGTAAACTTTATCCACATCACTATAAAAGTACATTAAATCGCCTATTATTTTTATACTCATATATTCTCACAAATACAGTGGTCGATAAATATTTCTTGAAATATCATGAATATAATTTGTTCTCACATGATCTATGTATGTACAGTGAGGGAGAATAAAATCCTTAGTAAAAATCCATAAAACTATTATTATCCAATGGAGTTAACGATGATCATGTATAATCTGTGAAATTATAAGATTATTTATTAATATCACTTTCAACATAAATTTATGTAAAAGATGATAGACCAAGACACTCAAGTGAACTCATACCTACATCATCCAATGTTGATACCTATACAACAATATAGACAAAAACATTTATCTATTTCATATATTATTTAAAACTTATATAATCACAACATCTCATCTACCAAACACATCGAATCACAAGATTCATGGGAATTACTCAACAATAATTCAATCAAATTGATCTCATGTAAATTCCTCATGTCTCCATATAACCAAAGGAATGATTCAAATAATAAACTTCTAGACACATCAAAAAATCCCAAAGAGTTACTATAAACCATTCAAACATGAATTTTATTTCCGTAAAAACATATCAATCTCAGATAAATGTATTCCTCTTAAATAATTAAAACACATTTTAAAATATTTTAAAATTTATGAATTTCAAATTATATTTTTAGTATCAAACTAAGAAAGTGGTTTCACACAAAAATTCACTTTTTTGTATCTTTATCGTACTTTTCCATATATGTAATATTTGACATCCATTCCACCATTTTATATTCACTTTTCATTATTTAATTAAAAATTGAATAAAAACATAAATCATAGAATATCACACCAAATAGATGGAATTAGATATTTCATGGGCCTAACTCATGGCTAGGCTAAGAACATGTCTCTCATGTTATTATCTCACAACACAACATAACCTAGGGAATGTTGAAAGTGATCATATTAAAGAAAATTTCCATAATACCAATGAGTTAATAAAAACAATCCAGACACTACTTTAATTTCTATAATAAAATATTGAATTCAACCTAATTTATTCTCCTTGAAAAATGAAAACACTTTGAAAAATAATACAAAATTTATGATTTATAAATTACATATTTAGTATCAAACACACAAACTGAGCCGACATTTTCAAAAGAAGTGCCTTTTTAATATTTTTATCACTACTTTTCATATATTAAAAATTATTCATCCATTTCACCTTTTTATATCCACTTTACCATATTTAATCTCAAATTATAATAAATTACAGAACAAAGAAAGTCACACAAAACTCATAACACACATCACATAGACACATGATGAAATCCTATAGTTAATTATGTGTTTATACTCTTAATCAATTATATACTTATAAGAATATACTCATTGGAGTGGAAATAATTTATTTTAAGCACAAACAACATAAAAAACTCATCCAAATAATAATATAAAATCTGTGATAATATAATATTAATTTGTATCAAAATTAATTACACCTAACACACCTAATTCATCATTTAAACATCAATTACATTCCTCATTAATTCACCTTAATCATTTGATAAATTATTACACAATTTATACAATTTATTACAATATTATTCTCTTTAATTAATCACTTCCAACATGGTTATCCATAATTACATGAACTTATAAACAATATTATAATTCAAATGACATAAAAAAATTATAGAATATTAATATTTATCACAAGAACTAGTTTTCCAATCCAAAAAAACTCACATGAAATTATTTAATCATTAAATAATGTAAATATAATATATAATCACAATGTAAACAAGATATAAAACTAATAAGATACCAACATTGAACAATAAACAAAATCTCTATAGGGAAAGGGGTTGTAGATCCTCTAAGAACAAAACGAATCAATAATCCACCAGATAAGAATCAGAAGAGAGAATATTAGAATTTTAAAGAGAAAAAAGCTCATCACATTCTTATAAAATTATTGGTTTATTGAATATATTATTGTGATAGGACTAAAGTTACCAACAGATTGAAAATTTGATTTAATATAGAGGATAATTGAATACATGAATCTTATAAGATAATGGGATAGTTTATGAGACTTCAAGTTCATTAAAAAATAATCATGATAAGAAAAATCATGAGTGAGTTTCCAAAAACCATGATAGAAAGTACATCATGACACACAAATTATTCAACCCAAATAAGAAAGTACATCATGTAAAATACATTTTACATTTCAACATACCACATGATGATATAAATAAATCAATATATATCATTAGTGATCACTCACCACACAAACAATACTATTAAAATTAAAACATTCCAAAATATCAATATGATTTAGTGTTATTAATTCAACAATTAACACCTTGATCACCTTTAAACAATATTACATTAATTTACCCTTTTAAATCACATGGAAAAATTCTTAAATACTATATAATAAAATTTTAACAATATAAGTTCAATAAAATAAAATATCATAAAACATTTTATTCCTCTTAAGTTCTCTATTAAATTGCAAAACTCATTTTATTTCAAAGCATACATAATTCCCTATAATATTCTAAGCTAAACATAACAGAATTCCACATGTGTTCTCATTATAACAAATCATGTTATCAAACACCAATTTAAATTATTAGATAATTTCATATAAAAAATAAGAAAATAACTAAATTCAATTATTAGATTAACCGTTATATACTAGATTAGTGATTTATAAGCTCGAAAAAGTTCATAACCACTTACCTTAAAGAGTGTTACCATTCTTAATAATGATTAGAAGCCTAATTCTCACACAAATTATCAAATATAAAGAATCCTCTAATAAATACAATAAAAACATAAATTAAAATATTAAATAAACTAACAATCTTTTCGTTTAAACTAATCTATATGGAAGACAATATACAATGAATTTATACACAAAAACAAATGTTTAATCTTCCTAGAATATGAAATGGGAATTTTAAATACTCTCATGCTAACTAAAAAGTATCATTATTTAACAAATAAACAATAAATCAAATTCTTCCATGTTTATTTTTAACAAAAACAAACAACAATATTGACAATAAACTTTCATCAATATTCATCAATGAAACTTTTACCTCAATTTTCCATATTTTATCCCCTTCCAAATTAAATTATAAAATTTCAGAAAAAACCAAATAGTAATACGTCTTGAATGCATTTCACCTTTCTATTTTACCATATTTTACATGTATTTAATCTTGATTTATTTTCTTAAATGAAAACATTCCATTTCAATTATTATATAATTACATTTTTCCTATATTCATAGAAATAATATATACAAATAAAACTAAAAAATTAGTATTTTTCCATGATTTAAAACTATGGAAATAGGCTCAAAAATCATGGTCATAGCCTAAGGGTATGTTTAAATTGAATTGCGACCATTATACCATTTCTATTGGGTCTTACCTATATCCACGATTTAAACTGTGGAAATAAGTGTATATAACCACAGTTTAATACATGTAAATTGGTGCCTATATCTATGATTAAAAAGTGGAAATTGGGGGATATATATCCACGGTTTAAACCATAGAAATTAGTGGCTATATCTATGGTTTAAACTACAGTAATAGGTGGTTATATCCATGGTTTAAAATGTGGAAATAAGTGACTATCACTAGTTTAATGCATAGAAATAGGTTGTTATATCAATGGTTGGAAACCATGTCATTATGTGGATATTGAGGTGGTTTCAAATCATGAACTTAGATGGTTGTGGCCAAGAATTTAAACCATGGTAATGGCCTTAAAAAATGTTTTGAGCAAGTTTTTATCCACCAAACTCTTCTATATTGTTTCCAACACTTTACCACTACATTGAACTCTACTATGTGTATATATATATAATTATATATAATATTAATTATTAATAATTTAAAAAATAAATAACCTATATCCAAAGTTTAAATTGTGGTCATATTGACCTATTTCCACTATTCCAAGTGGTGGCCTTAGGTGCCTATGGCCATAGTTTGAAACCACAGAAATAAGTTGATATAGACATGGTTTAAACTATTAATATAGGTGGCTATATCTATGGTCGAAACCATGGAAATAGGATGTTATGTACATGGTTTAAACCATGGGAATAGGTTGTTATGGCCACAATTTAAACCATGGTAATATATGGTTATGGATACAGTTTACTAATCCATGGTAGTATCCCTTTCCAGCCAATATCCTATATTTTTTTATATTCTTGTTAAACATACCTCCATGGTTTTTTATAACCATGTCTATATATTGGCCAATATCAATAGTTTAGAAAAATTATGCCCATAGGCATCTTACGACCACAATTTACCATACCATGGAAATAGAAGTCTGGTGATTGTTTTGTTTTATATTTGTGAAACAATAATCCTAAAATTAAAATTTAAGTTAATTTATAAAATCATTATTTAATAATATTTTCAATTCTCCCAATTCATCATATAATTTTTTTTTCATAACCAACTTATATCATATTAGCAAAAATTAATCACTCATTATTGACAATCATACCACATCATCAAGTATATCCATTTTTATTTTAGTTATGAAATTCATTATTAATAACCTATTTTGAAATATATATTTTTACATTCAATTTCATTATAGATGGATTTTTTGAATATTTAAGGATGGGTATCTCAAGAAAAATTGTATTTCTTGAGTGAAAAGAAGAATGATGGAAGCACATTAAATGTACCGACACAATAGTAGATTTAATTTTTTAACTTTGTTTATTTAAAATTTTAATATCTATTTTGTAACTAAATATTCCATTTATATTTTTAATGGCGTGATTTATATTCCCTTTATGAGTAGTAAGCTGGCAACTTTGGGCCAAATGAGCATTTATATCATGTTTTCGTAGATAAGAACCAAGGCAGGGTACACTATTGATGTGGGAAGAGTATTGTCCCAACTAGATATTAGACTACTTTTGGTGACAGTTCTGGTAGCACGGATTTGTAAAATACTCATGCATAGGAATAAAAAGAGTAGGATGAGGCAATAGAGGCCAAAAAAATGGTCATACAGGAGCCTAAATAGATCAAAAGTCTAATAATGAATTTATGAAATTTATTGAAGTCTTATATCCATTACTTCCATCAGTTATCTTTATAGCTTGTTATAAATATATATCAATGATATATATGTTATATGGTGCACCAGGTGATGGTCCTAGTGTGGGTTGAGATGATGATGTTCCTATAGATTCTGGTGGTGATGGAGATAGTGATAGAGATAGTGAGGATGATGTTGAGCATGATTGTGAGGAAGATAGTGACGATGATGATGATGACAGCGATGATGATGGAGAGTATGACACTAAAGAGAGTGATGGTGATGGTTATGGGGGAGATATCGATCCTTTACATTTTTTATTGATATTTATGAAATTTAATGTTTAATTATTATTTTTGAATGAATATATGTGATTTTTTGAATGTGTGTTATCACTGGTTGAATGTATTAATTAGTTTCAGGTGTTATAATTGTTCGTATGTAGGTTGGTGATATTTTTTGAAATTTTTTGGTGAGTTATAAAGCTAATTGAACAAGGTGGGGTTTTTTTTGTATTTATGTTTGTTTTTTGGGTAGGGTGTGGGTTCTTCAACCTAGAAATTTTTGGTAGGTCTATACCAACGGTTTCATGAAACTATAGGTATATATTCAACCACAAAAATCTATTCCAATAATTAAAAAACCATTGGTATAGATCAATACCAATTTTTTTAAACCGTTGGTAAATAATTGTAACAATGGTTCTATCAGAACCATTGGTAACCTAAATTTCCAAAAGTCTTATACCAACTATTTACTAAAGATAGTTGGAATTTTCTTATACCTATGGAAGCTTAATCAACGGTTCATTAGCCTATATAAATAATTTGGAACCATTGGTATAGAACAACTTTCTAGAAGTGGAAAAATTCATTACATTCATTGTATAAGAATGGTTTTTTCTTTCCATATCATTCTTGTGTCAACACACTAGATATACTCATTGATCATAATATGTCTTGATAACCATAAAGATATATCTATAATGAAATCCAACTAGGATTTTTCTATAGTTTCATGAGTAAAACCAAATGTTTGATGAGTCGTTAATTCAAGGACCCACTCGTAATACGTTTCCTGTAGGTGGTAATAGAGTAGTGATACCACCTACTGAGAAGAGTGTATATCCTTCAGTGGAACTGATGGTTGTTTGGTGAAAAATTAGGTAGTTTATGGATCCAGTAAATCGATTGGATGATACACACAATATTGGATCGTTATGTGAGTTCCAATAGAAGATACCGCTTAGGATTTATGGAAATTCATAACCTTTGTAGTGAAAGATTGGCTCAAAGTGATGGTCAAGGTTTTCTGGATTATGAAAACCCTAGACTGATCAGATAGTATCATTTGTTACAAGTTTTATTTATGGAGTAACAATTGTCATATGGTGGTACTAGAAGATGACATACCTATGATGAGTGTTCATTTAAAGTACCACAATTAGAGATTGACCAGGTTACATGGGGGTCCATACCCCCTTATCAGTGGTGGAGTACTAGAATGGGCTTGTGGTACGAGTCTCCGAATTGGTTAGGTCCCCTTTTGATGATGGTTCTACTAGTGATAAATTTCCAAGTTGATGTAGGGCACCGATAGAGACAGGTTTTTGTGATTTTTAACATGAATTTATAAATTCAAGGAAGTGGTTCAATTCCCCCATTGATATGTGTTCTTGATATTTGATCAAAAATCATGTGGGTTAGTCAGTGTTTCCCAAATAGGATAGTGTTGAGGTGTGGTGTATGATTTTCTATAACTTTTTTTTGAGGTTTTTGATGTAATAAGGTTTTAGGGAATCCTTTGTCGTAGTAAATAAGTGTAAAGTGGAAAGGATGAGTTCCAAGTAAAGGGAGCTTGAAGAGGCTTCGGGTGCCATTCGAGGTACGATGTGTGACTTCAATGTCCAAGAATCAGTTTTCACACATAATTATGATTCACTTTTTACATAGTTATTCCCTATTCAATACCTTTTGATACTAATATATCTTTTTTTGTCGACCTTTTGTGTCAGAGGCTCCTACAGAGAGGATCATTGATTACACACTTCTACTGATATTTTGATCTATTTCTAGGAGGATTGAGATAGCCTAACATAGAATCTATTTGTAGTGTCAATGAGACCCTACATTTCTTTCCTTATTATGGACTATGTTTCTACCACAATATTTAATTTTGTTGTTACTAATGAGTTTAGTAGTTCTTCATGTTTTTTGTTATGGAGTTTTCCTCCTTTGATAAGGAGTGATACCATGTAGAGTAGGACAAGATCATGTGTAGGAGTTTGAGACCGAATTTTTATCAGTTAACTAGAGATGCCTTTGGATTAGTGTATACTATAAGATGTTTTTTTCTTCAAGTGGTGGTAGAGTATGAAGATTTCTTTCTTAGTGACATACCGAGTTTATCTCCACACTAAGAGTTAGTCTTCTATAAGGACTAGTACAAGGTATCACCCCTAATTTATGTGTTAAAAGGTCAAATAGAATCCATTGAGATTTTTTATATAAAGGTGAAATCATAAATTTATAGATAAATGGGTTTTTTAAAGACCTATTGTGTTCACCTAGTTATCTAAATTTTTTTCCTACGAGGTGGAGGAGATATTGAGGTTGGGTTTGGATTGGTGTCACTTGGCCCTAGTGACAGGAAGGAAAGTATTCATTCACAAGAATTGATTGATTCTTCAACCAGAGATTTGGGGATAAGTGGTTCTAAAATTTTTTAACTTTAGAAAATTTATCACCATATATGGTTTTGGAGTAGGATATAATAGAAGTGTCATTCAAAATACATTGTAGTTTTTGTGATTTTGTAATTGTACCCCTAGATGTGTTATATTCCTTAGTTGTGTATTGATACTTATGGATTAGATCATTATCCCTTCATTGATAATATTCAGGTATTATTATTTGATGACATCCATGTGTCCTCAACATCCAAGCTGGATCACATGAGATACCTGAGGATAGTGCGGTTTACCTCCAGTCGATATTTGTTACCCCTATACTTCTTCAAATATCTAGAGAGGTGCAACTTAGGGATATCGATTGTGAGATGTTTCATTACTAGATATCAAATAGGTATAACTCCAAAACTCTCGAACTCCAAATCGGTATCATATCTATGGGTTTCTCAGTCCCTTTCTTTTTAATACTACTATTTTGGTTTAGAAATGCATTGTACCACATAACCTCATGTCCATAACAAGTTTTTTCTTGGTGTTCTCCACATGTCGCAACTAAGGAGGTATGCGAATGACTCTTTGTATGCTATAGACCTGTGTGAGCTTGGAAATGAGAGTCTAGTTTCCTTTTATATGGAGTTGGTGTTATTGGGAATTAGTAGTAGAAGACCCTTTCTTGGAAATGGATTTATTGGGTGTGTGTTTGTTGATAGCACATGAAAACATTGGGGGAGCTCGTGGGAGTGGGAGACCAAGTTGAGAGATCAGTATCCCCAACTTTAGGTATTTTTTTAGAACAAAAATCCTTGAATATTGGAATAATGTAATGTCTTTGTTTTTTCCATTTAATCCTTTGGAATATTTCTAGGAATATTTCACAAATAAAAAACACGCTTTTAACCATTCTAGAAAAAGGCTTTATCAATGATAATGAATTGCTGACTACTGAAGCAATGTTAAAAGATAAAATTTATCAGTTATAGGGAAAAGTATTGATAAAGGCAACCTTTATCATTTACTTTTTTTATCACTGATTTAAGGGAGATTTATCTTTGATTTATCTTAACAGTAATAAAATTTGGGAATTTTTTTTATATGGCCCCACCTTTCTCAGTGGTCGCAATCCCCTCTCTAATCATTATCCATTCACCCCAATTTCCCCTCAAGCCCCCCCCCATAGATCACTCGTGATCCCCCTTTCTTAGAACAATATATATTATCATCCACCCATGCATGCCTGGACACCAACCTAGGGCATGCCTTCCACAATAAGAAGCCTTTACTGTTTCCCTGCCTTGTTTTCTTTTTACATTTATAATATTTCATTTATATATATATATATATATATTCATACATCTTTTTAGAAGTGTTTGATATATATATATATAAACACATATAATTATTTAAATATATTAAATAATAGTATTCATTTATATATATTAGAAAATAAATATAAATATACATGTATATATATGTTTATTAATACAAACACTTATGTATATATAAACTTTATATATACATGTTAATTTATTTTTATAATGAAAATAAAATAGTTAGTTTTTTAGTTTAAATAAAATGAATAATAAATAATTATTTCCATTTGGTTTTTTATTTTTAAAAAATACATTTTTATTTAAATATTTATTTATATAATTGATTTCTTATAAGTAAATATAAGAAAATATTCATATATTTATTTATAAATAAATGTACATTATTAGAAATGATAACATTTCTAAACCATAATACTTATATCAATGTAATCCCTAGGAATAATTTCAGTTTTCACTATAAAGGGAATGAATACTCTCTTATATAAAGCTTATAGAATATAAGATATTAAAAGAATAGGGTATCCCAACTAAAATCTTAGTTTTGGAGACCTTCTAGGACTTTTTGGCCTTGAAGAAAAGTGATTGGTGTTCCCCTAAGTCACTAAGGCATATATCTCTTTGAAGGCTTTGATTTGATATGTGGTAGAGCCGAAACACATTCCCAGATCAAAATTTATGGTCATTTGAAGTTCAATTAATGTTTTCAACTTATCTTATACTGTTCATTAATTCATTTAATTTTTATGTCATCCAATTGATGTTAAATGACTATTAATAAACAATAAATAGCTAATTATTAATTAATATTATTTTATAATATATTTTTTAATACATTTTCACTAAATATATTATATTTTAAGTGTAAATGTGTATTAAGATTTATCTAATCATATTTAAAAAAATATATTGTATTTATATCAATATAAATTGCAGTTGGTGTGGCGCCTTAGTGGTAAACCCCATAATCCTACATTCAAAAGAATAGGGTTCTAATCCAGGAAATCCCCTTGGGATTTGTGATACAATCATGTAGTAAAGCAGGCATAATACAGGCAAGTAGTGACATAGGCATGATGAAGGCCTGGTGATGCAGGCGGGATATTGCAGGCATAACGTTGTAATGGCCCTTCGAGCCATGTTCACAAGCTAGTTGGCCTTGGGCCTATGGGTTAAATAATGGGTCTTCATCAACCTAAACTAAAAAATTTCTTTTATTCCATAATAAAATATAAATATAAATATATTTATTTATTAGTATATTATTTTTAATGAAATATAATTTTTTTTAAAGAAATATATCCTTTATCAAAACTAGTAAAAAAGTGCGGATAAAGACTCCCCTTTTATCTGCACTTTTATACTAGCACTGATAAAGACCCCCCTTTATCAGTGCTTCATTTTATTGATAACCACCCCCCTTTTACTAGTGCTTTTTTATTAGCACTTATAAAGGTACACCCTTTAACAACACTTTTATATTAGCATTGATAAAGGGACCTTATTTTAGTGTTCTCTTAGCGCTGAAAAAGACCCCCACTTTATTAGCACTTTTTTAGGATTGATAATGGCCACCATTTATCATTGTTTTTTCTAGCATTGATAATTCCTAGCTCTGGATAAACCAAAATATCTAACAGTGTTTCAAGATCCTTGTGCTATAACGGCAAGAGATTCTCAAGCTCGGTGAGCCCAAGATGGATATTTGAAAAATATTAAATATATTAATATCACACATGCACAATTTTCCAAAAAAATTAAAATGACTCACAAATAGAGTCTTTTATTGAAAAATCAAGAAAACCATTGATTTCAGAACACATGGTTTACCCTAGGCATGAAAAAATCATTATCATTGTTGGAAGTCTATTAAAATGTCATCACAGACACAAATAAAAAATAAATTTTATTTCTTTCTTTATTTTTATTTGATGATGTAGAGAACTAATAAACTTATATATAAAATTAGTTATAATTGATTTCAAGTTTGGCCTCATGACCATGGTGTTTGATAGCGGAGTAAGTAGAAGAGCTTTGGTGGAAGAATACCAATGGATCGAGATTTGGCAATCAGTGTTTCAACAGAAATCGAGGATCTAACTAATGAAAAATAATTGGATTATTTCTTCATTAGAAATTGATCCAAATCTTGGTAGGATATTTTCCTTTTGGTTTTAACCCTATTTAAATATTGATATGAAACTGATTAAATTCATTTCAAATTAATTTGTGAATCATTCTCCATTGGGTTTTCCAATGTTTAACTTCCTAGATCTAGGAATTTAAGATTTATTTATTCTCATTTATGATTATTAATTTGATAAACAATGTTAATTGGGATTTTTCCAATGATGGAAAAATGAAACCATAAATTTATTAAATTTCACTTTACGTTATGCGTCTATCTCCATCATTTGATGGTGTTCATCATCATTAATCAGTTGAGCGGTGATTTGATGATATCTAAGAGTATCTATCATTGTAAATTCATTTATTTGAACAAACGATCACAATCACGAGTTTGGGATTGGGATTTAGATATGTGATGGAGGAATGGAAATGATAGTGGGATATTAAAAATGGATTGGGTAATAGTATATTGAAGGCAGTGCATGTTTTAGTAGATAGTGTTGTCACATGTGTGGTGTAGCGTGAATCTAGGAAGAAACTAAGAGGTTTTGTTGGGAGAATAATGATCAAAATATAGTAATAATATATTAATTAAAATAAAATAAAATGGAATGTTTTATGGTGTTGGTTGGCCACATGAGATATGGATAGCCTTTAAACCACTATTAACATGCTTCAATATTATACATATATAATATGTTCAATAATTGTGGGAGATGGGAAACAGGAAGATCACATGGAGGGCATGTGTGCTATATGTGAGAGGAAAAGAAAATGCAAGACACTATGGTGGAATGCAATTTTAATTAGATTAAGAGTGTCCTCCCCTAATGTTATAAGTGTGAAGTTAATATTATTGTTATTATTATTATTATCATAATCATTAAACCTTGTTTATAATGTAACTCCTACATTTGATGTTGGATTGATGAAATGTCTATGGAATCATGACCCTATATTCGAGGTAATCAATTTAAGACCAATATTGGGTACCTTTTTTATACTCATGGATTAGGCCTATAAAGATCCTAATAATGTTGTTTTTGTTATTGTTTGTATGGAATCTGGTACATAAAATATCATCTTCATGTGATATCAGATTGATAATCCATATGCAGCATCATGACCCTGATATTGAAGACAAAATTTCAGTAACAATATCATTTACTTAATTTAGGCTTGTAGTTCAGTCCCATGAAGCACCATTCATGTGTGATGCAGTAAAATTTATCTTTTCCATTGGGTTTCTGTTTGGGGAAAGTAAATAGTCTATCCTGATTATTTTTCTATGAGGATCACTACAATGTGATCCATTTTGATATTAATTATCATTTGTGGTGAAATATATATGTATTTAAGTTTAGTAATTTCATACTGAGGATGAGCCTTGTGCGCTCATCATGATTTTCCTAGACATAGATGTGGGCACACGAGTAGTCCGCTATGAACATTTTTTCATGTAGAACATGGTGATGACTTTTGTTTTTGTCTCAAAGGTATCATTCAAGGTGACATAAGTGATATTGTTATCTCAATGATGCTTAACCAGTATCAGTTGAGTTTTCTACCTTGGTCCAATCCTATAAAGTTTTGGTGAAGCATCTTGTTCTCGTCATAGGATGTTGACCCCTTTATAGCTTCCTAATAATTAGTTCAGTTTGGGAGAGTACATTTATTATAGAGTGAGTTGTCTTATCCTACTTTAACAAGACCCCTTAATGGCTTGGATCATGTATCCCTCTGAGAGGATAGAAATGATTCTCATTTCCTTCCTGTTTCCTATAACGAACAAGAGTTTCATTAATGGAAATCCCTCTTGATCTAATTAAATGTCTCTTTAGGTTTATATAAAATTTCAACTGCTTTGGTTTTATGTTAAGAATTTTGACCATTGATAATATATCTGTTGAACAGTGATCACATGATTAGTATAAATATAGGGCTTTAACAAATACAAATTTACTCAGACAAAGGATGTGATACCCTCATCAAGTAGAATTTCCCCAAATGAAGCCCATTTGTCAGAGCTTGGAAAAGGGGTGGCATCCTTGGGCTTCGCTCTTGACCAAGCCCAATCTGAGCTTCATCATGTCAAGCTCGAATGGAACCGTCTACGGGAGAAGAGGAAGTTTATAGAAATTACCACTCGAGCAATGTTATCCGAGCCACCCCAAGAGTCTGTCAACATCGCACACCTTACCCTTTGGTCTTATACGGCTATTTTAAGGGGTTATGTAACAAATAAATAGTACTATGTTCATGTAAATTATTTTTTGTATATAATAATAAATATATTTTCTTATCATTATTGATACATTGTAAATAGTTTTTAATGTACAGATAATGTTTTTAGTTATTATTTATTTAAGAATTATATTTTATTAAATTAAGGGATTTTTGAATTAAATAATATTTTAATAAAATATTATTATTATTATTAAATTAATTTTTATTAAATATAGATGATATTATAAGTTTATGAATACAATTGTAATTTTTTATTATGGTTTGAAACCCATTTCTATCAAAACACGTGTTTTTTTGATAAATGTCGGTTTTTATTTTAAAAGTGTAAATTAACATATTTAGAAAATTATTTTGATAAAATAAATTTTATTTATGGAATCAGGACGTCGAAATTATCCAACGGTGAATTTTTCATAATTTTCTGAGATAGTCAAATTTTTGGGTAAAAATTAAATACTGTTTAAATATATAATGTGTTTTATGACATCATAATGACCCAATAGTGATATAATAAAATACTATAATCTTTATTTTCGGCCAATATATGTTTTACCATTAAAATAATGTGATTTTGGGTTTGTTTGACTTACTTTTCAAAGCATTAATGGACCCCTCATGACTTATTAAACACCTTGTCTTTTTAAATTAATTTCTTTGGGAGGGTGACTCCCCTCCACATAAGAAACCCTAATATTTTAAGAAGATTGGAATTTTTCCATATAAAATATTTTTTTCCTCTTCCCATTGCCAAAAAACATGGGCAAAAACCATGGTATGGTTTGTGGTTTGGATTAATTTAATGTAAGGGGTCCCAAACCTAAATAATAAAGAATTCCCTCACCTTTCCTATATAAAACCACCCAAGATCCCACTTCCTCGTCACTAAAAGCCTTTAGAGTTCGTCCAACCTCTACCCTACTCTTTGTAGAATCCTATAGAGGTGCCCCATTCTCCCAAGAAGCCTCTCACAAGCCACTCTCTAGCCTTTGGAAGCACACTTCGAAGTAAGGGTTTTTTCTTCCTTTCTCATTTTTGTCCAATTTTCTTTAAGTTCTCTTACCCTTTTAATTTCAATTATTAATGTTGGGGTATAGTTTTTCACCTCCCTCATACTACCCTATTTATGTTTGAATGAAGGGAGACCCCTTTCTCTCTCATTAAATGCCTCCCATGTACACCCGTTACTATAGCATCCCGCCTTTTTATAACATAAACTTTCATTACATTTTACAAAACCGAGGATCTTTAAGGTTTAGTGTCTTGGAAACCAGGAACATAAAACATGAAAACATAAAACATTCTTCTTAAAAACATGAAAGGATTCTCCTTATGTTCATCCTAGGTTCAATACTGCATCTCATAACCTGGGGACATACATCAAAAGAAAGGGTGAGCATAAGACCCAGTAAGGGAAACAAGAGAAACATTTTACATGTGAACTTTAGATACTTCAATAAGGTCATGAAAATAACATTAAGGAATGTGAAAGAAATCATGAGATATATCATAATAAAAATAACACTTTTCATAACTTGAAAATGTGGCTACATCATTTAACATAGAAAATCATGAACATATCACCAAGGTCCATCCCCAAGGTGTCATTTGAAAATTACCAAGGTTATTCACCAAGATATCGTGAAAATTGGAATCTCTAGTGGTTACATCATTACCCAATGCATTAGAGCGCTATCAGGGCACACCCTTAAATTTTCCATTATTATTATGTGATCCACATATATCATCATCAAAATTTTCATAAATAACCCATGTAGCATAAAATAAATGGGGTTCATTTCATATTCATAACGTTGTAAAAACTACTTTAAAGACATGATCTTTACGTCACTTTAAAACCCACGGAAGGGGAGAGTGGGTATCATGTATGTAAAACCCAGAAGTTAAAATAGAATATTTTGATATATATGTGAATAACCCTGTATAAATAAGATCTTTTAGTATTCACCTTATAACATAAAATAATTTTGAGAAAAGAGAGTGGCATTTTGAGACAAAATTTCTGCATCATAATGACTATGTTTCAGGGTTTTAGAAAACATTGAAAAGAGAGGGTACATGGGTCAAACAATCATAAATGACCCATAAAACAGTAGAGGGATAGAATATAAAGGATTTTAGAACATGGTAATGAAATTTTAAATATATACCATGTGAAATGAAGAAAATGAAAGGAAGACAAAAATAATATTTCCCTTATGAAAATCTGGCAACCCAATGACGTCACTTAAACATCTACAAAAATGAATTGACGAGATCAAATAGGGTCTCTTATAAAATGAACATAAAAGATCAGTATGATAGATATAGATATTATACCCCAATATAATACAAAAGGAACTTTAAATACTTGACATGAAAGTAGATCTTTGAGAAAAATGAGAAGAGTGAAAGAATCCCCTCAAAAATTCGGCAGCCTAACGGCGTCACTCAGAACATCAAAATACTGAATTGAAGAGATCAAATGGGGTCTCTCATCATATGATCATAAAAGATCAGTATTATAGATATAGATATCATACCCCAACATAATATAAAGGAAAATGAAATACTTGACATGAAAATAGATCTTTAAAACGAGAAGGGTGAAAGAATCCCATAAAAATTCGGCATCCTAACGGCGCCACATAAAACTTCAAAAAACTGAATTGAAGAGATCAAATAGGGTATCTCATCATATTAACATAATAGTTCAGTATGATAGATATATAGATCATACCCCAACATAATACAAAAGGAACTTGAAATACTTGACATAAAAGTAGATCTTTGAAAAAAATGTGAAGAGTGAAAGAATCCCCTTAAAAATTCGGCAGCCTAACGGCGTCACTTAGAACATCAAAATACTTAATTGAAGAGATCAAATGGGGTCTCTCATCATATGATAATAAAATATCAGTATTATAGATATATATATCATACCCCATCATAGTAAAAAGGAACTTGAAATACTTGACAAGAAAATAGAACTTGAAAATGAGAAGGGTGAAAGAATCTGTTACAAAACTTTCGGCAGCCTAACGGCGCCACTTAAACATTCATAAAATGAAATGATGTGAGTAAGAGGGGATCTCTCATCATATTAACATAAAAAGTACAGTATAATTAATATAAAATAACATCCTCCAACATAAGAACATGGAGCATAAAAGGAATGACATAAAAGAAATTGCTTGAAAAGAAAGGGAGTGGTCAGATCCCTTACCTTAAAATGTAACTCTTAAAACTCAAAGGTTGAGACCTTGAGGGAATTAGGGCACCTTGGGAGAACTCCTTGGGAGGTAATGAGACCAGAACTTCGTTGGGTAGAGTGGGTAGTCGAAATGGATGAGAGGATGGCTTGGTATTTATAGGGAAAGTGAGGGGACAAGGCATTAATGGCCAAGGGACACCTCAAAAGTGGTTTTCTCAAAACCATGTGCTCTCCCAAGATATTTCCCATGAAGTAAGGCCACATGGGCCCCCCATAAAATACTTCATCACCTTTGGTCGACCATCCCTCAAAATATCACATGATATCATCATGACATAGTTATGATGTCATTAAACATACCGAAACCCTAAAACTGTATTTTTACTATTCACTGAAAATTCAACTTTCTCAGAAAGATCCCAAAATATCACCTTAAACAAATAACAATGCTCTGATTTCAAAAATGAACTCCATTTTATAAAAATTATTTTCTAAATATTTTTAATTTATTTTTCAAATAAATATACTATTCACTGAAAATTCATTTTTTTCAGAAAAATCCCCAAAAATTACATTAACATAATATTGATGCTCTGATTTCATAAATGAAATCCATTTTATAAAAATAATTTTCTAAATAATTTTTAATTTAATTTTTAATTAAAAAAACACTATTCTCTCAAAAAAACTAATACTTGAATAATAATTTATGAAACCGTTATTTAACCATTTTATTGAATCACATTACTTAATCAAGGTACCTAAATTATATTAATAAATTCTTTAAGTGAGATTACTAATCCATATTGTCACATTACTAATACTAAGCATAAAATCACTATTCATAATTTACTATTCATTAAAAATCAAGTTGATCTTATTAGACTCTAAATTTCGTACTAAACATAATTGTAGAAGACCATTTTTTGAAGATCATTACACATTTTTAATTATTTAAGGTTTACATAAAAATTTTTAAAATAAACTTTCTCTAAAATTCATCAAAAATATGCATACTATATTTATCCGGTCATTTGAAAATTCATAAACTTCATCATAAGAAGAAATCCCAAATTTTATTTAAAACAAGGGATTACACAAGGCAGTTACGGTCTCCTTAAATAGCCCCTTATCATGCCATCATAGGACCTAAGTGTAAGGTGTGCTAAGGTGAGAGAATCTGAGGTAGGCTCGGCCAACATCGCACGAGTAGTAATTTCTATCAGGTTGAACTTCTCACGAAAGCGATTCCGTTCTAGCATCACATAATGAATTTCGGCTTTGGTTTGGTCCAGAGAAAAACCCAGTGGTGCTCCCTCCTACCCAAGTTCTGTTAGATGGGCTTCGATCGGTCCTAGACTACTGGGTGAGTCCACCGAATCTTCTTTCTATAATAATTAACCAAAATTACTTGTATTTAGAGACAATAATCAAAAATTTTAGTTTCCAATGGTCATATTGACCAATGGTCATATAACAGTCAAAACCCAATAGTCTCATTTTAATTATACTCAAGTTATCAAATGAAACATTTTTGTTGAGTATATAAATAAAATAAAATAACACATAAAATTAGAAAACAAGATTTATTCAAAATTTCGGGTCGTTACAATCTTCCACCCTTAAGAAATTGCATCCTCGCAATTTTTAAAATTGGGTTTTGAAATTTCATTGAAATTCCCACATCGGAAAAGGAGTCAGTAAAGATATTACTTTAAAAGAAGGAAAGGGAAGTATGAAGGTCACCCGAGTTAACCCACACTATGATTCCATGTAGGAAAACATTGACATGGAGGAGAAAACAAAGGTTCAAGTTCTGAGGGGGAGTGATAGAAAACATGATTAGGAGAAATTTAACCATAAGAAAATCCCATACATATGATGTGTGTAAACGAGCTTTGATTACCTAGTAGGAAACATAAACCAACAACATTTTTGTTTTATGTTCCTTTTCATAATTTTGAGGAATTAATTTACTACATAGAACATAAACATAAGAAAATATACCTATCTTCATGTAGAGTTTCATCCTTTAATAAGTTTCTACCAAAACTAATCTTTTCTCCAAATGATGAGCATTCAAAACTACTTGGTCTCATCAAAACACACGAATCATCTTCTAGAGAATCACGTAATCCACAAAAGATTAACTATCTATTTCTTCTATCTTTAAACATTATCCCAAAAATAGAAAGGGTAAGGTAAAACAAATCTTCAAAAATAATGAATCCCATAGGAATGGAAACTAATTTTAAATCTTCAAAGTTCCATGGTAATACCCAAAGTTCATCATAGACAATTCCATAAATAACGGTCCTTAAAATTCTTCAAAATAAACCAAACTAAGATTGAAACCCAAATACAAGAAGGATTTTATAACATAGTCTTCCAAAATAAACATCATTTTTCATCTCCAAACAACATCAAACACTCCTAACATCTTATAAAAAAAGTAGCTAACCTAAACATATTTTACCCAAGATAGGTTAATAATTCCCATAAGTAACCTAAATTACTATAAGTCCACCTTAAATTCATCGATTCAACAAAATATACGTCAACCTCACTCCTCAATGAAAATACCGTAGTAATCTATTTACCTCGATTATATAGGGTCCCCAAAATAGTGAACGTCTTCCAAAATAATAGTCATCTTTTAATCCCCTAATCATCTCTGTCATATTAATACTGCAATCGTCACATTTCCTATCACATTGGTTGTTGGGACACGTTCTTCCATTTCCCACCATTAACTAAGAAGAGAAAGTATAACTAGGGGCTTAAATACTTAGCCAATAATCATGAAATGGAACTTAAAGCATATAAGGATAACTTGTAAAAGAAAAGTATACCCTAACATGTGATCCTCCAGGTTTCAAACTAGGTTATCCATGATCATATATTCTGATGTGAATCTTAATTTTATTTTATCTTTGTTCCTTTAATAATGGTTCATACTAAGCTTATGAATTTTCCAAAGCATATCCTCTGGGAGTGTCGTAACCAAGAGTGCAGCAAGACCCATTTTCATGTACCAGTTACCATTCAAGTCTAGCTCAAAGCGGTGTTTTTGGGTTTTACCCCTATGTACATCTGTGCCAGAGCCACCTCTACCTGTTCGTATCCAGACAGGGATGTATTTGCTTGGAAACCCCTTACTCAATACTCACCAAAATATCAGGAAGATTTCCTATAATTACACTTTTCTATAGGGTTCTTCCTAGAGTTTTCATATCCTAATTTCCACAAATAACTAAACCATCCTTTGATAAAAACTATAGAATCCCGCCTTTTATCATATAAACATTCATTACATTTTACAAAACCGAGGATCTTTAAGGTTTAGTGCCTTGGAAACCAGTATCTTAAAACATGAAAACATAAAACATTCTTCTTAAACACTTGAAAGGATTCTCCTCATGTTAATCCTAGGTTCAATACTGCATCTCATAACCTGGGGACATACATCAAAAGAAAGGGTGAGCAGAAGGCCCTGTAAGGGAAACAAGAGAAACATTTTACATGTGAACTTGAGATACTTCAATAAGGTCATGAAAAGAACTTTAAGGCATGAGAAAGAAATCATGAGATATATCATAATAAAAATAACACTTTTCATAACGTGAAAATGTGGCTACATCATTTAGCATAGACAATCATGAACATATCACCAAGGTCCATCCCCAAGGTGTCATTTGAAAATTAACAAGGTTATTCACCAAGATATCACGAAAATTGTAATCTCTATTGGTTACATCATTACCCAATGCATTTGAGCACTATCAGGGCGCACCCTTAAATTTTCCTTTATTATCATGTGAGCCACATATATCATCATCAAAATCTTCATAAATAACCCATATAGAATAAAATAAATGGGTTTTATTTCATAATCATAACGTTGTAAAAATTGCTTTAAAGACATGATCTTTACGTCACTTTAAAACCCACAGAAGGGGAGGGCGGGTCTCATGTATGTAAATCCCAGAATATAAAATAGAATATTTTGATATATATGTGAATACCCCGGTATAAATAAGAGATTTTAGTATTCACTTTATAACATAAAATAATTTTGAGAAAAGAGAGAGGCATTTTGAGACAAAAATTCTACAGCATAACGACTATGTTTCGGGGTTTTAGAAAACATTGAAAAGAGAGGGGACATGGGTCAAACAATCATAAAAGACCAATAAAACAGTACATGGATAGAATATAAAGGATTTTAGAACATGGTAATTAAATTTGAAAGATATACCATGTGAAATGAATTACATGAAAGGAAGACAAAAATAAGATTTCTCTTATGAAAATTTGGCAACCCAACGACGTCACTTAAAATTCTACAAAAATTAATTGATGAGATCAAATAGGGTATCTCATAATATGAACATAAAAGATCATAATGATAGATATAGAGATCATACCCCCAAAATAATATAAAAGGAACTTGAAATACTTGACATGAAGGTAGATCTTTGAGAAAAATGAGAAGAGTGAAAGAATTCCCTTAAGAATTCGGCAGCCTAACGACGTCACTTAGAACTTCAAAATACTAAATTGAAGAGATCAAATGGGGTCTCTAATAATATGATCATAAAAGATCAGTATTATAGATATATAGATCATACCCCAAAATAATAAAAAGGAACTTGAAAGACTTGACATGAAAATAGATCATGAAAATGAGAAGGGTGAAAGAATCCCTTAATAATTCGGCAGCCTAACGGCGCCACTAAAAACATCAAAATACTGAATTGAAGAGATCAAATAGGGCCTCTCATAATATTAACATAAGAGTTAAGTATGATAGATATATATATCATACCCCAACATAATACAATGGTAACTTTAAATACTTGAAATGAAAGTAGATCTTTGAAAAAAATGAGAAGAGTGAAAGAATCCCCTTAAAAAATCGGCAGCCTAACGGCGTCACTTAGAACATCAAAATACTTAATTGAAGAGATTAAATGGGGTATCTCAGAATATGATAATAAAATATCAGTATGATATATATAGATATCATACCCCAACATAATAAAAAGGAAGTTGAAATACTTGACAAGAAAATAGAACTTGAAAATGAGAAGGGTGAAAGAATCCGTTACAAAAATTTCGGCAGCCTAACGGCGCCACTTAAACTTTCATAAAATGATATGATGAGAGTAAGAGGGGGTCTCTCATCATATTTAAATAAAAAGTACAGTATAATTAATATAAAATAACATCCTCCAACATAAGAACATGGAGCATAAAAAGAATGACATAAAAGAGATTGCTTGAAAAGAAAGAGAGAGGTCGGATCCCTTACCTTAAAACGTAACTCTTAAAACTCAAAGGTTGGGACCTTGAGGGCTTGAGGGAACCTTGGGAGGACTCCTTGGGAGGTAATGAGACCAGAACTTCATTGGGGAGAGTGGGGAGTCGAAATGGATGAGATTATTGCTTGGTATTTATAGGGAAAGTGAGGGGACAAGGCATTAATGGCCAAGGGACACCTCAAAAGTGGTTTTCTCAAAACCATGTGCTCTCCCAAGATATTTCCCTTGATGTTATGCCACATGGGGCCCCCCCATAAAATAATTCATCACCTTTGGTCGACCATCACTTAAAATATCTCATGATATCATCATGACACAATTATGATGTCATTAAACATACCGAAACCCTAAAACTGTATTTGTACTATTCACTGAAAAATCAACATTCTCAGAAAGATCCCAAAATTTCACCTTAAACAAATATCAGTGCTCTGATTTCAAAAATTAACTCCATTTTATAATAACAATTTTCTAAATAAATTTAATTTATCTTTTAAATAAATACACTATTCACCGAAAATTCATTTTTTTCAGAAATATCCCCAAAAATTACCTTAACATAATATCGATGCTCTGAGTTCAAAAATGAAATCCATTTTATAAAAAAAAGTTGAAATATTTTTTAATTTAATTTTTAAATAAAAAAACACTATTCACTCAAAAAAACTAATACTTGAATAATAATTTATGAAACCATTATTTAACCATTTTATTGAGTCACATTACTTAATCAAGGTACCTAGATTATATTAATATTTTTTAAGTGAGATTACTAATCCATTTGGTCACATTACTAATCCTAAGCATAAAATCACTATTCATAATTTACTATTCATCAAAAATCAAGTTGTTCTTATTAGACTCTAAATTTCGTACTGAACATAATTGTAGAAGACCGTTTTTTGAAAATCATTACACATTTTTAATTATTTAAGGTTTACATAAACATTTTTAAAATAAACATTCTCTAAAATTATTCAAAAATATGCATGCTATATTTATTCGGTCATTTTAAAATTTATAAACTTCATCATAAGAAGAAATCCCAATTTTTATTTAAAACAAGGGATTACACAAGGCAGTTATGGTCTCCTTAAATTGCCCCTTATCACGCTAGCATAGTACCTAAGTGTATGGTGTGCTAAGGTGAGGGAATCTGAGGTAGGCTCGACCAACATCGCACGAGTAATAATTTCTATCATGTTGAACTTCTCACGAAGGCGATTCCGTTCTAGCTTCACATGATGAAGTTCGGCTTTGGTTTGGTCCAGAGAAAAGACCAGTGGTGCACCTTCTTCCCAAGTTCTATTAGATGGGCTTCGATCGGTCAAAGACTACTGGGTGAGGCAATCAAATCTTCTTTCTATAATAATTAACCAAGATTACTTGTATTTAGAGACAATAATCAAAACGTTTAGTTTCCAACGGTGATATTGACCAATGGTCATATAATAGTCAAAACCCAACGATCTCATTTTAATTATACTCATGTTATCAAATGAAAATTTTTTGTTGAGTATAAAAATAAAATAAAATAACACATAAAATTAGGAAACAAGATTTATTCAAAATTTCAGGTCGTTACATTTACTATGCCAAAATTCCGAAAGGAACTTCTCTCTCCTCTTTTACATTTCAGCAATACTTTTTTATCATGAATCTAAATTCAATTAAAATTTTTGGGAAATGTATATATTTGACCTCATTACTTTCCATTACAAGTAAATATGAAGAGGAACCCCTTTCTCTCTCATCAACCATTTTATGAATTCTTATGTCACGACGTTACGCTACCGAAATCGCACCGATTTTTTAAGCCAATGCCATTGGGTAGTGAATACCATACTCATTTTTCCATCAAGGGTATTCAACGTTATTCACATTTATTTTTTGATTATAAAATTTCATGTATGAATTCCACATTCCTTTATAGTGGAATAAATGATTTTGTATAATGAATCCATGTTTTATGATCCATGTGGCACACTAATGCATGAAATGAAATGTTTAAGAAGGGTGCACCCTTATAGCCCTCCAATGCATGGGGTAAAGTATAGTATCATGATACGTCATGTGAAATGAGTGTTGACTCATGCTAAATCAAGTGCAATGAGGGTTTACTCGCGCTTCATGTGCAATGAAGATTTACTCATGCTCTATGTGCAATGAGCCTTGGCTCATGCTAATTCCATGTTAAGTGTTGTTGCCACATTTCCATGTTATGATTATCTTGCTTTATCATGACTTTATATTCATGTTTCTCTTGTGCTCTATTGATATTCCTAATTTCTAACATGTATTGTACTCCTCATGTCATTCCATGTGTATTACCTTACTGGGCTTTATAGCTCACCCTTTTCTTATGCATGTCCTCAGGTTATCCCATGCAATGGTAAGTATGGGGGAATGTAGTCGTCATGTAAAGGAAGTTTTCAATACAGAAGTTGTATTTCATGTGTCAAGTCTTTATTTATTGATCCTAAGCCCCAAAACACTAAACCTATCGATATTCTTTATTGTATCAAGTGAAGTTTTATGTAATAAATCATGTTTAAGTTGTAATAAAAATCAGGGTTGTCATAGTTGGTATTAGAGGATAGGATTAGTTTTTTTTGGATTTGGATTAGAAACCCTAGTAAAGCCTTAGAGACAAGACTAAGTATAATAAATACATCCCTATGTTTTGGTAAGTACTGAGTAAGTGGTTTATCAAATAAATACATCCATGTCTGGATACGAGCAGGTAGAGGTGGATCTGGCACAATGTATCCTAGGGGTAAAACCCGAAAACACCGCTTTGAGCTAGACTCGAACAAAAACCGGTGCACGACAACGGGCCTTGCTGCACTCTTGGTTACGACACTCCCGGGGGATATGTTTTGATAAATTCACAATCTTAGTATGAACCCTTATTAAGGTAATTAGGAAAAATTCCCCTATGAATATATGTTAGAATGTAGATCATGAAAATCCAAGATTGAATCCTATATACTCATGAGTTAAAGAAATAAACGTTTATTTATAGGTCATCAACTTTTTTCACTGGATTACCCTTTAGGTGTTACCCCTAACATTTCTTTTATTCCAACCAATGGGTGTTAATAGGAGGACTCGGGCTAACAACCGTTGTGAAGATCAGTGTGATGACTGTACTAATGAGATGACCAATCCAATGGGAGCGGGAATCACGAACTTTGTCACACTTCTCTCTCAGATAACACATGTTTTGAATAGAAACGTCGGTCAAGAGGAACATTCAACCCCCCCCCCCCTAAGAAAGAACAAGTCACTATCGAGAGATTCATGAGACAAAGGCCTCCTACTTTTAGTGGATCATCTGATCCCATGATCACTTAACAATGGATCAACTCCATTAAAAAGATCGTCTCCATCCTTTAATGTTCTGAAAAAGAGAAAGTTCTCCTGGCTGCTTATCGAATGGAGGGTGAAGCTGATCAATGGAGGACATTGATGAAAAATACGAAGCCTGAGGAGGAGATTGAGGCATTGGAATGGAAGGATTTTTGGAAGATTTTTTTCGATAAATATTTTTCACGCACCCTCCAGCTTAAGATGGAAAGGGACTTCCTTTACCTCAAGAAAAAAGATGATGATTCCGTTGGAGCGTATGAGAGAAAATTTACAAGGCTTGCACGATATTCTTCCGGCTTTGGCGTTACCCCAGAATGAAAAGTTGACTGCTTCGTTGGTGGGTTGAAGCCTAGCCTACGGAAAGCATTAGCAATCCTTGACTTCGACAGCTATGCGGATATTGTCCGATGTGCCCTCATGGTCGAAATAGAGATCGGATAATCACAGGGGTATCATGGGGATAAGAAGCGTAATATGGACTTCAATACTGGTGGTCTGATGGATAAATCCAACGGTTCTATGAAGATCCAGCACCCCACTTTCCAAAATTGCGAAATGAAGCACCCTGGAAATTTCCTTAAGGGGACAAGGAAATGCTTCTGGTGTGGAAGAGAAGGGCACCTTACTATTAATTGTCGGCAAGAAATACCTGTGGCTGTGACAGGGGAGTGGAATGCTCCGTTCGAACCTCAACGCATTTTTAAATGCTACAAATGCAAAGAACCTGGTCATTTTTCAAATCAGTGCCTAAATCCAAGGGTTTTCCGAGGAAACCAACAATCTCTAAGGCAGCAAGGAAGAGCGCTTTCCATCACTTCTGCCGAAGTGAACCCTGACAACAAATTGGTGACAGGTATTCAAGTTATTCATTAAAGAATAGAGAACATACTTTTTGATTCAGGTTCTACGCATTCTTTTATATCTCCAAAGTTTAGTAGAACAATCTCAGCACCACCACAAATCATGGAAGTTAAGATGTAGGTGAGTACGGAAAGTGGGGAAATCATTGCAGCCCATGAATATAAGTCCTCCACTGTTATAATCTGTGGATTGAATTTCCTGGAGAACCTCGTCATACTCCCTCTGGTGGAATTTGATGCAATTCTTGGAATGGATTGGATTTCCTTATATAGATCCAACATAAATTGTTGGGAGAGGGAAATCACACTCCATTTGGAGAATTGACCCTCGATTCTTTACAACTGTAATGAGGAAGAAGAATATAATTTTGATCCATCATCTCAAGCATGGATATTACTACGTTATAAGCATAGGTATTTGGCTCAGATGATTGAGTCCAAGGAAGGAACCATCCATGAAGAAATGCCTATTGTGAGGGAATTCGCTAAAGTGTTTCCCGAGGAACTGTCCGGTCTTCCTCCTAGAAGAGATGTTGATTTCTCAATTGAACTTATACCACGGGCTTTACCAATATCCATGACTCCATATAGAATGGCTGTATTAGAGATTGAGGAGCTGAAGAAACAACTACAAGAGAATCTGGATAAAGGGTTTATACGCCCAAGTGATTCACCATGTGGTGCACCAGTCCTCTTCGTCAAAAAGAAGGATGGGTCAATGCGGATTTGCATCGATTATCGTGAACTTAACAAAATCATGATAAAGAACAAGTATACTCCCCCATGAATTGATGACTTGTTCGATCAGATTTGTGGAGCACAATACTTCTCCAAGGTGGACTTGCATTCTGGATATTATCAAGTAAGGGTGAAGAAGGAAGATATCCCCAAGAATGTTTTTCGCATAAGATACGGGAATTATGAATTTTTATAGCAATGCCTTTCAGACTCACAAATGCTCCAGCTATCTTCATGGACTTAATGAATAGAGTCTGTAGAGATTACCCTGACATATTTATGGTAGTCTTTATAGATGATATTCTAATATACTCCAAAACAAAGGAGGATCATGAGGAACATTTAAGAACTTTACTACAGACTTTGCGCAAGGAGAAGCTCTATGCAATGTACAGAAAGTCTGAGTTCTGGTTGAAGGATGTATCATTATTTGGCCAATTCATCACAAGCAGTGGGATATCTGTGGATCCCTCCAAAATAGATGCAATTGAGGGATGGTCGAGGCCAACATCGGTAACAGATATCTGTAGCTTCTTGGGGTTAGCTGGATATTATCGACGATTTGTGAAAAATTTATCACAATTTTCCAACCCTCTTACCAACTAACTTTAAAGAGAGTAATGTTTTATTGGAGTGATGAATTCGAAGAAAGATTCAAGGAGTTTAAAAGGAGGATTATCACTACGCCCATGCTCACTTTACCCACAAGTGGGTAACATTTTTTTGTTTTTAGTGATGCTTCAAAGAAGGGCTTAGGTTGTGTGTTGATGTAGAATGATAATGTTATATCCTATTCCTCATGGCAGTTGAAAATCCATGAGAAAAACTATCCAACGCATGATCTGGAGTTGGCGGCGGTGATCTTTTCCTTGAAAATATGGCGTCATTATCTCTATGGGAGGAAATGTGAGATATATACTGACCAAAAGAGTCTTAAATATATATTCACATAGAAAGATCTTAATATGCACCAGAGAAGATGGATAGAGCTCATCATGGATTATGATTCTTCAATACATTACCACCATGGGAAAGCGAACAAGGTGGTAAATGACCTAAGTAGAAAGGATCCAGCGATTCTATCAATGATGAGAATTGAGAAGGATCCAATCTTCTTATACTTAATGAAGATGGACATGGGAATCATAGATAAGGGAACATCATCAATCCTTTCACAAATGATTGCTCAACAACCTCTTTTAGAAAGGTTAATGGATGCTCAAAAGGATGATGTGGGAATTCAAGAAAAAGTGTAAGCTATATAAAAAGGTGAATCCTTGTAGTTTAATGTCAATGAAGAAGGAATTGTATGGTTTGGCAAAAGACTATGTGTTTCATCAAGTCCGGAGGTGAAGAAGGAAATTTTGGATGATTCACATAGTTCAAATTTATATATTCACCGATGAAGCACAAAGATGTATTGAGATCTCCAAGAAAACTTTTGGTGGGATAATATGAAGAAGGAGATCACTGAAATTAGATCAAAGTGCATGGTGTGTCAGCAAATTAAGGAAGAGAGGAAGAAGTCTAAGGGGATGATGCAACCATTGCCCATACCATAATAGAAATGGGAGAACATCACCATGGACTTTGTCACCGGACATCCAAGGACATCCAAAGGCAACAATGCAATCTGGGTTATTGTGGATCGTCTTACAAAGACTGGACTCTTCATTGGTATTTGGGAGGATGTCTCTTTGGATCAACTGGAACAGATATATATTAGGGATGTGGTAAGGTTGCATGGAGTGCCACTATCTATTGTGTCTGACCGAGATCCATGATTCACCTTTATGTTTTGGAAGAGTCTTCAACATGCTCTGGATACTGAACTGAACTTTAGTATGGCCTATCATCCTCAAACTGATGGTTAATCCGAGCAGACTATCCAAATGCTTGAGGATATGTTGAGAGCATGTTCAATGGACTTTAAAGTAATGATGGGTTCAACATCTTCCTCTGGTTGAGTTCTCTTATAATAAAAGTTTCCACTCGAGCATCAAAATGGCACCATATGAAGCCCTATATGGGAAAAGGTGCAGAACATCAACATGTTGGGATGAGGTCGGTGAACATAAGCTGCTTGGACCAGAAATGGTCGAGGAAATGGGGGAGAAGGTGAAAACCATTCAGCAGCATATCAAGGCAGCCCAGAGTCGACAGAAGAGTTATGGAGATAATCGTCGAGGAGACCTTGAGTTTATTGTTGGAGACATGGGATTTCTACGCATATCTCTGTGGAATAAGGCCATGAGTTTTAGAAAGAAAGGGAAGTTAATTCCAAGGTACATCGGCCCTTTCGAGATTCTTGATCGTGTCGGGGTTGTGGCCTATCGACTAGAACTTCCACCTACTATGGACAAAGTACATGATGTCTTTCATGTATCCCTCTTATGTTAGTACATACCAGACCCTTCACATCTACTCTCTCCTAAGGTGGTACAATTGGAAGATAATATTTCTTAGGAGGAGAAACCAGTGAAGATCTTAGATCGTAGAGAAAAAGTTCTACGAAATAAGACAATTCCCCTCGTCAAGGTGTTGTGGAGAAACCTCAAATTTGAAGAAGCGACTTGGGAATTGGAGGAAATGATGAAGCTAAGTTACCCACATCTGTTTTAGTGTGGGAAAAGGAAAATTTTGAGGGCGAAATTTCTTAAGTGGGGAATATTGTAACGACCCAAAGTTTTATTAATGTAAATCCCTCTTAATCTAATTAAATGTCTCTTTATGTTTATATAAAAAGTCAACTTCTTTGGTTTTATGTTACGAATCTTGACCGTTGCTAATATAGTCATTGAACAGTGATCACATGATTAGTATAAATATAGGACTTTAACAAATCCAAATTTACTCAGACAAAGGAAGTGATAGACTCATCCAGTAGAATTTCCCCATACAAATCCAATTTGTCAGAGCTCGGAAAAGAGGTGGCATCCTTGGGCTTCGCTCTTGACCAAGCCCAAGCCAAACTTCATCATGTCAAGCTCAAATGGGACTGTCTACGGGATAAGTGGAAGTTGATAGAAATTACCACTCGAGCGATGTTATCCAAGCCACCCCAAGAGTCTGTCACCATCCCATACCTTACCCTTAGGTCTTATGCGGCTGTTTTAAGGGGTTATGTAACAAATAAATAGTAATATGTTCATGTAAATTATTTTTTGTATTTGATAATGAATATAATTTCTTGTCATTATTGATACATTGTAAATAGTTTTTAAAGTACAAATTATGTGTTTAGTTATTATTTAATTAAGAATTCAATTTTATTAAATATAGGAATTTTTGAATTAAATAATATTTTAATAAAATATTATTAATATTATTAAATTAATTTTTATTAAATATAAATGATCTTATAATTTTATGAATGCAATTGTAATTTTTTATTAAGGTTTGAAAGCCATTTCTGTCAAAACACGTGAATTTTCGATAAATATCAGTTATTATTTTAAAAGTGAAAATTAACATATTTAGATAATTATTTAGGTAAAATAAATGTTATTTATTGAATCAGGACGTCAAAATTATCCAACGGTGAATTTTTAATAATTTTTTGAGACTGTAAAAGTTTTGGGTAAAAATTAAATACCGTTAAATATATAATGTGTTTTATGACATCATAATGACCCAATAGTGATGTAATAAAATACTATAATCTTTATGTTCGTCCAATATATGTTTTACCATAAAAATAATGTGATTTTGGGTTTGTTTGACTTACTTTTCAAAGCATTAATGGACCCCTCAAGACTTATTAAGCACCTTGTCTTTTTAAATTAATTTCCATGAGAGTGTGACTCACCTCCACATAAGAAACCCTATTATTTTAAGACATTCGTACTTTGTCCTTATAAAATATTGTTTTCCTCTTCCCTTTTCCAAAAACCATGGGCAAAAACCATGGTATGGTTTGTGTTTTGGATTAATTTAATGTAAGGGGTACCAAACCAAAATAATAAAGAATTCCCTCACCTTTCCTATATAAACCAACCCAAGCTCCCACTTCCTCCTCACTCAAAGCCTTTGGAGTTCGTCCATCCTCTTCCCTACTCTCTCTATAATCATCCCAAGATGCCCCAAGCTCCAATGAAGCCTCTCACAAGCCTCTCCCTAGCCTTTGGATGCACACTTCCATGTAAGGGTTTTTTCTTCCTTTCTCAACATTGTCCAATTTTCTTTAAGTTGTTTTTCCATTTTAATTTCAATTATGAATGTTGGGGTATGGTTTCGCACCTCCCTCATACTTCCCTCTTTATGTTTGAATGATGGAGACCCCTTTCTCTTTCATTAAATGTCTCCCATGTACACCCGTTACTATGTCGAAATTCCGAAAGGAACTTCTCTCTCCTCTTTTACATTCAAGCAATACTTTTTTATCATGAATATAAATTCCATTACAATTTTTGGGACATGTATCTATATGACCTCCTTACTGTACATTACATGTAAATATGTTGGGGAACCCCTTTTTCTCTCATCAACCATTTTTATGAATTCTTATGTCACGCCGTTACACTGCCGAAATCGCACCGATTTTCTAAGCCAATGCCATCGTATAGTGAATACCATGCCCATTTTTCCATCAAGGGAATTCACCTTTATGAAAATTTACTTTTTGATTATAAATTTTCATGTATTAATTCCACATTCCTTTATCGTTGAATAAATTATTATGTTTAATTAATCCATGTTTTATGATCCATGTGGCACACTTATGCATGAAATGAAATGTTTAAGAAGGGTGATCCCTTATAGCGCTCCAATGCATTGGTTAAAGTATAGTATCATGATACGTCATGTGAAATGAGTGTTGACTCATGCTAAATCAAGTGGAATGAGGGTTTACTCATGCTTCATGTGCAATGAGGATTACTCATGCTCTATGTGCAATGAGCCTTGGCTCATGCTAATTCCATGTTAAGTGTTATTGCCACATTTCCAAGTTATGATTATCATTCATTATCATGCCTTTATGTTCATGTTTCTCTTGTGATATATTAATATTCCTAATGTATAACATGTATTTTACTCCTCATGTTATTCCATGTGTATTCCCTTACTGGGCTTTATAGCTCACCCTTTTTTTATGCATGTCCTCAGGTTATCCCATGCAATGATAGGTACGAGGGAATGTAGTGGTCATGTAAATGATGTTTTCAATAATGATGTTGTATTTAATGTTTCAAGTCATTATGAACTGATCATAAGCCCCAAATACACTAAACATATTGATCTTCTTTATTGTATCAAGTGATGTTTTATGTAATAAATCATGTTTAAGTTGTAATAAAAAGCAGGGTTGTCATATTTCCCTTTTTAGGGATTGTGGAATTAGTGTGACCAACACTTACATGGGTGTTGATCCCCTGTCTAGGAGGATGATTCCAATAAGGTATGGTGTCCTCCTAGTGATCCATGGTCATTGAACACCTATCTTTGTATCGATGTTTGATCTTTTTGATGAGGTGTAATCATATAGAGTGTCTTTCTTGGGAGAACACTCTCAGTATCCTTCATGATTATCTTGGATAGACCTGACAAGTAAGGTCTGTATGATGAGTTTTTTCATTGTAAGTATACCTCATGGAGTATATTCTCTCTACTAGTTATATATTTAACCTTTGAGTGTAAATCCTATACTGGTAATGTGGTTGTGACCTTACCTTGAAAATGTATGTATATTTTGAGTATATTAGTAAGTTTTATTGTATGTATCACATTATGATTAACATATCCTAAGATAAGTTTACTACTCTTAATTCTTTATTTTTGGTCATTTTAGAGTGTCCTATTGGGTATTGTTATAATCACCCCTATATGATCTCTACTCGCACATGTCATATATTATGCAGATGCTGGATATCATTAAAAATATCTTGGAGGACTTGGAGCATGTATATCCATGTTTGGGATAGATAGACTGAGGTGTATATTGAGGTTCCATTTGAATGAAGTACCCTACTTCTGAGTAGGTCAAGATTTATTTATAGTTTTTTTTGTGTTGAATTATTTCCCTTTTTATGATTATGATTACTTAATGTCATACTATGATTGTGGTATTACATATATATACATGAATTTTTATTAGTTGTTTTACATTTCAATATTGTATGGGCTTTAATATTTGTATATGCATATAGGTACATTAGTCTAATGAATATCATGTGTGTGATATCCTATCTTGGTGCTAGTTTTCATCCCTTGGATTATTGAAGGTGGGATAGGGTTAGTTACATCTCATGCCCCATCAGGTCGAATCGTGACAGCCAGAGATCACTCTTGAAAATATGAAGAACTCCCAAACTATTTATTCTTCAATTTTATTTTAAAAGGTTTTAGTACACCATTTAGATAAAATAATTCCTTTTGAAGTGTCTAGTAGTTCTACTATTTGGTCAATACCATAAATGGAATGAACCTATTGAATTTTGTTTTGGGAACTCAATAAATCTCATTATTAGTATCAAATGTTTATAGATAATGAGATATGCATGGATTTTTTTTATCATTTTAATTTATGTTATTATCTCAGAAGAATAATGAGTATGGAAATATTTTTATTCCACTATTAATGGGAATCTAAAAGTCCCAAAAATACCATAAATGGTATTAAATATACTACTAGTGAAAAATCAATAGGATTAAGATCTATTGTGTAAGCCCGAAATAGCCTCTTCCCAAAATCCACAACATGTTTTCTCGACTATGTATTCATATTTGTGTTTTTCTAGGTAGAATGGTCATTATAATTGGAAAAAAATATTATTATAACTGAAAGAAATAATTTCAAATTCAATGTCTCTATGCCATGGTTATCTTGTTATTATTTCATGGTCTACTCCGTCACAATGTCTAAATATGACATATTGTTTTTCAAAAAACCATTCCATTACTGAGTGGGACCAAATAAAAAATTTGTCATGAAGCTCATTTCTATATTTTGGAACCTAATTAGATCAATGATCCAAAATTTAATCTTACATGTTTTGTTCTTTTTCATGGTCTCTGGTGGGACTAATATACAAAAAACTTAAAAACCCAAAATATATATTAGGGGACTAGAATGGAAATCAATACTAAAGTTAAAAACATTTTTTAATTAATTCATAGTCCTTCTTAAGAACAAAGGATCGAATGTTAAGTCTGAGTGAGGTGGAAATATAAACTAGAGGGGGTGAATAGACATTTTTAGATTTTAATAAATTAAAATTATCCAACTAATAAGTAGTGAAATGATGAAAACAAATAATCTATAAGAATACAATAAAAATAGATTGAAATATTTTTATAGTATTTTGGATCACTGTGATCTTACATATATTCTTCAATCATATCTACTCTAAGAGAATATTGGCATCCACTATGTAACTCACTTTTTATTGGGAGTGACAATCCAGTTATAGGCATACCATTCACTCACCTACAATTATAACGTAATTAACTTTTATTGGAGTGGCAACCCATGACCAACTTCCCTTTTTTTTGGATTCACAACCTGACATACCTTTTGAATATGATAATTAACCTAATAAGATATATTTTGGATGGAAAATCATAAACCAACTCGAACAGAACAAATTCAAGAATAAGAAAATACAATAATGAAAACTTGAAAGAAATTAAGAATAATTTTAGAGAATATGATGATGAATATTAATGTAGCTCAAGAACATAGATCACTTCAGTAGTAAATAATCAAAAAATCAAGTTACTTTGTGATGATACCAACAAAATAGTAGTCCCAATATGTATTTACCACCTGGAAATTATCATATAAATTTCATATTAATATTAATGTCTCTATTAAATAAACTGTCTCAATTTTATTTAATCATGTTCCCCCTTGATCGCATTTCAATGGTTAATCTTACATCATTAACTCTGTGGTCTTCTCAAGTACATGAGACCTTCTTGAAAACAAATGAAATAATTACATGTTAGAAAATAATAAATACAAAAATATACATGTTACCTATTATTTGAAAAATCACCCAAATTATTATGGAATTCTTAAGATCCATTATTCTTATAGTAAATCTTCAACGTTATATGATATTTCCATGTCATTATACACTTAGTTATGTTTCGAAAATTATGTATGTAATTTATATTAGATACATATAAAGTTAGATACAATGTAAAATTGGTTATGTGGTTCATTCCAAAAGTCTTATGAAGCATATTCACCTATGTGATTTTTTTATGAATCAACCTAGGTTGACCATAAACCAGTCACCCGATCTAGTCTGTGGCATGTCCCGAAGTGAATTCTTGATCCCCACTGGTTGGAAACTAGTTTCGGGAATCAAAAAATACATGTGGGTATGATTTAGTCCAAACATAAATAACTAGTACTAGATAAATAAATGGTACAAACTAAGAACAAAGTAAGGCTAATAGATGAATATCAAAAAATTCAACAAATCATTCAGTTATAGGATACAACCAAAAATACAGAAAATCAAAAGTAAACAAAACTAAAATGCAGACATGTGATATAAATGTGACTACTTGGCCACCACTAATCATAAGATTAACCATTCTCCAATAACAAGAACTTGATCCAGTAAACCTATACATAGGAGTCTTACAACTGAAAAGATATTATAGGCTTGATCACTGAGATGCTCAATAGAAATGTCAAAGATAAACCACTAAATTTAAGTGCTTCCATCCCCATAATAGTCCATTAACACTAGTTTCAAATAAAGGTATAAAAATAGGGTTTCTTCACATTTTAAAAATCAACATTGTTATCCCTTTCCAAAAATCAAACACACACTACCTATAATTTCCAAATCCAATGCCCTTTTATAGTTAAAATACATAATAAGGAAAATTGGGTTGTGCTAAAACAAAATAGGTAAACAGTTTAGGCTGAAAATATACTAGAAGGTTGAAAAGAAATCTATGAGTAGAGAAATACAAACAATCAAAAAAAGATAATAACTAAGGAAAATCCTAATCATCCACAGAATACCCCTGGATGCACATGGTTCGGAACCACCAGTCGGCGAATGGTGATACCCCAAATTCAATAGCCAACTATCTTCTCTATCCTAGCCTCACTAGTGACACATCCCACCTTGCATATCTACAACTCCAGGAGGGAACCAACCCATATAATCAGGGTTGGAGAGATATTACCACTCGATCATCCAAAAGGCTCCTACAAACCCATGGTGGTAGTAATAATATTTCATAAGTAGGAGGCCAACACACATGTGACTTAGCTCAGCTATATTCACTACACTTATCAACCATAAACATGGACACAAATATACGATAACCCATAAAGGGAATTTCCACCTATAAAGGTTCCCTATATACATACATATATATATATATATACCCCACAAGGTTCCAACTTGGCCGCTATACCATATAGATGTTTGAATCAGTTCATAAACCATTTTGGGTTGCCAATCGGGCACACACATTTTTCAAAACTAAATCATTTATAAAATTCTACACAAATATTACTCTTGAGTTGGAATTCCAAATGTTCCTTTAACTCAACATGTCAAAATACACATATCAAAACACCTTATAAACACCACTTTTAAATTTATAATTCCAAACGGTCCCTTAATCCATACATTCACTAAACACACACCAAAATCCAAATAGGCACACACTATATGATTACATTTTAAATCATTCTTTGAAATCTAACAAGATAACTTGTATCTTTTAGAAACCAATAACCACTCAAAAATCTATGTTTATAGGAATGAACGATTTAGGAAACTAATGTTTAGAGGAAAACACCAATTAAAAACACCATATTCCTTTGAGGGTGCATCCATGTGTGCACCTAGTGCACCCATCGTTGTGCCAACATCAACTGGAAAACATTCGTCCAAGAAGACACTAACCAAAAAAATCACAAAATTCACCATTTGTTTAAAACCATGACCAACCACACGCATTGCATAAAGAACACAATTCATCTCTTGGAAAACACAAAACCCTTTCCAAACCATCTAATACCATTAATAAACTATATCACATTCCAAAATATACCCACAAAACACGGTTCATAAGAAAAAAAATCACCACAACATCATAAGTGCTAAACATTACATAAAAGACCCATTTCCTCTTTGAAAGAACAAAGGCACTTCAAACAAGCATCCTGGGTGCCTTAAACCTAGACATTTCACATAAATCACTTTAGAAAACTAATTTTTTTTAATTTTAACAAAACAAAATCATCATTCACATCAAGACATAAACATATTAGAGGTGCAAAAGAAATTTTAAAATTAAATGGAAACACCCAAGTGTTCAGGGAGAGTTCTAGAAAGGGAAAAGTTGGAAACACCTAACTCAACTTGAGAGAATGGAATAAAACTTAAATAGAAGGAATATTAGGGCCTTGATTATGGTCCTCATTCCCTAAATCAATATAAACTCCACCCACACCCAAAACATAGCCATTAGGGTTCATCCTAAGGGAGAAAACCCTAAAGAAAACCAAGGAGAGAAGAGGGGGAGAGAAAGAGGATGGAAAATAGGCAAGAAATACGAAAAATGCACCTTGAATATGATGGAGGTGCAACCATAAGGAATTAGATTAATTGAAGGAGTGTTATGGAGGACCTTGTGGTGCGCCAAAAAAAGGGGGAGCCTGAGATTGGGTGAAATAAGGGGGGGAGAGAAGAGGATATCAAAATCTTAATGATATGGCATGTCTGCACGGTTTCCTGGAACCTAATGAATGGTCATGCATAGGCCTTGTGGTCAGTTCTGTCCAACTAGAATGAGCCACATGGCCATGCTACATGGTCACTACTAACCATACAGTAATTGAGATCCCCTTGTATAACTTCCCAAAAACGCCAAAAACCCAAAATATTGATCGGGACCCAAACCAAGACCTCATCCAAAAGATCCAAGAAAAATAAAAGAATAAAATAAAAGAGTATCTGAGGTAAGAGTGTAAATGTTTTTACCACCATAGACATTTTATACCCCTATAAAGTCACCAATTCAAACATTAACCCAAACTCATGTCCATGCCCAGACAAAAATCGAGAAAAACAGATAATTCTTTGATGAACTTACTCCCCACATGTCACACCCAGCTAATCAAGGGGAACCCACATCAAAAAACATGGGAAGAACACAATAATGTTCTACCAACAGAAAAAATAATTCTACCTAAAAAACCTCAAAATACTAACACACTCCCCCTAGGGGGGGAAGTGTAGGAACGCCCTACCCAAACATACCCAACTTCTTTAAATCAACCAAATAGAAAACTCACCACAACTGGAAACTAAGAAACTCTTAATATCGAACTATATAAACTTCATTAGCTCAATGAAAACAACTACACCATGAAAACTGAAATAGAGAACATACTTTGAAACTACCTTGAATACTAGTAAGTTGGAATGAAGAAACTATCTAGAAAAACCAATATCCCTTCTCACAAGTGAAAACAACGACACCGCTGGAACATAGAATTTTCTACACTGATCAAAAAATTCCAAAAATAGGGAAAACATGAAAGAAAACTCAACCCAATACAGGAAACACAATCCATTAGTCCTATAAAACCCAAAAATTCCCCAAAAACACCACAAAACTAGAACCAACACATCTTCTACAATGGACAAATAGTTCTTAAGAAGAATGAATGACTCAAAGGGCCATATCCAAATGAACCGAACAATTTACATCATAATAGAATATGTTTGTCACACCTTTAAATTGAGATAAAGAGACTACCACTACATAGAAGAGAGATGAAGTAAACTTCATACATTTTCATCCCCACATGTAAAACAAGAATCGGGTTAAGGTCTTACACACCCTCAGCAACTCCAGACTGTGTATGAGCTTCACCCTGAGACCTGAGGCTAGGTCTCTGATAGCCGAAGCATCTTATGCCTCAAAATCAGGCACTATAATTCACTAATAAAAACTCCTTCTTTTAGAGACGTCTCCTATATAGCTTCCCCTATGACCCAAATGTCCTCTACAACAGCACAAACACAGACAGTTTAATGATCCAACGGCCATAACCAATGAATACTTCTTGGTAATAGGTCCCTCTAGCATGCACTTCTTGCAAGATGGGGAACCTCCGCAAGAAACTGGGTACCTGGGATTTTCTAACCTCTTGTGATATAGAAGCCAACTCCTTGAAGTGGTCAACATAGGCCTTCACTAACCACTATACTTATTAAATACAAATTATCTCTTACCTCCTTTTTATTTCACCTCCTCAGTTATGAACCATTAGACGAAGACATACATAAATTCCTCCCACATCATCCAAACATTCTATGATGACAGGATGAACAACTTCCACTGGTCCAAGGCTGAACCCTCCACTAACTCAGGCCAATATGAACTCTAACAATCTCGAGAGTTCCCAAAAACCTAAAGAAACACAAAACCTCTACAAGCCACCTAGCTGCCTATGACAGACCTTGATCGCCTCGATAGATAGGCAACACTCAAAAAGACCAGGAAACTTCCCATGAATCATTGGAAACATTAGAGACCATTATCGGTGGAATACTTAGAACAACATGAGGAACATAATACAAAACCAGTATCAAGAAAAAATACAATAAAAATTAAACACCTCGGGCTGAGACAACTATCCTAGAATCCAAACAAACATAAACACAACTGAAATCCACTTTTTCAAAATCACTATTTTTCATTTAAATCCAAAATTTCATTATACCAAGGCCATTTTTCAAATACCAAATAGACTTTTAACAAATAAAAAATCCACCCCTCAAGGGAAACCCAATTTTAAAACCATTTCTATTTCAAAAAATCCCCCATGGAATCCTATGAATCATCACATGTGTGTCCATCCATTTCCATCTAGATATTTTGCGGACAAGTTCCCCACACACATTCTGTACATACCTACACACATGGGATCCTTCATAAGGAATTCTAAGGGTCACATCCTTAATTTCTCTTCAAATACAAATATTTACCAACTTTTAGATTCAAAACAATTCTAATTTTAGAACTCAATTTATTAATTTAGAACATTTTTTTCTAAAACATTTTCATTTCAAACCCATTTGAAAGAAACCCTTTTCCATTTTAAAAACCACTAACACCACCAAAACCAAAACAGAGCACAATATACACCAAACCAACCTGTAATGAGGGACTAGTGCTTATGATTAACCCAACGACATGGTAGGGGGCCACACCCCAAGTAAGACATAACACTAAGAGGAACATTATAAAACCGGAGACTTTTATGAGAAATATTTTGTTTTTATGTTATATAAATCATAAAAGGAATCTTTCACTACACACAACACCAGCTTACCTTGTTTTACATGCAACTGCAGCCTTCCTCGATAGCTTGTGTCGTACGCAATACCGAGTTTCACTAAACAACGATATGCTATTAAAATATTATTAAAACTAGACATTATGAATAGTAATAAACACTCTTTAAAATTTTGTAAATTTTATTTTTCAAAATGGTCTTCATTTTAGGATTCGGAATATCGAAATTATCCTAGGGTGAAATTGTTGTATTTTTCGGAAAACTTTCAATTTTTGATGAATAGTGAAAACACTGGGTTACTATTTAAAAACCGACTTTTTATTTAAATAATTATTTATTTTATTTAAATTTATTTTAGGTCAAAATTGATACATAATACCAATATAAGTTCAATTCAATTCATTGGAGTCATTTTATAATAATTTTAGATATATAAAAATTTTATTTAATTTTTCACCGTCTTTTACCCACCTCCTAGAAGAATTTCCAAATTCACATAAAACCTAATTTTACCGCTTCTTTGAGTGGAATTTTGAAATTCTGAGAGACATGATTAATATCAAGGACTAAAATGTGGTTTAATGAGATGAAAATAATTTTTGGTGAATAGAAACTGTTTACTTTTTTTACCACGGTTAAAAGTAAATAGGGTAATTAAGGGTAAAAATGATATTATTATTACCCTAACACATGTCCTAATTCTATTGGATAAGTGTAATTCAAAAACAAACAACATTAGGAATAAGAGTACCATTTTGGCCCACATGGATTAGATTAGGAAATTTAATATTAATTTATTTAAAGAAGGGTTAAAATAGGTAAAATCAAAGTTTAATAACTAAATCATTTTTCATATAGGGTTATACATAATATAAATTCGACTATAAATATTCATTAGAAAGATAAAAATATTTAATACATAATGGTAATTTATTTATAATTTTCAGACATTAAATAAGTTAATTTATTTATGACACAATGATGATGAAGTAATTATATTATTAATGAAATATTAACATAATTGATGTTATAAATACCCAAATAAATTTAATTTGAGACTTTTTATGAATTAAACTAATTTTATATGTTAATATGACATGTTATTAGTGATATAATTAACTTTTGTCGAATTAATCTTTCTTTTATGATTTTCACAAAAATCAATTACCAAATAGTGTCAAAGTTGACATAAAATTGTTTTTAAAACAAATATAATATTATTAACTGTTATTTTATTCCTAAAAATATATGGTTCGGAAAAATTACTCAGATAAGGTTATATATATTAATAATAAACAACTTGGGGTTCTTTTGTCTTGTTATAGTATGTTTATTAACCTTATAGTGTAAGAAAACAAGAAGACACAGTAAAAGTTAAATTATCTAACTTAAAGTTAAATATAAATGATAAGGGTAAAATAGATACCTAAACTTGTATAAATTCTATTTTATGAGAGTTTAAGTCCCATAACCACCTTAGAATTGAAATAAATCAATTTGGAGCTATTAATAACTGAATATGACTTTATAATAAAATAATATTTTTTTGTTTTTCCAAAGGTGCCCCTCTCCTCCCTTATAAAAGGGCACCTCATCCCTCTCTTCCTCACACCACATTGAGCCTTGAAGCTCGGAAAACCCCGTCCAAATTCTCTTCTACAGTTCCCTAGAAACATCCTATAGGTTTTGGTATTCTTCAAATACCAATTTTAGTTCCCTAAGAAGAGGTCTCAAAGAGGCGCTTCAAAGAAGAGGTAATGTCCGTTACCAATTCTTTCAACTTTATTTCTTCTTCCACTTCTTCTTCCTTAGTTGTTTCATTATGAAGTTAAAATATCAGTATCTATAATATACTGGTATGTAATTATAATTATGAAACAACACTATTTCACCATCTATCCATCCTATGGAAAATGAAATCACCACGCGTGCGTATGTACAGAATATCGTCTCGACGTCGTGTTGTAATCTATTTTCCACCACCACCTTACATGGATGGGTATAATGGTGTAAAGAATAACTATATATGATTATTATAAAGTGATATTGATTCTTAAATATTATACATACAGTTCAATACAATACCATGATCATGGGAATGATATCATCGCTTGTGCGTACGTACGGAATACCGTCTCCACGATGTGATGCGACTCATTCTACATGATCTTCATTGCATAATAATTATATAAATTAATTGAATGAATGAATAAGATATATATTACACTAATACCATTATGTAAATGAGGTATCTATAACCTAAAAAGAAAAATAAGAATTTATTCAACAAAACATGCATAAGAACAAAAAGCAATAAACACCCGAATAACAAATAACAATGAAATATTACTAATAAGAAGCTAAGAATATGACCATATATGATATAATTAAAATAATTATGATTCTGGAATAATTCAATGACATTATTAAAATCATTATATAGAAGGTTCAGACACTTACGAAGCAAATCAGACCTAAGGTAAGGGAAAATATCACAATCTCATTTTTATCTGAGATTGTTTATAGTTTGGTATTTACTGGGGTTTATTTTATCATCCACATCCATGTTTCCTAAATAATTAATATTATTTCCATCCACCTATAATTTTTTAAATCCAATTTTACCTTTCGGTGAGTTTTTAGTAAAAGATATGAAAGTAATCTTTTGTCGTTTTTCATACGAGGTACTTTTTGACTTTTCCAACAAAAGTACGAGAAGAATGTTTTTTTAACTTATATGGCATGAATTGATTTTTAAAACATTATTTCCAAGAAGCTTCCTTTACAAGTTTTCATGTTTAATTTTAATCATCTTCTTTTAGTCTAAAATTGTATGACATGTTATGAAAGGAAAATGTTTTTGAAGTAGAAAGGATATTTTCCTTAAGAATGGAATTCAAGTGTTTTATCAAAATTATTTTCCATCTAAGATAATATAGGGTTCAGTTTCTATCCCTATTATTACATTGATTTGATTATGTTTTGATGGAAATATTTTTATTAATTCCTTTATCTTATATGAATTTTTTATGATGTCATGATGTTTAAGAATCCCATTTTTATTACATTCGTTATGAAATGATGTATGATTTATGATTTTGTGGAACACATAAGAATGGTATCATTATGAGATGGGTGGGACCAATATATCGCTCAAATGAATTGGGTAATGATTTATATCTAATGAGATAGACATGGCTGGAATGGTAGGTTAAACTGGTTCAGTAAAACAGGACTGAAACGAGGAGTGAACTCGGTTTAGAAATGGACTTTGTCCGCTAAGATAGTCTTGGCTATGAGTCTTGACTACTAAGAAATGATTCTCTATGATTATGTGTGTATTCCACAATGCTTCATGTTTTATGTTATTATTATTGGGATTACATTTCACTACTATGATTTATCACATGTTATGAAATTATGATCTCTTTTACAGGTTAAGATTTCCAAAATGTTATTTTCTTATGAATATGATGTGATTGATATTTTTTTTGTATACCCTCACTGAGCATTTGAGATCACCCTTTTTTATGTTTTCTTTCCGCAGGTCAGGAAGAAGGTTATTAAGTAGGATATTCCAAAAGGGACTCTAGATATGATGAAATAAATGGGAGATAATGTAGATGCTTTATGAACCAATTGTTTATGTTTCCCAGTTTCTAAAGACACTATACCTATACGGACCTTTCATGGTTTTGTTATATGTTGCAAATAAGTGTACTTCAATTTTGAAGTATTAACAATGTATGCAACGTATGGGTCATTATAATTGGTAGCATAGGAAAGGTATAGTTAACCATTGGAAACAAGGATGTGAAAGCCTTAGTAAGAACCCTAAGGATATGTCTAAGCATAGAACACAATCTTAGTGTTTTAGAAATGGCCACGAACAACTTATGATAAGACCTTAAGTGTAAAATTTTATTCTTGATTATGTGTTTTCCCTATTATAATTAGTGTTGCTCGCACTATTCTTCTTGGTTTTATTCAATGGATAGAACCCGAAGGAACCGTGTTAATGCGGAATGCGATGGGTGATAGAATGATTGTCCCCCTGAGCAACCAAACGTTATGGGAGCTGGAATGCAAAATCTTGAATCCATGCTCAGACAACATTCTCAAGATATGAATAATACCGGACTTCCAAATGAGGTAATGAAGGAGCAACATTCTGTTGAATCCTTCATGAGGCAGCATCCACCTTCATTCAGTGGGTCTTTTAATCCATTAGTGGCAGAACAATGGATCAGTACCACTGAAAAGATATTTTCAGTTCATCAATGTTCTGAACATGATAAAGTCATTTTAGCAGTTTATCGTTTGGAAGGTGATGCTGATCAATGGTGGAATCTTATTAAGAATATGAGGCAAATAGATGAAATTGAGTCCATGGAATGGGACGAGTTCATGAACTTATTTTTCAATAAGTACTTCCCTTGTAATCTCCGGACAAAGATGGAGAAGGAGTTTCTTGAACTAAAGCAAAAGGATGATGAATCTGTTGGTACCTACAAATCAAATTTTACAAGACTTGCAAGGTATGCTTCTGGTATTATTATCCAACCTGAGAGTAAGATCGATCGATTCTTTAGTGGCTTAAAACCAAGTCTTCGAAGGGCATTAACCATAAGGGACTTCAATAGTTACGAGGAAATCGTTCGATGTGCTCTCAAAGTTGAGATGGAGATTGGAGTAACCCATCAGTCATAAGGGTTTGATAAGTAGAGGAAAATCGAATTCAAAGGAAAATCTAAAGAGCACACTGAAAAGAAGATGAGTTTTCCCTTATGCTCAAAGTGTGGAAGGAAACATAGAGGAAATTGTCTTAAGGGGACAAGAAAATTTTATAAGTGTGGAAAAGAAGGTCATCGGGCAATTGAATTTCGAAATAATGGGAAGAAGATGTCTAATGATGCAAACAAAGGAAGGGATACATAGAATAGACCAACTACACTTCAATGTTTCAAGTGGAAGGAGATGGGGCATTATACCAATCAATGCCCAAATCCAAGGGTCGATGATGATGATCGACGTCAACAAAATCTTAAGGCCAAAGTCAAAGGAAAGTCACATGCAATTACTATCGGCGATGTAGAGTACCACAACAAAGTGGTGAAAGGTACACATACCATCCACTCTAAAGTAGTAAATGTTTTATTTGATTCTGGATCGACCCACTCTTTTATTTTTGATGAATTTTCTAAGGTTATCACCGTATTAACTCAACAAATAGATGTTGAGTTCGTTGTGACAACCCCTAATGGCACAACAATCGCATCAAATGTTTATAATTCTTCTCCGATTGAAATTTGTGGAAAATGCTTCCTACAAATATTGTGATCCTTCCTATAGTAAAATTTTAGGTGATTCTTGGCATGGATTGGATTTCTCTATATGGAGCTCATATCAATTTCCAATGAAGGGAAGTCACATTTCATATTCCAGATCAATCTATGAACATCTATCGATGCAAGTATGAACACAACCTTCCAGTGGAAATTTATTCCATCTTATGAGTCTCGATTCCACTAAATGAATGTTATTTATCTCAAATGGTTGGTGAGAAACTCATGATTAAGAATATTCCCATTGTACGAGAGTTTGACGATGTATTTCCAGAGGAATTGCCGGGTCTTCCACTAAATCGTGAAGTTGAGTTTTCAATAGAACTCGTACCGGGTGCATTGCCTATTTCAAAGACACCTTATAGGATGGCCCCAATTGAGTTGTAGGAATTGAAGAAGCAACTCCAAGAGAATCTTGATAAAGTATTCATACGCCCTAGTGCATCACCTTAGGGAGCACCTGTTTTGTTTGTTAAGAATAATGATGGATCAATGAGACTCTGCATTGATTATCGAGAACTTAACAAGATCACTATCAAGAACAAATATCCTCTCCCACACATTGATGTCTTATTTGACCAACTACGTGGAGCTCAATAATTTTCCAAGATTGATCTTTATTCAGGGTGTCATCAATTAAGGGTCAAAAGGGAGGATATACCAAAGAAGGCTTTCCGTACAAGTTATGGACACTATGATTTTATAGTGAAGCCATTTGGTCTTACTAATGCCCCTACTATCTTCATGGATCTAATGAATAGAGTCTTTAGAGAATATCATGATCCTATTGTGGTAGTCTTTATAGACGATATTCTTGTCTATTCAAAGAGCAAGGAAGAACATGAAGATCAATTGAGAATTTTATTGAAGACCCTAAGAAAGGAGAAGCTTTATGCCAAATTTACCAAGTGTGAATTTTGGCTTCCAAAACGTGAATTTTTTGGTCACTAAATCTCAAAAGAGGGGATATTTGTGGATCCAGCAAAAATAGAGGTTATTGAAAGATGGTCGAGACCAAAAACAGTAACCGAGAACTGATGTTTTCTTGGTTTGGATGGATATTATTGACGTTTTATGAAAGATTGTTCACGATTATCTAATCCACTCACCACGTTGACTCGGAAAGGAGTTATGTTTGTTTGGATGGAGGAATGTGAAGTTAATTTCAAGGATTTGAAAAGAAGTTTATCCAGTGCACCTATACTCACACTTCCTTGTAGTGGAGAAAGGTTTGTGATCTATAGTGATCCATCCAAGAAGGGGTTGGGGTGTGTTCTTATGCAAAATGATATGGTGATAGCTTATGCCTCATGATAGTTGAAATCCATGCGAAAAATTACCCAACTCATGATTCAGAGTTAGCTGCGGTAATCATTGCATTAAATATTTGGAGGCATTATCTTTATGGAGAAAAGTGTGATATTTATACTGATCATAAAAGTTTAAAGTATATTTTCACACAGAAGGAGCTGAATATGTGCCAAAGAAGATGGTTGGAGCTGATTAAGGATTATGACTGATCAATTCATTACCATCCTGGGAAAGCAAACAATATGAAAGATACATTAAGTTGACAAGACCATGCTAGCTTATCCATGATGAGGATCAAAAAAGATCCAATATTTATGGATTTAAAAAGGATGGATCTTGGAATCGTAATGGAAGGGGAAAAATCGTATCTTTCTCAAATGAATGTTCAACCATCTATACATGTGAAGATAAAAGAGGCACAGAAAGAAGATGTAGAGTAACAAAAGAAGGTGAGAAATGTTCCTGAATTCAACCTTGATTGTGATGGGATAATAATGTTCAGGAATCGAGTTTGTGTTCCTCCCATCCCAGAATTAAAGAAGGAGCTGCTAGATGAGGCTAAAAGTTCTTCAGTCTCTATTGATCATGGAAGCACAAAGATGTATAGGGACCTAAAATAGTACTTCTGGTAGGATGGAATGAAAAGAGATTTTGCTGAATATGTCTCTCGATTCTTGGTTTGTTAGTAAGTTAAAGCTGAGAGACAAGAAGTCTAAGGGGATGTTACAACCATTATCCATACCAGAATGGAAATGTGAAACCATCACTATGGACTTTGTCACTGGACTTCCTAAAACATCCAAAGGCAATAATTCTATCTGGGTCATAGTTGATCCTCTTACAAAGTCGGCACACTTCATCGCTATTAGAGAGGATTTCTCTCTGGATCATATTTCCAGGATATATGTGAAGGAAGTGGTAAGATTTCATGGAGTACCACTTTCTATTATATCTGATCAGGATCCAAGATTTACCTCGACGTTCTGGCGAAGTCTTCAGCATAATCTGGATACAAAGTTGAGTTTCAGCACTGCTTATCATCCTCAGACAGACAGTCAGTCTGAGAGGACATTTCAAACTCTAGAAGATATGTTGAGAGCTTGCTCTATTGATTTCAAAGGTTGTTGGGATCAAAACCTACCTTTGGTGGAATTTTCTTGTAATAATAGCTTTCACTCCAGTATTCAGATGAATCCTTATAAATCTCTCCATGGAAATAAAAGCAGGACTCCAACTTGCTGGGATGATGTTGGGGAAAGAATGCTATTAGGACCTGATCTTGTTGATGAGATGGTAGAAAAGGTCAGATCTATTCAACAACACATTAGAGCAGCACAGAGTCGACAAAAACATTATTCTGACAACCGAAGAAAAGACCTAGAGTTTCAAGTGTGTGATAAAGTGTTCTGACGAATACCTCCTTGGAAGAGAGTAATAAGATTTGGAAAGAAGGGAAAGATGAGCCCTAGATATATCGGTCCTTTCGAAATACTGGGTCGTGTTGGGAAGGTAGCTTACCGATTGGAACTTCCACCGAATCTCTCCAAAGTTCACGATGTCTTCAATGTATCTCTCCTGAGAAAGTACATACCTGACCCTTCACATGTACTTAGCTCAGAAGTTGTACCGTTGGAACAAGATCTTTCTTATGAAGAACAGCCGATATAGATTCTCGATCGTAGTGAAAAATTGCTACGGAACAAGACCACTCGCTTGGTGGAAGTTTTATGGAGGAACCACCAATTAGATGAAGCTACATGGGAGCTTGAGGATATGATGAGGGAGAGGTATCCTCATCTGTTTGTTACAAAGTGACGAATTTCGAGGGAGAAATTCATTTTAGGGGGGGTAGAATGTAACATCCGAGACTTTTATGGGAAATATTTTGTTTTTATGTTATATAAATCATCAAAGGAATATTTCACTACACACAACACTAGCTTGGCTTTCTTTACATGAAACCACGCCCTTCCTCGATAGCTTGCGTCGTACGCAATACTGAGTTTCACTAAACAACGATATTCTATTAAAATATTATTAAAACTAGCCGTTATGAATAGTAATAACCACTTTTTGAAATTTTTTAAATTTTATTTCTCAAAATTGACTTCATTTTTGGATTTGGAATATCGAAATTATCCTAGGGTGAAATTTTGGTATTTTCCTGAAAACATTCAATTTTTGATGAATAGTGAAAACACTAGGTTACTATTTAAAAACTGACCTTTTATTTAAATAATTATTTATTTTATTTATATTTATTTTAGGTAAAAATTGATACATAATACCAATATAAGTTCAATTCAATTCATTGGAGTCATATTATAATAATTTTAGATATATAAAAATTTTATTGAACTTTTCACCGTCTTTTACCCACCTCCTAAGAGAATTTCCAAATTCACATAAAACATAATTTTACTGCTTCTATGAGTGGAATTTCAAAAATACGAGAGACACGATTAATATCAAGGACTAAAATGTGGTTCAATGAGATGAAAATAATTTTTGGTGAATAGTAACTTTTTATTTTTTTTACCACGGTTAAAAGTAAATAGGGTAATTAAGGGTAAAAATGATATTATTATTATCCTAACACATATCCTAATTCTATTGGATAAGTGTAATTCGACAAAAAACATCTTTAGGAATAAAATATTACCATTTAGGCCACATGGATTAGATTAGGACATTTATTATTAATTTATTTAAAGAAGGGTTAAAATAGTTATAATCAATGTTTAATAACTAAATAATTTTTAATATAGGGTTATACATAAGATAAATTCGACTATAAATATTCATTATAAAGCTAAAAATATTTCCTACATAATGGTAGTTTATTTATAATTTTTAGACATTAAATTATGTAATTTATTTATGACACAATGATGATGCAGTAATTATCTTATTAATGAAATATTAACATAATTGATATTATAAATACCCAAATAATTGTAATTTGAGACTTTTTATGAATTAAAATAATTTTATATGTTAATATGACATGTTATTATTGATTTAATTAACTGTTTTCGAATTAATATTTCTGTTATGATTTTCACAAAAATAAATTACCAAAAAGTGTCAAAATTGACATAAAATTGTTTGTAAAATAAATATAATATTATTAATTGTATTTTATTCCTAAAAATATACGTTTCAGCCTAATGACTCAGCTAAGGTTATATATATTAATAATAAACAACTTGGGGTTCGTTTGGATTGTTATAGTAAGTTTATTAACCTTATAGTGTAAGAAAACAAGAAGACACAATAAAGTTAAATTATCTAACTTAAAGATAAATCTAAATGATAAGGTTAAACTAGATACCTAAAATTGTCTAAATTCTATTGGATGAGATAATTTCTACCTATCCCAACCCTTTCTTTGAAATAAATCAATTTTGAGCTATTAAAAACCAAATATGACTTTATAATAAAATAATAATTTTAGTTTTTCCAAAGGTGCCCCTCTCCTCCCTTATAAAAGGGAACCTCCTCCCTCTCTTCCTCACACTACATTGTGCCTTAACGCTCGGCCAACCCCTGCCAAATTATCTTCTCGACTTCCCTAGAAACATCCTAGAGGTCCTGGTATTTTTCAAAGACCAATTTTAGTGCCCTAAGTGGAGGTCTCAAAGAGGCGCTTTAAAGAAGAGGTAATATCCGTTACCGATTCTTTCAACTTTATTTCTTCTTCCACTTATTCTTATTTAGTTGTTTCATTATGAAGTAATAACATCAGTATCACTCATATACTGGTATTTTATTATAAGTATGAAACAACCATATTTCACCATCTATCCATCCTACGGAAAATGAAATCATCGCGCGTGCGTACGTATGGAATACCATCTCCACGCCGTGGTGTAATCTATTTTGCACCACCACCTTACATGGATGGGTATAATGGTGTAAAGAATAACCATATATGATTATTATAAAGTTATATTGATTCTGAAATAGTATACATACACTCCAATACAATTTCATGATCATGGGAACGATATCATCGCTCATGCATTCGTACGGAATACCGTCTCCACGATGTGATGCGACTCGTTCTACATGATTTTCATTGCATAATAATTATATAAATGAATTGAATGAATGAATATGATATATATTACACTAATACCATTCTGGAAATGAGGTATCTATAACCTAAAAATAATAATAAGAATTTATTCGACAAAACACGCATAAGAACAAAAAGCAATAAACACCCGAATAACAAGTAACAATGAAATATTACTAATAAGAAGCTAATAATATGACCATATATGATATCATAAAAATATTTATGATTATGGAATAAGTCAATGAAATTATTTAAATCATTATACAGGAGGTTCAGACACTTATGAAGAAAATCAGACCTTAGGTAAGGGAAAATATTACAATCTCATTCTTATTCGAGATTGTTTATACTTTTCTATTTACTAGGGTGTATTTTATCATCCACATCCATGTTTCCTCAAAATTTAATATTATTTCTATCCACCTATAATTGTTTAAATCCAATTTTACCCTTCGGTGTGTTTTTAGTAAAAGATATGAAAGGAATATTTTGTCGTTTTTCGTACGAGGTACTTTTTGACTTTTCCGACAAAAGTACGAGAAGAATGTTTTTTAACATATACGATATGAATGGATTTTTAAAAAATTATTTCCAAAATCTTCCTTTACAAGTTTTCAAGTTTATTTTTAATCAAATTCTTTTAGTTTTAAATTTTATGACATGTTAAGAAAGGAAAATGTTTTTGAAGTAGAAAGGATATTTTCATCAAGAATGGAATTCAAGTGTTTTATCAAAATTATTTTCCATCTAAGATATTATAGGGTTCTGTTTCTATCCCTATTATTACATTGATTTGATTATGTTGTGATAGAATTATTTTTATGATTTCCTTTATCTTATATGAATTGTTTTATGATGTCGGGATGTTTAAGAATCCCATTTTTATTACATGCGTTATGCAATGATGTATGATTTATGATTTTTTGGCACACATAAGAATGGTATCATTATGTTATGGGTGAGACCTAAATCTCCCTCCAATGCATTTGGTAAATATTTATATCTCATGAGATAAACATGTCTAGAATGACAGGTTAAACCGATTCAGTGAAACAGGACTGAAATGAGGAGTGAACTCAGTTCAGAAATGGACTTTGTCTGCTATGATAGTCTTGGCTATGAGTCTTGACTACTAAGAAATGATTCTCTATGATTATGTGTGTATTCCACAATGTTTCATGTTTTATGTTATTATTATTTGGATTATATTTCACTACTATGATTTATCCCATGTTATGAAATTATGATCTCTTTTGCAGGTTAAGAATTCCAAAATGTTATGTTCTTATGAATATGATGTGATTGATATTTCTTTTGTATACCCTTACTAAGCATTTGAGCTCAGCCTTTTTTTTATGTTTTCTTTCCCTAGGTCATGAAGAAGGTTATTAAGTAGGATATTCCAAAAGAGACTCTATATATGATGAAATAAATGGGAGACAATGTAGATTCTTTATGAACCAGTTGTTTATGTTTCCTAGTTTCTAAAGACACTATACCTATACGGTCCTTTCATGGTTTTGTTATATGTTGTAATAATCACACTTCAATTTTGATGTATTATCAATGTATACAAAGTATGGGTCGTTATAAACTTGAACTAGGAACTTAGACTCCCCATGGGTTACTACTCCATGTGAGGCCACAACATGACACTGGATTACCTCTGTTGTCATACTTCAATCAAAAATAACTCAAGCCAATGAATTAGAACCTAAACTACCCCTGGAAACTCTGGTTTCATCATAAGTTGTGGTGATCAGGAACTGACCTGTAACCTTCCTCCTAAGACCCAATAGTCCTAATATCCTTCAACCAGACACCCAAAATATCAAGGGCCTCCTTTAATACCATTTGGTCCAAAACCAACCCGGGTAGACCCTGAACCAGTCAACTAAGTCGGTCCGTGGCATGGACCGAAGGGCATTCTCAATCCCCACAAGCTGTAAACTAGTTTTGGGCATCAAAACACTCATGTGGGAATGATTTAATCCCAAAATAAATAACCAAGACTATATAAATAAATGGTACAAATCGAAAATGCATCAAGGCTAACAAATGAATTTAAAATAAATAACAAACTGATTCAGTTACAGAATGTAACCAAAAGAACTAAAAATAAAAAATAAACAAAACTAAATCACTGGCACGTGATATCCATGTGAGAACTTGGGCACCACCAAACACAAGTTTAACCTTTCTCCAACAATGAGCACTTGAACCAGGAAACCTGAAGAAATGGGACATGAAAATAAAAGGATATTATAGACATGAGAACTGAGATGCTCAGTAGAAATGCCAAATATAAACCTCTAAATAAAAGTGGATTCATTCCCAAAACAGTCCATTAACACTATTTTGAAATACAGTTATAAAAAAAAGGTTTTCCACATTTTACAAAACAACATTGTTATCCCTTTTAAAAATCCAACACAAACCACATGCCATTTCCAATACCAATGCCATTTTAGAGTTAAAATCCATAATAAGGAAAACCCAAGTTGAGCTATAAAAAAATAAAAAAATATTGAAGGATGAAAGTACATAATAAATTTAAAAATAAATCTATGAGTAGAAAAATAAAAACAATCAAACATAGATAATAACCATGGGTGATCCTATACATCCCCAAAAGAGACCTGGATGCACTCGGTTCAGAACCACCTATTGGCATATGGTGAATCCCCTAAGTCAATAACTAACTGGTTTCTCTATCCTAGCCTCACTAGTGGCACATCCCACCCGGAGTGTCTACAACTCTAAGAGGGAACCAACCCATATAATCAGGGTTGGTGAGCTACTGTCCCTTGATTATCTAAAGGACACCCCGGAACCCATGGTGGTAGTAATAATACTATGTAAGTTGGAGTCCAATGCACACATGACTCAACTCGGCTATCGCCACTACACTTGAATACCATAAACATGGACACAAATATACGATAACCCACAATGGTAAATCTCTCGTATAAAGGTTCCCCTTATACATACATATACATTACATGTCACACAAGGTTCCAACCTATCTTATATACCATATAGATGTTCTAGTCATTTCAAAAACCATTTCGGGTTTCCAACTGAGCACACACATTTTTCAAAACTCAATCCTTTGTAAAATTAAACACAAAAAATAATCTTGATTTGGAAGTACCAAATTGGACTTTAACACAACATGTCAAAATGCACATATCAAAAAACATTGTAAACACCTCTTTTAAATTTATAATGCCAAATGGTCCCTTAAGCCATAAATTCTCCAAACACACAAAAAAATCCAAACAGGAACAAACTCTATGATTTCATTTTAAATAATTCTTTGCAATATCACAAGAGAACCCACATCTTTTAGAAAAAATTACCATTCAAAAAGATAAGTTTCTAAGAATGAAACATTTAGGAAACCAAAGTTTAGAGGAAAACACCAATTCCAAACACAATATCCATTTGAGGGCACATCCATGTGTTCACATAGTAAACCCATGGATGTGCCAAAATCCAATGGTATACATTCATCTAAGATTTCACTCACAAAAAAAAAATTCACAAAATATACCATTTGTTTAAAACCATGACCAACCACTAGCATTGCTTAAAGAACATAATTTATCTCTTTGAAACCACAAAACCCTTTCCACAGCATCTAATACCACTACTAAACTATATCACATTACCAAAATATACCCACCAAACCATGTTCATAAGAAAAAAACATCACCACACCATCATAAGAGCTAAACATTACATAAAAGAACCAATTTCTCTTCGAAATAACAAAGGCACATCAAACAGGCATCATAGGTGCCTTAAACCTAGACATTTCACACAAATCAGTTTAGAAAACTATTTTTAGAATATTTTACCAATTAGAAATAATCATTCACATCAATCTATAAACATATTAGATGTGTTAAATACATTTAAAAATCATATAAAAACACACAAGGGTTCATGGAATGTTTCGGAAAGGGAAAAGTTGGAAACAACTACCTCAATTTGAGCGGATGGAATGAAACTTAAATGGGAGGAAGATTGGGGACTTGAGGATGATCCTAATACCATAAATGAAAATAAACACCACCCACACCCAAACCCTAGATATTAGGGTTTCTAAAAAGGGATAAAACCTCAAAGAAATCCAAGGAGAGAAGAGGAAAAGAGAAAGAGAGGGGAAATGGGAAAGAAAACTGAAAAACTCACATTGAATCGGGTGAAGGAGCAACCATAGAGAATTGGATGCAAGGGAGGAGGGTTAAGGATGACCCCTAGTGTACTAAAACGAGAGGGAGGAGGGAGAGCCCATGATAGGGTGAAATAAGGGGGAGAGAGGGAAGATTCTCTCAAAATTTTAATGCCCTATCACGTCCGTATGGTTCGGCCGCATGGTTTTCAAAATCGTGCAGGGACTATGTGGACCTCTCTTCATAAGAAGAAACTACCACAAGGTTTCTTGAAACCTACTGCATGGCCATGGGTATGTCGGGCGGTCAGTTCTGTCCAACCAGCACAAGCTCCAATGCATTGCCTCATAGTTACTATTAACCATGTGGTAACTGTGATCCCCTTGGAAAACTTCACAAAAACTCTAAAAACCCAAAATTTCTACTGGGACCCTAATTCTAACTTCAACCAAAAGATCTAATAAAAATAAAATAATAAATTAAAGGAGTATCCAAAGTCAAGGTGTGACAGATTTGACTACATGGGATGTTTTTTATCATAGATTTATCTACGTAGATTAGGCCATGTGATGGAAAGGTATGATACTTTTTGGGTCCTTCTCCAACTGATATTGAGACCCTGCTTCTGAACATATCAGTATTAAAATAGAGGAAATATAATGGGGATACACCTTTATAAGATTGAATTTGAGGATCCAATATCACTACCATTGAAGAAGAAACATGGGTGATACCATTATAAGATCTATTCTACCACTAATTTAGGGAGATACTATTTCAAGGGGGTTTTATACCTTGTGTCAAGGTAAAATATGTTTTTTATAAGATTTTTAAGGGTAGGAAATATTTTATTTAGGTTTTTTAAAGGTACTTCCATGCATGAATAAAGGTAATCTCAACTTTTAACTTAAACTGTAAAGGTAATATAAACAGTACATAAGGGTAAATCAGATTTTTTATGATCTATAAAAGGGTAAGAATAAATAAACATAAAAGTAAGTGAATATTTCTAAAATCTTTGTAAAGGTAATCTTTATGTTATATTATCTACATAAGGGAAAGAGAACACACTATATAATGGTAAGAATAGTTCATATTTTTTGCATAAATGTAAAAAAAAAGATTAATAAAGGTAGCTCTAGATGATATATAAGGGTAAGATAAGTGTTATTTAAAGGTAATATGAAGTCCAAGAAGTATACATAAGGGTAAAAATAAAATTATACTACTTACGTAATGATATAAAAGAATTTATAAACCTTATGTAAGGGTACACACATGCATTCATAATGGTAACATTAAGGTTTCAAAACACATGTGTGGGTAAAAATAATGCTCACGTGAGGGTGAAAGGGAGAATATAAGGCTAAATTAAGGGTAAGGAAAAAAATTATTAAAATAATTTTTTCAGATGAAAGAATTAAATAAATAAATAAATATATATAATAATATCAATAACTAAAAAAATAAATTCAAATAAATATTATTATAAATAAAAACAATGTAATTCTAAAAATTTCTTTCTTCATAATAAAAATAAACATTTATATAATTTTCAATAAATATAGGGATTTTAAATTTAACAAAACAATAAAAAAAAAATACCAAAACATTCAAAAAAAAACTAACGAACAAATCATTGTATAAATTAATAAAAACAAAATATTAAATTCTTCTATAATTTTATTTCCTCTTATAAATAAAAATAGATAAGTGAATGAAAAATTATACAATATCATTTTGAGAGATAATATAATTTAACTGATTAAACTATAATTTACACAACAATAATGTAGAAAAATAATAACTAATTAATCAAAATAAACAAATATCAATTTAGGGATAACTCCCCCTAAATTCGTACTTTTCTAACACAAATATACGAACATTAAAATACATAATTTTCATGCTTAAATGTTTCTGAATTTTAAATTTGAAATAGTTATTAAGATTTTCGAATAAGTTAGAACATTAAATAAATATTATGAATTTAATAATTAAACAGTTTAATCAAAATCTCTATCAAACCGAGTTCAAACTTTAATTTCTCAATCCTCGCAAAATCTAATGGTTTTGAAAATATATATGCAAGTTTTTTTTCTCTTAGAAAAAATTATAGAATGATATCCCTTTTATTAACACGGTCTCTTAAAAAATAATATATAAAACCAATATGTTTTATTCTTGAATAATGTTATGGATTTTTAAATATTCAAGTTGAAAAGGTATTTTTATAAAATATATGCATTTTTTCTAGATAGAGAATGAAATCAGATCATGTTTTTTATACAAAAAATTTAAGCACAACAATTTTCTAACGTAATATAATAAACCCCAGTTGTGGAAAATTCATCTGAATTTTTTTTGTAACATCATGATGTTAAACATTTACTAGGTAAGTGACACATTCCTAAAAAGTTTTTATAATTAATTTGGTAGCCTCCAAAATTAGCATCATAATATGGTAACATATGGGAATAATTTTGATTATTATAAAATAAACTGGTGTTAATAATTCCCTTAACATATCTAATTATTCTTTTAATTTCCTTTAAGTGAATTTCTTTTGGAGTATAATGATATATTGAACAAATAAATATTGAAAACATAATATCAAGCCTTGATATGTTCAAATAAAATATGCTTTCTATCACTCCTCTATGGATTTTATCATTCATATATTTTATAAATTTATCCACATGCAATTAATAATTCGTGATCATTGAAATTATCATTATTTTACAAGATTCAAGATAAAAAAATTAACCAAATCATTATCATATTTTCTTTTATTTTGATATTTTTAATCTTTTCATCACAAAATTTGAAGTCCAAGGAAAAAATTTAATTCACCCATACAACTCATATCAAATTCTTTTTTCATTAATTTTGAATACTCAATACAAATAATATCATTTCTATATCCAATTCCAATATCATCAACATATATTTTTACAATTTAAATATCGTTTGAAATTTTCATTATAAATAAATTAGTATCAAACATGACTTTGTTAAAATATCTTTACATTAAAAATAGAGTTATTCTATCATACAAATATCTTGTAGATTACAATAGACCATATAAATATTTAGATAGTTTGAAAACATGATTTGGAAATGCTTCGGTTTTTAAACTAGTTGGTTGATTAACTTACACCTCTTTAAAAATTAAACCATTTAAAAATACATTTTTACTTCTATTTAAAACAATTTCATATATTGATAAGAAGAAAAATATAATATAATATGCATAGATTCTATTATAACAACCAATATAAAAGAATATTTAAAATCAAAACCTTGTTCATATAAATATATTTAGGAAAATGTTCTGGTATTATTTCTTACTATATTACCAGAATTGTCTATTATATTTAGAAAAATCTATTGGGATCCAATGGATTGTCTATCTTTATGAAACTCAATAAAATTATAGACTTTATTTCTTAAAAAAAACTTTTATCATCCATATAATTGATCGAAATTGAATTATTCAATGTTTTTGTAACAATAGTAGGAACAAAATTAGTAACAAAGGCAGAATGAGCACATAAATTTAAAATTGATTTTCTAGCTCCCATTCCATATTAAACATTTCCAAAAAAATTTATAAATAATTATATCGATTATTTTTTTAATTCCAATGATCATATTTAGAAGATATGTGCTCCCCATCAACTAATGAATTATAATTTTTAGTTTTATCTTCACCAAAGTTAAACTCTTTTAATTATTCATCAGGATTATCATAATCTGCATAGTATTTTTTTATTATTTTAAATAATCTTTATAGGAACAAATTCCTCTGTTGATATGGAACAATTATTATATAATCTTTAAGACTTACTATTATTTAAATATCCATGAAAAATATCTTCATTGATTTAAGCATCAAACTTGTCCAGTTTATCCTTATTATTTAAAATATAAACTCTATAACCAAAAACTTTAAAGTGGCCAATCTTGTGTTTCTTTTCATTAAATGGTTCTTAAGATGTTTTATTTAACATGGGTCTAATGTAAACTCTATTTAAGGTATATAAATAAGTATAAATATATTAAAATGAAAATTATTTTTGTAAATTGATTTCATTTAGAATATTTCTTTCCATTTCTTGAATAGTTCTACTTGTCCTCTCTATTACACCATCTTTTTGTGGGTTTTTAGGGGAAGAAAAATTATTGAAGAATCCATTATCTTCAAAAAAATCTCAAAATATTAGTTAAAAAGTTCTCCTCCTTTATCAATTTTAATTGATTTAATTAAATTAAATTTTTATTTTAAATAGATTTATAGAAATAAATATACTTATTTAGTTTTTTACTTTTATGAGATAGCAAATGATTCTAAGTGATTCTATTAAAATAATTACAACCACATATTTATTATTACCAAAATTAAAATTTATCACAGTTGAAAATAAATCAAGATAAATTAGTTATAAAAATAATATTATATTAACATTGTTAAAAGATTTAAATTTCTCATTTTTCTACTCACCCTTTAGTAATGAATCACAAAATAATACTAACTTTCCTTGAATTTTGAATGTTTTATAACCTATCCATGTTTTTCTAACTTCTGGGATTGTCTACATTGAACCAGTCCCAACCTTCAATACTGAATAATATGGTTTGTTTTTATAGTATTTAAACACTTTTCATTTTTCTTGTTTAGTTCAAAAAAAATTATAGTCTATATTTTCATTTCTATTAGCATAAAATAAAATGGTATTATCTTTATAAACAAGACATTTAATATCATTAAACATTACACTCATTCCATAATCACAAAGTTTTACGATACTAAGAAAAATTTGTTTTAATTAGTCTACATACATTACTTTATACAATATAATATATTTGAATATTCCTAATTATTTAGAACCTAGGACATTTCCTTAAGAGTTATCATCTAAAGTGAAAGTGTATTCATTACATGAATTAAAAGATAAAATGTTTTAAATATCACTATTAATGTTCATGGAACACCCATTTTTTTATACCATGTATATTTATATCTCTTTAATAATATTTCCTTAAAAATATATTATTCATATAATTATTTTAGTACCCAAGTTATTTTGGGTCTAACTGGATTAGTGATAAAAAATTTTGGTACCCAAACCGATTTATGTCATTTTTATAGGGTAATCTGGTAGATAGATTCTTATAAATAAATGTCGCATTTTGGTCTAATGAACGAGTAAATAATAAAGATTTTTTTTCATAATTCCCTTTAAAATTATATCTAAATCATGTAACTCTTGAGTCATTATCTTTACTTCTTTTAATAAAATTAGTTTTGGGCATCTTAAAAATATGACTATTATAACCAAATCTAATTTTATCATTATCAGGTTTGATCATATCTACAATCTTATCAAATTTATATTTTCCTTGAATAAAAATATATATGGTTTGTTTTAATCGAGTAGTTTCACTTTTAATATTTTTATTCTTTTTTTGAATAACTTCTAAGTCATCATCGATTTTCCCATCGGATCATTATCCTGTATTTCTTAATTTATTATTTTCTTAGTTACACATCTTACATTAATTTTCAATTTCATATAAATCATCAGAAACTAGCTTAAATATTCTTTCTTGGTATTGATTATTTTTTAAAAATAAATCTTTCATTATATCATTCTCATTTTTTATCATTATTAGTTCAAAATCTATAACCCTTTTCACTCTTATATTTCTTAAAGTATAAAAATTCAGTTTTTCATTTTTTTTATTTAATTTTCTTATTTTATTATTTTAATTCTCATTAGAGTTCATCCATTTTAAAAATATCCTTTTAAAACTTTTAGTTTTGTTTAGTTAATTCTGTAACTTCAGTTTCAATGACAGCCACATATCCTAAATTGGAATCAGAATTAGAGCTTACCACATTCATTATTATTTCCATCAAGCATAGATTGGACAATTCTTTTCCACTCTCATAATCATAACTTCTCGAGTCTAAATCCTCTATGAAACTGCACCCAACATGATATGCATGTTTTAACACCATATGGTGTAACTTGTCTTTCCCTTCTTGTTTCAATTTTTGGATAGATGGTTTTATATGTCTCTTTTTGATGCACTCATATCGTATTAATTTTGAAAAAAATATTTACTACTATTACCTTTATTACTTAACTTTCCTTCATCCTTCTGATCATATCTTTTGGGACAATTATCTGAACCTCTCTTTCTTCTCATGTACTTAAAAAAACAATTTATTAATATTTTCTATTTCATATTTCTCTCATTTTTCAACATATAATATAAGGAATTAGAAAAAATATATATATCGTGATTTGAATGATATAACTTTCCTTTTTCCATGTTATTCACTATTTTATTTATTTAACTCTGGATTGTATTGAAGAAATAATCTTATCATTTTATCTATTAAATACTCAGTAGAATCCTTACTTTCTTCAATAACATACTTATTTGAGTGACAACTTTTTAGTAGTTCAAAAAGAATTATTTTCATAAGAACTTCATTATTAATGTTTTCCCCTTGTATAAACTTGTTACTTAAATTTTTAGTGAATATTTTGTAGATCTCACTAATGGTCTCTTGATCTTTCATTCTAATTTATTCAAATTCAACCCTGTGAATTCCCAACATGGATCTTTTTAACATATAAGTTCCATAATGAGTTACTTTTAAATTCTATCAGATGTTATATATATATACATGAATATATATGGCTATAAATATTTATACTTAAAGATAAATATATTTAATTCATAACTTTGTAGTTTAGAAGGAATTTTGCCGCATCATTTTTATTATTCTCAAAAAATATACCTCAAGAAATTTACATGGTTTAGAGATAATGAACCAAAATAAAAAACCTATATGCTTTAGATGTATATTAATTTGATCCTTACAGAATACATAATTTTTTCTATTTAAATGTTTTGTTCTAGTTGGATTCAATAACTCAAATTCCTATCTTTCTATAAAAAGCGGTGGATATTTCATTAGACTATTGGGTATAGTATAATGGTTTCTACAAAAGGATAATGAAATGGTAACCTCCAACCATATCTTTAAAAGGTACCATCATATGATACCAATTATTAGGTCTCAGTGAGATCATAAGATGGACTATTGGGGGTGAATAGTATTTTTATAAATTTTAACAAATCATAATTATCAAAGTAATAAAAATTGAAATGATGAAAACAAATAGTGTAGTAGTAAATAAACCAAAGAGATCATGAAATTTTTATAGTTTTTTGAATAAATTAGATACAAAATCTATGCTTTAATATTCTATACTTCATGAGAATAAAGGTATTCCCTTACTAAATGAATTTTGATAGGGTGTGATAACCCAGTTACAAATGTACCTTTTTCTCACCTAGTAACACAACCGAGATGAATTTTATTAGAGATACAACACATGACCAACCTAACTTTTTTTTGGGACACACAAACTAACCTTCCTTTTAAATGGGAGGAATAACCTTGGAAGATATATTTTGGATGATAAAATCTTAAACTGGAATGAAAGGCACAAACATTATAATAAGAAGACGTAACACTAAAAACCTAAAATAAATTAATAATGTGAGAAGAAAAAATGATTATGAATGTTGATGTAGATCAAGAACATAGATCACTTTAGTATTAGATGATAGAATGATGATGTTCCTTCATGATCATACCAATGAAATAGTATTCACATCAGGGATTCACCACTTCATAATTATTATATGAATGTTTTATTTTCTATATATCTCTATTGAATAAACTATTTTAGGTTTATATAATCATGTCCCCCCTTGATTTAATTTCAATGTATAATATTGAATCGTTATCCCTGAAATATTCTCAAGAACATGGGATCTTCTTTGGAACAAATCACATAATTGCACGTTAGAAAATAATAAATATGAAAATGTACTTGTTACTTATTATTGGAAATATTTCACACATTATCAGAGAATTCATATACTCTTTTATAATTATTGTAAATCATAACCATTATCTAAGATTTATATTTCTTCAATCGACTTGATATGTCATAGAAATAATCTATGTGATTTACATTGGCTACATAGAAATTTGGTATGTTGTATAATCAGCTACATGGTTCTGCCCAAGACACCTACATAGCATATTCACCTACGTGATTCAACTATTTGAAATATTTGATTACATTTATTTGGATAGAAAGAATTATATATGTAAAGTAAATCTATTTTACTATCTAGGTCATACTTACACTACAATAGAGTTATTTCTTTTTCTACTATTAGTGATAAAATATAGGTAAGATATCGATGATATTTTTTATAATATTGAATTGGAGGATCCTATACTGCTACTATTATAGAATAAAAAAAAGGTTGATACTATTATAAGATGATACTACTTCTAGAATAACATGCTACTCTTAATGACTGAGGAATTTCTACCATTATAATAGAGTGGTTCTCCTACCATTAAAAGATCATTTCTACTAATAATAGAGAGAGATACAGTTGAAAGTGGAATTATATAACATTAATAAGGTTAAAACATGTTTCTTATAGGATGTGTATGGGTAAGAAATATTTTATATAGTCTTATTAAAGTTTCTTCCATGAATGATAATGGAATCCACAACTTTTAACTTCTTACATAAATGTAAGATAATACTATGTAATGGTAACTCATATTTTATATTTGTTGTGTAATGGTATGAAGAAAGAAACATAAATGTAAGAGTAACTTTACACACATTTTGTAGACATATGACTTATGTTATAAAGTCTGTGTCAGTGTATGTGTACACACTAAGTAAGGGTAAGAAGAGTTCATATGAATTGTTGTAGGGTCCTAAAAACTTCACAGAGGGAAGTAAATACTCCCACAAGCACTTTGCAAAATGAAGTAAGCATTTATATAAGTACAGTAGGGAAAATTGGATTGAAATTTTGAGATGAAACTTGAAGCAATAAAATTTGTCAAAAGTTTTAGGATACCCATGGACCATCACGGGGAAAGGTTCACCGGGTCTATAAACCACGAACCATCAGTATGTGGTAGGACCCTCAAGGTACTGGTGCTCAGGACAATGGATAGAAAACCTATGATGCTAAAAACTACATCATCAGCAAAATTGGTAACTTAAATTCCATCCATATACCATCCCTCAAACTAAATAGTTGGAAAATGAAGCAAGATGGAAGAGTTTCTTGAACCACATCTCAGGAACCACAGCCTCCGCAAAACTAGGATGACTAAGTCTTATGTGGGTTTAGATATATATTCATGGGCTTCCAAAAATGGTGTCACATTCCCACAGATTTGATTTCTCCAGTGCTCTATAAATGGGTCATAAGAGGGAGATGAAACACATGGGTGTAATAGAACACAAAGGAAACCCTAGAGGTGGGATGAAAGAATCTGGATATGAATATTCTGACTTTGGTTTTGAATCATTGACGAAATGAGAACCGAGAATCAATTTTCCATAGGTATAACCAACTGTGAACCATTAAAGAATGGAACATAATAATAATTGATGAACAACAAACCTAATTGGTTCCATCATGCACCATAAATTCCTCACTGACGAATTCTATGTGAACCAAGGGCTCTAGGACACTTCTTGAATTCTGCAATCCGCATAGTGCATCGCTAAGCTGATCAAACCCTATGTTGTGTACTGCTTCAGTAAGTAGATTGAACCAGAGCAGTGTGGAAAACTATATCAAAGACTGCATACCATATTGGTACACGATGGTTCATACCCTCATCTGTTTAACATTTCAATAAATGGACGAACCCTCTACTTTCATAGCATTATTCTATGTGGGATACCCCCATCTCACATGAGAAAATAGTATGTGTAATAGGGTGTCTTTATGTTTCCTTCCCTCTGGATCCAAGAATACCCCTCCTTCACCATCCATCCCTCTATAGAGACTCCTCGAACCGATCTACCCGGATAAGGCCCAACCCTCCTCCAAAGCCACTGGACTTGTATGATTAGATCATCAGGAGCACCATCGCGCCTTTCAGAATCTATATACCTAAGGTAAACATAGTCACAAAGGGTTTCCCCATAATGGTTTGGACACCTAAAATGTCCCTAAGTCTACATTCCCTAGTTGACCTGAGGACTGAATTTAGGGTGCCAATGTGAACCTTTCCATTATGGGGTTTAGGGATAACCACTGACCATTCCCTTCAATGGGTTCCAATGATAAGAAAAAAGGGCACTCTTTCCTTCCAAGGGATGATACTCCTCCCCTTTCCCAAAATTAAAAAGGTAACTCATTTTGAGGTAATCCCTTATCCTTTTTCAAGAGGTTTCACTCTTCACCCTCTTCACATCAACATGGGATGTGCCCAGATATATCACCAAGATTTGACTATCTTGGATATCAACATGGGTGTGGGTTGCATGTTCAGATCCAATTGCTCTCTCTCCCGGCTCTAGAACCATTTACTAGCAAATGATGTAGGACATGAAATCTTCAAATCTATTGCCTCATATTGTTTCTCACACCGATCATGACCCACATGGGCTTATAGGTAGGTGGTGATCATGATATCAACATAATCCTAAAATTTGGGAATCCTCTTAGGTTTAAGCCCAAACCAAACATTCAAATCATCATGAGTCAAGATCCTCATCATGCCCCTAACATGTGAGAATATTCCATGCATAGGCCCCAAACCAAATGAACTACAAGAACTTAGATTCCTATTCTAACTAGTATATGTAGGACACCTACTTGAAGGCCTAAGCTCAAAGGGGTGACCTATCCAATGGTTAGCCTAATTATACCCCCAAAAAATGGGCCTCCTCCTAGTTGTAATCCTCAAGAAAAATCAACTACATGAACTCTAATTCCTATTAAAACTGAGTTATATAGGACACCAACTTGAATGCCCAAACTCAAAGGGGTTCCCTTCCGAATGGTTAACCCAATTATGCCTCCAAAAAATGTGACTCCACCTAGGTGTAATCCCCAATAAAAATGAACTACGTGAACTCTAATTCCCACCATAAGTGGTATACGTACGATTCTTTTCCAAGGCACGATCTTGAGGGACGTTCTCCTCAGAAGTCAATCTAGAAGAAATGTCCCCCCAAATGCCAAAGGGATCACTCCTAGGCATAAGTCCCAATTAAAAAACTATGTGGGCTCTGATTCCTCTCCTATGAATATATAGGAATCCCATATTATGGTTCCAACCCCAACATTAAACCATCTTCCATCCCTCTTGGATGATGATAAACACCAGATATCCTCATTTCATGGGTTATGTCTGCATTGTCTCCTTAGCATAAAATCCATGAATATCCATGATTGATTTAGAAACCCAAGGGTAACCCATAGATACACTCTTAGGGAATAAGCTAAGGATTAATTAACATATGAACATTGATTAAATAAATAAGAGAGTTCGGTAATAGGAAATAATTCCTCCCAAATGGGTGTGGTGATCCTGACCTCCCATCCTCTCAACCAATGGAGTCCTTAACTGTTTTTGGCCAAATCATCATCCAATGAGCAACTACATTTGAAAATCCGGTCAATGAACTATGGATACTAGGTCCGTTTGGTATTTTTGGATCCACGAATAAACCCTTTGGATAACATTTGAGGAAGTAATATCCTAGGTGGACTGGTTACACAAATACTTAACCCCCTTACAATCACCCATTAGGACCATTTGAATGTGGAGCATCCTTCATAACACAAAAAGGATAAATTGACCAGTCCAAATGGGGTCAATCCAATTCCCCCTAAAGGATAACAATGAAGATCAGGATGAAACAAAAATGGTGATGTGAACATCTCTATAATTACATAAAAATTCATTTCATCCTTCAGACCATTTTTCATTTCCCCCAAACACATCACCTCAGGCCGAAACAAAAATTTCAAACCTGACATGAAAATATTTATAATAATAGGAAATTATTTGTTATTTGTTGGGATATTTTTTTTTCATGCACGTCACACCTCGAGTCGAAACAAAAAATGGTAAAAACAACATGAATCCTCATCCAGGGTGATGGTTTTACCCTAATCAAGCCACTTCACCTCACAAAAAATGAAGGGGCTAAAAATAAAAGTCAAATATTCATATGATCAAGAGATGCTACTTTGACGGGGTTTTGTTGTCTATATATGTCATATGTATGTTGAAGGTTTCTATAGAGAAACCTCTGATCCAAATGGAATCCCGAAAACTAATGCTGACATGCACAACAGTAATCCCATAGGCGTTCGGGCCCTGCTAAAGAGTATGAAACCCTTGCCAACCCGACATCTTCAATGTTGGGTATCCAACATGATAATTAGAGAGTAACACCAAAATGGTACTCTCCCCATGGTGGAAGCCACAAGACAGGTCCTCCAATATTCAAAATCTCATAATCTGCCTCCTTAGTCATGGCTTTCACCTCCGTACAAGGTGGCCCTAGTGATCATCTCAAACCGTTTCAAGATCTTTTCCCTATAGTGTGACAACAAGTTCCTCCCTTATCTCAGAGAGGCAGATGAATTCTATGATGATGACTTCATCCCAGCTGTACATGGGTCCTACTCAAAGGACCCTTCCAGATAGTGTCTTCATCAATGCCAGGCAAACAAGTATCCTTATTTTTAATAGGATATTATACTGATGAATCCTTATGATGTCCTAAGGACACGTTCCCCCCGGGCCACCCACCGAGGGTGGAAAACATATAACCAAGAGCAGGTGATCATGCTGATTCATGAGGTGGAATTATACCATACAAATGTGGAGGCATTCAACAGGAAGACATCCAACTGTGCCCCTCCACATAAGCCAACCACAAAATAGGGTGTCTCAATACGAGCGTGTTCACATTCCTGCCAGTGATTTTCGGTCCCGCCCTGCAGACAAAGCGGAAAATTATAGGCAGATGAAAATATATGTCGGTGAGAAAGAATCTCATCATCCAAATAGGATGGAAACTAGCTACTAGAAGGCACAAAAACCTGATGATGCATACCAATCCTGCCATCCAAATAGAGCAGTAAACAAATATGAGAAAATTCAAATTCATGTGGATGCATGCATAGCCTGTGAGATATATATAGTGGCAAGCAATTAGATTAAAATTCTTCCTCATGAATATGATGTCCACCAATCAAATCTGGTAGAAACAGTAGAAGGAAACCTGGAACAGACCTGTTCCTCTTTCTCGGAACAGAAGAACTTCTAGTATCCACAAGAAACCAATGGAGGACCGGTGCAGGCACAAACTCTTGCTCTGACATTGGAATGGGCCTTCATACCCATTCCATCCAAAGATGTATCTTAGCACATCCTAAAAATTATGGAAGATCAAACGTTGATTTCATACCATACCCTTTAGATATGTCAAGACATCATTTCATAAATGGAAAAGGTGAGGAACTGGTCCCACGACCAAGTTCCCATGAATGGACCGACTTAAACACAAAATGGGTTTGTCACTCTGGAACAATTATTCATCCCTACTCTAGTCCAAGAGGGTTGACAGAAATATCCCACAACACACGGACAAACAAATTTGGAAAAAATACCCATTCCAACTGGTGGACATCGATTCAATGTAGTGGCCTCTCTAGGGAAAGAATATATCCCTACCAAAACTCAAGATATCCTTCACAGTACCCCGAAAAGAGGGATATGTATACGAAGGCAATAACCAATAGTAGATGGCCCCGATTACCCACAAGAGAGTTCCCAAAATTGAAATGTGTCAAAAATAACTACAAAATTAAGAGTATATACATGATTCTTATTTGCTAGAAGCTAGAGTTCTTGACATGATCATGAATATATCAATAGATTCTCAAGATCCTATCAATCCATTACCAAATTATTGATGTGGTTGTAGTAGTTGTGAAGTCCCTTCCCACAATGTTTCTACTATCACCATTGAAGGCCCTCCCCAAAGCACCCACGAGGGATTAATAAATGATCCAGAAATGATCGATCACAAGAGTCTATATTCTAATGTGTTTCTGGGTATCCCTCCTCTTTAACAGAATATTCTATAGAAAAAAGGCCCTCCCCTTATTTTGGTCTACCCTGATGGCCCTCCTTAGGGTATACGCAACAGATATGCTTGTCCTTGAAGTCGGACGTCAAGTCATGATGGTAGTACTCACTATGATGACAACCACTATGAATTCCCTCCCCATAATGGAAGTTTCTATGAAGGCCCTCCCCATAGAAACATCAAGCAAAAAGAAGGTCCTCCCCTCATTACATTATATTCAGAAGTACCTCCCCAAGATGTACTCTATAGAAATTCTCCCTGCATCAAAATATCAAGCTGTGATTGTAGTCCTCATCATCATAATAGTAATCAAGAAGGTCCTCCCCTCAGTGAGATCAATCAGCAAGAAGTTCCTCCCTTCACTTCAACCTGTCCTAAAGGTCCTCCCTAGGGTATATAAAATAGGGACATTCCACATAGTTGGGCATCAAGATACAATGTTAGCGCTCTCCATTTTAGCACCAAGTGTGAAAGTCCTCCCCATAATCAAAATTAACACTAGAAAGAAGGTCCTCCCCTTGCCAGGGAAAATGTGAGAAACACCTACTACACTTAGGTTCTCAGAAGGATGGAGTCAAACACGTCATACACTGTGTCTATGAAGAGTGATATCCTTTCTCATCCAAAGGAAATCCCAGGGCCACACTCATATTCTGAGCCTCCCCCACACATCCCACACATCAATGAGACTCATATCGGCCCTTCTGCCTAGAAAAAAATCATTAAGAAGTAGGCAGTGCTGGGCATATCAAGTAGAGGAGTCTATGAAAAAACAACATCATGATATGTTGCTTGTGGGAAAACACTAGCTATGGATGATATACCAGTAATGTATTAACCCCCAACCACTTCTCACTTTGACATACCAATGGAATTCTATAAGGAATGCATGCATAACATTCACCTCAGTATCTAGAAAACTCTCCACCAACTAAAAGAAATGTTCTTTCCCTATAAAGGGTATGCAGACCATGTCAAAATAATGGGAGAGCTTTGTCGTCTAATTGACCCAGAAGCCCTCCTATTGGCACAGAGGCCAAAATCAGAAAGGTGAAAGAAAGAACTTGAACTGGCTTGCCTCCACATTCTGCACAATTTGTGAATCCTCCTCAGTGATGCTTCATCTGGGGTTCATATTTGGGGGTGGGGAAAACACGGAGCCCTGAACTACACCCCTCATCCTGTCCTGCGGACCTCATCGCAAATGAAATATTTCAATTTCATTACACAAAGGTAGTAATAAAATAAAATCCCTGCCCAGGAAATGTGGCATGCTCAACAAGAACTGGCCTTAAGTAAGTCTCAAAAGCATCAGGCCCGATGAGATCAATCCATCAAGAAGATTCTGAGCTAGGAAACTGAGAACATTTAGAAAACTTCCCGCCTAACGGAATCCATCCAACAAGTAGTGATCATGTCCTCAATAGAAAATAAATCTCATGAAAAACTTACTCCATACCCATCTCACTCCCACATGGGAGTGCATGAAATCAAGAAGGTATCAATATTAGCAGTTACCACCGTAATACGGGAACAGCCCCATCCCATAGGGCTGGAGGGATTTTTAACTCAAAATTCCCCCTGTATGACCAATGCTTCTGGGCCATAGTGCATCAATGGAATAACGAGAGAAACCCCATACCATTGGGATGGGTTCATTTTTACCTCAAATTCTAGAATAAAGGAAGTCTGTATTCTCCTATATAACATGAATGATGAGAAGATACATCACTTGTTTAGTCTCGTCTCATGATTCATACCCCCCAGGATAAAGGCATATAGTACGGTCAGATCAGGGCTCCTTTCAATTTCATATTGTCAAATAAATCACAATAATACCACATAATGGAAGGATAAATTCCAACAAAGGATGAAAAAATCACTCTTACCATTCAAAACTAGTTACATCGCCCCTAATGCAGTATGAATTAGTGAATTTTTTGAATGTCAGTCTGACAGATCTCACAAGAAATGATACAAATGGAGAGGATGTTAGAGAAGATGTTTCCCTCTTAGAGGTGTCCCATACAGAGCCTGATGGTGTGCATACATGGAATCAGAGAGCTCCACTAAATTTGGGCATGCCCTCAAAAAACCCTTTACTGCCTCCCTCAAGAATTCCCAACAAGTTGTAGATTAAATCCTAGGTCATCATTGACCCGCCTTCTAGTCCCACTAAGAATGTGTCCCTCATGCTCTAGGAAATATTTTCCAAGAAGGAGGAAGAAATAAAAGAGCTCGGGTGAATCAATGTCAAGCTGCATCAAGGAAGCTATCTTTCCAGATGTGTTCTTCAATCAGAATGTCAACAGGTGTTCCCAGAAGAGGTGCCTCTACCAGATTCAATCATCTCGATAAATGAAACTAAGCTCGTATTCCCATCCAATCAAGTATTGGGACCATCAGTCTACCTGAATCCATCCCTGGAAGGATGTCAAGACTTCCCTCCGCTAGGAAATCAGCTTGAATATATTCAAGAAAACCCATAAAGGATACCCCTGGCTAGGAATTCGCTCAAAATTCAAGCCATGATGGCATGCTATGTTTTCCCCTAATTCACCCACCCAATCTCAATCTCGGTAGGATATGCATCAAGGCCTCTTGAATACCTTCATGCAATTGATAGCCCGATTGGAATCCATGGAATGGTGGTGCCCTCTGATACAACCAGAATGGAAACCTTAAACCGACTGGGTGAGCAATGGTTATCCACTTCCAAACACTGTTAACCACATATTCCCAATGTTCAAAGGTTCAGAAGACCCAAAATAGAATTTAATGCACTACACATCTTATTGTGACCCCATTATGGGAACCCTATAGAAACATGATGCAGTTAAACTTAGGTACTTCGTGCAAACTCTATTATAGGGTTCATCCTTTGTGTGTAATACTAGTTTTCAAACTAACTCAATCACATGCCGGGAGGACCTCCAGCGACAATTTGTCTTCCTATTTAGCTTGACATTACCTAGTACAATATTCTGTGATCTCATGAACTACAATTAGTGAGAGAATGAAAGAATTTAAACCTCATCACCAAATGGAATGGCCTGACTTACTCACTGAATCAGCCACACTCCCAGTATGAAATGCTCTCAATGTACATCGGTAATCTCTATGAAGAATTGTGAACACCACTCATCCCAGTAATGTACATAGTTGTGTTCTGAGATTTCTCCTCCATTTCCCAAAAGATAGAAGACTCTTTGAAGCAGAACAATATCAAGTCTCAAGTAGCCCCAATATCCCTAAGAAAAATTATGGGAAAGGATGAAAAATCCTATATCACTCTTATGCAACCCTTGGCACCAGTTCTAGTTGCCAGGCCCCCACCAAATTGAGCATGACCCCCTAGATGCTAGCATCCACCCCCACCTTGGCCTGATGAGTGAAGGAGTTTCAAAAATAATTAGTTTGAGGAATGAAGAAACAAATTATACTCATTCTGAGATGACGAATTATTTGGCTACTTCATAGCCTCAATGAATCGCAACTTTATCCGGCGGCCAGATACAAAGTGATCTGATGTCGTGGGTCTTGATGACTGTCCAAATTATTTTCCCCACCACCGGATACTAGGAAACACTATATAGGAGTTCTTCATCTTCATGTATCTCCTAAAAAAATAGTGGATTCAAGAAAAGTCATGTTAGGTCCACCGCTAGCACAAGTGGCATATGTCTCCAGCTTATACCCAAGAAAGTAATAGGGGTGTTACCAACAAAAAGGAAAAAAATGACAGTTGGATGACTCAAAAAATAGTCAACCAAGATCATGGAATCCTTCAGGAACAATTAAAGCAACCAATCATTCTCCCAATATCTCTTGATGATACACAGCCATCATCCTCAGACCCACAATCCTCTGAGGGCTAAAAAGGAAGAGATAAGGAGAAAAAAGATGAGCCTACACCAAATCCAAAACTTGTCTTAATTCTTTCAGACTTCATTCCAGCAGACTTGAAAGAAAAGGAACCACCCTTCCAAATGGGACAATGGGAACCGCCCTACCAAATGAGACAATAGGCACCACCCCAAAAAAATAACCATCATAAGAAGATAGTTACATAGCATCATTATCAGATCAAGAACAAATCATCGGATACATTAATGTAATTCACTTAATGGGTCCCTTATCTGATGGAGACGATGGCCACGAAACTGAATTCCCCACATCCAACTGAAGAGCCAGAAGAAGAGGCTGCAGAGGTTGAGGGTTTCTAGGAAGGCATGATCATGGTAGGAGTCAAATTCTCAGCCACACCTTAACTCAAACCGTTAATGATGCGGAAACTCACAAAATGACCCTCTAGCAGACACAACAGGAACCAGAGAATTTCTCCACCCCTACCAGATGAAATCCAAGCCCAAACATCTTGGAGTATTATTCAGAAGAAGATCATATGTCTAATCACCCAATGCGTGCAACTAGACACGTTCATCCAAACACAGAAAGAACAATATCACCATATGCTCATATCCCAAAGGTCGGACCATCTACGTCCAATGAGAAAGCCCCTAAAGCACCCATGAAGGAGCATTCAAAACCTGGGAAGTGCTGACCTTTAAATCAGAAATATCATATTATAAAGATTCTAGCATCAGTACCAGCATATCTTTAAATTCTAGATGCCTCGAATCTATTATTATACATTAGGGAGGTGCTCATCAAAGCCTTACTAAGTCCCCAAGAATTCTTGGTTGAAGTATCGGCTGCTGAAGTTTATCAGATAAAGACCTATCCCACATAATTCCATACCGTCATCACTGTCACAAATCAAGATAAAGAATCCATCATGAAGGGATGCATCAAACCCTTATATGTGTCTGAAAAAATAAATTGATTTGACATTTATAAAATCATTATCAACACTGGATCTAAATTTAACACCCTACCGCTGTGAAGACTTCCTCTGTTGGGATATCATGAGGAAAATCTAACACCCAGCACCAAAAATCTATATGAATATAAAAAAAGTGAACAAAATCTATTGGGATGAATCAATCTTGAAAATCGATTTGGTGACCTCATGTCTAATTCTGAGTTTCTAGTAGTTCGGTAATGTACGACCTTCAACATCCTGTTAGGGAGGCCCTAGCTGCATCAACATCTTGAAATCCCCTCATCATACCAATAGTGTGTCAAATGTTATGCTCATGGAAAAAATGGTACATTTCACACCGATAAATCCCCATTCTAATCATGCGACTCTCATTACATCGATGTAAGTTCCTATGAACCTAGAGAGAAGTAGTCTTTGGACGAATACGTTGATTAGATCACCACCCCAAACAGATTGTAAATGGCTTCCAATGATCCCCTAAAATAGCTTAGGGAAGAGTATTTATTATCCATCAATCAGGTGGAGTGCATAAGTACAAGTTCATATGTAGACTCATCCATCTGCATGATTTACATTGAGGCTGCTAAGTCCAAGGAATCTGAAAAGCATGCTGACCCCCAGGGTGATGGTGAGGACTAAAAAACAATGCTCCCAGCCTATCCCCAGGGCCAAAGACGGTCCCTTCTTTACTCACTAAGCTATAATATGATGTTCAGTAACTAAAAGAATATGAAAATACTCCTCCACCCCCATTCCATCCTCTTCAGGAAATTCCCCATAGACAATTGGGGAAAAGGAACTGTTTTAGTTTCCAAATATCATAGTTGTGATCCCTTTCCTAATGGTGGAGATTTCATCTTGAGAAACATATCCCCATCCGAAGAAGAATAAAAATAGGATGAATAAGAACAAAAAGATCTCAAAGATTCTCATCCCGCATTCAAAGAAGGCATCTCCCCCACAATCGATTATCATAGGGAGATAAACCTGGGCACCGAAGATGGCTGACAACCCACTCTGATTAGTGTGGTGATGGATTTCAAAAAGTAGAAGGCATATACCTCCTTCTTAAAGAACAATAGAGATTTGTTTGCCTGGAAATACATAGAAATTCTAGGCCTTGATCCTGAGGTCGCCACCCAACATCTGGGTCTGTTGGAAGACCATTGTGGTTAGAGGCAGGTTTCCAGAAGGACGCACCCGACACATACTACCAAAATAAAGGCTAAAGTTGACAAGATAATAAAAGTTAAAATCATTCGGGAAGACTTTATCCAATCTTCCTAGAAAACATAGTCCATGTCAAAAAGAAAAATAGGGAAATCAGAGTCTTCATTGACTTTAGAGACCTCAATCGGAACTGCCTGAAAGATGATTTCTCGGTCCCCATCACAATGATTCCGATTGATGTGACCACCGGATAAGAGGCCCTCTCATTCATGGATGGATATTCTAGATGAAACCAAATCTAAATGGCCTGAGAAGATGAAGAATTCACTACTTTTAGGTTCTACCAGGGACTATTCTTCTATGAGGTGATGCTCTTTATTCTAAAAAATGATGGTTCTATATATTATCTTGTCGTTCCTCTCATTTTAAGGCCCATCCTTGGAAAATTCGTCGTGTGCTGTGTTGAAGGCCTGGTGGTTAAATCATGATAGCGCTTAAAAAAACTAACAGATATTGAAACTATCTTCAATAAACTATGATAGAATAGTATAAAGATGAATGGATTGAAGTTTTCTTTTTGAATCACCTATGAGAAATTCATTCGCTTCATCATACGACATAACAGCATTGATGTCAACCCTAGGAAGACAAAAGTCTTCCTTGGCTTGTATCCACCTCAAAACCTCACTGAGTTGAGGGGTCTCTAGGACCACATGGAAAACATTGGGCGCTTCATAGAAAACCTTTCATGAATGTGTTTTCCATTCACCAGGTTGATAATGAAATGGGTCGCATACCAGTGGGATAATTATTTTCAAGTGGAATTAGAAAATCATAAAAGGTATCTCCTAATCCCACTGGTGTTGATGCCACCAATTGAGGGAAGACCACTCATTTCTTTTGTTACAACCTTTGAATAGTCTCCAGGTGCTTTCCTTACACAGAAAAATTATATCGGTAGCGAGAATAGTCTCTACTACCTCAGTCAAACAATGATAGATGATGAGATAGGATATTCATGGATCGAAAAGAACTTTCTAGACCTAATCTTTAAAGTTCAGAAACTCAGGAATTTCCTGCTGCACCATGAGGTCCATCTGGTCTCCCATTTTACCCCTCTTATGTACATCCCCATTCTTCCTATACTAATCGGGTTCCTATCACGGTGGGAAGTCATACTACAATAGTTTGACATATGATGCATCCCCCATAAATCCATCAATTCTCATGTGTTAGAAGATTACCGAGTAGAGCACCCCTAAGAGGAAATGATCCAATTGGATACTGAACATCCTGATGAAGAAGTTTTCTCTTCCCAGGAATCCCTCAAGCATGGGAAATTTACTTTCATAGTGCCTCTAGAATCATGACAGGGAAAAGGATAGAGGACCCTAAGTTCAAAAAATTAGGGTTGGGAGTTATACTCATATCTCTAGAAAAGGTTGCATTGCCTTACTCCTTCCTTATTTTATAGGGGTGAACAAATAATAAAGCAGAATATCATACCCAAATTGCATGACTGCAGCTAGCACTTTGTGCATGAGCCGAAAACCTTAAGATAAAAGGAGATTCAGATCCGGTCATCAAGCTGGTATATGGTGATTATGAAATTATGAAAGAAGTAATGGAACCTTTGATGAACCATGTCTCATAACTGGTGGTAGATTTCCCATCAAAACAAAAACAGACTTACATCCATTGGTCAAAAAATGCTCAAGCTGATTCATTAGAAAATTCAGCCATAACCCTTGATGATCTTGACCAGGATGAAAAAGTTGTTATCATTTCCCATCATTGGATGTTCTTGTTTTTCCTTCAGAACAACACAATAGAAATCTACGAGATTATCCACATTCTTGAGTCTTATAGTATCACCACTAGCTAGATGACCCCCATTTCAAATTACCTCTGGAGGGGGGAACTCCCACCATATTGGGCTAAAAGAGAATAGATCTGGAGGTGGGTTGTCAATTTTGTTTTATACAATGATTCATACCATTAAAAATTTCTCTACAAATGAGGCCTTAAAAGAGTCCTTCTTAGGTGAAATGATTGAGAAGAGACTATTTTCATCAGGAAAGAAGTACATACCGAAATTTGTGGAGCACACCAATCTGCATCCATGCTCTCCCATCAAATTAAAAGGCTTGGATACTATTGGACCACTATGATATAGGATTGTGCTATGTTTTCCAAGAACCTCCATCACTGCAATGTTCATGCTAATTCCATTCACCAACCCCCATAACTACTTCACACAGCTAAGTACTCCTGGTCATTTTCTATTTGTAGGTTGGATGTTTTGGGACCATATCCTCAAGCTACATCCAGACAATTCAAGTTTATTCTCACAACAACCGACTTCTTCATCAAATGGGCTAATGTCGTGCCACTTAAAGAGGTAGGGGAAAGAAGAATTGTTAGCTTTTTGAAGTACAACATTATTACCAGATTTGGTGTCCATCATACAAATACTAATGAAAAATGGAACCAAATTCCTCTCTACCAAGTTGGACAAGTTATATACCAGGAATATGGAATTAAATCCAACCATTCATCCCGCTACCATGCAGAATCCAATGGGTATATAGAGTCTTTCAACAAGAATATGTCCAACATACTATAGAAAATGGTAGAAAGTTATAAGGAATTTTGGCCAGACAAGCTCTTCCATGCTTTATGGGCTTACCAGAACACAACTCGCACTACCACCTAGGAAACCCCGTACTCACTAGTATACGGGATAGAGGCAGTTTTGTAAATAAAAGTTCATGTGTCATCACTCTGTGTTAACATTTGTGACCAATTGTCTATAGATGAGAAATCTCAAAAACCATTTGACGAGTTCGAGAAACTGTAAGAGAAAAGGTTTCACACTTTTCACCATTTGAAAGTCTACCAAAATTAGATCACATGAGACTTCAAAAAAAAGGTTTTCCTTCGGTCTTTCCTTGAAGGAGGGATGGTGTTGGTCCTTAGAACACCAATGATACTTGGGAAGAAACCCCCAAATATTCAGCCAAAATGGGAGAGACTGTATGTAATATATAAGGTCTAATCCAATAGAGCATATGACTTGATATCAATGAATGGAAATCTCGTCACATCTCCCACCAATGCACGATTTTTGAAGAAATATTTCGTGTAATAGTGACACATACTTCGTAGCAAAAATATGTTAAACTGCATAGTGTTGCATACTTCCTAGCTGTAGGACGTAAAAATACATAGAAATGTCTTTATACTTACTGCATGACGTTAAACTTCATAGTGTTCCATCTAGAAAACCGTCACGTATAAGTCAATTTGATGCAAGTTAAAGGTAGTAATACCCTCCCCCTTTCATGTTTGAAGGTCAGACTGACATAGGGAGGGACCTCCAGAACGACGTTTGGATTAATTCCTACCCTTGAAGGATATATAGTGACATTGGGATCCTAAATCATGGTCTAATCATCATAAATATAGTAAATACCCCTTCCTCACTATGTATGGATCATACCTATAGGGAGGAAACCTTTATAACTACATGTGTCTTGATTCCAACCCTTTTAGGATATGTAGTGATTCCTCAACCCTCGATCATTCCTTAGCCATGAAATGAAATAGAAGTCCCTTGTTATACCCTCTATCACCCCATACTATGAGTGATATCCTTATCGCTCATTATCTCTCACATTGAGTATAACTCATGTGAACTTAAGATTGATGGTAAGGATTCCCTTATGTAAAAAAACCATAGTGGAATATGATATACCTGACACCCGTAGAGGCTGAAACCAAAATGCCCCTACTCCTACACCCATGTCAGAATGGTTAGGGTGTATGTTATTCAATGAACTAAAGGTGGATTTATTTCTTCCCTTGTAGGATATGTAGTGACACATGGATTTAACATCCTATCCCAACCACCAATCAAAGAAAAATTCCCTCTTGTTTCCCTAGACATTGACCAGATCTTTAAAGGGAACTTTTAGATATGTAGTGAAATTTGGATTATCTATGTATTTCCATCCATCATCACTAGATAAAAATTCCCCCCTCCCTGTGAATGGGTTTGACCTATACAGGGAGGGAATTTTCTGAAACTACGAATGGATGGATCCCTATCTCCGGGGGAAACATTGTGATCCCTAAATCCCGTGTCTCGAGCCCAGCCACAATGCATTTATAATTCATAATGGTTTATCTTAATCATTACCATATGATGTTAAAAGGAATGGAAACTACTAGAACTATGTATGGTCTGATTCATTTCTCCGTGGGACATGTGGTGATTCCTGGATATCATATCCCAGTTCAGCCACCATTTAAAATTCTTTCCCCCTCCCTATGCATGGAAAAAACCTTTACAAGGAGAATATGTTCATAACTACATGTGGCTTGATTACTTCCATTGAAAGATACATAGTGAAACCTTGACCCTAAATCTTAGTTCATCCACCAAGAAAAAAATTTCCCCTATTCCCTAATTATGGGCCAGAGTTAAGTAGGGAATTCCTTTCCATAACTACATGTGTCTTGATTTCTTCCCTTTAAGGATACATAGTGACACCCAGTTCTTCCATCCTTGTATATATACAATTTAAAAAAAATTCCCCTACCCCTATGTATAGACTAGAATTACACATGATAATCCATAAAAGGTCATAGCCACAGGACATTAAAATTGCAATGTTTTTTAAGAATCATGTGCAGCCCAATTCTTTGAATTACTTGATTTCTAATATTCCCCCAATTACATACACAAAAAATTCAACGAGATGAAAAAATTTCCAAGTCAGAGCTCCAGCACCCAAAACAAGTCAAACGATCATGCTTCCCCTACATATGAGTCATATCTTTGTAGAAGCTTCAATAGTTCACGGTTAATCACAGACTGGATATTTCATACATTCCAAGACACATCATTCCCATTTTTCAAAATCCATACTCTAGGAAATATTTGTTCCCCATAAACATTAATGTCCATTAGAGATGGAAGGACAATGTCTTATAGACACCTTTTTTGACTATGCACATCATGTCCCAATGGCTCTGCATATGTCACCAACAAAACTACCACAAACCAAAGGAAAATTCATCCCCAGGAGAGGCTTTTCCTATTTATGTACACCCAATGGATTCTAATCCCCATGTCATTCCTTTTAATCCAATGCCCCTTGGGACTATGGTTTTGACCTTCTATTATCACTCATTTTTGAGGAATACCAACATATCGCAACCATGATTAACTCAAATCTATTTACGGTATTTTTGAAAAATTTCTCCCCAACATGACGGTAAGTTGTATTTCCAATGTCCTTAAAAAATAGTGCAAAAATGAAAGGCTAGAAATGTCCCAACTGCACGACATTAAACTACACCACTCAATGGAAATTCTTAGATTCTTATCTTGGCTTGGCCTCCTCAAACAAATTCCGTTCCTTTTTGTGTATTGGCTAGAATTTTGTAAGGAATATTCATTAGTAATCTAGTGTAACTCGGTTTCCCCTTGATAAATGTGTGGTAAAATCAAATCCTACGATTCGGAAATGGCCATAGAAAGTATCAAAATGTCACCTTCCCTATGAACCAATTGAATTAAAGTAGTGAATCCCCAAATAGGTCTTATTTACAGGGCTTCTTAAGGGTAAACATATTTCCCTTCTTTCACAATGGAATTTCCCTATGGAAACCCCACATGATGATAAATTGTGTGGAATTTTTCCTTGTTGCATGACATTAAACTTCACTATTTTCCCTAAGCATAAAAATATCACTACCATTGATTATGTCATTTTTAAGTGGTCATCTTAAATCCCTGTGGTCCCTTGTTTCTTACACCAATCATATCTTATATGAGCTTAGGGACCTCAGTAGGAGATCTACCATAGCATCATGGAAACTATTCCATGTCATGAAGGTCCTAACAGAACAACCATAAAAGTAATGTTATGGTTCCCTTCCCCATAAGGAACCCTAGGTCATAGTCGTATGACATTAAACTATAGGGTACTTCAAAGATGGAACAGATGCATCACCATATGTATGATCCAGATATATGTAGGGGGTTACTTAATCCCATTGGAGAATCATAGTCTAGAAACGTATAATATATTCTAGATAAACTTTTATCACACATAAAACATCATTCTTTGAGTAATCTTGGATCCCCATAATCCTTTATGGCCATCATAGATGGTAGGTCAGTGTCCTACGGACACCATTTTTGACTATGCACATCACGCCCCTTTGGCTCTACATATGTCGCCTACAAAATGGCCATAAACAAAAGGTAAATTCATCCTTGGGAGATTCCATTCCTAACTTGGTATTCCTAACAGCTCCCAAGCCCCGTGACATCACTCCCAATCCATGAACCCTCAATGTCATGGTCCGCATTCCCTTTCCTACCGACATTCTGGATATAACAGAACATCCTTGCCCGATTCACCTTCAGTCTCTAAAGCTTTCTACAAAAATAATATTCCCCATCCATATGTGTGAATTTGATCCATGTACAAAAAAATAACCCACTTATTTTAGGTTTTCCCAGTAAAGTTCATCTAAATTAATGACCCCTTTTATTTTTGGAAAAACACCCTTTTATAAGCCACATGTTGTGTCCAGAAAGGTCCCAATCCTATAATACATCATGCCTATCAGAGACGGATGGCCAGTTTCCTTTGGAATCCTTTTCATGGCTATGAACATCATGCCTCGGTGGATCTGCATATGTCTCCTACAAAATGTCCATCGTCCAAAGGAAAATTCTTCTCCATGAGAGTCCCTCCATATTTATATGCGCCCAAATGACATTTATATCCCATCTCACTCCCTGGATTCAGAAACCCCCTGGATTACTGTGTACATAATTTTTCCCTTTAAAATTCCCAACGATGAAAAGCATTTCTAGTTTAACTGGTGAATCATTTACTCTATATTTGTTAGAGTAAAATAATCTTCCATAATAAGCTTCAAGTGTCATGGTTGTATGACATTAAACTATACCATTCATGGAATCTCTCTTACATAAGAAAAATTCGTGTGGGAGTGATATCCAATTAAAATATGATACAAATGTCCCTAATAATTTCAGACATCATCTCTTAGACAGGCAACACATTGTGGTCCCCAACCTCAAAAAAATCTAATGTTTTATATATTTCTTATTCCATTAGAAATAGATGTCCAGTGTCCTGCAGACACCTTTTTTGATCATGTACATCATTCCCTAGTGGGTCTTCATATGTCGCCTATGAAATGACTGTCAACCAAAGGCAAATTATTCCTTAATAGATCCCTTTCCTACATTTGTACACTTGAAACAGCTCCCAAGCCCCATATACCTACAAAAATCACAAATTTATGGTAAAGAAAAATCCCTCATTCATGTCTAAGAGTTATTAGAAACATTTTGGCTGATGAATCCCAAATTGGTTCCATTTCCACATCAATTTTGGTCAATGTTGTTTGACCTAAAACATCAGTAATAAGTCTGATTGGAAAGACTATTAATCACCAAAGAAAAAGACTAAATATTCCCAAGAGTGAAAACTCGCAAATGGAACACCTAGATTGTAGAGACCCGAAGCTTATCGTACATGAACATTACATTACATTTGCGGAATACTTAGTACATAGCAAAAACACACACTAAAGGATCGTAATAGTTTAGTGTCTTTGGAAACTCGGAACGTAATCTTCTAATCGTGGTGAAAGTTCTTCAATATCTCCCATAAAGGTCATCCCTTTTTTCTACCTAAAACCTTTCTTTATATCCTGGGGAAAAGAAAACATAAAAGGGTGAGCTCAAATGCTCAGTAAGGGTAAACAAAAGAAAAATCAATCACATCATATACATAGCTTTTGGAAATCTTAACCTGCAAAAGAGCTCATAATATCATAACATGGGATATATCATAGAAGTGAAATGTAATCCCAATAATCATAACTTAAAACATGAAACTTTGTGGCATACACACATAATCATAGAAAATCATTTCTTGTTAGTCAAGACTCATTGCCAAGACTATCTTAGTGGACAAAGTCCCTTTCTGAATCGAGTAACCCTCTTTTCAGTCCTGTTTCACTGAACCGGTATAACCTACCATTTCAGCCATGTCTATCTCATGAGATATAAAATCATTAACCAATGCATTGGAGGGAGATATAGGTCCCACCCATCTCATAATGATACCATTCTTATGTGTGCCACAAAATCATAAATCATACATCATTTCATAACCCATGTAATAAAAATGGGATTCTTAAAACAACATGACATCATAAAACCATTCATATAAGATAAAGGAATTCATAAACATAATTCCATCACAACATAGTCAAATCAATGTAAAAATATGGATAGAAATAGAACCCTTTATTATCTTAGATGGAAAATAATTTTGATAAAACACTTGAAATGAATTCTTGAGGAAAATATCCTTTCTTCTTCAAAATCAATTTCTTTTCACAAAACATCATGCAATTTTAAAAGAAAGAGATTTTATTAAAAATAGTCATGAAATATTTTGGAGGAAGCTTCATGAAAATAAGGCTTTATAAAACCGTAAAAATCCGTTCATGCCGTTTAAGTTAAAAAAAACATTCTTCGTACTTTTGTCGGAAAAGTCAAAAAGTACCTCGTATGAAAAAGCGACAAAAGATTCCTTTCATATTCTTTACTAAAAACTCACCGAAGGGTAAAATTGGATTTAAACTATTGTAAGTGGATGGAAACAATATTACATATTGAGGGAACATGGATGTGGATGATAAAATACACCCCAGTAAATACTTACGAATAAACAATCTCGGATAAAAATGAGATTGTGATATTTCCCTTACCTTAGGTCCAATTTGCTTCGTATGTGTCCGAACCTCCTCTTCTTTGAAGTGCCTCTTTGAGACCTCCTCTTAGGGCACTAGAATTGGTCTTTGAGGAAGACCAGAACCTCTAGGATGTTGCTAGGGAAGTGGAGAAGGGATTTTTTTCAGGGGTTGGCCGAGCATGAGTGCTCAAATTGGTGTGAGGAGGAGGGGGAGGAGGTTTCCTTTTATAAGGGAGGAGAGGGGCACCTTAGGAATATCTCAAAATATTATTTTATATTAAAGTCAAAATCGGTTTATAATGGTTCCAAAGGGTCTTATTTCAAAGCTAAAGTGGGGATGGGTCGAAATACTATCAACCAATAGTATTTAGACAAGTTTAGGTTATTATGTTAACCTTATCAATTAGATTTAACTCTAAGTTAAATAATTTAACTTTTACCGTGTCTTTTTGTTTTCTTTCCCTATATGGTTAATAAACTTACTATAACATGCCAAACGAACCCCAAATTGTTTATTATTAATATATATATCCTTATCTAAGTCATTTGGCCGAACCTTAGATTTTTAGGAATAAAATAACAATTAATAATATAATATTTGATTTAAAAACTATTTTGTGTCAATTTTGACACTATTTGATATATTATTTTTGTGAAAGTCATAACAGAATTATATGTTCGAACCAAGTTGATTAAATAAACACTAATATATCATAGTAACCTATAAAATTAGTGTAATTCATAAAAAATCTCAAATTACATTTATTTTGGTGTTTATAACATCAATTATGTCAATATTTCATTAATAAGATAATTACTGCATCATCGTTGTGTCATCAATAAATTAAATTATTTTATGTCTAAAAATTACAAATAAAATACCATCATGTAGGAAATCTTTTTATCTTTCTAATGAATATTTACAATCGAATTTATCTTATGTATTACTCCATATTAAAAATTATTTACTTATTAAACTTTGATTTTAACAATTTTAACCTTTCTTTAAATAAATTAATAATAAATGTCCTAATCTAATCCAAGTGGGCCTAAATGGTCATATTTTATTCCTAAGCTTGTTTTTGGTCGAATTACACTTGTCCAATAGGATTAGGACATGTGTTAGGATAATATTAATATCATTTTTACCCTTAATTACCCTATTTACCTTTAACCGTGGTAAAAAAAGTAAAAAGTTACTATTCACCAAAAATTATTTTCATCTCATTGAACCACATTTTAGTCCTTGATATTAATCGTGTCTCTCGGATTTTCGAAATTCCATTCACAGAAGCGGTAAAATTAAGTTTTATGCAAAATTCAGTTTTTAACCTACCACTTAGTGGTTTCACTATTCATCAAAAATTGAAAGTTTTCAGAAAAATACCAAAAATTAGGCCTAAGCTATATTTGATATTATGAACTCAAAAATGATGTCTATTTTACCAAATTCAAAACATATCAGTTGCATTAACTAATTTAAAAATTAATTCCTGTCATCAAAACAAATAGCGTGTTTTTAAGAGATAAAAACTATCAAAAGATTGATACTTGTTTATAAATGGTTTAAATATGAAATTACATCCAATGGCCATCATTGTATTAAATTGTAAAAATATATTCTAAATATACTTTAAAACTACTAAAATTAATAATTTATCACTATTAATTATTTCGATTAAAAAAGTTGTTTTTAATTAAAATTTAGTAATTTTCACTATTCATTAGAATATGAAAGTTATCCGAAAAGTACCAAAATTTCACCTTAGGCTAAATTCGATACTCCGAATCCAAAAATGAAGTCCATTTTGAGAGTTAAAATTTCTAAAATTTAAAAAGTGGTTATTACTATTCATAACGGCTAGTTTTAATAATATTTTAATAGCACATCGTTGTTTAGTGAAACTCGGTATTGCGTATTACACACGCTATCGAGGAAGGTCGCGATTGCGTGTAATGCAAGGCAAGACAAGGATGCGTGTTGTGCAAGCTCCTTTTGGTGTAGCGTACAACACAAGACTTTAATAAAATTAAAAAGAATATTTTTTTTATAAAATCTTGGGCTGTTACATTCTACCCCCCTTAAAATGAATTTCACCCTCGAAATTCGTCGGGGTTATAAATGGTTTACTATTCGAAAGTTTCTTTAATAGAAACCCACATCGTAAAAAGGAATATCAAAACCAATCTTTAAAAACAAAAGTATGAATCGTAACGGTTACCCAAATAAACTAATCATTGGGTTTCCACATAGGTGAAAATATGGATATGGAAGAGAAATCTAACCATCATGTTCTGATGGAGAGTGGTAGAGAACATGGCTATGGAAAAGCCAGTAATCACAAATCCATAGATTTGTGATGATATAAGGTACCATCTGATTCATCAGGTATAAGATCACTAGGACAACATTTTTGGTTTTCAAGACCATTTCCCTAAAGTTGAAATTTTGAATTAGAATAAATACTTTCTTTATTTTGGTACAATCTCACTGTTGTTCATTCCTTGAACAATTTCCACTTCATCTATTAAATAAATGAAGTTGAATTTGTTATTCGTGAAGTGTTAGCAGATCATGTGATAGAATGATGGGTCATTCCATCTGTCTCAAACAAAAGGTTAGCAAAAATTATATACATAAGTCGATCTATTGTGAGATTAATCACATATGGTTCCTAAAATGGACTTATACATCATATATCATACTGCTTAATATAATAAAACTAGTTTCTACTAAACAGGGACTTCCTGTAGGCCAGTGGTAGGCGATAAAGGTCAGTCGCACTTCGGTTGTGGGTTCGATTCCCACAGCCTTGTCCGAAGCGATGGGTTGTCGCCCGTCCTGCAGGTTGTCCTTTTTCCAAAACTATATTACTATAACATCCCATCAATAATATCGAAAAAAAAATTTCTATCCTTAAAGAATACTAACTTACGTCCAACACAATCCATTCCAATCTTTAGGCTTATCCATAATACTGCAGTCCATTCTCATAACATAGTGAAAACGATTACCAGAGATTTAATACCATCGTTGATCCCCATATATCATAAGATATATCTTGTTGGTCACATTCCAAACATTCAAAGGCCTTAATCTTGTACTCTCTTGAATACCCATTGAACCTTAGTGAAAACATGAATGCAGTTAAAAGTTAACACTATTCACATACCAAAATCCTCAAAATTATTTATACTCAAACCATGATATCACTTAGTCCTTATATCAATCATGAGCTCATGAATACAATCAAACATCTCATTATCTTCTTATCCTTTCATTATGCACTTATCATCTACTTTCCAAAATATTTGAATCACTTTTCATAGTTATTGGTACCTTAAAATTATTGAAAACCACAATAGACCAATACTTAAATATTTCAATACACCATAAAAGTACCTCAACAACATTATTCTTGAATACCAAAACACTTCAGTCCATCCACATCAATGATTATCCTAGAATAAGTCCTTCCTTGATTTAGAAGTAACTTTTTAGGTCAGGGCATTGAGTTGGGTAATGCCCATGTTCTCCACAAATAAGACATTGAACTCCATAACAGTCTGTCACTCTATGACCCTTTTCTCCACACAGATAACATCGGTCCCTCCATTTGAGGTATTCCTCAAGGTTCTTCTTCCCTTCTTTAGAAATCTCAATCTTCCTTTCTTTATGCTCCTCAACATGCGAACATGCATAATAGTCTATCTTCCTCTTCTTTGAATAATTAGGCATACCACTAAATTTCACCTTGTTAGTCATATATCGCGATGATTGATTCGGCATAATCACAACATCTTTCTCTCTAGGCATTACACAATTTTTTTTCTCATAATCACCAATTTTTCCATTGGATTCAATGTTAACTGAATTCCTTTTGGTTCCCTCCATTAACTAAAACACAAAAATAATTTTGTGAGAATCAAAAATCATGCTAGAGAAAACAACATAGTAAAGGGAAAGTATCCTCAATACCTAACTTCTTAGGTTTAATCTAATATCATTACCATAGTTCTAGGAATATATCCTATACGTATACTTATCCTTAGGGACATCCCTAGACATACCTTAGAAATATCTCTAGGAATCTCACTAACGTTTTCGCATCCTAGTTTCCAAAGGTTGACTAAACCTTTCCTCTGATACCAACTGTAGAGACCCGAAGCTTATCGTACATGAACATTACATTACATTTGCGGAATACTTAGTACATAGCAAAAACACACACTAAAGGATCGTAATAGTTTAGTGTCTTTGGAAACTCGGAACGTAATCTTCTAATCGTGGTGAAAGTTCTTCAATATCTCCCATAAAGGTCATCCCTTTTTTCTACCTAAAACCTTTCTTTATATCCTGGGGAAAAGAAAACATAAAAGGGTGAGCTCAAATGCTCAGTAAGGGTAAACAAAAGAAAAATCAATCACATCATATACATAGCTTTTGGAAATCTTAACCTGCAAAAGAGCTCATAATATCATAACATGGGATATATCATAGAAGTGAAATGTAATCCCAATAATCATAACTTAAAACATGAAACTTTGTGGCATACACACATAATCATAGAAAATCATTTCTTGTTAGTCAAGACTCATTTCCAAGACTATCTTAGTGGACAAAGTCCCTTTCTGAATCGAGTAACCCTCTTTTCAGTCCTGTTTCACTGAACCGGTATAACCTACCATTTCAGCCATGTCTATCTCATGAGATATAAAATCATTACCCAATGCATTGGTGGGAGATATAGGTCCCACCCATCTCATAATGATACCATTCTTATGTGTGCCACAAAATCATAAATCATACATCATTTCATAACCCATGTAATAAAAATGGGATTCTTAAAACAACATGACATCATAAAACCATTCATATAAGATAAAGGAATTCATAAACATAATTCCATCACAACATAGTCAAATCAATGTAAAAATATGGATAGAAACAGAACCCTTTATTATCTTAGATGGAAAATAATTTTGATAAAACACTTGAAATGAATTCTTGAGGAAAATATCCTTTCTTCTTCAAAATCAATTTCTTTTCACAAAACATCATGCAATTTTAAAAGAAAGAGATTTTATTAAAAATAGTCATGAAATCTTTTGGAGGAAGCTTCATGAAAATAAGGCTTTATAAAACCGTAAAAATCCGTTCATTCCGTTTAAGTTAAAAAAAACATTCTTCGTACTTTTTTCGGAAAAGTCAAAAAGTGCCTCGTATGAAAAAGCGACAAAAGATTCCTTTCATATTCTTTACTAAAAACTCACCGAAGGGTAAAATTGGATTTAAACTATTGTAAGTGGATGGAAAAAATATTACATATTGAGGGAACATGGATGTGGATGATAAAATACACCCCAGTAAATACTTACGAATAAACAATCTCGGATAAAAATGAGATTGTGATATTTCCCTTACCTTAGGTCCAATTTGCTTCGTATGTGTCCGAACCTCCTCTTATTTGAAGTGCCTCTTTGAGACCTCCTCTTAGGGAACTAGAATTGGTCTTTGAAGAAGACCAGAACCTCTAGGATGTTGCTAGGAAAGTGGAGAAGGGATTTTTTCAGGGGTTGGCCGAGGTTGAGTGCTCAAATTGGTGTGAGGAGGAGGGGGAGGAGGTGTCCTTTTATAAGGGAGGAGAGGGGCACCTTAGGAATATCTCAAAATATTATTTTATATTAAAGTCAAAATCGGTTTATAATGGTTCCAAAGGGTCTTATTTCGAAGCTAAAGTGGGGATGGGTCGAAATACTATCAACCAATAGTATTTAGACAAGTTTAGGTTATTATATTAACCTTATCAATTAGATTTAACTCTAAGTTAAATAATTTGACTTTTACCGTGTCTTTTTGTTTTCTTTCACTATATGGTTAATACACTTACTATAACATGCCAAACGAACCCCAAATTGTTTATTATTAATATATATATCCTTATCTAAGTCATTTGGACGAACCTTAGATTTTTAGGAATAACATAACAATTAATAATATAATATTTGATTTAAAAACTATTTTTTGTCAATTTTGACACTATTTGATATATGATTTTTGTGAAAGTCATAACAGAATTATATGTTCGAACCAAGTTGATTAAATAAACACTAATATATCATAGTAACCTAGAAAATTAGTGTAATTCATAAAAAATCTCAAATTACATTTATTTTGGTGTTTATAACATCAATTATGTCAATATTTCATTAATAAGATAATTACTGCATCATCGTTGTGTCATCAATAAATTAAATTATTTTATGTCTAAAAATTACAAATAAAATACCATCATGTAGGAAATATTTTTATCATTCTAATGAATATTTACAATCGAATTTATCTTATGTATAACCCCATATTAAAAATGATTTACTTATTAAACTTTGATTTTAACAATTTTAACCTTTCTTTAAATAAATTAATAATAAATGTCCTAATCTAATCCAAGTGGGCCTAAATGGTCATATTTTATTCCTAAGCTTGTTTTTGGTCGAATTACACTTGTCCAATAGGATTAGGACATGTGTTAGGGTAATATTAATATCATTTTTACCCTTAATTACCCTATTTACCTTTAACCGTGGTAAAAAAAGTAAAAAGTTACTATTCACCAAAAATTATTTTCATCTCATTGAACCACATTTTAGTCCTTGTTATTAACCGTGTCTCTCGGATTTTCGAAATTCCATTCACAGAAGCGGTAAAATTAAGTTTTATGCAAAATTCAGTTTTTAACCTACCACTTAGTGGTTTCACTATTCATCAAAAATTGAAAGTTTTCAGAAAAATACCAAAAATTAAGCCTAAGCTATATTTGATATTATGAACTAAAAAATGATGTCTATTTTACCAAATTCAAAACATATCAGTTGCATTAACTAATTTAAAAATTAATTCCCGTCATCAAAACAAATAGCGTGTTTTTAAGAGATAAAAACTATCAAAAGATTGATACTTGTTTATAAATGGTTTAAATGTGAAATTACATCCAATGACCATCATTGTATTAAATTGTAAAAATATATTCTAAATATACTTTAAAACTACTAAAATTAATAATTTATCAATATTAATTATTTCGATTAAAAAAGTTGTTTTTAATTAAAATTTAGTAATTTTCACTATTCATTAGAATATGAAAGTTATCCGAAAAGTACCAAAATTTCACCTGAGGCTAAATTCGATACTCCGAATCCAAAAATGAAGTCCATTTTGAGAGTTAAAATTTCTAAAATTTAAAAAGTGGTTATTACTATTCATAACGGCTAGTTTTAATAATATTTTAATAGCACATCGTTGTTTAGTGAAACTCGGTATTGCGTATTACACACGCTATCGAGGAAGGTCGCGATTGCGTGTAATGCAAGGCAAGACAAGGATGCGTGTTGTGCAAGCTCCTTTTGGTGTAGCGTACAACACAAGACTTTAATAAAATTAAAAAGAATATTTTTTTATAAAATCTTGGGCTGTTACATAGATAATATTCGAGTACCAGATTTTAAAACCTATAATATGTATAGTTTAGAAAAAAAAATGTTGAGATATAAAAAAAGACATAAATCTTGTTAGGTCTAATTCTCGCAAAAGGTGGCCTCAGAAAAATCCATGTTATACCTTCTATGATCGTACCAAATAGTAATATGAATAAAATGGGGAAATAATGAAAAAGGAACAAAATTTCATGAGGTCTTCCATGTAAACCTAGAAATAGTCTAACTAAGCTAACTGAGTCTCATGAGTCATGTAAAAACTATAGCTTGATTTGATTATTTCAATTTACTAATTTCAAATCATAGATTAAATTAATACCTAATCAAAATGATATTTATAAGTTCTATTGTGATTGATTGACATATCAGAAAAATGAAAAAAAGGAAAAGCATTAGAGGTTGAAATAGTTCAATTAGTTAAATAACAAAAAAATGGAGGAACATCCCCACTATGGAGTTCTCCATGGTATCAACATAAATTGAGTAAATCAAAAGTTGATAAAATTATAGTTAGGCTTGTCTCGCCCTTTCCAGAAAAATGACAACTGACTATGATGTGAAGAATTGAATCTAGCTAGGTTATCCTTGCACGAAGTGAGGTATTCCCAGGCTATAAAAATTTGGAAAATAGGATACTGTAGATGCCGGTAATCGAATCCACCCATATCCAATTTGAAAAATAATCATCCAAAGTTGTCATTTCCATCAGTGGAGTTAACCAAAGGATTTTTTACAGAAAGGGTGCATAACTGACTCCATGCCTATTTTCACACAGCTTGATGTCTCCTTGCGGCATCAGGACCTTGGTCCTCCCTCACTACAATAGGTTTATAGATGGGAATTGTCAGTACGGTAGTTGTAAGGGATTTAAGATAGGTTACACACCTTGGGGGGCTCTCCCTCGACATATATGGTTTGGCCTTTGGATCTGGACATGGTGCACTATCTGTGACTTCTGTGATATCTGGTGACACTTTGTTAGGGCCAGTCTCATTAGGTTCATGAACAGTATCCACAAGAATTGAGTAGTTTGGATCACTCCCTACTGATATGGGTTGCGTAAATGAAACCCCTTCAAGATGCAAATGATGGTGGATTGAGCATCTTATCACCAAAGGGAGAGGAATAGATGAAGTGGATATCATGGTCAAAATAGGGTGAAGGTCTATTAATGGCTTTTGGACCAGTTGAATTGGTATTCCCATCACCCTTTTAGGGTAACATTCCACCCATAGTTGGGCATACTCTAATGATGAAATGGAGGATCCCATTCTGTTAGAGATGATGACCTCCAGGGTAGCACCTTACCACATCATTATAATCCATAATTTGTGAAGAATTATAGGATGAGATTCTCCCCTCAACTAAATGGGGGGGGAATCATTTTCTGTTGAAGGCATTTGAATTATCTGGATAACCGATAGGGGATTTATGGCTCAAAAATAACCACTCGATCTATGCGAGTAGTTAGCATCCCATCACAAAGAACGATGATATACGAGCACTCCTCTAAATAACCTCCTCCATCAACCCTTACAGACCCATGAGGGGTAGGGTATGGTGCAAAAGAATGTGAGAAGCATTATTCAGTAGCCTGACTACATCACTAATGCTTAAGGTCATAGGATGAATAGTGGCATTGTTAAGAAAGGTGGGGTGAATGTCGGAATGAGGAACCCTCATAGTATGTCAATATTCATAGTAGGGGAAATGTTATTCTATCAACCCATATAAAAATTGAAATGGTTCACTAAAATGATGAAGAGTTTTACCTTCCTATATCTACCCAAATAACTCATAGTGTTAGGCAAGAGTATGAATGGCCCGATTAGCTGGTTGACCCTCTGCCAACATATCTTCCATCATTAAAGTACAAAATCTAACCACCAATGTATACATACTAGGAGGGAAAGAGACAACCACTCAAAAATATGGATATAAAACCTGCTAAACTAACCTCAGCTGGAACATCCGATCAAATCTCGTATCCCTAGGTAGTGTATCATCCTGCTTCCAGGGTGGCGCAACATGACCCATGAATTTTTGAAGACTGTTAGGTTGGATGATTCTGACTGTGATGGTCTCTAGGCCTAGTCTGATTAACCTATTAAAATGACCGTATCAAATCCTCAAATGAGATAAGGGAGCGATCATGGAGGGACTGACTGGGCAGTCTCAGTGCTATGACCAGTAGGCTCTAGGCGAGTAGGTACACCCGATTTTCATTATCCCAAGTAGTGGATGTTGTAAGGAACACATCATACATATTTCCAATAATGGTGATCCCTATAATCTAATAGATGTACCATAATCATATTCCTATCTCTCTATGTGATAAATGGAATGTATTGGTACTTTAGCATCAGTAGCTCGACAGTTCATGTGGGATTTCTCCTGGAGATAAAACTGTAAATTGGGATACCCAAGCTGTCTGGTAAATGTTCACTGATTCTAAGTGGTTGGGGGATTCCAAATAGATTTTATGTACCCAAAATTCCAAGTCCCATTCATCAGAAAAGAATCCTCAAGATCATAGGTCCCATTTGGTGCTCTACCAACCATTAATGTTTTCTCAGGTATGGTTGATAATAGATGGGTACTCTTGGGAAACTAGTCTCATGGAAGTGTTTTCAAAACAATGGTTTCTCTAAGTCCACACTAAGACTCTTAGTGTGAACACAATATCTTGAATGGGAGTAGTTATTATTTCCCAAGTTGAAGAGATATTGGCTCGATTACGCCCTTAGGGTTATTCTAGAAGAATAAAGGGAGTATTATGGTCAGTCGATGGAAAAGGGGTGTCATTAGAAAGACCAAATCCATATAGCAGCAGCTCCATGGATAATGGGTAATGCAGAATCTCTAGCATAAGAAGATCTATTAAGGAACTATCCTGAGAAACAATGTAAGACCAAAGATGGTCCTCAATATCCTTAATTATGGCATCTCTTATCCTAGATGATTCCATCGAGGTATGTGGAAGTGCCATTTTAGTTAGTATAGAAAGATCCAAAAGGACAAAAAAAGTTGGTACAGTAAGAAAATTGATTGATAAAACCATAAAAATGGATGAGGGACATAAAAGGAAGGTCTACATGGGGCTCCATGTACTGCTCCAAGAAATGGTACATGGAAGCCATTTCCTCTGAACTGCTCCCGAAAATAGTACGCAAAATAAATTTCCAATGCACCAAATCAGTACGTGGAAGGAATATACTGTGTATAGCCTTGGTATGTGAAAGGCCCATGAGGTGCTGAACCGTGGAGCATTGGCCAGAAAACAAAGTGGTTTGTAGAATGACGAAGCTGAAAAATGAGGCCTCAATATATAGATGTTCAAAATATTCTAATTGAAATTTTATATTCAATTTATCAAAGATTACATTTCAGTTCACCAGTTTAGAGTTCGTTGTGCGGAACATGTAAATCGCATAGTGTTTTCCTACACTATGGTCTAAGATTTAGTTCTAAATACCACAGTACAGTTCGTGGAACAAAAAAATTTGTTTTTAAGCATAAGTAATTATGAAGCGTTCAGTTTGTGGAACCTACAGAGTGGTTCGCAAATAATAATTTCTCAATAGAGTTGGTACGTGGATGCAAAGGGATCCAAGGAGAGTTCATGATCACATTTCACCACAAGAAATGGTAAAAGAAAAATGGCATGGGCCACTATAAATAATAGTGGTCCCCTCCCACTAGACCTTCATGTTCTACCACAAATCACTACAGTTCAGGACCTCTTCTACATAAAAATACCCTCCAATTCATTCCAATCAGATCCCATTCCGATGGGGGCATTTGTAGGGTCCTCAAAACATTGAAAAGGAGAGTAAATACTCCCAAAATCACTTTTCAAAAGGTAAAAATAATTCCTAAATATCCATCATGGAAAATATATGCAAATTGAATTTCAAATTTGAGAAGAAACATAAAGAAATTAAATTTTTCAAAAGATTTATGCTTCCCACATACCATTAATAAGAAAGGTTCATAGGGCGGATGAACCGTGAACCATCGGTACGTAGTAGGACCCATGAGGCGCGTGACCATGGGGAGATGGCCTGAAAACCCAGGACATTGCGAACCATGTATTCAGTGAAATTAGGTGCATAAATACCATCTGTATACCATCCTGCGAACTAAGCAGTTTGTAAACAAAGTAAGCTGGCAGGGTTCCGCGAACCACAACGCATGAACCACAACCTCCGAAAACCCCAGTTGACTGAGTCTTCTACGGGTTGATATATATCCTCATGGGATTCCAAAAATGGTTCCACATTCCCACATATATGATTTCCTTAGTTCTCTACAGAATGAGAACAAGAGGGAGAGGAAATGGATGGGTGGAAGAGAGAACGAAGGATACCCTGGAGGAAGGAAGAAAGAATCCAAATACATAGAAGACTCTAACTTTAGTTTCAAATCATTGAGGAATTGTGAACCTTGAATCACTTTTCCGTAGGTATAAAAATCCTTGAACTATAAAAGTAAGGAACTTAATAATAATTGATGGACCAGAAACCTAATTGGTGTCATCGTGAAACGTAAATTATTTGCTGATGAATTCCTCAAAAACCAAAATCTCTTGGACCCTTCTTCAATTTGGCACTCCGCATAACACATTGCTATGCTAATTGAACCATGTTCCACATACTCCATCAGTACCTAGATAGAACCTAGAGCAGCATGGAAAACCACATCCAGGACCGTGCACCACTTTGGTCTGTGGTCATCCTTACCCGTGTATACGTACCATTTCGGTATCTAAATGACACCATTACCCGCATATCATTATGCTATGTTGGGATGCCCCTATCCCACACGAGAAAACAATATGTGGAATGTGTTGAATTCAGGTGTCCTTCCCTCCAGCTCCAATCATGGCCCTCCATCATCGTCCACCCCTCCATAGCGCCTTCATGAACCAGTCTACCAGGATCTGACCAAAGCCTCCTCCAAATCCGCCGAACCGATATGATTAGATCATTGGAAACACTAGCATGCCTCTCTAAATCTACATACCTAAGGTATGAGGAGTCATGATGGTTGTACCCACAATGGTTTCGACCCCTAGAATACCCCAATGTCTACATTCCCAAGGGTCCTGAGGACCGACTTTGGGATGCCAATGTGAACCTTTCCGTTATCAGGTGTAGGATTAACCACTTGTATGTCCTATTAATGAGTGCTAATGACAATAAAAAAGGTCACTATTTCCTTTCGAAGGATGACGCTACTTTAATTTCCCAAAATTCAAAAGGGAACTCATCAGGAGGTAATCCCCTAACCTTTTGAGAGAGGTTTCACTCTTCACCCTCTTCACCTCAACTTGGTATGTGTCCAGATAGATCGTCAAGATTTGACTATACTAGATATAAACATGGGTGAGGGTTGGATGTTCAAAGCCCCTCTCTCTATCGTCTCTAGTACCATCTACTAGTAGATGATGTAGGACATTCAATCTCCATATCAAATACATCCTCTTGATTCTCACACTGAGCCTGACTCACAAGGGCTTAGAGGTTTGTAGTGATCATGATATCTGCATAATCTCAAAACATGGGTATCTTAATAGGTGTAACCCCCAATCAAACATTCAAATCATCATGAGTCGAGATCCTCATCATTCCCTAAATAAGTGGGAATCATACATGCATAGTACCCACAACAAATGGAATATGAGAACTCTGATTCTGGTTCCAACTGAGATACGTAGGGTGCCAAATTAAGGGCCCAATCTCAAAGGGGTTTCCCTCCCAACGGTTAACCCAATTACCCACCCCCCCCCCCAACAAATGGGCCTCCACCCAGGTGTAAGCCCCAAGAAAAACTAACTATGAGAACTTTTATTCATGTTCCATCTGAGAGACATAGGATTCCTACATGAAGGCCCGAGATCAAAGGTGTTCCCTTCCCAAAGGTTAACATAATTATGCCCCCAACAAATGGGCCTCCTCTCATTTGTAAACCCTAAGAAAAATGAACTATGAGAACTCTGATTCCCACCATAATTGGAATGTGTAGGATGCAGTCCAAATATTGAGATCGAAAGATGTTCTCCTTATAATTCAGTCCAGATTAAGTGTCCCCCCAAATTCAAAAGGTCTCCCTTCTAGGCGTAAGTCCCAATTACCGAACTATGTGGGCTCTGATTCCACTCCCGATGATACGTAGGAATCGAATATTATGGGTGTGACCCCAACATCAAACCAGTCTCTCTCCCTCATGAATAGAGATAAATTCAAGAGCACCTTATTGCATAGCTTAAGTCAGAATTACCACCTTAGCATCAAATTCGTTCATATCCATGACTGATTCTGCAACCTAGTGGTAACCCACAAATACATTCTTCAGGAATAAAATGAGGATTCAAGATCAGATGAACATGGATTAAATCTATATGAGAGTCCTAGAATGGGAAATAATTCCCCCCAAAATGGTGTGATGAGCCCAACCTCCCATTATCATGACCAATGAATTCCTTAAGTGTCGTTGGCCAAATCTTCATCCAACGCGCACCTTCCCTTGGAAAGAAGAACCATGAATCATGGATAATAGGGTCTTTGGGTGTTTCTGGATCCATGAATAAACCCATTGGAGATGATATAAGGAATTCATATCCTAATAGGACCAATTTCACAAATACTTAACCCCCTATAATCACCCAATGGTACCATTCAATAGTGAAACCTCCTTCGTAACACAAACGGGATAAATTTCTCTGTCCCCATGGGGTCAATCCAATTCCCCCTAGAGGATAACAACGTGGATCGGGCCAAAACAAAAATAGGGATGTGAAAGTCTCTATAATAACATAAAATTGCTTATCACCCATCAGACCATTTTTTTTTTCCCCCAAATTCATCTCCTCAGTCCAAAATAAAAATGGTGAACTCGATTGAAACTCTCTATAATAATAGGCAATTTGTTGTTATCTGTTGGGCGATTTTTTCACTTATGCACATCACAGATCAGGTCAAAAAAATTTCATAAAGTTAAAAAATAGAAATAATACATTGAATAAGGGTAACATCCAAAGCCGCATAATGGTAAGCTAAGAGTTATGTAAAGGTAATATAAGTTTTAAGAAACATAAGTTAGGGAAACCATAAAATTATACTACTTATGTAAGGGTAAGATATAATTTATAACCCTTTCATAATGGTATATGAAAGCATAAATAAAGGTTACAAATAGGATTAATGACACACATAAGGGTACAAATCAAGCTCACATAAGGGTAACAAGGAACAGAAATGGCATACATAACACTAAGTAAAAACTCTAGAAAAATAATTTTTCAAAATAAATAATTAAAAATAATAACATATAATAATAAAAATTAGAATAAATGATGATGAACTAAAAAAAATTAACAAAATTATTATTATAAATAAAAAAATAATTCCCAAAATATATATATTTATAATAAAAATATACGTTTAAATAAATTTCAATAAAGATTGGGACATGCAATTTTACAAAAAAAATAAATCAAATAAAATACCAAAACACCCAACACTAACATAATAATGTATTGGGTTTTTTATTATTGGATGGTTTATAGAGGGACTAGAGGTCTAAAATTTATTATAATATTTAGACCAATACTTAGTGAATTTTTTGGTCTATATAAAATTTTTATAGAATTTTTTTATTCTGTAAAATGTTCAATTTAAACATTTCAAATGTGATTTTGGTAAAATTGATTTTCTAATGTTGTTTATATCATGTTAAATAATGTAATTTTTCATATATTTAAGTTATTCAAATTTAATTATTCATGCATATAAAATATTTATATTATGTGAATATTGAATTATTTAGTTTTAATTTTCTAAACTAATACTTAAAAAATTATTACACTATTCATTACATGGTATGTATGAAAACATAAGATTTAGTTTTTATCTAACTTAAATTTGGTTTATTATAAAGTTATAATCTTACATTTAAAGGTTGGGTAAACATTATACATTTTAGATTTTAAATCAAATATGCGATTAAAGTATCACTTGATTAAATAACCACGGGTAAGGGGCTTTGTGTGAGAGTTCTCATTGTCCCAAAGTCCTATTCCATGTCTATATAAGTAGGAATTGGATGCTTATCACTCGATGCTTACTCTTATAAGGATTTTTGATTTAATATAATTCTAATAATTTATATGAATTGGTTTTATATACCTTTTTCATGGGATTTATTTGGATATGTGTGAATATATTTGTATTTTAATTTGGGTTAGTAACATAAAATGTGAGTTATGTAATAAATTACACATTCATATGTTTTGACCGTATTAATTTGATGCATGGAATATATATTCTAAAAGTAATTTGTTATAATAGCTCCTAATTATAATAATAACATATGAGATAATAAATATTTTATGTGAGGTAATAATTATTTATTTATTATTCATATGATATACATTAAAATGGTGAGACAATGAAAACACCCTCAATTGAGTACTCAAGAATGTAGAGGTTATAGGTACTTCAAAACCTTCATCTATTACTTTAGTTAGTATAGTCATGTGTTACTAATGTGATATATGTTTGTGACCTTCGAAAAATTTAAGGTTCATATAAGTGAAGTAAAAAAAATCAACTATGAAAAGGTACTATGTCTCCAATCCAAATGGAGTGGTAAATTATTCATCTAGGAATTCAACACTCATCTAAGTGATTCTTTAATTATTTCAAATCTCACTCCACTAGTAAAACCATATTCTAAAAGTTTTTATGAGAGATAAAACCACACCCTCTTCAACATGGTCTGATTAATGATGAGTTAGTGTGACCTTCTTATATAATTATAGGGATATTCCCTAGAAATTATTTTATTCCTACTTAACTATATTTTATATAAATAATTTATAAAAAATATAAAAAACCATAAGAGATGTCAATTTTGAGGCATTTACATTTTACTTTTAGGATTATTTAAGGTTATAAAGAATACATACAATGTTTTTATTTTTATAAAATTGACCCTAAGTCATATAAATTATTATTTATAGGTTATGTCAATGAAATAAAAGAATATTTTCCTATAATCGTTCTAACCAAAAAGTTTTTTTCACGAAAATTTGATATATTATTTGTATATTAATAAACTGGTTGAGGATTAAATTAGAGGAATGTTAACCATGGGGGAGTACAATATCCAAAAAGAGGAAATGTTTCTAAGATAGAAGTTAATTTTATTCCAAAATGACTTTTGTAAGAAGAATAAACTATTTTTACAATATAACATAAAAAGTTAAGTAGGATTCATTAAGATCCTAAGGGATATTTATTTCATATAAAAAATTATTATGAAATAATGTTTATAAATGATGGACCTATTACCTATTGATTTTTATTGAGAGTTTTGATTTAGTGAAATGTCTAATTTCAATGAAATTTTATTTTGACTCCATGTACACTAACCAAGTTTTGGATTTCTTAGCTGCACATGAAAGGGTGATATCCATAGGGTGTAAGTGGGTTTCTATAATAAAAATGACATGGGTGGTATAATTTCTTCCTATAAAGTTCATATGGTATCTAGTGGTTATAAAAAATAATGGTATTGAATTTGAAGAGACATTAGCATCATTTATAATGAAAAATTGTATTCATATATTTTTATCCATAATAGATCATTTTTATTATGATACATATCAAATGGATGTAAAAATGCTTTCCTTGATGAGAATGTAGTAAATTATGTGTATCTGATACCACCCAAAAGTTTTAAATTTTCAAATGAGTATGTTAATTTTTCTATGTTTTAATGATATATTTATGGAATGAAGCATGTTTTCCAGAATTGGTACAACTTTTTTTATGACTTAATCAAATATTTTAGTTTCATAAAAAATATAGATGTAACACCCTAAGATTTTACAGTATGTATCTTTTAAATTTAACTTATTAGATAAAATAAAATCTTAAAAAATGATTAGATATTATGATTTAAGATGTTGGGAATGGTATAAATGAATGAGATTAAGTAAATCATGATTACACATGTTTATAAAATTAATTCATTGGTTACCTATTAATTATAAATTAAAAACAATTAAACTTAATGGATATATTTTTATAAAAAAACAATTTTTATTCCCACAATGAAATTTTATAAATTAATAACTAATTATTTAAATATATTGATAAAATTTATATGTAATATATTCAGATAAATGTTTTTAAACTCATTCAATATGTTTTATATGATAAATATAAGAATAAAACCAATTTTAATCATAAAACCTATATTTTTCAAAAAGCTAATTTTAAAATCTTTTAATGGTGAACTTGTTTTTAAACTAAATTTTGACACTTTTATAAATTATATTTGAAAAAATGGACAATATTTTTGAAACCATAACTTCAAAACTTTCTTTGGTTAAATTATTGGTATTTTTATGATAACTTTCATTTTTTATGAATAGTAATGTGACTCTTGGAATAATAATGTGGCCATTAGAAATACTAATATGCCCAATAGAATAGTAATTTAAAATTTGAAATTATAAATAAAATTTAGGTATCTTATGAATGAAAATATAATAAATCTATATCAACTAAATAAATAAATAAATATGTTAATAATGATAAATTAATTATAGGTATTTTTTGAAACATAAATGTTTATTTTCAATTTTTAAGTAATATAATGATTTAAAATAATAATTATTTTCATAATGTAGTTTCATAAATTAATATTTTTTTGTCTTATGATTATAATATTATTTTATGATCCCTTGGTTAATATTTTAAAGTATCATAAAATCTGTTAAAATTTTAAAATTGGTATTCTTTGAATAAAATATATTTTTAATTAAAAATTTACGGTATCATATTTAGAAAAGTATTTTAATAAATTGGATTCCATTTTTTAATTATAAACATTGAAAAATATTTTGGGTGAATTTTTGGGATTTTACTAAAATAGTGGAATTTTTGTGAATAATGAAATATGTTAATTTACAGTATTTAAATTATAATTCAAATACATGAATTTAAAACATCATGCATGATTTAAGAAACAAATTATATTCCAATAATTAATTATTTTAATATATTTAGTGATAATACTCAAACTATTCATAGTCTTGATGATAAATAATTAACTAATGGAAAATATAATGAGATAACACCCCTCTCTCCACTATAAATATCACCAATCACCACCTCTTCTCCTCACACATTCTAAGATGTGAAATTTGTCCAATTTCTATCCAAACCTCTTACTAAGACCCTCGCCCATTTAATAGTTCCTTGTTTCACACCAAAATACCAATCCCAATTCCCTTAAGGAGCTCAAGGAGATGAAATTCAAGATGTAAAATCCACTTTCATTTTCCTTTATTTTCTTTTTAATTTCATTTATCTTATTATCCTTCCTGCATCTAATCTCTACCAATATACATGATAACTATAGTATCTTATATAAACTATAATTTTATTGTGTCATTGGAAAATACACCATCAATTATCTTCACCTTTTCCTTTTATTTTAAAGATAAAAACATCGTTTGTGGGGTGCTCATTTACCGCCATTATGGACAATGTTTTTTTGTTTTTCAATTCCATCTTCAAGGATTGTCATAAAACCATTTTTATGGTTAAAACATATTTTAATATATTTTTATGCCTTATATAATGTTATGAAACGATTATATATACATAATATTAATTAATGAATCAAACCAAGTTTGTGATGATCGAAAAAACCGCTTAAATAATCTAAACAATTATCACTAACGTCTTATCTAATGATTCATCCTCACCCCAAATAACTGAATGAAATATATTAAAATTTAATATTTTTTAAGATCATTAATAACATATAATTTTAATTATGTATAGCTATTTTCATTTTACATGATCTTCCATATGTGTATAAAAGTAAACTAATCAGGAAAACCTAGGAAAAGAACACTCCCAAATGATGAAATTCGATCTCATAACTCATAAAAAGACCATAAATAAACTTAATAAAATTATAAAAAATAAAATTCTTGTTTAATTGGTTGTATAAAAAATTATTAATTAATATAATTTGATTATTAAACACATTAAGTGTATGTGCAGAATACTTTCATACATATAGTAAGGGTTTTCTCATCTCACTCTTATTTCTATGAAATATGCCTTATTCTCCACTGTTTATTATGAGGGGTGTATGTATGATTCCCATTTATGTTTTTAAAAAGGAATATATTTATCTAAATTCTATTCAATGTCTTATTTGGTGATCATTAATTTATGGTTTATATGGTTTGATTGTTTGTATAGTGGTAAGGAGTTTTTCCCGAACCCCCATTTTACATTCAAGATATGATTTTACATCTTTACCCCAATATAATTCTTCATAAATTTTATATACTTATTATAAATAATATTTACATGTTCCTAAAAAATTTATCCATATCATTTAATCTTTCTTTTATGGGTAAAACATTTTTTATTAGGATCTCTTTTCAATTCCTCCTGATAAGCAAGCCCAGTTTAAGAGAACTTTCTAATTTTATACCCATTTTCAAGTACACTTAATAATCTATTTTAAACCACCAATATTTTTATAAAATCACACATTTTATCATTAAAATATATTTTATTCTATTTCTTATTTCATGTAAAAAATTAAGTCTTTGTACATTTTAAAGACTCGTATATTTTCTCTTAGACCTCACGGGAGTGACCCATTTCAAAAGCTTCTTAAAAACTATTTTTACACAATTTCACTTCAATTGGACATGATTTATGCCTCATACATAATTTTATTATCCTTAACTTTTATTTTCATAGATATACTTGTTTATAATCTGATTTTATGACAAATAAAAATTATTTCTCCAAAATAACACTTCTTTGATTTTGTTTGAGTGCTTTCATCTATGATTACGTTTCAAATATTTCAAATAGTTATGTTACACTTTGAATTAAATATATATTTTTTTTAATTATGTGAGGACTTAATTGGACTTATTATGTTATGGTAGGTTCCCCCTATAGCCTCCAAATTCATCGGTAGGTCTAAAGAGAAAACATATATGTGGATTTTTCCAAGGCCTTAGCCATTTATTTTCATATGTCTGAGAGTATGTTTCAGATATCCAACATTATTCATTCCCTCATTATGATATTATTAATTGGAAATTAATATGATTATTAAACTAGCATAATATTCATGGTTAATTTTCTTTCTCTTATAATTATTTATGGAAATAGTTAATCAGTTTTCACTAATGCCTTATTATACTCAAGACTATGATTTAATGACATGTGTTTTTAGTTATAAACCATGACATATTTTTTATGATATCTTTCACTATATTTATTACCCTTATAGAGCATCTGATCTCATCCCTTTCTTATTTTCTCTTTTTCCCCATGTTTTGAATATCTTTATAATGAATGAATTTCAAGGAGAATCTAGGATTTTACATATGTAGACAATGGAGTTTATATGTTGTTTTTCCTTTCATGTTGTAATGTAAATCATTTGTGTGCATCCTGCTTTCCAAATATACTAAACTATTTGTTCATTTTTTATGTGATCTCTTGTTCATATTTATAATGTAGTAAATTGAGGCACTGGCTCCAGACTACTATGGTTGGGGTCTTTATTGTTTATATCAAATGAATTTAGTAGAAACCTTGGTGACTAGATTTAGAAAACATATTTTTAGGAACACAACCATAAGATATACTTTGAGGATAAGCAAAGAATAAAGTCTTAAAATTTTGGTAAGGTATATATTATGTGTTTTTTCCTAGAAATGGATCTATGTCTAGATACTACAAGTGTAGGTGGTTCATTCACAGATGTACCTAGGGGTAACTACTTCCACAAGGTGTGTCAGGCTTGAACCCGCATAACCAGGCACACAACAACGGACGTTAATGCATACCTGGTTTCACACTCCTCGTGGATATTCATAGGATGATTCAAATTCCCTTTGAAAACAATTATGAAGGATTTAAATGTAAACATGTCCCCAAAGAAACCATGTTTATGATTATGATATTAGCTATGCATAAAATTTTCAATTTATGTGTGTTTTCCTAGTTTGACATTATAAATTATAATTCATACCCAAATTTAGTGTATGTCATTTTTTAGAAATGGTTCCTAGTGAAAATAATGGTAACATAATCAATGCACATAATCCAAAGAGTATGAAGGATCATATCTTTTATGGTATTGTGACAATATTTCAAAGGGATCAGGTCTCCAAAATAATATCCTCAAATGAGGACATAATATCATATGGTAATGAGACAAAGAAATAATTCTATAAGTATTATAGATTCAGAGGTAAGCATGAGAACAAGATTACTGCAAAAAAGATGGATAATGTAAAGAAGAGAAAGATGTATTTTCCCACATGTGATAATTATGGAAAGGAACACCCTGATACTTACATAAAGTGAATGGAATTTTGCTACAAGTGTGGAGATAAAGTACACCATGCTTGTGATTGAAATAGTAAGAAAATTTGTTCCAATTTTAAATGCTTAAACTGAAAGGATATTTGACACCATGTAAATCAATGTCTCAAGTGTCAAAGGAATATACACCAAAACAAGATAAAGGATCATGGTCAAGCTTATGCTACTGCCTTAAACAAAGATAAATTATTAATATATATGTGTTTTTGTATATAAGAATTATGTTTTGATATTATGGTAATAATAATTAGGAAATATATAATTATTGTACTACATTACTTATTCATTATTGATTTGAATGAAAATATTGAACGGTACCAAAAAAAGCGATTCAGTATCAAGTGCAACATTTTGGAAAATACATGATTGAGGGAAAGATAACCCTTTATATGTTCTTGATGATGAGATAATAATGATAATGGTATTTTTATGGGGAATTATTGGTGAAAAAGAAATTGGTTAGTGATTTTATGGTTTATACTGTCTTTGTAATATTTATTAAATTTTTGGATATAAGGAAGGAATTCAACAACCTGAGAAATAAATGGTATTTTAACTGATCAAAAAATTTACAATTTTGTGATAGTTAACTTTCTAATGACCATGTTCTCTCTCTCGCCATCAGAACTTGATGGTTAGATTATTCTTCTATATCTATATTTTCACTTCACACTAATGTTATCCTATTTTAATTCATAGTTTTGTGGTGAGTTTCAATTTTCCATTTCCCTCTTATTAAGAGGATATTTTATTAATCGTATTTTCAATGTGTGTTTACCATAAAAGAATTTTGAATTATCATCCTTTAAATTTTTAAGTATAATTTCAAATTGTGAAGACACAATTTTGTAAAGGAGGGGAGAATGTAACAACCAATGATTTTATGGTATGTATCTATTAAATTTAACTTATTTGATATCATATAATCTTAATAAATGATTAAAAATCATGATTGAAGATGTTTTTAATGGAAGGAGTGAATGAGATTTAGTACGTTGTGATTACACATGTTTATAAAATTAATTCATTGGTTACTAATTAATTGGAAAATAAAACCAATTTCACTTAAAGGATATATTTTCATAAAAAACTATTTTTATTCCCACGATGACCTTTTATAAATTAATCACTTATTAGGGGAATATATTGATGAAATTTATATATTATATATTCAATAAAAAAATTAAATTCATTTAATAAATTTGATAGGCTTAATATAATAATAAAACTAATTTTAAGCATAAAACCTATAGTTTTTAAAAAACCAAGTTTACCACCATTTAATGGAACACTTGTTTTAAAAAAAATTGAAACTTTTATAAATATCATTTGAAATAATAAACATTATTTGTGAAAGTGTAATATCAAAATTTACTTTGGTTAAATTTTTTGGTATTTTTCTAATAACTTTTATTTTTGATAAATTGTAATTTGACTGTTAGAATAATAATGTGACCATTATGAATAGTAATTTGACCAATAGAATTTTAAATTCACCAGTGAAAGTATAAATAAAATTTATTTATCTTATTAATGAAAATATAATAAATTTATATCAAGTAATATGTAAATAAATGTGTTCGAAATATTAAATTAAGTATTGGTATTTCGTGAAATGAAACTTTTTATTTAAAATTTTATAATTAATATAAAAACATAAATATTATTAATTTTCATAAAATAGATTCATAAAATAATATTTTTTTGCCTTATTATTATAATATAATTTAATGAGACCTTGGTTAAAATTTTAATTTGTTATAAAATCAGTTATAATTTTAAAATTGTTATTTTTCAAAAAAAAATGTAGATTTTAATTAAAAATTAAATTTCTCATTTTGGAAAATTATTTTCATAAAATTGAGTCCATATTTGAATTATACATGTCAAAAAATGGTTAAGGTGAATTTTTTGGATTTTTCTAAAATAGTCGTATTTTTTGTGAATAGTGAAATACAGTAATTTACAGTATTTAAATTATAATCCAAATACATGAATTAAAAACATAATTCATGATTTAAGAACCAAAATATCAAACTATCCTTAATTATTTTAACATATTTAGTCATAAGTTTCAAAGTATTCACAGTCTTGAGGCAAAGTAATAAACTAATGAATAAAATAATGAGAAAACACCCCTCTCCTCCACTATAAATACCACCCCTCACTGCCTATTCTCCTCACACCTTCAAAGATTTGATACTTATAAAATTTATGCCCAAAATACTTCCCAAGACCCTCCCCCACTTCCATGATCCTTTTTTATCAACAAAATACCAATCCCAATCCCCTTAATGAGGTTCTCATGGAGAAGAAATTCAAGAGGTAAAATCCTCTTTCGTTTTCCTTTATTTTCTTTTTAATTTCATTTATTTTCGTATCCTTTTCTCACATAATATCTCCAAACATTCATGATAACATAATTATATCATATATACTATAGTTTTATATTTCTCAATTTTAAAATTCACCATCAATTCTCTTCTACTTTTCATTTTATTTTAATGATGAAAACATCATTCGCGAGGTGCCGATTTACCACCATCGTGGAAAACGTGTTTTCATTTTTCAATTACTCCTTAAATTTTTATCATAAAACCATTTTTATGGTTAAAAAGTATTATAATATATTTATAATACCTTATCTAAAGATTTGGAACCATTATATAAACAGAATATTAATTAATGAAACAAAAGTAGTTTGTGATGATTGAAAACTGGCTAAAATAATCAAAATGATTATCCCTAATGTCTTGTCTAATTATTAATCCTCACAAAAAATAACATAATGACTTATATAAGCATTTAATATTCATTAATATCATTCATAAAATATAATTTTAATTCTGGACAACTATATTTATTTTACACAATTTTCCATATGCCTATAAAAGTAAAATGATCATGAAAACTAAGGAAACAAACACTCTTAAATGATGAAATTTAATCCTATAAATCATCAACAAGACCATAAATGAACTATATTAAATTATAATAAATAAAATAAATTTTTAATAGGTTATAAATTGAATTATTAATGAATCTAATTTAATTATCCAGGACATTAAGCGTAATCTCATAACACTTTCAGACATAAGGTAAGGGTTTTCTCAAATCACTATTACTTCTATGAGATATACCGTATTCACCACTATTTCTTGCATGTGGTGTATTTATACTACCCATTGATGTATAATATCATGAGTCTATTTATCTTCATTTTATTAAATTTCTTATATTATGATTATTAATTTATGGAACATATGGTTCGACTATTTGCAAAGTGGTAAGGGTTTATTTCGGAACCTCCATTTTTCATTTGGGTTATGCATTATCTCTCGTTACCCTAATGTAAATGTAATTTATTTTTTATATACTTCATATAAATTATATGTATATTTTCATAACTCTTATATCCATATCACTTAATATTTCTTTTGTGGGTAAAATATTTTTTACAAGGTTCACTTTTCAATTCCTCTTCATAAGGAAGATCGATTTAAGGGAATATTCTAATTTAATACCTATTTTCAAGGACACCTTATAATATGTTTTATGCCACCAATTTTTTATAAAATCATCCTTTTACCCTTAAAAACTATCATAGTTCATTTTTGATTTTATATAAATAATTAATCCTTTTTATGTTTTAAATAATCTTATATTTTCTATTAAATCGCACAGGGGTAGCCCATTTCTAAAGTTTATTAAAGACTCTTTTTATACAATTTCACTTCATTTGGATATCATTTATGCCTAAAAAATAATTGAATTATCTTAAAATTTTCTTTTATGGTACATACATCTTTACAATATTACATTAAGATAAATAAAAAATGATTTTTCCAAGAGAACACATCTTTGCAAAGTAAAAAAGTGTATTTCTATCAAGAATTTCTCAGTGATTTTATTAGAGTACTTTCATCTATGATTATGATTCAAATATTTCAAAATGGTATGGTATAATTTGATTTTAATATATATTCATATTCAACATATGAGGACTACATTGAACTTGGTATGTGATGAGTGGGGCCTTCTATAGCCCCTCGATACATCTGTATGTTTAATGAGACAAAATAGATATAGATTTGGCTGAGACCTTAACCATTTATTTTCAGATGCCTTGGATAAGGTCTCAACAGTATGTTTCAAATGACTAATATTATGAATTACCTAATTATGATAATAGTAATTGATAATTCGTGTGATTTTACAACTAATAGAATGTCCATGGTCAAGTTTATTTCTCATGTAATTATTTATGGAAATATTTAATCAGTTTTTACTCATTCCACATTATGCTCAAGACTACTATTTAAGGGGTTGTGTTTTTAGTTATTCACCATGCTTAATTTTTTATGATAGTTTTCTCTATATTTATTACCCTTACAGAGTATCTATGGTCACCCCTTTTTTGTGTTTTATTTTTCCCCAGGATGACAAGATATTTATTTTGAATGACTTATAGGGATAATCTAGGAGTTTACAGATGTTTCCAATGGAGTTTATATGGTGTTTTTTCTTTAAATTTGTAATATAAAACCTATGTATGTATCTGGTATTCCAAATATACTAAACTATTTGGTACTTCAGGATGAGAAATCATGTTCTTAGTATCAATGTCATAAAGTAAGGCACCGGCTCTGGACATTTAGGGTATTTCATTACAATAAAAGATTATTATATTTAATAGTGGGTTAGAAGGTTTGTTTTGGTATTTCATATATTTTATGTGGATGAAATACTACTTATTAGAAATTATAACCTAACATTACATTATATAATGTTGTAGTTGGGAAAGTGTTTCTCAATGAAATTTGCAGGTGGGGTATCTTGCATACAAGGTGTTTAAATCTATAGAGTTAAATCGAATAGGTTTCTTAGACTGAATCAAAACTAATATATTGGTAAATTAGTAAAGTATTTTAGCATAGAGAACCCAAACAAGGGGTATTTACCAATGTTTCATTGCATTAATCTTATCATGATTCAAGGATTTTATACAGAGATATAATGGATTGATAGGATTAATTTTGAGTCTATCATAGGATCTATCATAAATTTCATGTTATATACTCAAACCAATTTATTATTTTCTTTTATCGGAATAATTAGGTTCCGATCTAATCTTATTGAGAGTCACTAGATTAATATCAACAATATTCTTATGTACTTGGTACAAATTAATGATATCTTCATAGCCATTAAAGGTGAGGCTGATACCATTGTAATGGATTTCACTAATTCTACTTTCCAAAATGACAATGATGATATAAAATCTAAATTTGGTTGCATGTTCCACCTAATTTTTAGATAATTAGTCAGATTTTTTATAAAAAACCATGGTGGATGACTCTATAATAGAGGAAATTGACATTATTGTATCAGATATTGTGAAAGAACCTGTTCTGATATCAATTTCCATCACTAAACATGGTTTGGTTCCTAGAATTAAGGGAGAAATTGAAATTTTCTATGTTATAAATAGAATTATTTACTAGGATAAGGAACTCTGGTCTAACCAAGGAACCAAACACACCCTTTGAAAATACTATCTAATTCGATAGATTATTGAGAGGGGTGATGTAAAGATGTGTTGGGTGGTGATGGATGAAAATGTAATATATCCTTTAACAAAACCAATAACATGAAAAAATAATGAGGGTTGTATTGAATCTATTATTATTATATACATGAGAGATTGGTTGAAATGGATTAAAAAATCATGGTTTTATAATAACATCAAAATTCTTTTTTCATTCTTTAATGTGTACTGTATTTATTTAATGAATTTTGAAAAGATAAAATCCCCTCAAAGTATGACATTGAATTGTCTCTAATAGATTATCATCATGGAGTATTATAGTTTGTGGTTATTTTTTAATATTACTGAGAATAAAATCTTTTATATGATATAGAGTAGACTCATGAGATAATAATTAGGGACTTATTATATAGACTGGCCTACTAAAGTATATCAAATTGAATGTCATGTGGTAAATGATATATTTAGGGGTGTCTGGTTAAAATGAATCTCTATTACATGATATTTACAATATAGTTATAATGTGAACCTTTATACTTTAATTCCTTTCATATGAAATCCTTGAGGTTAAGATAATCATTGGGTGGTTGGGAATATTTTATTTCAGGTCATTGGTTGAGTTTATCTAAGATGGGAATTTTCCTCTTGTATGAAAAGTATGACAGCTAGGCCCACGAATGAATTATACTGACTTAATTAATGTCCATTCATATTATAGTGGAATGTTGTGTCCATAAATACTTAGATATATGATATGTGATTTATTTATTCATACTAGTCAGTATTTTTTAGAGAATTATAAATGTATGATTTAACCTATACTAGAATGAAATGTTTCGTGAATAGTGGTTACTTGATGTCTTTGAAAAATGGATTATATAAGTAATTATATACTTTTTATAGATATATCCTATGGTGGACATGTTCATATAAATCTATAAGTGTATTTTATCGTGATATTTCCATGTTGATTTATAGATTGAGTACACTAAAAGTTTTCTAGAGGTCACTCTTTTCTAACCATTATGAGTTGGGGAATTAATAATTGTGGTCAATACCACAAAGTCCTAAAGTGTTACATGTAAGGTAATGAAATGAGGATTAATTTTGGTAAAAAAATTTCTTGAATAAAATTTGGGAGATATTATGATAATAAATCCTAAATGAGTTGGGATAGATTCTCAAAGGGTTATAAATTTTATATAAATTCTATGGATATTTAGTGAAAGTGGGATATTTTTTGAAAATATGAACTAAAACATTGAACAATATGTGGCAGATTTCACCACACCATTGTTAATGTTTGTTCGTGGTGCATGTGAGAATAGTATGAAATATCCTCCGGCCAGTTCTTCTAATGTGATTTTCATGTGGGATTCAGTTTTCAACACATCATTTGATGATATATAAACTAAATATTAACATTTAAAATGGGTTTAATGATTAATTTAATCAAATAAATTGGGATTCTAAGGGTTTGATAGATTCATAATGTTTGGAAAGTTATGAACTCTCATGAGAATTTTCATTTGATACATGTTACCTATATAAAAGAGTTCCAAAACATCATTGTGGACACTAGAGATCATTATTGAAATGTCTAGGTTCTCTCATACTCTTAATTACCTATTTTTCTAAAATATTATTCTATAACACCATTTAAAATAAATAAGTCTTGCATAAGATTTTTATAATTCCAGTAGTTGGAGGATACCATCAGAGGTAAGAACATATTAGTTGTTGTAGAAGGAACTCTATCAAGATCACTATTGGCATCAAAATTTCATAGATAGTGAGGTACACATGGATCCTTATATTATTTTATTTTATAATTCAATATCATTAGGATAATTTTTATATAATTAATTTTTTCTTCCACAGCTAAAGATGATTGGGTTGTCACATGAATCCTGATGTAACATCCCATGCTTCTACGGTACACTTCTCTTTGAATAATGCAATAGCGTGTGTTGTACGTAACATCGAGTTCTAACACACCACAACCAATCAAACTAGCCGTTATGAATAGTAATACTCACTTTTTGAAATTTTTAAATTTTATTTTTCAAATTGAACCTAATTTTACGATTCGGAATATCGAAATTAGCCTAAGGTGAATTTTTGGTATTTTTCTAAAAAACTTTATTTTTTGATGAATAGTGAAACCACTAAGTGGTAGTTAAAAAACTGAATTTTTTAATAAAACATAATGTTACCGCTTCAGTGAGTGGAATTTAAAAAATATTAGAAACACGGTTAATATCAAAGAGTAAAATGTGGTTCAATGAGATGAAAATAATTTTTGGTGAATAGTAACTTTTTACTTTTATTTACCACGGTTAAAATTAAATAGGGTAATTAAGGGTAAAAATGATATTAATATTACCCTAACACATTTACTAATTCTATTTAAAAAGTGTATCTCAATCAAAAACTACCTTAGTAAAAAAATATTATAATTTAGGTTCACATGGATTAGATTAGGAAATTTATTATTATTTAATTCAAAGCAGAGTTAAAAGAGTTAAAATCAAACTTTATTTACTAAGAAAATTTTACTATAGGGATATACAAATGGTAAATTCAATTGTAAATATTCATTATAAAGCCAAAACAATTTCCTACATAATGATATTTTATTTATAATTTTTAGACAACAAATAATTTAATATATTTATGACACAAGGATGATGCAGTAATTACCATAATAGTGAAAAATTAAAATAATTGATATCATAAATAAACAAATAAATATAATCAGAGACCTTTTATGAATTAAAATAATTTTATAGGTTAATATGACATGTTAGGAATGATTTAATTAACTTTTTTTGAAGTAATAATTCTGTTATGAGTTTTACAAAAATCAATTTTCCAAATAGTGTCAAAATTGACATAAAAGAGTTTATAAAACAAATATTAGATTATTAAATGATATTCAATTCCAAAAAATATACAATTCAGCCATAGGACTTATATAATGATAGGTGTACCATTAATGTACCACTTGGGGGTTTCTAGGAGGTATATATTATGTTTATTAACTATATAATATAAAAATACAAAGTGAAATGGTAAGTGTCAAACTAATTAACTAAGAGTTAAAACTAAAAGATATGCTTAATATATTGACCCAAACCTACCTAAATTCTATTGGTTGAGTTTTTTTCGACCCATAAAAACCTTAACCATTAAATAATATAATTTTGAGCCATTATAAATATAAAATTAATTTATTATAAAAAAAATATTTCTAGCTTTTCCAAATGTGCCCCTCACCCCTCTTATAAAAGGGAACTCCCCATTCTCATTAATTCACACCTTCAAAGCCTTTTGGTTCATCAAAACCCTGAGAAAATACTCTCTAAACTTCTCTCACTACAACATAGAGGAATTATTTTGATTAGAAAGCAAACATAAGGAGCCCTTTTGAAAAAATCAAAAGGAAGAACCCGTAGTAGAGCTAATGTTTTCACCACCCTTTTTAAAATTAATTTCTTTTTCAGCTTCTTCATTCTTTGTTATTCCCATTCTAAAATAATTAATCCAATATCTCCTATATAATTTAATATTATTATATATATGGTACAACCATATTCAGTATTCTACCCTTCTTTTGAATGACATGTCACCATATGTGCGTACGTACGACTTACCGTCTCCACATCGTGGTATAATTATTATTCAATAAATTATTATTTGTATGGGTATAATAATGATGTGTAATTCTTGTAAGTAATAAATATAACATGATAATGATTCTGTATATATGATATACTATCCAATTATATATTATTTTTATATCAAAATAATGATATTGTTGCTTTTGCGTACGTACGGACAACCGTCTCCATGAAGGCGATGAGATTCATTCTCCATCGTATCCATTCAAGTATAATTCTCATTTGATGATTAATAATAGTATCTAAGGACTTGATATAATTCTGGATATGATTAATATAGAACCTATCCATGACAAACATGGCTTACGTAACAAAACATATAAAAGAAAACGAGTATGCTAACACCCGAAACAACGATAATACTAAGATATTATTAACAAATCAATGTTAAAAGATCATATATGATATCATATTAATGTATATGATTCATTTTTAATTTAATAACAATTATTTCACCATTATAAAGGAGGTTATCCTACCCTCAACCAAGGAAAATTACAAGGTAAGGGTTTATTTCGCAATCTCTTCATTATCCGAGGTTGTTTATACGTAATAATCTACTAGGATTTCATTATCATCCACATCCATGTTTCTTAAAAATGTATTTCAAAAACATTTTTTTACTATTTACTAGAATATGGGTAAAAGTAATTTATACCCTTGTTGACTTTTATAAGTTGTTTATAAAGGAATCATTCAGTCTTTTTCCAAACATGGTCCTTTTTATCCTTTTCAACAGAATTAAGGTAAGAATGTTTTTTTAACTTATACGGCTGGTGCGGCTATTTTCCACCATTATAAAATCATCGAAGCGTCCCTTACAATATTATAAGAATATTTTCAAAGAAAATGTTTTATTTTATAGATATATGACTCTTAAATGATTTCAAAACAGAAAGAGATATTTCTCTAAGAAGAGTTTTGATTTCATCAATGTCAACATCCTTTGATGGATTTTAAGCTTATTTGGAGTTGTTTTATTATGATACAAAACTTCTATATTTTATTGAAGGTTTTGTGATATGTTTGACTATGGATGTGTTATTTTCATAAAATTCGTGGTTTATAGATGAAGTATTTACATTTCGTATGATATCTTTATTACGAATGTTTATGTTATGTTTAAACATTTTCATATGGGAATGCATTCAACTTAATATGTGATGGGTGGAACCCGCTATAGCTCATCGATGCATCGGTAGGTCTAATGAGACAAACTAGTGTCTTGGAACAAGGCCTTGGAAAAATCTTATTTGTAGTCTTGGTATGAGGCCTTGGCTATGTGGTTATGATAGTCTGGCATTATGCATTCCATCATTATGAAAGTAGTTATTGATATTTCATGTGATTATTCGATTAGTAGAATATCTATGTGAATAAGTAAATGCCATTATTTCATTTTATTTTTTCCATACTATGTTGAAGTTCAAGTTTAAAAGGATTTTGTTTTAGTTATACATTGCCTTAAATATTTATTCTTATTTATGAAAGTTTCCTCTATATTTTTATCCTTAGTGGGCATTTGATCTCACCCCTTTTCTATGTTTTATTTTTTCCAGGATGTGAAGAAGTAATTTATAAATGACCTGCAGGGATAGTATGAGGGGATAAGAGTGTGAACTATGGAGACTATATTGTCGTAGTTTTCATTTTATGTTGTAATGTAAATGTTATTAATGTATCTAGTTATTCCAAGGATACTAAACTAATTGGTCTTTTGAGACATGATCTTTCTTGTGATCATTCCAATGTTATGTAATAATGCACTGACGTTGGGTATCTATGGTTGGGGCATTATAGTTGGTATCAGAGGAATTTTAGTACACACCATGGAAGATAGATTTAGATGAACTCTGATTAGAGCACATAGATTTAAGATGGACTTTGAGGATTAGTATAGAAGAACTTCCTAGAATTTTTGTATTGTATAGATTTTGTGAGTTTTCCGAGAAATACATCCCTGTCTGGATACGAGCAGGTAAAGGCAGCTATGTCACAGATGTACCTAGGGTTAAAACCTAAAAACACCGCTTTGAGCTATACTCGAACGGGAACTGGTGCACGACAACGGGCCTTGCTGCACTCTTTGTTACGACACTCCTGGGGGATATGATTAGGATGACTCTCATTATTATTACAAATCATTATGAAGGGTTATGAGTATATACCTCAACAATGAAAACATTTTTATGATTATGGATTATATCCATAAATAGTTAAATTTATGTTAAGTGTTTTATAAGTATGGAATTTTGTATTTTGATTCATAAACTGATCTAGTTTATTCCATTGTATAGAAGTGGAGCATAGTGGAAGAAATGTAAACTGTATTAATGCACGCACACCATGTAGGGATTTCCCTCCTACTCAAGATAATTATAGTGGAGCTGGTGATGCAACTGGTTTTGATCAACTAATCACCATATTGGGACAACTCACTCATGTTATGAATAATAACCTTACCCATATGGAGCACCCCGATCCACAGCGTGGAGGATCAATGTTAGATCGCTTCATGAGGCAACAACCAAAAACATTCAATCGGAGTATAAATCCATTAGTAGCTGAGCAATGGAAATGTTCCCTAGAGAAAATATTTCAGGCTTTGGGAAGTAGTGACAGGGAAAAAGTTATCATGGAAGTTTACCACCTCACTGGAGATGCTGATCAATGGTGGTCATTTATTCAAAACACGAAATAAGATGATGAATTATCAAATATGGAATGGAGGGAGTTCAAATATCTGTTTTTAGAAAAATACTTTCCTCGTGACCATCGAGAAGATATGGAAAGGCAATTTCTGAGTCTAAGACAAAAGGAGTATGGGAATGTCGCAAAGTATGTGGCTAACTTTAAAAGGGTAGCAAGGTATGCTGGAGATTATATACATAAACCAGGAAGAAAGATGGATCATTTTTTGATGGGTTAAAACTATTTCTCCATCGAGCATTAGTCTCACAATCCTTTTCATCGTACTAAGACATTGTCTCATGTGCTATCAAGACAAAAATGAAATTTTCTAAGTCTTATGACTTTAAAGAAAAGCAAGAGAAGAAGAGATATGTTGATCTATCTGGGAATGGAAATAAGGGGAAGAAGGGAAAGGATGAATATCCATCATGTGGTAAATGTGGGAAGAAACACCCTGGTACTTGCTTGAAGGGAATGTGTGTCTGTTACAAGTGTGGTAAAAAAGGCCACCAAGCTCATGATTTCAAAGGGAAGAAGGAAGATACCGATGTTCAGTGCTACAATTATAGGGATATGGGACATTATACAAATGAATGTCCTAAGCTTCAGGGTAACTTAACTCAGAATAGGCCAATGGATCAAGGCTTAGCTTATGCTATCACTACTATTGAGGTAGAAGCTCCGAAAGACGTGGTGGCAGGTACTTTATTGGTTTCCTCAAGTTTAGGAAATGCATTATTTGATTCTGGATCATTGCATTGTTTCATATCTTCCATGTTTGCTAAGAAAATTAGATATTTCCAATTTGATTTAACAAGGGAGTTGTCAGTTAAAACTCTTAAGGGAAGTATCATTACAACAAAGTTTTGTGAATCAGTCCCCATTAGAGCACATAAATGTTCTTTATCTGCTGATCTCATCATAATACCTATGATTGAGTTTGATATAATCCTCGGTATGGACTGGATTTCGGACCATGATGTGAAGATTTATTATAAGAAGAAGGAGGTTATGATTTTTGATAATGATGATAAGGAACACCTAATCATTAGAGAAGATTCGTCACCACCTAATTCTTATCTAGATCCACCCCCAGTAGCTCAACTAAATTCAATTATTAGGGAGGGAGAGAATGAAATGACAATTGTTGAGGAAAGGAATGATCAAATAGAGGATGTACCTATTGTGAAAGAATATGTAGATGTGTTTCCAGAAGATTTACCTGGACATCCTCCAGAACGAGAAGTTGAATTTTCCATTGATTTAATTCCTGGATCAAGGCCTATATCGAAGACCCCTTATAGAATGGCCACTGTAGAATTTGTCGAACAAAAGAAACAACCAGAGGAATTGAGTAATAAGGGATTTATTCACCCTAGTGTTTCTCCATGGGGAGCCCCTGTTCTTTTTGTTAAAAAGAAATATGGATCTCTGAGGTTATGTATCGACTATAGGGAGATCAATGCTATAACAATAAAGAAAAAGTATCCCCTACCTCGCATTGATGATTTATTTGACCGACTTCATGGAGCTCAATACTTTTCAAAGATTGACCTTCAATTTGGATACCATCAGTTGTGTGTGAAGAAGGAAGAGATTCTGAAGACAGTATTTCGAACCAGGTACGGTCATTACGTGTTTACAGTAATGCCTTTTGGATTGACTAATGCACCCTCTATATTCATGGATCTGAGGAATAAAGTTTTCAAGGAATATCTCGATAAATTTGTGGTGGTATTTATTAATTATATCTTGGTATACTCCAAAAGCTATGAAGATCATGAAAATCACTTGCGCATTATCCTAAAGACTCTGAGAAGACAAGAATTATATGGGAAGTTTAGCAAGTGTGAATTCTGGCTTCAAGAGATTTCTTTTCTTGGTCATTTTGTCTCTAAAGATGGAATCTCTATTGATCCTTATAAGACCAAGGCAATCCAATAATGGCCAGAACCTACGAGTATAACTGAGGTACGTATTTTTATTGGTTTGGCAGGTTATTATCGACGTTTCGTCCAGAATTTTGCCTTGTTGGCTAACCCATTAACAAAGCTTACACGTAAAGGGGTTAAATTTCTTTGGCCAAAATAGTGTGAAGAATGTTTCTAAGAACTAAAGAGAAGATTAGTCAATGCTCATATATTGACTCTACCATCGGGGAATGATGGGTTCATTATTTATAGTGATGCATCGAAGAAATGACTTGGTTGTTTCCTTATGCAGAATGATAGGGTTATTACCTATGCATCACGATAGTTGAAAATTCATGAACAAAACCATCCTACTCATGATCTATAGTTAGCAGATGTGATCTTTGCATTAACGATATGGAGGCACTACCTCTATGGTGAAAAATGTGACATTTATGCTGATCACAAGAGTTTGAAGTATATTTTCTCAAAAAAAGAAGTCAACATGAGACAAAAGAGATGACTTGAATTACTCAAGGATTATGATTATATGATACACTACCACCCGGGGAAAGCAAATAAGGTAGCAGATGATTTGAGCAGAAAAGATCATGGAGATTTGAACAATATGAGAATTGAAAGGGATCCAATTTTCATGGATCCACTGAAGATGGACATGGGAATAACCAGGGAAGGTGAAACATCAATGCTTTTTCAAATGGTTTCCAAACCAACTTTACTAGAAAGGATTAAGAGTTCTCATACCAATGATTAAGAATTTCAGAAGAAGATTAAATCTTTGAATGATGGGAGATTGAGAGACTTTGTGTATGAAGAAGGAATTTTAAAATTTGGGAAGTGACTTTGTGTTCCTGATATACCTGATCTAAAAAGGGAATTGCTGGATGATGCTCACAGTTCCAATTTATCTATACACCCTGGGAGCACCAAAATGTATATATATTTGAAGGAACATTTTTGGTGGGACAACATGAAGAGGGAGATTTTTGATTTTGTGTCAAGATGTATGGTTTGTCAACAAGTGAAAGCTGGAAGGCAACAGCCAGGAGGAGTCATGCAACCTCTTCCCATACTGGAGTGGAAACGGGATAATATCACGATGGACATTCTCATGGGACTACAAAAGACTCCTAGAAGGAATGATGCAATATGGGTTATTGTTGATCGTCTTACCAAGTCCGCACATTTTCTAGCTATAAGAGAATATCTACTTCTGAAACGTCAGGAAAGACTATATATTGATGAATTTGTTAGAATTCATGGAGTACCCCTATTGATTGTTTCTGATTGTGATCCCAGTTTTACTTCAAGATTCTAGAAAAGTCTTCAGAAATCCTTGGATACTGAACTTCATTTAAGCGCTACCTACCACCCTCAAATAGATGGAAAATCAGAACAAACTATTCAAACTTTAGAAGACATGTTGAGATCCTGCTCACTTGACTTTCAGGGTATGTGGGATGAATATTTACCTATGGTAGAATTTTCCTATAACAATATCTTCCATTAGAGTATTTAGATGGAACCATATGAAGCGTTATACGGAAATAGATTTCGCAGAGCAACATGTTGGGATGACATTGGTGAAAGAAAACTTGTAGGCCCAGAACTGGTGGAGGAAATGATGGAAAAGGTGAAGGTAATCCAAAACCATAACAAAGCAGCTCAAAGTAGGCAGAAGAGCTATGCCGATAATCGAAAGAAGGATTTGGAATTTCAAGTTGGTGATCATGTTTTCTTGAAGGTATCTCTATAGTAGGGAGTCATAAATTTTGGTAAGAAAGGTAAATTGAGTCCCAGGTACATCGGACCTTTCGAAATTCTAGAACAAATTGGGTCTGTAGCTTACCATTTGCCAATGCCGCCAAATCTCTCCAAAGTTCATGATGTGTTCCACGTATCACTATTGAGGAAAAACATGCCTGACCCAACGCATGTACTCATCTATGAGGAATTAGAACTAGAACCCGATCTTTATTATTGCGAAGAGCCCATCAAGATTCTTTATACGAGAGAACTAGTACTGAGAAACCGGACGAGTCGTCTGGTAAAAGTCTTGTGGAGAAACCATAAGATGGAAGAGGCAACATGGGAACCCGAGGAACTTATGATGAATAACCACCCGAGTCTTTTCATGTGGTAGTATTCTAGAAATTTCGAGGACAAAATTATTTGGATGGGAGAATGTAACACCCCATGCTTCTACGATATGCTTCTCTTTGAATAATGCAATAGCGTGTGTTGTACGGAACATCGAGTTCTAACACACCACAACCAATCAAACTAGCCGTTATGAATAGTAATACCCACTTTCTGAAATTTATAAATTTTCTTTTTCAAAATGGACTTCATTTTTTGATTCGGAATATTGAAATTAGCCTAGGATAATTTTTTGGTATTTTTTTGAAAAACATCATTTTTTTGATGAATAGTGAAACCACTAAGTTGTAGTTAAAAAAACTGAAATTTTCATAAAACATAATTTTACCGCTTATGTGAGTGGAATTTCAAAAATCCGAGAAACACTGTTAATATCAAGGAGTAAAATGTGGTTCAATGAGATGAAAATAATTTTTGGTGAATAGTAACTTTTTACTTTTATTTATCACGGTTAAAAGTAAATACGGTAATTAAGGGTAAAAATGATGTTAATATTACCCTAACACATTTCCTAATTCTATTAGATATGTGTATCTCGACCAAAAACAACAATAGGAATAAAATATTTTCATTTAGGCCCACTTAGATTAGATTACGACATTTATTATTATTTAATTCAAAGAAGAGTTAAAAGAGTTAAAATCAAAGCTTATTTACTAAAACATTTTTAATATAGGGTTATACATAAGGTAAATTCGATTGTAAATATTCATTAGAAATATAAATGTATTTCATACATAATGATATTTTATTTATAATTTTTAGAAAATAAATAATTTAATTTATTTATGACACAATGATGATGCAGTAATTACCCTAATAGTGAAAAATTAAAATAATTGATATCATAAATACACAAATAAATATAATTTGAGACTTTTATGAATTAAACTAATTTTATAGGTTAATATGAAATGTTAGTAATGATTTAATTAACTTTGTTCGAAGTAATCATTCCGTTATAATTTTCACAAAAACCAATTTTCCAAATAGTGTTAAAATTGACACAAAAGATGTTTTAAAACAAATATTATATTATTAATTTATACTCAATTCCTAAAAATCTAATTTTCGGCCAAGAGACATATATCATGATAGTTTTATCATTAATGAACCACTTTGGGGTCTATTGGAGGTATATAGTATGTTTATTAACTATATAATATAAAAATACAATGTGACAAGGTAAGTGTCAAACTAATTAACTAAGAGTTAAAATTAAAAGATATGGGTAATATAATGACCCAAACCTATCTAAATTCTATTGGTTGAGTGGTTTTCGACCCATATCCACCTTAAACTTTAAATAATCCTCTTTTTAGCCATTATAATCCGAAAATGAATTTATTAGAAAATAATATTTATAGCTTTTCCAAAGGTGCCACTCACCCCTTTTATAAAAGGGCACACCCCCTTCTCATTAATTCACACCTTAAAAGCCTTTTGGATCGGCCAACCCCTACCCAATTACTCTCTAAACTTCCCTCACTACAACCTAGAGGCCTTAGTATGATCAGAAATCCAACTTAAGGATCCCTTTTCATCAAATAAAAAGGAAGAACCCAACGAAGAGGTAAGGTTTTCACCACCCTTTTTCAAATTAATTTCTTCTTCAACTTCTTCCTTCTTTGTTATTCCCATTCTGAAATAATTAATCCTGTATCTCCTATATACTTTAATATTATTATAAATATGGTACAACCATATTCAGTATTCTATCAATCTTTTGAATGACATGTCACCATACGTGCGTACATACGGGTTACCGTCTCCACGTCGTGGTGTAATTGTTATTCAATATATTATTATTTGGGTGGGTATAATAATGATTTGGTATTCATGTAAATAATAAATATAACATGATAATTATTCTGTATATATGATATACCATCCAATTATATATTATTTTAATATCAAAAAAATGATATTGTCGCCCGTGCGTACGTACGGACTACCGTCTCCACGAACGCGGTGAGATTCATTCTCCATCATATCCATTCAAGTCTAATTCTCATTTGATGATTAATAATAGTATCTATGGACTTGATATAATTCTGAATATGATTAATATACAACCTATCCATGAAAAACATGGCTTACGTAACAAAACATATAAAAGAAAACGAGTAAGTTAACACCCGAAACAACGATAATACTAATATATTATTAACAAATCAATGTTAAAAGATCATATTTGATATCATATTAATGTATATGATTCTTGTATAATTTAATAACAATTATTTCACCATTGTACAGGAGTTTAACCTACCCTCAACCAAGGAAATGTACAAGTTAAGGGTTTATTTCGCAATCTCTTCATTATTCGAGGTTGTTTATACGTAATAATATAATGGGATTTCTTTATCATCCACATCCATGTTTCTTAAAAATTTATTTCAAAAACATTTTTTTACTATTTACTAGAATATTGGTTAAAGTCATTTATACCCTTGTTGACTTATATAGGTGGTTTATAAAGGAATCTATCCATCGTTTTCCAAACTAGGACATTTTTAACCTTTTGGACAGAATTATGTTAAGAATGTTTTTTAAACTTATACGTTGGGTACGACTATTTTCCACCATTATAAAATCATCGAATCTTCCATTATAAGCTTATAAGAATATTTTCAAAGAAATTTTTTTATTTTATAGATACATGCCTCTTAAATGATTTCAAAATAGAAAGAGATATTTCTCTAAGAAGAGTTTTGATTTCATCTATATCAACATCCTTTGATGGATTTTAAGCCTATTTGAAGATGATTTATTATAATACAAAACCGATATATTGTATTGAATGTTTTTTGATATGTTTGACTATGGATGTTTTATTTTTATACCATTCGTGGTTTATGAATGAAGTATTTACATTTTGTATGCTAGTTTTAATACGAATGTTAATGTTATGTTTAAACCTTTTCATATGGGAATGCATTGGACTTAACATGTGATGGGTGGAGCCCGCTATAGCTCCTCGATGCATCAGTAGGTCTCATGAGACAAACTAGTGTTTTGGTACAGGGCCTTGGAAAAATCTTATTTATTTTCTTGGCACGAGGCCTTGTATATATGGTTATGATAGTCTGGCATTATGCATTCCATCATTATGAAAGTGGTTATTGATATTGCATGTGATTATTCGATTAGTAGAATATCCATGTGAATAAGTAATTGGAATTATTTCATTTTATTTCATCCATACTATGTTGAATTTCAAGATTTAAAGGCTTTTGATTTAGTTATACATTGCCTTAAATGTTTATTCTTATTTATGAATGTTTTTGCTATATTGTTATCCTTACTGGGCATTTGAGCTCACCCCATTTCTATGTTTTATTTTTCCCAGGATGTGACGAAGTAATTTATGAATGACCTGCAGGGATAGTATGAGGGGATAAGAGTGTGGACTATGGAGACTATATTTTTGTAGTTTTCATTTTATGATGTAATGTAATATTTATTAATGCATCTAGTTATTCCAAGGCTACTAAACAAATCGGTCTTTCGAGACTTGATCTTTCTTGTGATCATTCCAATGTTATGTAATAATGCACCGACTCTGGGTATCCAGGGTCGGGGCGTTACACCTGCCATTTTTCATATTCACCATGGTGCACATGCAAGATATGAGAAAAAAATACTCAGTTGAACTCCTCCAATGAAATGCCTAAATAACTATAGTAATATATGGGTTTATAAAAACATGATATGAAAAATAAATAGCTATAACATTACACTCATCAAGTCATGGAATACTCGATATCCATTCTGATGAACTAATACACCATCATTCTGAAATAGGTTGGGTTCTCCCATTGTCTTGTCATAACAAAGTGGATGAACAAGTAATCATCCCAAGAAACATTGGTAAGGATAATAGAGTATTTCCATCAATAATGAGTATGAGATAATAGGTAATAAACACTCATAATATAATCAATTTGAACTAGTTATCACTGTGATATATCATAAAAAAGGTGAATGATTAATCACTATAATATATCATAAAACGAGGTTAATGGGTTATCATCATAATCAACACTAAGGTGGATGGTTCATTTCCTCCATCAATAATAAATATAATGAATTATCACTAAAAAATAATTCATATATGTGAACATATCATCACCATAACATAGGGAGTATAGATGAATAACATGTCACCACTCTAATAAAAACAATTAGTTAATAGTCAATCACCATAAACATAATTAATAACTATGTTGAATGGGTTATAAATGTGAACATAATCAATAAAATAGTGAATATTTTATCACCATAATCATATAAAATAACATCATAATGAATGGATTATCATTATAAGCATGGATATAACATGGATTAATGAATAATCACTATAATCGTAAAGAATATCACAGTGATTGGATAATCACCAAAAATCTGAACATAATAAAGTGTAAATCGATAATCACAAATAACATAAATATAAGTAAAAGTAAAAATATAATAACCATACATCATAATAAATATCATAATATAACATAACCATGGTGAATGGGCTATCACCGTATGAATTGTTATAACCAATAAAAATACTCTCTTGGCTACACATACTCATGCCACCAGGAAACTAGATTATATATATCAAGTCCAGTATCCAATTGGCACATATTTATATCCCAAAACAATAACAGATCTAACTTGTATCACATCAAAGTGGTAAATCATTACAAAAATTCATCATTTCAAATCTAATTCATCACTAAAAAAATCAACATTAGAGCTTACCATCATCAAGGTTCTCTAAAAGACACATCTTAAGGCTACCTAAATCAATTTATGAGAAAGAAAACCCATTTTCTATTCCATATTAAACGTATCCTACCACATTCCTAGGGTAAAATTTGAATATGTGACCATGATATCAAAATACATTGTTTGAGAAACCTATCACGGGTTAAATAGTTGTTATTCATCCCTCAAGAATGAAAGAAACCACTTTTGGTTCCATTACAAGTGGGTCTCACATTCCCACCATAAAATATATATTATTCAACACATGAAACATGTATAAAATGGTAGAGGAATCTAGGTATTATATATCTTTTACTCATAGGTTCCAAACCATCAAATATATCTAGTTGATTTATCCTTAATTGGAATAAATCCATAATTCAAACATAAACCCTCAAGTTATAAATTTGGAATTAAAAAGCATTGATGTAATTATGAAAACCAATAATAGATGGTCATATACAATTAACCCTACCTCTAGATGATCAAATCGATTAACTAAACATAAATCAGCCAAGGATAGTAGGATATAGAATAAAACATTACTAAGACAGATAAGGGGTCATGTATGTTATGTATAGGAATATAAAAAGGAAAAATTAGTGTTTAAAGGTAGGAGGGGGCTCCAAAAATACCAACTTTTCTACATTAAAATTAGATGTTTAGGGTTCCATTAAAACTTTGGTAGACCCCACTAGAACTTCTATAGGCTACCAAGGTCTGGAAACAAACTACTAGACTTCTGGTGGTGGAGGGTAGCCCGAAACATGTCTATCAAGGGGTGTGGAAAAATAAACTTATTATCTTTGTAATATATATTATTATGAGTAAACTAGGGTTTTATTCAATAGAGAAGTGAATAAAATTTATTTTACACAATTTTATTAGATAAAAGAGGGGTTTTGAATTGAATTTGTGATTTTGAAAACAGGCATGCAATTGAAACTAGATTTTGAAAAAAATGATGTGAAAAGTTATTGGGTAAGGGTTTGGTTTTCGCTTGAAATTTTTTCATAGTCCATAAAATTATTTATTTATCATCTTGTTATTTGATAAGTTAAATATTCCTTGATAGAATCAACAAACACCTTAGGTTAAATGGAATTGAGTAGATTGACCTAATAGTGATTACTGCTTGGTTAGATTCTTTTTCTATGTGTATGAAAATTCACCAAGACACTCCTAACATAACTAGGAAAAACCCCAATTTAGTTTTTTTGTTCCTACGGGATCTAAAAGTCAAGCTCTACCCACACACACATTCCAAAAAATTCAATAGAATCACATCCTAACAAAAATTATTCCTTTGAGAGAAGTTGCACTATGATGGGGGATAGTGTTAATTATTAAATTATGTAATAGTAGTGAACATGTTCCAAACCCTAAATATAATTGTAATCAATGTTTAATAAAATTCATTGATAAATAAAATCAAATAAAAAAAGTCATTTTTGATTCAATATATCATAAATAATCAATAATTACAAGGGAAAACCTTCTCTTATCCAATCAATCAAGAGATTATCCCTCTATTTGAAGGATAATATATAATAAAGGGGAAGGAAATGGAATTAAAAAACTAAAGTAAAAAATGAAAATAAAGCAATCAACAAAACATAAGAAATTGATTCCCCAGAATAACACCACAATCCATGTCTTAATCTACTTATTCATCTCGCCTCTTGATTCTCTTGGAGTGTCATCGCCTCCATCCCTTTTATCCATTGAAAACCCTGAGATCTTCTCCCTTTTAAAATCTGATAATTTTTTCTATTTTTCTCATATTTGAATCTCTGATGCAATTTGGTCTTCTCTGAAATCCACAGATTTCCTTATTTGGTGATGAATGAAATATTATTAATTTTTACACCCATGTTGGAGTCTCTTATTGATCGCATGTATATAGGAATATCACCCATGTATTTGTCTTGAAGTTTGGATAATCCCTTTGAAGCCTCCTTTTAACCTATAATTTTTCCATCCAGTCAGTTCCATGAAATTTTTATAATTCTTGGATTAAAAATGAGGTATTGGATTAATAAATAAACCATGATGTTCAAGTTAACACATGATAGAAAAGTTATTGTATGGAATTATAGTTATTGTGCATTAGATTAAGCATGCTTCTCATTGAATGGTTGATTGTTTGATCAATGAATTATAGAGTTTCCATTCCTGTTCAATCCAAAAAATACATAGAAAATTGGTTTTTTTCATATGAGAGATATTATGATGGGAAGATAGCTATCTTTTGGTTGATTAGAATGAATGTATGAGTGATCATATGAATTTCCAGTTGATCTTCTTACATCATAAGTCAAATCCACATGTTTTCGATTGACTAGCTCATTGTCGGTTGAGAAATTATTCCTATAGTCAATTTATCTCTTCTTATATTTGATATATCTCTTATTGTGGTTTATATGTTGTCCAAATAGAAGAAAAATAACCATATGTATGTTAAATATGTGGTTTATCATGGTCTTGGTATAATTTATATCAACAATCAATTATTTACAGTAACTATAGAACTCATATATCTTCTTTTAATTTATAATATTAAGATCGTCATCCTAAATCATTAATCAATACATTTATAAATAATTGTATTATTTATTATAAATAATCCCAAATTTCAAATAAGTAATAAAAACTATAGATATAATATATTTTCTCACTAAAGAACAAAATAATATTATAATTCAAACATGTGATAATTACCCGGTGGATAAAAAAATTGGGATTAAAATAATTAATATAATCGATGAAAAAATTGAAATTGTCGGAACTATAAAATTATCACACATAAACCTTGATATTTAAAAAATTTAACATCAAAAATATTACCAAATAAAAATTAAAATTCCTATCCAATGTGAGTTCCTTTTTCAACACCATGGTCCTAATTATTATTATTCATCTTTAAGGATCTTGATCCCATTCTCTTAATTAAGTGTATTTAATCAATATTCACTTAATTTATTCCCTCATATGAACTTATACCTACCTGCCAAGAATATTTCACTAAATAATCAAGTATGATTTCCAAGAAATGTTTTCCTCATTCCTAGTGCACAAAAGATTCATCATAGGATTGATGAATTTATTCATCTAAGCTAAATGAGTTAAGTATTTATGCACATCAGGAGGGATTAATCAGGCTTGTTTTTTGGTTGTAGTGTAGGTAGGATTTTAATGTTATAATTTTGAGTTCTAATGAGGAGTATTATCTCTAAATTAAAACTCAATTCATGGTTTTACATTTCCTCTAAGAATGTAATCCCCCTCAACTACCACATATACTAACTCTATATCACTTCTTTGAATTATACTGGGGTATACAAACCCATTTATCAAGTCAGTAATAGGAAAACATTATCCATATGTTTCCTCTATAAGGTTTCAAAATTTATTTTTTACTTTGGTTATACTCTTTAAGGTGGAGAGGTACTTCATTATTTTTTAAAAAGTGTGGGATTTATATTTTCTAGGGATCTTATTTATATATAAATAAAAACACTTCCTCTTAAACATTATCTCCATAACATACATCATAGAATCTATCACATTTAAAGAATTTTTCTATTTTATCTAGCCTCTAAACATTTTCTTAGTTTCGTAGTTATTATATAACCTTTACAACTTCAACAATATCTTTAATTTCATCCATATTTACCCATTTTGTAGTGGAATTGTTTCATTTTTAGTTCTATAATTTATCTTCAGAATCAAATTTTTAAGGAAATATAAGGACTTTTCACTTCAAAATTGTGGGGGACATTCATGGATAGCCTTTAATGACATAAAGAATAATTTTCCATTCTCTCCACCATAATATTATTCCAAAAATATAATCATAATAGTTATTGTAAATTTTTCTTTAAATTCATAGATATTCTTCCAAAAAAAATTATAACTCCTTTCATCTCTTCCCCCACACTTCAATTCAACTTAGTTCATGGATAAACTTCTAGATCAGGTAGATTGGTTTATTTGGTTTGTAATTTGGATTACTAAAATTTATTCATGGATGATAAGGGATTCAAATATTAATATAAAGTTATTCTTGAAAGACTATTTCACTGAAAACAGGGCTTAAAATTAAAATAATACCTCAATCATTTAAGAATATGGTTCTTGAATTATATAGGGTTTTGACTAGATTAATAAAACATTTATAATTATTAAAACATGCCATGGTTCTCTCAAGAAATGTTAATTTAAAATAATATATCAAAGTTAATTTAGATGCCTCATAATTATGTGATTCAAAATATAGTTTAGTATTTCATCTAATGAGTCTCAAAAAATAACGGGATTTTCATGAAATTATATTAATTAGAATTTGAAAAAAAATCATTTTAATACTTTAATATTTTGAGTGAATGGGTCAAATCAGTTTTCCTAACACTAGAATAGATTTAAAATATGTAATGGAATTTAATTTGAGATCACTAGTTCAAAAAACATATTGAAAATAAAAAAGAAAACAAAAAATAGAAATAGACAAAAAATAGATAAAAATTTTTATAAGGCCATAATATATAAAGGCTTCCTCCCACACACTTAAATAATGTAGTGCCTAAATTTCATTCCAACTATTTACCATGTATGTATATTTTAAATAGACTTATGGAAATAAATAAATGATAATTATATGTACAATCTAGTTTTCTTCATTGTTAAACATGTTAGAGGAGTGTGGTCTCCTCTATGGGTTATTAGGGTAGATTCCCAAGACACATATTCAGTATATGTCTATTAATATTGAAAGGGTTCAATTTTTGTTCTTTCAGAACCTTTGAATCACCAAAAAGGGATACATTAGTAACTATGAATAGACCTGAACATATGAATTGAAGTTTTCATTGCTTCAAATTTATCTTAGATTTTTAACAGTATATGGTCTCCAGGATGGAAGTCCTTTTATTGAATAAACATTTCATGTGGAACTTTTGTATATTATATATATATTTTAAAGTTATCAAAGGCTTCAATCATAGTTTCTTCAATCTCTTATAGCTAAAATGTAATCTATTTTTAGCATTATCTAGGTCCAAATTCACATCTTTAGTAGCCCAATATTCTTTTTTCTCCAATTCTATAGTTGAATAAGAAATATTTACATAAATCAATCGATATGGGATTATTATTATTATTAGTGTCTTACATATTATCATGTAAACCTAAATGGTGTATTATAAACATTGGATCTTGTTATTTTCTATTTGGTTTGATATTCTTCTCTAAAATTCTTTTGATTTATATATTTGAAACCTCATCTTTCCCATTTTCCTGTAGATTTTAATTTGTGGATGTCTTGGTATGTGCTATATATTTTCAGAGTAAAACAATTTATATTTTTCTTTCAAAATTGATCCATAATTCAGTGATTATGAATCTTGGTATTCTAACCCTACAAAATATGTGATACCATACAAAATCACACACAACATTATCATAATTAGTTTTTGTGGCCTCATATTGCACCCCTTTAAAAACATAATCTATAGAAAGAGGAATATAAGAGATACCAAAACACATAATAAAGGTTACTATAAATTATATTACATAGACCCCAAAAATTTCACATAATATGATGGGTTTTGGGGAATTTCATATCTCATTGAAATATTTCCCTAAAATTGGAATTTCATATATTTATAACAAAACTCATATGCATATTTAGAAAAATTAGTTCAATAAATTCAAGACTCCAATACCTTTATTGAAGTTATTTGATGTTAAATGTGGAATACACATTCTAATGTTTGAACAAATTCATGAACAGACTCAATTTTACTTTTAAGAAACATCTTTGTATTACTTTATCTTTATAAATTTTCCACATGTTTGGGTTTTTCCAAATGTAAAATTTTGAATCTAATTTAGTTTTGAGGATTTTATGGGAAGTTAGATGAGGATGTAATTAGAAATTTACTAGATAATTTTCCATGTATGCATACTGGGGTAATATCCTTCAACCAAATACAATTTTTCTCTTAGAAGTTTGTCATTTAGTGAGTCCTAATATGGAATTTTTCGTCATCCGTGTTGGGTAATCTACTCCAATGATTCGCTACCTAATTTTTAGCATCTTTATTATCCTTGATCGCTAGTTTGAAATCATATAGGAGTAACATATTTATGACCTGCCTAATATTTTCAGATGCCTTAATCATTATGTATAGCATTTCTAAACGGTTAATAAAAAATAGTTAATCTAGTTCCATGAAAATAATATTTGAATGTATCTAAATAAAAAAATAGTTACAAGGAACTCCATTTTAGTAGTTATATAGTTGAGTCTAAAAAAATCTAATATTATTGAGGTATTGGAAATGTCTTTTGTCCTACCATTAATTCATTTGTAAAGACCTACTCCCCTATCTTTTTAGAATCATCACAAAGCATATCAAAGGGGTTCTCCCAACTGGGTGGATGCATCACTAGTGTGGTGATTAATCTTCCCATTAGTTTGTAAAATTCTTCCCTCCATTTAGAATTAAAATATAAAATTTGATTCTTTTAAGAGTAACTAATATAGAAAAAGGGAATCCATAATAAATTCCAAGATAAAACTTCTATAAAATCATATATTCCCTAGAAAATATCTTAAATGTTTCATACAAGTTGGGTAAGGTGAATATTTTATCACTTAAATTTTTGACTTATCTACCCTAATGCATTTCTAGGAGCTGAGATTCTCTATGACTATCCCTCTTTTCACCATGAAATATAAATTTTAAAAATTCAAAACAATATCTTTCTTATTTAAATGTTTTAACACTTTTTTCATATTTTTTTAAAAATGATCAAAATAATCTAAAAAATAGTGAAATAATCTATAAATACCTCCATGAAGTCTTCAATGTGGTTTGAAAATATACTTAACATGCACATAAAAAGTGTACATGGGGTATAATATAATTAAAATTGAATTATTTTTTAATTAAATGTTCAAATGGGGTTGGTAAAGGTAGTATACTCCTGGTCCTTTAGAGAAATGTGTACCAAAAAATATAATAAAACCCACCTAAAAGCAATAATGTGATTTCCCTACTAGACACTACATTATCGGATAAATGAATATAATGGGGATGTGATATTTCTTAGTGACTTGGTGTAGAGTTTTATAATATATACACACTCTCCATATATTATTAATTCTTCCAGGTATCTATATATTTTTTACGACCTCTATTATGATGGGATTTAGCCTCCTTTGGGGATTCCTAAATGGTTTGGAGTCTCCTTCAAGAATAATTTTTGTGTGAGTAGATTTTTGAACTAATACATATAATAACATATAAACTCAACTCTATAGCCAGATTTTTTTTCAAAATATAAATCAATTTATTTTCTTCTTTTAAGGAAAAGTTATTAGAAAAGATAACTGGTATTTATTACCCCTTCCTTAGGTACACATACTTCAAATTCATGGGTAATGTTTTTAATTCCATATTCATGGGGTTATTAAAAAAATGAAATTAAATTTGGATTTATAGCGTCCATTATTTGTATTTTCTACACGTGATATGAGATACAAGCTACATCATTTTAAATAAACAACCAAATCCCTCAAGGTATTCAGAGGATATCTTATCCTATAATTTGAAAATATACATTTTTATACTTTTGTATAAATTTATCCTAAATGGAATATTCAATAATTAAGTGATATATTAGATTCAAGATTTCATGAAACATTCCTTTGTTTTTAATTGGATCAACGTCCTTAAGGTTGGATAGTGTGAAGAGTGAATGGTCACCTAAAGGTTTCCTCAAATAGTCAACGATATTTAAATTCATTGCACTATCTCTATAATCAATGATTAGTGTTACCTTGTAGAACTTTATGATTATATTTTTTTTCTTCAATTAAGGTATCCCAAAAATTATAGGTGAGTGTTATGGGGTTCTATATTCTTCCATTTTAAGAACATAGAAGGCAGTTGGAAATATTTGGCCTTTTATTTAAACTAACACATCATCTAAACACCTACTAGAAAAACATTGGATCTTTTTGAAAGAAACACAACCACTATATTAGGATTTAAATCTCTCATTTATAATGATATAAATATTGAGTGATGCAAATAATTTATTTAACCACATATATCACATAAATCATTAACATTAAAGATAAAATGGTGTAAGGTATATAAAATGTCCTTGGATCTTGATATTTAATTGGTAATTTTGTTTTTCTAAGTGTTGATACACTTATTCCTAATTTCACGCTTTTATTTTAATGGAGACCCATTTCAGGTGAAAATATCATTAAGAATATAGCAAATTTGGGAATATTCTTAATGGGTTCAGTAAGATGGATCTTCAACTTAACTTTTTGGGAAATATTTAGAATTTATTTTTGAATTTATTCCTCTTGGATCTTAATTAATTGTAATAGTGGGGTTAGGTATTTATTCTCCAATTTTTATTTTTTCAATTGTGTGTCTTTCCTCTTCCTCTTAGATTTATCCTTTTCATATTCCTCTTTCCTTGCTTCTTATTAGGGATATTTTCAAATATCTACCCAGGATTTTTATATTTCTCAGCTTCATTATGGTTGACTCGGTTTAGGGTCAAGTGTGGTTAGTGGATAGAGATCTTTTATACTTATTAGTATTATTATAATTATATTAATCTTTGGTTTATACATGGTTTGTACTAAAAAACTTTCTTGGATTTTTTTCAATGTTTTCAACTTTTCTATCAACTCTTTGATTTAATTCCTAATATCATCCAACTACAAAACTAATTTTCCCTATTAATGAGGATATGTATTGCATGAGTGTTGTAAATGGATTATATTTTTCTATAAAGTGGGTGATAGTATGGTTAGCTATAGTAATTCTAGTATGATTGCTGAAATGGTGGTGGGTGTTGTTGTGCTGGATGGTTTTTTTGTTTGTAAGGGGTTTGATTTTGGTACTAATTTTGGTAGGGAGTCTATCCTACTTTTACAAATTGTAAAATCCATACTAGAGATGGTTAATCACCCTTTATCCTTGATTCTATTAAAAGTTATTTGGCTAAAATGTTTCTAGAAAAAGTTTCATAACCTACACTTGAACACACTCTTATTAAAATAGTTAGGTGATGAGCATAAACAACATACCTTAACTGATTCTTATTATTCACTTTATTTCTTATAATCCTTATATATCACTATATTAGTTGGATCTTTAATGTTAGTTTCTAAAATAGGTAATGAATCCGAAGTTCTTACCTCATTAATACCTCATGTGCTTGTACCACTTGTACAAATATTTTGTGAATTGTATACAATCTTTCAACCAGGCCCCTGGATTATGCTAGTGACTTGTCAATTAAATCTATTCTAGTTGATATATCTAAAATTTTTCTATAATTATTTATAATTAGTTGATATAAGCACAAAAGGATGTGGTTCTATTCTATAGCTTGATGGGTACAACTGTCATAGAGATTTTTGAATCTCTCTCAGTACTCATAAAGGTTTTATTAATATGATTTAATAATGGAATAAAGATATTTTCTAATTATTTTGCTCATGTAGATTGGGAAGAATCATTTTATGAACCATATTTGTAAATAATCACAGTCATTATCTTCATCTAGTTTTAGGTCATATAATTATTTTTTAGACAGTCCTTCAATTGAAAAGTAAAATTACATCAATTCAATTATTCCTCCACTACTCCTTGGTATTTCAAAGAAGTAAAAATTTTTGTGAATGCTTTTATGTTTCTATTAAGGTAATCATCTACAAGACCATGTTACAATGGAAAAAGTCACATTAAGACAGTTTTTTATTCTACGTTATTTTTCAATTTATAAATATTTATATGGTAGTTTTTACTAATGAATTTTGTTTTACACATATCTCTTAGGGTTTGGTTGGTATTTCCAGTCATGACTATATACTCAAATTGAAGATAAATAGTTTCACCAAAGTCTATAAGGGTTATTTCTTTTAAATCTATGTGATGATTTAGATCTATCAACATGGGTAATATGTTTATTTATATTTCTTATCCAAAATCAATCATTTGGTTATTATAAGTTCTTATAATTTAATATTAAAAATAGTTTTTATAGCACTACTTTCCTATAAACAATGATAACTTTTAAAACACACTTTTCATGGGGAGTGGAAAACAATTATTAACTAGGATAAATATTGTATTATTGTTAACCTAGAGTTTTATCCAAGAAAGGAGTGAACAAAATTACTTTTCACTTTTTAATTATAGAAAATAAGGGTTTTTTAAATTTTTAGTCATAAAATAAAGAAAGCAATTGAAATGACAGTTTGAAAGTAGTTCGTGATAATGGTGATTGGATAAGTTCTAGTTTCCATTTGAAATTTTATCCTAGTCTCTATACTGATTTAATTATCCTATTATTATTTGATAAGTGAAATATTAATTGATAGATTAATTGAAATCCTTAGGTTAAATAGTATTGTTGATATTAACCTAATAGTGGTTACTGATTTTTCAACCTCCCTTTATGTATGTATAAAAAGATATTAATATACTCCAAAATTACCTAGGAAAATCCCAATTGGGTGTTAGTATTCCTTGGTGATCCAAAATTTAGTCACTTACCTCACTCATGTGCCAGTGATTTTTAGATACCCATCTCCTAACACAACCTACTACTTGGATAAAAGTTGTGTTAGGATAATGGAGAATATTCATTATTAACTTAAGAAGTAATGGTGAGAAAGTTCAAAACCCAATAAAAAATTTCATTCAAAGCTTAAAACAACCACTTAGAACTGAAATCAAAAAATAGAAGAGGGTTTTCAATCATTAAAACACAAAGACTCAAGCATTAAAAGGGATAAATTTCCCTTCCCATATTACTAAAGATATTACCACTCCATTTGAAGGGAATAAAAGAAGAAAGGGGAAGGATAATGGATTATAAAACTAATGAAAAATGAAAATAAAACAAAGAAGGAAACAAAAGAATCATATTCTCCAACACAAACTCATGATTCATGTATTTATACCTTCTTTCAGCACACCTTCTTCTTCTCTTATATATTCTTGGAGTCCTTACCTTTTTTCCAATGAAACTAATGAGATATTATTCATTTGGGGAATATTCTAATTATTTTTTTTTCATCTTTGAGACTCCAATGTGATTTGGATTTTTAATAAATATGCATCATTTCATCTTTGGGATTGAATTAAATATTATATATGTTTAGATCTATCTGGTAGCCTCTTATTGATCATATTCATGAAAACAGGTTCCCTCCAGCTTTTTCTTGAAGTTTTTACAAGTCCCAAAAATCCTTCTCGTGATATATAATTTTTCAATCAAGTTAATTCCTTAAAAATTTGTTAATTCTTAGATCGGACATGAGGTATTGCATTAATGGATTGATCATAAGTCACATGTGAATATATTGAAGTCTAATGATTGTGTGGTAGAATTAACATGACTTTGATTGGAGGTTCGAGTGTTCGATGAATGAATTTTTAAAATTTTCAATCACGGTCTATTAATTTTATTCTTATGGTTGATCACTACATGATCGATTAACAACCTTATGGCTGATTGGAAAGAACATGTGGTCAGTCAGATGAATGTGTGGTAGATCACTTATCATGGTAGGTCGGATCAACATGTAGTTGGTTGAATTAATCATGGAAATTTTTGAACTTATTATTTTGGTTGATGGATCTCTTCTTACAGTTTATTCATTGACTTCATGACAGAAAAATGTCTGCATGTAGGTTCAACATTCTATTAGTCGAGGACTTGATAGAATTTCCAAACACTGTCTATTGTCAAAATCAATTGTAAAACTCCAATATATTCTTTTATTTCTTGAGGTTAAACACATCCACATGAATAATCTATGTAAATATTCATAATTAATTGTAATATTTATTCAAAAAATTCTAAAAGATCAAATAAACAAATAAAACTCAATATTTAATCAATTTTACCAATAAATCATAAAATAATTCTATAATTATAACATTTGATAATTTACCAAATGAATGATAAAATGGAGGTATTAAAACCATGAAAATAGTTAATGAATTATATTAATGTACTGTCTCTATAATAACCCCACTTCTTAGTCCACCATAAATCTTGTGGCCACCAACTGAGCTTCTGGTGGAAATCTTCACCATGGGTATATTTTTTACACACAACCCGTTTCATTATATTTTGATCTCAAGACTCCTCCACCAACTTATATATCTAAAATAGGCTAAAATTCCCATGAATTAACCAAAAATAAATTAATTCATACCTTAAATTATGTGGGTTGTTACATACATGTAGTATCTTATAATTGTAATGCAATTTATGGTTATAAATTTTACACAAAGGATCATTATAATCATGTTATAATGAAAAGTGGTGTATTTTAATATTATTGTGAATGTGATGAATGTATCTATTAAAAGTGATTAGAATCCATTTTTTGTGAATATTCCATGAGTTTTAGTTAAAAAATATTTGAGTTTGATTACATTACATTTAAGGTTCTAATTTAGAAATGAAGATGGTTTAATGACAAGTGTGTAGTTAATTTTAATGAAAATGGATTCATAAAATTGAATTTAAATAAATAAATATATAAAGCTAAACCCTTTATAATGGAATCATAATAATCAAAATCATTTTACGCACTAGATCATGTAAATAGATTGGTTTATTTTTATTTTAGTGAAAAAATAACTACCAAATAAAATAAATATTCCTTATTGAATGATCCTTTTTGAGACATATCATAGCGGCATCAATAAATATGGTTTACTTTATGAAATCATTAATTTTTATCTTTTTACCTTATATAATCATTTATAATAAAATAGTGTAGGATGAAATATGTGTTGATTATTATTGGGAAGTGTTATAGAGTTTTAAAAATAATTCCTTACATTAAATATCATAAAAATGATGTGGTTTATATCAATCCTTACCCACTGTATATAAACATAATCTTCATAAATAAAGAAACATGGGGTGATTTTATTACTTGTTATAAATATGACCCATTTAAGGTATATTGTAACTAATTTTAATTTCATTGAAATTAAATATAAAAAGTAATTTTTTATATAACTTATAATTTATGAAATAAAAAGGAATTTATAAAATAAACATCGTGTTTCAAAAGATTCATAATCATAATGTAAATTAAGTATAAGGTATTCTACACTTGAAAAATAAATGTCATGAAATTTAAATTTATAGTAAAACTTTTATATGGAATAAATTAATAATTGAATTAATATTTTTTGTTTATGTATAGATTGATCAATGGAAATAGATTTCTACAACCCTCCTAAATAATATTCTATGGATGGCATATAATGTAAATAAAAAATGGTAACTCATAAATGAAAACCAAAAAAGTATAATAATCTTGTGTAAATATAAAATATCTAAAATTTATACTAATTTAATTTATTAAAACATAAAAACAAAAAATTATTTTCCATTATTTTGTACATCTTATACTAATATGAATCAAAAACTATATCTGAAGATAAACAAATTATAACACCATTGATGCACATAGAAAAGTATAGTCATGGAAGAGTTGTAGTTTTTGAGGTCTATCCTTGAGACTAATTTGGTAAATAATGAGAACAATTATAGTCTGATAAAAAAAGAATTATTTTCATACAAATATTGTGTTTTTAAATAAAAAAATAAATTTAAAAATAGAATTATTTAATTTGTCCCATTTCCGGGGACAATATCAGTATTCAACACAACAATAATCACATTACACAAATCCACACAGCCATAGTTTTTAGTGTATTAATTACCCTTAAATTCTACCCTTCCCCATGGTAATTAATTTTTTCAATGTAGTTGGTAATTATGAAATAATAAATAATTGATACATTTAGTGATTTAAAATATTTCAAAATGAAATTGATTGTGATTTACATTTATCATCGCTCAATCACTGCCTTTTTATGAGAGGTAAAATTTATAATACTTGAGTTGATACCCTTCACAATAAAAAAGTAACATCAAATCACAAGAGATATTGGATTTAGGTTTTTCCATGACCTGAGTGTTGAGGTACATGTTTTCATTGATAATATTGATATTCAAATGATGTAACATGTTGTTAGAATTTTTATATTGTGACTTCTTAATGTTATGAAGGGAAATAATGATAAATCAGTATGTAATTTAATATTATATTATATTTAGTATATTTTAAAACGATTTCAAAAGTTCTAAACTAATGTATGTAAGGACATAAAGGTGAAACAAAAAAATAAGGGTCTATATAATCTACTTTATTTGTTCCTGGATCCAAAATCTAACTCGAGATATATTTTCCTCACTATTTAATTGTTCTTACTTATTATGTTATAGGTATTAAAAAATAGAATTTTTAAAAATGATGATACTTGTGACATTGTATTTGAAAAGGATATATATATCACTTAGACTCATAGATTTTTTTCATGAGAATGTAAATGAAATTCAAAAACATTAATGGTTATGGGATTTAATTTTGAATGTTTATATGAGGTATGTTTTTATAATTCATATGTATAATAATTTATGAACTAATTTTATTACAAGTTAATAATTTTTTTTCAAATATTAAAATCAGGTTTACAAAATATATTTTCATATTTATAATTATTTTCTATTTGTAAGTACTAATATTACTTTTACCCAAGAAGAAATAATGAAATTAAATGAAATTATAACAATATCACACCAATTTTTTAATGCATTTTAAAAGAAAGTAATAGATGAAAAACTATTTTTAGTACCTACCCTGAAAAGGTAAAACATTATACTATGATTACATTTAATATAACATTATTTTTAAAATTAATTTCTTATTAAATTTTAATTTATAACAGAATCATTAAAATCCAATTTTGATCAATATAGTTGATTTAATTTTATATTTTATTGATCTAATTCATGGATATCTAAACAATAATCATTTCATGACATCGAATTTGAATTAATCGATCACTATGTTCAACATTTTATTTAAAATATTCTAATTATTAGTTTTTTAATATGTTAAAATAAGATTTTTTTCTATGGTAGTGTGGTTTTTATATATTGATAATTAAGTGTTATAAGTACACTTAGTGAATATAATAAACCAATGAAATTATATAGATATATAAGTATTAAAGTATATATAATAACATTTAACTATTAGATCATATATCATATTAAATTTTTTATGTTTCTTATGATTTTTAAAGTATCCAAAAAAATGAATGACTATAATTATGGTTTTTGTGTTTGGTAATTTATGAAATATGGCATAAACCATCATAAAAATCACATCTATAAAGATATATTTATGATATTTTCTTAATTTTAATAAATCTAATTCCATTTAATATATTTATTAAGCCATTATATAGTTATATAAAATGGAAATGATAGTCATTTCTAATCACCATTATATATCTATATATTTTAAATACTATATGGATAATTGTAAAGAACATGAATTTTCCATATAATTTTTTTGTAAATTATTTGGGATTATAACAAATTTGTGAAAATTGGCGGCACGTCATTTCGAGGACCAATGATCCTAGAATGGAATTTTTAACATTTTTTAAGGTACATCACAAAATGTGTGAGCGGAAATTTCTATATTTTGAACAGGTGCTCAGATTAAAAATTTGGGGCACTGTTGAATTCACAGTGCTCAGATTCACTTAGGCAAAGCTTAAAATTTACCAGCAAGGGTTGGACGAAAAAGTTAATTTTTGGACTTTACAAAAAATATAATAAAATAACTCCATGAGTGATTTTATTTATTTTTGTAACCCTTGAGTGATGGTGAAAGGACCTTAGAGTTTTCGATCATTTTAATAAAGGTCATTTAATGACCAGTTACACTTGGATGTATAACCGTAGCATCGCGAGAATAATGGTTTCATTAATTATTCATTAATGAACAAAATAATTATGCAGAGAGTTAAAATCATTTTCTTTTATTTAATCTAGTCATTGGAGTGGGTTTTGGGAACCCACGGGAGAACTCTTGAAAAAGTGTTGGTGACGTGTTCGTCTAAAGAAGAATGGAGAATTTGGCGACGCCATTGAGGATTCGATCTGGAGATCGACAGATTCCAATGAACACCCTTGGAACGCAGTTTCTCTTTCCCTCATCTGAAAAGCTTTCCAACAAGCTCTATGTAGGGCTTTGTTACAATTATAAGAGTTTTTTGAATTCATCTTCTCTTAATGATGTTTGAACTCTCCCCTTGTTATAATGCTAACACGGAGGGTGCGGGCCGAACCGAACATGGCCCGGACCCTCCGCCAATTTTTCTTTGGTTATGTTATTCGTGGGTGACTGAGTAACACAGTTGAAAGGTGAAACCGGGGGCCCTGTCATGTAGGCGGCATCCCATGTGGCATGTAGGTGCAGATGGGAAAAAATCAGAACTCCGGAGCTCTAATGGTGGCTCGCAGAAGCTCCGTCGGTGCAGCGGAACTGGCTATCAGAGGAAAAGGTGGGAAGATCTCACTAGTTGCAAGGGACGGAAGCTCCGGAAGGCCTTGGAGTAGACAATGGCGGGAGGCATGTCGTAGTGGCATGCTACGGAGGAGGGTCGCGGCTCTGAGCTGCAACGGAGGGAGGACTCATGCTCTTTGGTCCCGCTATTGATCAGTCCACACTGACCGTTCAAGTGGAGAGGTGCCAAACATACTGTCTCTAATGGGGGAGCCCAAAAAGACATAGTCTGTTAGGGGAGGCGGACTGTTCCCAGCTGGCGGGCCGCGCCTAAGCAGCGAGTCATGCCGGTTCTGCGGTCCAACAAGCCACGCCTAGCCGGGTGGGACAGGCTGAGTCTGCTACCCATTAGGTCGGACTGAACCGAGCCCTGCCAGTTCGGTCCGGGTACAACGGACTAGGTCAGGTCGGTCCAACTAGGTCAGGTTGGTCCGACCGGATCGATCCGGACCCGGACCCTTTTTTGCCCAGTTTCAATTAAATGTGCTTATCTTCTAAACTAGATGTCTGGCTGATGAACCCTCTACATAACTAGAACACTTTGAAGGATGAAGTCCTTTTGAAATAATCCACTTGTTTTTTTGGAGAAATTTGGATTATTGATGGGTTGGATCGGACTCGAATCAAACCGGGACTTCATCACAAAAATGCATACAACATACAGACCGGGCGTCTATGAGATGCGATGTCTATTGAGTTGGAACCCTTATGACATGGTGGTTCTTCGGGATACATATTCGTGGGACTTCATGGTGGTTGAGGTACGATCTCTGGCTTGAGGAGAAAAATTTGCAGAGCTCAAGCACACTAAGTGCAGGAATCATGTGGCTGGTTGTTCAGTGACATACGAACCTGTGTGGATTGGCGACTTATGACCCTATGTGGAGCAACGACTTATGACCCAGTGTGTATCAGCAGCAGTGCAACCCGATGAGGACCTGCCTTAGATCGACCCATCATGGATAAGCGACTTACGACCCAGTGTGGATCAACAACTTATGAACCTGTGTGGATCAATGAATTACAACCCTGTGTGGATCAGAAATAGCATGACCCTAGGAGGAACATCCTTAGAGCGGCCTATTGTGGATCATCGACTTATGACCCTGTGTGGATCGATGACTTGCATCCTATGTGGATCGATAAATTACGAACCTGTGTGGATCAGAAGTAGCGTGAACCGATGAGGACCAGCCTTGGAGTGGCCTGTCATGGATCAGATACATACAACCCTATGTGGATCGGTGACTTACAACCCTATGTGTATCAGTTTTGGAATGGATTTTTCATGGTACATCAGTGAAAATTCTTAATGTAATAAGAGTATTTAGCGTCATGACTAATCATCAATATTCATTTTATTTTAGTTATATACCTGTTGTGGGTTTTCTTTTACGTATGCTTTGTGAGTGAGATCATTCTTTTTGGTTTTTCTATTGTGCAATTATATGAGACATTCGGGAGTCTCGGGGTCCCTGCTGTGAATTGTTATACTCACTCATTCACCAGACTCTCCCACACCTTGATATGTCTTGTGCACACGATGGACATCTTTGACCGGGGTAAGGGAGCTAGGAATACTCGGTGAATGATGGTTACCAGTTGATGTGGAGAGTTGTAGTGATTAGCAGTACCTATCTTTCATGTAGTATCCTTGGCGGTTGATCTTTGGAGCTGTTTTCAATTTTTGTATCACCACACTCATTTGGGTTTGTATATTGTTCCCTTTATTTTCAATTCACACATTTACTTTCAAAGGTTATAAGATGTGGTTTGTTATTGTTGTCTACCTAGTCTGTGTTGTTCCAGGATTAAATGCAATGCCTTCCCATTTATAGAGATCTGCCTTTCAGGTGGTAGTCTCTAACCCATGCCCTATAGAAGGCAGGCTTGGGGTAGTCACGGCCCGAGCCCTAGGGGAAGGGTCGTGACAAAGAGGTATCGGAGGATATGGTTCTACCAAATAACTAAGACTATGATCATTTTAATGGGGAAATAGTGTTAAGTGTTTTTAGTATGTTTTCAATTGGGGGAGTCCAGTATTGGTTTGGCGGACGATGTATCCATACACTAGGACCCTAAGTTCTGATTTCCAACTCAATACACAAAAACACAGATTGTGTGTGTTTTTTAATTTTCTTATCTCTTTGGATTCATCTCACCAGGTATTACTTGTTGACTATGGAGCATATATTTCTTTACAGGATGTTTCCATGTAGACATCCATCCATGATTCTAGTGAGAGTTCACGATGATGGCCCACCGGGTGATGAGGCTTCGGTGTAGGGCCCTCTTATGGTGATGGTACCATCGAGTGGTGTACCGGAATCACCACTACCCATAGGGAAGAAGTTTACACCATCTCCACCTATGGATGGTGCATGCAGACTTAGTGCGCTGCACATGTTCTAGTAGTAGAGGCCTCTAAGGTTTCGAGGCAAGACAGATATGCAGGCAGCTGAGGACTGGTTGGACGCAGTGGCTAGTGTTTTCCACCTAGTTGGGACACCAGTAGACAAGATGGTGATCATGGATGCTAGTATCTTCTAAGGAATAGTAAGGATATAGTGGATCCTGATTCCCTAGATGCACGATGAGGTGACCCTCATCTGGTTGGACTTTGAGATCCTCTTTAAAGTGGAGTTCGTTTCAGCGACTATACACTCTGTGTGTATTTATAAGCTCCTTCACTTACAATAGGACAGCCTGACAGTATCCCAGTACTTGATGAGATTCAATGACCTCACCCGCTAGTCCACTGACATGGTGCATGACACTTTCATTAGGGCCCAGACCTTTGAGCAGGGACTCCGGTGGTAGATCATAGCATCGATGATATCGCTCAACATACTGGCGTAGGTTGGAGTACTAGAGCGAGCACTTCTAGTGGAGATCATTCTAACTGATAAGGCACCAACAGTGAGAGGCACCACCATATGACACGTGGCTGCATCATCTATAGAAGGTAGTAAGCAGATGACGCAGTGGCCCAAGAGGTATATACCTTCTGGTAGATGACCTCAGGTTGTAGGGTCGGAGGTGCGGAGCTCATGGGATAGAGGAGGTCAACAAAGAAGAATATTGTGCTACATGTGTGGTGGGCAGGGTCACATGGCTCACAACTGCCCGACCCACCGTACTGACAATAAATAGATGGTCGAGGGCCCACCAAGGCAGAGGCAGAGATTCGAGCGGGGAGGTCTGCAGGCAAGTGGATGTGGCATATAGTAGGTCGTGCAGTAGGCAGTGGACGATGGTTTCAGGTTCTTCCACCACCACCTCAAGGTGGTCCACCCTGACCTTAGGGAGCACATGGATAGAGACGATCTTAGCTACAGGAAAGTGAGTCCTATAACAATGGAACTTCAGAGGTGATTCGAGATAAGATCTATGTCAACTTCAACTTAGCTGCTATTCTTATAGACATCGGTTCCAGTCACTCTTTTATTACCATGGATCTCATTCGGAGATTGGATATTCTGATAGATCCATTGGCTCGATCCTTATGATTAGAGACTCCTAAGGGTGAGGATTCGATTATTACTCACTAGTTTTTATAGTGTGAGTTTACTCTAGAATGCGAGAGCTTTGGCTGGGATCTTCAAGTAGTAGCATCAAGGCCTTACGACGTCATCTTGGGTATGGACTGGTTATCCATAGTTCATATTCAGATTGATTTTTAGGTGAAATTTTCCTTTTGGCTGTAAGGATGGGACCAATATTTCCTTCACCGGTCAGAAGAAAACCTTCACATCTCATGATGGACATTCTCAGAGGAGGGTGCAGCCGATAACTCACCATTTGTTTAGCCTTACCGTCAAAGTAGTTGATGATAGGAGTCTGAGTTATCCTATAGTGGTGGAATGGTATGCTGATGTCTTTCTTGATGATGTTATAGGATTACCTCCTCATAGAGATTTTGACTTCTAAATCATCCTGTACCCCGAGATGCCACCGATATATACACCAGTATATTGGATGAACACATGGAGGCTTGTATGTTGAGGGTATAATTGGAGGACTTGAAGGGTAAGGGGTCCATAATTCCCACCTTTTCTCCTTGTGAAGCCCCAATTTTGTTCTCCAAGAAAGCATATGGGAGTTTGGGGCTTTTCATGTACTATCGGTGCCTAAACCAAGTGACCGTGAAGAATAAGTATCAACTACCGAAGATTGATGATCTCTTCGATCAACTGAAGGGAGATCAGTGGTTTTTTAAGATAGACCTCAGATTAGGTTATCACCAGCTAAGGGTAAGGTATGAGGACGTACTGAAGATAGCCTTTAGATGCTATTATGGACACTACATGTTCTTGGTGATTCATTTTGGTGAGACCAAAGGTCTGGCAGTTTTCAAGGGGCTCATGAATAGGACCTTCCACCCTTACCTCGATCACCTCATGGTGTTTTTCATTGATGACATCTTGATATACTCGGTGTCAGAGGAGGGGAACACTACACACCTGCAGATAGTTCTAGATACACTTATAGTTTACCAACATTAGTGAAATATATCGATGTTCCAGTTCTGGATATGGGAGGTCCATTTTTTTTGGACACATTAGCTCGGATGCTGGAGTTGTATTGTATCTAGCAAAGATAGATGCATTGTTTTCTTAGGATCCACCCATAAGTGTGACCGAGGTGTGGCGTTTCCTGGGGTTGGCTGGGTACTACCTGAGATTCCTACCTAACATTTCTAGAGTAGCATCACCCTTTTCAGCTTTGACAAATAAGGGACAATATTTCTTGTGGAAAGAGAGATGCCAGCAGAGTTTCCAAGAGCTGAGGTGGGGACTGATGAGTGCCCCATATTGAGGATACCAGAATAGGGTGTTGGGTATGTAGTCCTCTATGACGCATCAGGGACTGGACTAGGATGTGTTCTGATGTAGGAGCAAGCATTTATCGGCTACGGCTCAATTCATCTAAGGTAGAAAGAGAAGAACTATGCTACAAATGACCTAGAGTTTGTAGTAGTGGTATTTGCCTTGAATATGTGGCAGAACTACTTTATGGGAGAATGGTTTACTATCTACTCTGATCCCAAGAGTCTTAGGAATATCTTCTAACAGAAGGACATGAACCTAAGATAATGGCTATGACTCGAGTCCCTTAAAGATTATGACTTCGAGATATTCTATACCCCTGGGAAGGAGAATTTGGTGGCAGACTCACTCAGCAGGAGGTCTAGTTTATAGTTGCAGGGTGAGGCGACAGAGCAGCTAGTCACGTTGCAGATATCCATTTTGGATAGTGATAGAACAGCTTACCTCTAGTATATGATAGTTACTACCCCACTCCTTCAGTGGTTTAGGGAGGCACAACATGGGGACATTTACTGCAAGACCTGAAGTGCATAGATATCCTCAGGAAAAGATCCTGAAGGTTTTTTTGAAGGTGGGGAGCACGTCATCTTTTCATAGGACACACCATGGTACCAGTAACACTATGGGGGGAGGTGTTTATGGAGTTCAACATATCCCCTTTGGAGGTATATCCTGGTGTGGTGAAGATGTTCCAAGACCTACTGAATCATTACTGGTGTCCAGGGATGAAGAAATATGTGGTCGAGTTCATTTTATGATGCCTCACTTGTCAGTAATTGAAGGTTGAGCACCGGGTTCATGAAGTCTTGACTCGGCCACTTGAGGTGTCAGATTGGAAGTGGGATGACATCTCCATGGACTTTATGATAGGGATATCACATATGTCCACAGGCCATGATTCCATCTGGGTAATCATTGACCGACTCACCAAGTCGTCCTACTTCCTACCCATCCGAGAGTAGGGATCTATAGAGGGCTTCGGACGCCTCTATGTAGAGATGATTGTATAACATCATGGGGTATCATCGATGATCGTCGTAGATCATGATGCTTATTTTACATCTTGTTTTTTGAATGGATTATAGGAGGCATTCAGGACTTATCTATGCTTGAGCACCACCTTTCATCCTCAGACAGATGGTCAGACGGAGCGGACCATACAGACACTTGAGGACATGTTTCATGCTTCTGTCCTTGATTTTTTCCGTAGTTGGGAGGACCACCATCAACTAGTGGAGTTCGTATACAACAATAGTTATCAATCCAACATCAGAATGGTTCTATTTTAGGCCTTGTACGGGCAACCATGAAGATCACCTCTATACTGGATAGACCTTGGGGATTCAGCACTTATGGGTCCATAGTTGGTACGGGCTACCTTAGAGAAGGGGAATATGTTTCAAGAGGGGATGAAGACTACCCAGAGCAGGAAGTAGTCTTATGCCGACATGAGATGTAGACGCTTGTAGTTCGATGAGGGAGGCCATGTCTTCCTACCGGTCTCAACCTAAAGAGGATTGTGGAGATTGGGTTGAGGTGGAAAGTTATCTTTGAGGTTTATAGGTCCTTTTCAGATCTTCAGCAGAGTAGGCAAGGAGGCATACTGCTTAGATCTTCCCCAACATATTTACCGGGTGTATAATGTTTTCCATGTGTCACAGCATAGGAGTTGCGTGCATGATCCCTCAAATGTTATTGACTGGGGAGAGCTAGACATTGACAATGGGGCGACATTCGTGGAGTTCCCAGTGGAGATAGAGGATCGACAGGATAAAGTCCTTAATAAATGATCTATTCTTCTGGTGTGAGTTCGGTGGAAGCATGGGAACCTCTAGAAGAGCACATGGGAGCGGGAGGCTCAAATACGAGCTCAATAGTCCCACTTGTTTGCCTAGTTTTGTTGTGTCTTTTGGGGATGTAAATCCCTAACTTGGAGAGGATGTAAAGACCAATAATTTTCCATATAAATGTTTTGTAAATTATTTGGGATTATTACGAGTCTGTAAAAATTGATGGCATGTGATTCTAAGACTTGGAGAGCCTGGAATAGAATTTTGACCTTTATTTAAGGTACATTCATTAAAAGTGCATGTGGCAATTTCTATATTTTTAATTGTTTCTTTTATTAAAAATACAAGGACACCATTGAATTCATAGCTCCAAGATTCACTTTGGTGAATCTTAACTTTGACCGCCAAGAGTCGGATGAAAAAGTTAATTTTTGGACTTCAGAAAAAAAAATTAATTCATGAGTTATTTTATTTCTTCCTGTAACCTTTGAGCAATGGTTGTGGGACCGTAGAGTTTGTCTGTCATTTTAAGGAAGGTTGTTTAATGACTGGTTACACTTGGTTGTGTAACCGCACCGTCGAGAGATTAATGGGTTCATTAATTATTCCTTAATGAACTACATAATTGTGCAGAGAGTTGAACTCCTTTTATTTTCATTCATCTAATAATTGGCGTGGGTTTTTGGGAACCCATACGAGAACTCTTGATGATGTGTCAGAGACTTATTCCTCTAAAGAAGAATGGAAAATTTGAGGACGCCATTGAGGATTTGATCCGGAGATCGACGAACGCTAATAAACACCCTTCGAACGTGGGTTCTCTATCCCTCATCTATAGTGCCTTCCAACGAGCTTCAGGAAGGGTTTTGTTTCTATTCTATCTACTCTTGATGATGTTTGAACTCTCCCTGTGTTATAGCGCTAATGCGGAGGGCGTGGGCGGAACCATACAAGGCCCGGACCCTCCACCAATTTTTCTTTGGTTGCGTTCTTCAAGGGTGACTGAGAAACACAAAGACAAGGTGAAACCAAGGGCCCCTAAAAGTGGGCGGAGTCATGGGTGGCCCGTAGGTGCTGATGAGAATGAAATCGGACCTTCGGAGCTCCACCGGTGTCCCGCGGAAGCTCTGTCGACACGACATCAATGGCGACTGAAGGAGGCGGCGGCCGACTCTCACCAGTCATGAGGGGACTCCCATGCCCTAAGGTGTCGTAGTAGATAGGGGTGTCCAGGCGACTCCGGACTTTTTGATGGAAGAAGGCATGCTGAGGTGGCACATCATGGTAGCGTGCCACGAAGGAGGGATGCCGCTCCAAGCTGCGGTGGAGGGTGGACCCACAATCGCGGGTCCCACTGTTGACTGGTCCATGTGGACTGGTCCGATAGAGAAACTCCACCCTACCACATCTAATGGGGGAGCCTGAATGGACTTAGCCAATTCTAGGAGGTGGACCACACCCAGCTGGTGGGACAAACCCAGCTAGCAGGCCGGGCCATTTCTGAGGCCCGATGGGCCGAGCCCGCAGCCCAATGGGCCTAGCCTCTGGCCTAGCTGGCCTCGCCGGTGGCCCAGAGAGCCTAGCCCATGACCCAGCATGCCAGACCAGACCCATCCAGACCAGGCTGATCCCATCTGGTTCGGTATGGGCCCAGGGGACTGAGTCGGGTCTGTCCAACTGGGTCGGCCCGATCCGATCGGACCGGACCCTGACCCATTTTAGACCAATTTCACTTAAAGGGGATTATCATCTAAACCAGGAGTCCGTTTGAAGAAATGTATGTGGTGCTAAAACACTTAGGACACTTTGGTCCGTTTCAGGTACTCCACTTGGGTTTTGCAGAAAGTTGGAGTTTGGCTGGTTTGGATCGGACTCGAATCCAACTGGGCCCTCGGTACTAAAAGGCCTATGACATACAGACTGGGCATCTGATTAATGCGCCATCTATTGTGTTTGAACCCTGATGATAGGGTGGTTCTTCAAGATACTTCTTCGTGGGAGTTTGTTTTAGTTAATGTATGACTTATGTCTTGAGAAGTATAATCTACAAAACTCATGTGCACCAAGTGCAGGAATCCTGTGGCTGGTTGTTCAATGACATATGACCCTGTGTGGATCGACGACTTACGACCCTATGTAGATCAATGACATATGACCCTATTTGGATCAACAACAGTGTAACTCGATGAGGACCACTTGTAGAGTGGCCCATCATGGATCTGTGACTTATGACCCTATGTGGTTCAATGACTTATCATCCTGTGTGGATCGATGACTTACGACCCTGTGTGGATCAGCAGTAGCGTGACCCGACAAGGACCAACCTTAGAGCGGCCTATCATCGATCAATGAATTACAACCCTTTGTTGATCCATGAATTGAGACCCTGTTTGGATCGAAAACTTATGACCCTGTGTGGATCATCATTAGTGTGACCCGATGAGGACCAACCATAGAGAATCCCATTGTGGATCTATGACTTGTGACCCTATGTGGATCGGTGACTTACGACCATGTGTGGATCAGCTTTGGAACGAAATATTTGTGCTACAACAATGGACCTTCTTAATAGAATAAGATGGTTTACCTTCATGACTAATCATCATTATTCATGTTCATTAAGTTATATACATGGTGTGAGTTGTCTTTTACTTGTGATTTTTTATTGAGATCAGTCTTTGTGGTTTTTTTCATTGTGAAATTCTAGGAGTACTTTGGGAGTCTCTGGGTCCCTACTAGGTATTTTTATACTCACCCATGCACAGTCATTGCTTGCACCTTGTTGTGTCTTGTGCAGATGACAGACAGCTTTGACCGAGGATAGGGAGCCAGGACTACTCAGTGCACGGTGGTTACCAGTTGATGTAGAGAGATGCAGTGACGAGAAGTAGTTATCCTTCATGTAGGATCCTTGGTGGATGATCTTAGGAGCTGTTTTCGATTTTTTGTATTACCTCTTTTAGTTGGGCTTGTATACTGGACCCTTTACTTTCAGTTCACACATTTACTTTCAGTACTTATACTACGTGGTTTGATCATGTTGTGTACCTCGTCTGTGTGGTTGCAGTTTTAAAGGCAATGTATTCTGATTTTTAGAGATATTCCTTTCTAGTGCTAGTCGACAACCCCTGGCCTATGGAAGTGGGTCTTGAAGTACTCATGGCATGAGCCCCGGGGGATGGGTCCATACAAAGTGGTATCAGAGGATACAGTTTTACCGAAATACTAACAGTCAGATCTTTTCAATCGGGAAATAGTGTTAAGTGTTTTGAGTACGGTTTTCAGTTTGGGGAGTCCAGTGTTGGTGTGGCGGCCGAAATATCCATACACCAGGACCCTGAGTTCTGATTTCTGACTTGATACATGAAAACACTATTTGTGTGTGTTTTTGAAAAGTTTTTCTTCTTATATATTTGGAGTCATCTCACCATGTATTACTTATTGAATGTGGAACATCTATTTCATTACAGTATTTTGCCGCATAGACAGTCATCTAGGAATCCAGAGAGAGTTCACAATGATGGACCACCGAGCGATGAGGTTTTTATGGAGGTTCCTCTTACGGTGATGGTACCTTCAGGTGGTGTACCAGCAGCACCACTACCCATTGGGCAACAGTTTCTAGCAGCCCCACCAGTAGATGGTGCACACCGACATAGCACACTGCACGAGTTCTAGAAGCAATGACCACTGAGGTTTTGAGGCGAGATGGATCTGTAGGCAGCTGAGGACTTGCTGGAGGTAGTCGCTAGAGTTTTCTACCTAGTTGGGACATCAGCAGACCAGTTAGAGATCCTAACTACTGGTCTCGTCCAGGGAAAAATAGGGATATGGTGGAGCCTGATGCTCTAGATGAATGATGAGGCAACCCTCGCCTGGTTGGACATCGAGAGCCTCTTTAGGGTGGAGTTCGTTCCAGCGACTCTGCGCTCTGTGCATATTAACGAGCTCCTACACTTACAACAGGGCGGCCTAATAGTAGCCATGTACTCGAAAAGATTCACTGACCACTCTCACTAATCCACTGACATGGTACATGACCCTTTCATCAGGGCTCGGACCCTTGAGCATGGTCTCCGATGGGAGATCAGAGCATCGATGATATTTCTCAACATACCAACATAGGATGGAGTGCTAGAGTGAGAATATCTTGTGGAGAGCTTCTTAGAGAGCAGGAACATACAACAAGAGCCACCAACAGACGACACCTGGATGAGTCATCTATAGTAGGTAGTAGGTGGATGATGTAGGGGCCCAAGTGGGCTAGACCTTCTGGTGGATGACACCGGGATGTAGGGTCAGATGTGCAGAGCTCACGGGATAGAGGAGGTTAGCAGAGGATCAGACTGTGCTACATGTGCAGTGGGCAGTGCCACATGGCTCGCGACTGCCCGACCCGCCGCACCAATGATCAGCAGAAGATCGAGGGACCACCGAGGTAGAGGTAGAGATTCGATCGGGGAGGTCCACAGGGTGGCAGATGTGTCAGAGGAGTTGGTCTTGCAGTAGGCGTTGGGTGACAGTTTGAGGTTCTACCACCACCACCTCTAGGTGGTCCAACCCAACCTTAGGGAGCTATTAGAAATGGATGAGATCTTCTACAGGAAGTTGAGGTATACAAACACATCTTTCCAGAGATGATTCGAGGTACGATTTGTGTCTACCCCACCTTAGCTTCAGTTATTATAGACATGGGTTCCAGTCACTCTTTTATTACCACGTCTCTCATTCAGAGACCAGAGATTCTGATAGGTCCACTGGAACGATAATTATGTTTAGAGACTCCTACATGAGTGGATTCGATGATTACACACTAGTTTCAGCAGTGTGAGCTTATTCTAGTAGGTGAGAGATTTGGTTGGGATCTCCTACTAGCAACGTCGATGCCTTACAACATCATCTTAGGTATGGAATGGTTATCCATAGTCCATGCTCATATTGACTATTTTAGGCACAAAGTACGGTGTGACCTTAAGGATGGGACTAGGTTTTCCTTCAACAGTGATAAGGGAACCTTTGCAGCTCAGAATGGACTTTCTCGGATGAGGGTGCATTTGATCACTCATCAGTTGGCTAGCCTTACCTTCGGAGAAGTTGACAAGAGGAGTCTGATTTATCTTGTAGTGGTGGACTGGTATGTTGATGTCTTTATTGATGATGTTTCAGTATTACCTCCTCGTATACAAGTAGAATTCTACATCAACCTATACACTGGTACGACACCGATATCTACACCAGCATATTGGATGGTCCCCACATAACATCATGAGTTGAGGACAAAACTAGAGGACTTTTAGGGTGATGGGTTCTTATGGACCAGTGTTTCTCCATGGGAAACCCCAATTTTGTTCTCCATGAAGTCAGATGGGAGTTTGAGGCTTTGCATGGACTATCTGTGCCTGAACTAGGTGAATGTGAATAACATTTATCCACTCCCAAGGATTGATGATATCTTAGATCTGCTGAAGGGATATTGGTGTTTTTTGAAGATAGACCTTAGATCATGCTATCATCATCTCAAGTACGAGATGAGGACGTACTGAAGACAAAATTCAGATGCCAGTATGTCCACTACAAGTGCTTGGTGATTCCATTCGGCATGACCAACGCTACGACAGTGTTCTTGGGGATCATGAATAGGATCTTCCATCCTTATCTCTATCGCTCCGTTGTGGTTCTCATTGATTAAATCTTGATATACTCGTCGGAGGAGGAGGATCACACAGCACATATAAACATAGTTCTGGATACACTCTGAGAGAATCCACTTTATGGAAAACTCTGGCAGTCCCAGTTTTGGATACGGGAGTTCCACTTCCTAGGGCACGTTATCTCGGAGGCTGGAGTTGTAGTGGACCCATCAAAGATATAGGCATTTCTTGCTTGGGTTCCACCCAGGAGTGTGACTGAGGTGCGTAGTTTACAGTGGTTGGCTGGGTAATACCGGAGATTCGCAACTGAGTTTTTTGGAGTATCAGCACCCTTGTCAGCTTTGACAAAGAAGGGATAGTCTTTAATATGGATAGAGAGATTCCAGTAGATTTTCCAGGATTTGAGACAGAGAATGATGCGTGCCACCATCTTGAGGCTACCTGAAGAGGGTTTTGGGTATGTAGTCTACGACGATGCAACAAGGACCAGACTGGGATGTGTCATGATGCAGAAGAAAGTGGTGATCGCCTACGACACATGGAATCTGAGGTATCTTGAGAAGAAATACACTACCCATGATATAGAGTTAGCAGTACTGGTAATTTCCTTGAAGATGTGGAAGAACTAATTTATTGGATAACAGTTTACTATCTACTCTGATCACAAGAGTCTTGGGTATATCTTCTCACAGAAGGACCTGAACCTCATACATCAGTGATGGATGGAGTTCCTTCAAGACTATGACTTTTAGATATTTTACATCCCTAATAAGGGGAACATGGTGGAAGATTCACTATGTCGGAGGTCTAGTTTACAGTTGCGGACCGAGGAGACGAATCAGCTAGTTGTGTTGCATACATCCTTCATGGATAGTGATGGAGCAGTTTACCTCCAGTCTATGACAGTTACTCCCCCACTCATTCAGTGACTCAGGGAGGCACAACATGGGTACTTTGACTATGAGACCTAATGTCCATAGATATCATTAGGAAAGGATCTTAACGGATATTCTGAATGTGGGGATCACTTCATCATTTTCATAGGATGCTTCATGGTACCAATAACACTATGGGAGTAGGTGTTGAGGGAGTTCCACACATCCCCTTTGGAAGTATATCCTCATGTAGATATGATTTACCAAGACATCTGGTGTCAGTACTGGTGGCCAGGAATGAAGAAATCAGTGGTAGAGTTAATTTCACAATGCCTCTCTTGTCAGAAAGTGACGGCTGAGCACCAGGTTTCAGTAGGCTTGACTGAGCCACTTAAGGTATCAGAGTGTAAGTGGGATGGAATCACCATAGACATTATGAAAGGGTTACCAGTTATGTCCAGGGGACACGATTACATCTGGTTGAGCATTGAATGACTCACCAAGTCAGCCCTCTTCTTACCCATCCAAGAGAAGGGGTCAGTAGAGGGCTTTGAACACCTCTACATATTGGGGATTGTACAACTTCATGGGGTACCATAGATGATCATCTCTGATCATGACACGCATTTTACATCCCAGTTGTGGAAGGGATTACATGAGTCATTTGGGACTCAGCTACACCTGAGAACCACCATTCATCCTCAGACACATGGTCAGATGGAGCGGACCATACATATATCATCCCTCCTTTTTATCATATAAACATTCATTAAATATTACAAAACCGGGGATCTTTAAGGTTTAGTGTCTTGGAAACTAGGAACGTAAAACATGAAAACATAAAACATTCTTACTAAACACTTGAAAGGCTTCTCCTCATGTTCATACTTGGCTCATTACTACATCATATAACCTGGGGACATACATAAAAAGAAAGGGTGAGAAGAAGTCGCAGTAAGGGAAACAAGAGATACATTTTACATGTGAACTTGAGATATTTCAATAATGTCATGAAAAGAACATTAGGGCATGAGAAAGAAATCATGTGATATATCATAATAAAAATAAAATTTTCACAACTTGAATATGTGGATACAACATTTAATATTTACAATCATTTCATTTCACCAAGTTCCATCCCCAAGGTGTCATTAAAAATTACCAAGTTTATTCACCAAGGTATCAGTCTAAAAGGTCATCTCTAGAGATTAAATCTTTACCCAATGCATTGGAGCGCTATCAGAGCGCACCATTAAATTTTCCTTTATTATAATGTGAGACACATATATCATCATCAATAATTTCATAAAAAACCATATATCATAAAAGAAATGGGTTTCATTTCATAATCATAACATTTTAAAAACTGCTTTAAAGACATGATCTTTGTGTCACTTTAAAACCCACAGAAAAGGAAGGTGGGACTCATGTATGCAAATCCCAGAATTTAAGACAGAACATTTTGGTATATATGTGAATAACCATAAAGAATATAGAGCTTTTAGTATTCACTTAATAAAATAAAATAACTTTATAAAAATAGAGAGACATTTTGAGACGGAAATTTTGCAGCATAATGACTATGTTTCGGGGGTTTTGGAAAACATTAAAAAAGAGAGGGGACATGGGTCAAACATTAATAAATGACCCATAAAGAAGTAGAGGGACAGAATATGGATGATATATGATCATGGTAATGATATTTTAAGGACATAGTATTTTAAATGAAAAACATGTAGGGAGGACGAAAATAAGATTTCTCTTATGAAAATTCGGCAGCCTAACGACGTCCCTTAAACTTCAACAAAATGAATTGAAGATATCAAATAGGGTCTCTAATCATATGAATGTAGAAGATATGTATGATAGATATAGATATCATAACCCAAAATAATTAAAAGTAACTTTAAAGACTTGACATGAAAGTAGAACTTTGATAAATGAGAAAGGTGAAAAAATCCCTTAAAAATTCGGCAGCCTAACGGTGCCACTTAAACTTAAAAAAAATGAATTGATGAGATCAAATAGTATCTCTCATAATATGACCATAAAAGATCAGTATGATAGATATATATATATAATACCCCAACATAATAAAAAAGGATCTTGAAATGCTTGACATGAAAATAGATCTTGAAAACAAGAAGGGTGAAAGAACCACTTAAAAATACGGCAGCCTAACAGCGCCACGTAAAACTTCAAAATACTGAATTGAAGAGATAAAATGGGGTCTCTCATAATATGATCATAAAATATCAGTTTTATAGATATATATATATCATACCCCACCATAATAAAAAGGAACTTGAAAGGCTTTACATGAAAATAGATCTTGAAAAATGAGAAGGGAGAAAGAATCTCTTACAAAAATTTCGGCAGCCCAACAGCGCCACTTAAACATTCATAAAATGAAATAATGAGATTAAGAGGGGATATACTATTATATGAAATTGAAATGGGAAGTAAGAGGAATATAAAATAACATCATTTAACATAATAACATGGAGCATAAAAGAAATGACATAAAAGAGATTACTTGAAAAGAAAGAGAGAGGTCGTATCCCTTACCTTAAAACGTAACTCTTAAAACTCAATGGTTGGGACCTTGAGGGCTTGGGGGAACCTTGGTAGGACTCCTTGGGAGGTAATGAGACCAGACCTTCGTTGGGGGAGAGTTGGGAGTCGAATTTATGATAGGATGGCTTGGTATTTATAGGGAAAGTGAGGGGACAAGGCATTAATTGCCAAAGGACACCTCATTGGTGGTTTTGGCAAAACCATGGGCTTTCCCATGGTATTGGCCACTTGGGACACCTCATACCTTATATTACTATTCATAAGTCGACCATAGTGATTACATACTTAATACATCATTTAATGATTTCATTAAACACACGCAACTTAAAAAGTGTATTTTCACTATTCATCGAAAATTCAACTTTCTCAGAAAAAACCCAAAATTTCACCTTAACCAAATACAGATGCTCTGATTTCAAAAATGAACTCTATTTTATAAAAATAATTTTCTAAATATTTTTAATTTAATTTTTAAATAAATAGACTATTCACCAAAAATTCTTTTTTTTAGAAAAATACCAAAAAATTACCTGAATATAATATCGATGCTCTGAGTTCAAAAATGAAATCCATTTTATAAAAATATTTTTCTAAATATTTGTAATTTAATTTTTAATTAAAAAAACACCATTCACTTGAAAAAAACTAATACTTGACTAAAAATTTATGAAACCATTATTTAACCATTTTATTGAATCTCATTACTTAATCAAGGTTCCTAGATTATATTAACACATTTTTTAAGTGAGATTACTAATAGATTTGGTCACATTACTAATCCTAAGCATAAAATCACTATTCATAATTTACTATTCATCAAAAATCATGTTGACCTTATTAGACTCTAAATTTCTTACTGATCATAATTGTAGAAGACCATTTTTTGAAAAACATTACACATTTTTAATTATTTAAGGTTTACATAAACATTTTTAAAATATCCTTTTTCTAAAATTCATCAAAAATATGCATACTATATTTATCCGGTCATTTGAAAATTCATAAACTTCATCATAAGAAGAAATACCAATTTTTATTTAAAACAAAGGATTACACAAGGCAGTTACCGTCTCCTTACATAGCCTCTTATCACACTAGCATAGGACCTTAGTGTAAGGTGTGCTATGGTGAGAGAATCCGAGGGAGGCTCGACCAACGTAGCACGAGTAGTAATTTCTATCAGTTTGAACTTCTCAAGAAGGTGATTCCGTTCTAGTTTCACACGATGATGTTCGGCTTGGGTTTGGTCCAGAGCAAAGCCCAGTGGTGCTACCTCCTTCCCAAGTTCTGTTAGATGAGCTTCGATCGGTCCAAGACTACTGGGTGAGGCCATCGAATCATCTTTCTATATTAATTAACCAATATTACTGGTATTTAGAGACAATAATCGAAACGTTTAGTTTCTAGCAGTCATATTGACCAATGGTCATATAATAGTCAAAACCCAAAGGTCTCATTTTAATTATACTCATGTTATCAAATGAAACAGTTTTGTTAACTATAAAAAATAAAATAACACACAAAATTAGGAAACAAGATTTATTCAAAATTTCTGGTTGATACAATCTTCCCCCCTTAAAAAATTGTGTCCTCGCAATTTTTTAAAATTGGGTTTTGAAATTTCATTGAAAGACCCATATCGGAAAAAGAAGTCAGTAAAACTATTACTTTAAAAGAATTAAAGGGAAGTATAAAGGTCACCTGAGTTAACCCACAATAGGATTCCATGTAGGAAAACATGGACATGGAGGAGAAAAAAAAGGGTCAATTTCTGAGGGAGAGTGATAGAAAACATGATTAGGAGAAGTTTAACCATGAGAAAATCCCAAACATATGATGTGTGTAAACGGTCTTTGATTACCTAGTAGGAAACGTAAACCAACAACATTATTGTTTTACGTTTCTTTTCATAATTCTGAGGAATTAATTTACTACATAGAATAAAAACATAAGGAAATATACATACCTTCATGTAGAGTTTCATCCTTTAATAAGTTTCTACCAAAAATAATCACTTCTCCAAATGATGAGCATTCAAAAGTACTTGGTCACATCAAAACACAAGAATCATCTTCTTGAGAGTCACTTAATTCACAAAAGATTAACTATCAACTTCATCTATCTTTAAACATTATCCCAAAAACATAAAGTTTAAGATAAAATAATTATTCAAAAAGAAATAATCCCATAGGAAGGGAAACTACTTTTAAATCTTCAAGGTTCCATGGTACTACCCAAAGTTCATCATAGACCATTCCATAAATAATTGCCCTTAAAATTCCTTGAAATAAACCAAACTAAGATTGAAACCCAAGTACAAGAAGGATTTGATAACATAGTCTTCCAAAATAACCTTCATTGTTCATCTCCGAACAACATCAACCACTCCTAACATCTTATAACAAAAGTAGCTAACCTAAACATATTTTACCCAAGATAGGATAAACATTTCCATAAGTAACCTATATTACCATAAGTTCACCTTAAATTCATAGAATCATCAAAATATAAGTCAAACTTTATTCCTCAAAGAAAATACCATAGTAATCTATTTACCTCGATCAAATAGGGTTCCAAAAATAGTAAACGTCTTCCAGAATAATAATTATCTTTTAATCCCCTAATCATTTCTATCATATTAATACGTAAATCGTCATATTTCCTATCAAACTGGTTGTTGGGACATGTTATTCAATTTCCCGCCATTAACTAAGAAAATAATGTACAATTAGGGGCTTAAATACTTAGCCAATAATCATTAAAATGAACTTAAAGAATATAAGGATAACTTGTAGAAGAAAATTATACCCTAACTTGTGATCCCATAGGTTTTAAATGAGGTTATCCATGGTCATATATTCTTATGTGAATATTTATTTTATTTTATCTTTGTTCCTTTAATAATGGTTCATACTAAGCTTATGAATTTACCAAAGAATATCCCCCCAGAGTGTCGTAACCAAGAGTGCAGCACAACCCGTTGTCGTGTACCGGTTCCCATTCAAGTCTAGCTCAAATCGGTGTTTTCGGGTTTACCCCTTTGTACATGTGTGCCAGAGCCACCTCTACCTACTCGTATCCATACAGGGATGTATTTGCTTGCCAATCCCTTACTCAATACTCACCAAAATACCAGGAAGACTTCTTATATTTAAACTTTTCTATAGGGTTCTTCCAAGAGTTCTCATATCCTAATTTCCACAAATAACTAAACCATCCTTTGATACCAACTATATTATCCTACCTTTTTATCACATAAACTTTCATTACATTTTACAAAACCGAGGATATTTAAGGTTTAGTGTCTTGGAAACCAGGAACTGAAAACATGAAAACATAAAACATTCTTCTTAAACACTTTAAACGATTATCTTCATGTTCATCCTATGTTCATTACTGCATCATATAACCTGGGCACATACATCAAAATAATGGGTGAGAAGAAGGCCCAGTAAGGGAAACAAGAGAAAAATTTTACATATGAACTTGAGATACTTCAATAAGGTCATGAAAAGAACTTTAGGGCATGAGAAAACAATCATGAGATATATCATAATAAAAATAACATTTTTCACAACTTGAAGATGTGGATACAACATTTAATATAGACAATCATTTCATTTCACCAAGGTCCTTCCCCAAGGTGTCATTAAAAATTAGCAAGGTTATTCACCAAGGTATCAGTCTAAAAGGTCATCTCTAGAGATTAAGTATTTACCCAATGTATTGGTGCGCTATCAGGGCGCACCCTTAAATATTGATTTATTATAATGTGATACACAAATATAATCATAAATAATATCATAAACAACCCATATAGCATAAATGAAATGGGTTTCATTTCATAATAATAACGTTTTAAAAACTTCTTTAAAGACATGATCATTGTGTCACTTTAAAACCCACGGAAAAGGAAGGTGGGTCTCATGTATGTAAATACAAAAATTTAAAATATAAAATTTTGGTATATATGTTAATACCCATATAGAATAGAGAGCTTTGAGTATTCACTTAATAAAATAAAATAACTTTAGAAAAAGAGAGAGACATTTTGAGACAGAAATTTTTCAGCATAACGACTATGTTTCAGGGTTTTAGAAAACATTCAAAAACAGAGCGGACATGGGTCAAACATTCATAAATGACCCATAATACAGTAGAGGGACAGAATATGGAGGATATTTGAACATGTTAATGAAATTTTAAGGACATAACTTTTGAAATGAAAAACATGGAGGGAGGACGAAAATAAGATTTCTCTTATGAAAATTCGGCAGCTTAACGGCGTCCCTTAAACTTCAACAAAATGAATTGTTGAGATCAAATAGGGTCTCTCATCATATGCACGTAGAAGATAAGTATAATAGATATAGAGATCATGACCCAACATAATAAAAAGGAACTTGAAAGAGATGACATGGAAGTAGAACTTTGAAAAAAGAGAAAGGTGAAAGAATCCCTTAAAAATTCCACAGCCTAATGATGCCACATAAACATCAAAGAAAAAATGAATTGACGAGATAAAATATGGTCTCTCATCATATGACCATAAAAGATCAGTATTATAGATATAGAGATCATACCACAACATAATAAAAAAGGAACTTGAAAGGCTTGACAAGAAAATAGATCTTGAAAATGAGAAGGGGAAAGAACCACTTAAAAATTCGGCAGCCTAACGGTGCCACTTAAAACATCAAAATACTGAATTGAAGATATCAAATGAGGTCTCTCATCATATGATCATAAAATATCAGTATGATTGATATAGAGATCATACCCCAACACAATTAATAGGAACCTAAAAGACTTTACATGAAAATAGATCTTGAAAAATGAGAAGGGAGAAAGAATCTGTTACAAAAATTTCGGTAGCCTAACGACGCCACTTAAACATTCATAAAATGAAATAATGAGAGTAATAGGGGATCTCTCATTAAATGAAACTGAAAAGGGAAGTAAGAGGAATATAAAAGAACATCCTTTAACATAATAACATCGAGCATAAAAGAAATGACATAAAAGAGATTACTTGAAAAGAAAGAGAGAGGTCGGATCCCTTACCTTAAAACATAACTCTTAAAACTCAATGGTTGGGACCATGAGGGCTTGGGGGAACATTGGGAGGACTCTATGGGAGGTAATGAGACCCGATCTTCATTGGGGGAGAGTTGGGAGTCTAATGGATGAGAGGATGGCTTGGTATTCATAGGGAAAGTGAGGGGACAAGGCATTAATGGCCAAGGGCACCTCATTGGTGGTTTTGGAAAAACCATGGGCTTGCCCATGGTATTTTCCCATGGTATTGGCCACTATAGACACCTCATACCTTATCTTAATATTCATAAGTCGAACATATTGATTACATACTTAATATATCATTTAATGATGTCATTAAACACCCGTAACTTAAAAACTGCATTTTCACTATTCATTGAAAATTCAACTTTCTCAGAAAAACCCCAAAAATTCACCTTAACCAAATATAGATGCTCTGATTTCCAAAATGAACTCCATTTTATAAAAATAATTTTCTAAATATTTTTGATTTAATTTTTAATTAAATACACTATTCACCGAAAATTCATTTTTTTAGAAAAATCCCCAAAAATTACATTAACATAATATCGATGCTCTGAGTTCAAAAATGAAATCCATTTTATAAAAATAATTTTCTAAATATTTTTAATTTAATTTTTAATTAAAAAAAACTATTCACTCGAAAAAACTAATACTTGACTAATAATTTATGAAACCGTTATTTAACCATTTTATTGAATCTCATTACTTAATCAAGGTGCCTAAGTTATATTAATACATTATTTAAGTGAGATTAGAAATCCATTTGGTCACATTACTAATCCTAAGCATAAAATCACTATTCATAATTTACTATTCATCAAAAATCAATTCGATCTTATTAGACTCTAAATTTATTACTGAACATAATTGTAGAAGACCATTTTTTGAAAATAATTACACATTTTTAATTATTTAAGGTTTACATAAACATTTTTAAAATATCCTTTTTCCAAAATTCATCAAAAATATGCATACTATATTTATCCAGTCATTTGAAAATTCATAAACATCATCATAAGAAGAAATCCCAATTTTTATTTAAAACAAAGGATTACACAAGGCAGTTACGGTCTCCCTACGTAGCCCCTTATCACACCAGCATAGGACGTAAGTGTAAGGTGTGCTACGGTGAGAGAATCCGAGAGAGGGTCAACCAACATCACACGAGTAGTAATTTCTATCAGTATGAACTTCTCCCGAAGGAGATTCCATTCTAGCTTCACATGATGAAGTTCGGCTTGGGTTTGGCCCAGAGAAAAGCCCAGTGGTGCTACCACCTTCCCAAGTTCTGTTAGATGGGCTTTGATCGGTCCAAGATTACTGGGTGAGGCCATCCAATCTTCTTTCTATATTAACTAACCAAGATTACTTGTATGCAGAGACAATAATAGAAACGTTTAGTTTCCAGCGGTCATATTGACCAATGGTCATATAACAGTCAAACCCAATAGTCTCGTTTTAATTATACTCATGTTATCAAATGAAACAGTTTTGTTGAGTATAAAAAATAAAATAACACACAAAATTATGAAACAAGATTTATTCAAAATTTCGGTTCATTACAATACAGACCCTTGAGGACATGCTTCGTGCTTGTGTCCATGATTTGGGTCATAGTTGGGAGGATCACCTTCCACTGGTGGAGTTCACATAGAATAATAGTTATCACTTCACCATCAGCATGGAACCGTTTGAGGCCTTGTATGGGAGACCATGAAGATCAACTCTATACTGGACAGAGCTAGGGGAGTCCACACTTATGGGTCCAGAGTTGGTATGGCCTGCCACGGAGAAGGTGAAGATCATACAGGAGTGGATGAATACTAAATAGAGAAGACAGATGTCTTATGCCGACAGGAGATGGAGACCATTGGATTTTGAGGGGGAGTCCATTTTTTCCAATAGGTCTCACCCCGAAGAGTATTACAGAGATTGGGTTGGGGCAAAAAGTTATCTCTGGGGTTCATCAGAACTTTTCATATCCTCAATAGAGTAGACAAGGTGAAATACCACCTAACTCTTCCAGCACAGATGCACCAGGTGTATAATGTTTTCCATGTGTCGCAGTTATGGAGGTACATGCATGATCCATTGCACATTATCGACTGGGAAGAGTAGTATATTGACGATGGGGTGATGTTTGTGGAGTTCTTGGTGGTGATAGAGGATCGACGGGAGTGGGTCCTTCATGGATGGTCGATTCCTCTGGAGTGAGTTCAGTGGCAGCACGGGAACCTCTAGGAGAGAACATAGGTGCAGGAGGCTCAGATATGTGCTCAGTACCCCCACTTGTTTCCCTAGTTTTGATGTGGCTTTCGGGGACGTAAATCCCTAAGGTGGGTAAGATGTAAAGACCCATAATTTTTCATATAATTTTTTATATATTATTTTGGATTATTATGAGTCTGTGAAAATTGACGGAATGTGATTCTGAGGCATGGAGTGCCCGAAATGGAATTTGAACATTTTTTAAGGAATTTTCAGTAAACTTGCGAGCGAAGATTTCTATCTTTTGAACCGATGCTCGGATTAAAAATATGAGGGAACCGTTGAATTCATAGTTCCATAATTCTCATAGGCTAACTTACCTTCGACTGGAAAGGGTCGGATAAAAAAGTTATTTTTTGGTCTTTAAAAAAATAAAAAAATAACTCCATGAGTTATTTTATTTCTTTTTGTAGCTTTTTAATGATAGTGGAGGGACCACAAAGTTGGGTAGTCATTCAAATGAAGGTCATTTAATGACCAGTTACACATGGTTGTGTAGCTTCACTATCGAATGATTAATGGGTTCATTAATTTTCCTTAACGAACCACATAATTGTGCAGAGAGTTGAACTCATTGTTTTTATTTAATAAAGTCATTGGCATGGTTTTTGGGAACCAACGAGAGAAATCTTGATGAAGTGATGGCAATGTCTTCCTCTAATGAAGAACGTGGAATTTGGTGACACCATTGATGATTTGATCCAGATATCGATGAACACCAATGAACACCCTTCGAACATGGGTTACCATTCCCTCTTATGGAGTGCCTTCCAACGAGGTTCAGGTAGGGGTTTTTTTCTATTTTAATTGTTTTATGAATTATTATTCTCTTGATGATTTTGATCTCTTTCATTGCTTTAGCTCTATCACGGAGGGCGCGGGCCAAACCAAACAATGCCCAGATCCTCTAACAATTTTTCTTTGGTTGTGTTCTTCATGGGAAAGTGAGCTACATGGCAGAAAGGAAAAACTGAGGGTCCCTCAGTGTTGATGGTGTCCCGGGTGGATCGTAGGCGTCGACGAGAAAGAAATCGGACCTTCGGAGCTCCACTGGTGGCCCGTGGAAGCTCTGTCGGCGAGACAGTGCTAGCAACTGGAGGAGGAGGTGGCCGACTCTCACCAGTTGTGAGGGGATGTCAGCACCCAAAGGCACTACGACAGACAGGGGCGGTCGGTAGACGCCGACCACATTGATGGCGGGCGACGTGTCACAGTGGCGTGCCGCGGAGGCATACCATGGAGGAGGGTTGTAGCTTTGACCTGTGATAGAGGGTAGACCCATGTTCGTGGGTCCCGATATTGACCGGTCCATCCTGACAGGTCAGGTGGAGCGGCTCCACCTTAGCATCGTTAATTGGGGAGCCCGAATGGACATAGTTCGTTTGGGGTGTTGGACCGTGCCTAGATGGTGGGCCACACCCAGCCAACGGGCCTAGCCCATGACCCAACATGCCAAACATGGCCAATCCCAGCTATTTTGGGCCTATCCTAGAAGACTGGGTCGGGTCGGTCCAACTGGTTCGGTCTGGACCCGGACTCTTTTTAGCCCAGTTTCCCTTAAAGGGGCTTATCTTCTAAACCAGATGTCTGTTTGAAGAACTGTCAGCAGTGCTGGAACCCTTAGGATGAGGTGGTCCTTTTGAAATACTCCACTTGGGTGTCGGAGAATGTTCAAATATGGCCAGGTTGGATCAGACTCAAATCCAACCGGGCCCTCAACACTAAAATGACTATATCTTACAGACCGAGTGTCTGATTGACACATCATTTGTTGAGTTGGAACCGTTATGAAATGGTAGTTCATTGGGATACTTTTCTGTCATGGCTGTTGATGTACGACCGATGGATTTAGGTGAAGAATCTATGAAACTCAAGCGCACCAAGTGCGGGAATCATGTGGCTGGGTGCTCAATGACATACGACCCTATGTGGATCAACAACGTACGAACCTATGTGGATTGATGACTTATGACCCTTTTGGATCAACAGTAGCGTGACCAAACAAGGACCAGCCTTAGATCATGCCATTGTGGTTCAGCAACTTATGACCCTGTGTGGATCGACAACTTACGACCTTGTGTGGATCGATGACTTATGACCCTGTGTGGATCATCAGCAGTGCAACCTGACGAAGACCAGCCTTAGAGAGCCCTTTCATGGATCAGTGACTTACGACCCTGTGTGGATCGATAACTTATGAACCTCTATGATTCAATGACTTAAAACTCTCTGTGTATCAGCAGTAGTCCAACCTGATGAGGACCAACCTTAGAGCGGCCCATCATGGATCAATGACTTATGACCCTGTGTGGGTCGATGACTTTCAACCCTGTGTGTTTTGGCTTTGGAACGAATTCTTCATGGTACAATAGTGTAAATTCTTAATAGAATTAGATGATTTAGCTTCATGACTAATCATCATTATTCATGTTCTTTAATTTATATACCTAGTGTGAGAGGTCTTCTACTTGTGCTCTGTTATTGAGATCATTCTTTTTGGTTTTTCCTTACTGAAATTCTAGGATACCTTTGGAAGTATTGGGGTCCGTACTTGATATTTTTATACTCACCCCTACACTGGATTAATCCAGATCTTATTGTGTCTTGTGCATATGACAGACAGCTTTATCCGAGGTTAGGGAGCTAGGACTACTTGGGGCATAGTGGTGACCAGTTGACCTGGAGATCCTCAACGACAAGCAGTGCTTATCATTAAGGTAGGATCCTTGGTGGATGATCTCAGGATCTATTTCTGATTTTTGTTGTATTGACTCTTTTAGTTGGCCCTGTATATTGGACCCTTTAATTTCAGTTCACACATTTACTTTTAGCAGTTATACTATGTGGTTTTTTCTTGTTGTATACTCGGTCTGTGTGGTTTCAGGTTTAAAGGAAATTCCTTCCCATATTTATTGATATGCATTTCTGGTGCTAGTCTCCATCCTTGGGCATATGGAAGGCGGGCTTGGGATAGTCACGACATGGGCCCCGTGGGATGGTTCGTGCCAATAATAGTAAAAACATATTCATATGATTAAATAGATTTTTTTAGGAATGACTGGGAAACTTGAACGATGATATAATAATTACAAACTTCATGAAGAGGTGTTTTATTATCACTTATGTATTTATTTTATTTTTTTAATTAATATTCAAGTAGTTTTTCCTTTTCAATAATATATTCTATGTTATTTTTTACAAAAAGTATATTTTTTACAAATACTATTGTCCTATAAGTTTTAAAAAAACCTAAAATGTGTATAATTGGAAAATAAGCTTTTTTTGTCGTAAACAATTGAACAAGATTATTGATTTATATAGGAAGTTTTGAACAAAACACATGTCAATTTGATATGTTATGTGTCTAAATTAATCTTCTGTTTCAATTTTCTATTAAATGTCTTAAAAGTTATATAAATGTGCATAAAATTATTAAAAATGATAAAATGAGCTCAAATTGTATAAAAATTTTGGAACAATGATTGTTGATTCCATTTTTCCTTATAGAGAATACTAACATATAAATGTGACAAGTGATCTGGCAAAAAATATTAAATATGAATTTATTAGTTTTATAAAAATGCATAAAATGATAAAAACTAAGGAAACAAGGTCAACTTTTTAGGGAAATTTAGGATGCGGATCATTGATTCATTTTAGACTTGTAGGAAAAAATGCACATCAATTCAACATGTGATGTGTCTAGAATGAAAAAATGTGTATTCTTACAACCAAAATACATTACAATTCTATAAACATGTTTCAAATGATCATAAATGAGTATATTGACTGTATTATCTACATAACGTAGAGTAAAAATAAGAATCTCATTTTCCACCATTAGGAAAAAGCGTACATCATTATGACATTTTATATGATATTAATAATCAAAAATAATTTTTTAGAAATAAAAGTCTATTATATATTATTAAAATCCATCATATAATAAAAAATTATTAAATGGGATAATATTTTTTTGACAATTTAAAATAATAATTTTTTATTTACTTGTAACTTATAAAAACAATTCACACATTAATATGATACAAACTTTCCGTAGAATGATCCCAAGTGACTTTCTATAATTATAATTGGCATTTATCAAAATTATTATATAAAAATTTGTGATATATTTATTTATCTATTGTCTAAATTTCTAGAGCATTTGGGCTCATTACTCTATGTTATTTGGGTGGTATAGGTGTTGGGAGAATGTTAAAGGAAGTAAAGTGTATATTAGAGTTAATATTTTTGTTGTGAATAGTGAAAGACAACATGGATTTGTGTGTCATGGTGTGGAAGGTTGACTATAGGAAAGGGGAGTTCTATTTCCTTGTCTTCAATTACATGAGGATATTCTATGACTTTAGTGTGTAGTCACAAGAGTTAAGGATTTCATTATTTTTGGGGAGAAATTTTGTTCATGGCTCCGTGTAAAAATTTCTTAGGGTAGTTTTTTTATTTATGTGAGAGGTTTTCATTGTATAAGACTTGGATAAATGTAAAAACTCTATATATATATAATTTACAAGGTTCTACCAGTTTATATTTGAATCATAGTGATAGTGTCAAATTCGTAACCACCCTTAGTGATATCAGTTTAAAGGGGTTTTGATCCCGAGTAATCCGAGGATATGAGGGAATTCCTGGTGCAATTTCTAGAGGTTTTGTGGAATTATCCGTGATACGATATATCTAACATCTACCACATTGTGATTCCTTGATTTCTATAATTGATATAAATTAGGAATCCCATAGGAATTAATTTTATTTTACCTAAGCTTTGTACAACCTGAGATGCATCCTTAGAGTCATTCATGTATCATTTGATTGGATTTGTCCCTCAACGTCAAGAGATTAACCATCTATGATATAAGGTTAATTTTTATTCATTTTTTCTTAGTTTCCACTTTTTTATTCATCCAAGAATGTTTATGGAAATAATTTTTTTTGGGTTTTGGTGGATATGAGTTTGATACAAATTAGTGTGTTTTAGGTTTTTTAGATTTTATTTTTATAGTTTGAGCCATGTGATAAACTCATTATTACATTCATCTAATGTAGTGTTTACTAAAGCATAGATTTAGGTAAGGGATTTGAGAACCTATTTTATTATATTTATAATGTAAAAGTAACATGATTTTTCTTTTTTTGGATGATAAGGATTCAACTACAAAATTAATGAAATATACTATAAAAATAATTAATGTGGAGGGTTGATCCACATGCGTTTACATGTTTCGAAGGTGTTTCTTATGTAAATTTTGGTTGTCCATTATTTTTGATGAAAACATTATTTCAATTTCGGTACAATAAAATGTGTGTTTTTAATTTGATTTTATTGTTGAATAATGTTTCGTAAAAGGATAATCATGTAAATATGGTACTGAATCAATTGTGTATAAACTAGAATTTTAATGTTTTCTACCATAAAAGAGGTGTTAAATAAATGTGATGAGGGATTGAAAATTGAATGTTTTAAATATTTTTATTATAAAAATTGAGTGTTTTGTGGGTGGGTTTCATTATCGTGATGTTGTGATTATGTGTCCAGTGTTGGGTATTTCTTTTGGATGGGGTAGGATGTCATTATGGGTTATGTAGAAACCACTATTATTAATTTTCCATGGTTATAAATGGAATGCATGGTTTTTGATGTGTAATAATTGTGTGGTAAGCTATCTGGGTAAGGGATGGTTTAATGTAATTATGGAGGAAGTTGGCAGGTGTTATGGTGTCATTATGCATTATCAGGTTTATGGTTAGGGGGATGAGTTATTGTTTTATAGTGGTCTAGAATATGATTGGAAATGATGAACTGTAAAATGGGTGTCGGTTGGAATTGAATAAAATCTGGGAAGAAAATAAATTTTTAATGCTTGAAAGGAATGGGTAAAGGATGAGCTAAATGTGGGTAATAATTAATGAATGTTTTTTCATTATATATGAATAATGAATGGAATAATAAATTTAATAAGGTTGGAAAATAGTAAATCTAGAAATAGTTAAATGATTTGATTAGTGATGCCCTTGACCCAAATCATTAGGTCTGACCTGGAGGGTCACATGACCTCAGGTATGCCTCCCCATATGCCAAGGGCTACCAACTAGTTGACAGGGCCTCGAATAATAGTGGGGAGACTATTTCTTCATATCATGGTATGAAAAACTAGTAAGAAAAACTATATAATAAACAACCACAATATACGTTATAGTATAATAAATAATAGAAAACATAATGATATAACAAAATTTTGATGTCATAAAAAACATAAAACCACTCACCCACTAGACCCACCACATATAAAAAATAAATAGTTAAAAAATAAAAGGAGGATCTTCAACACATATAGCCTCATCCCAATCTCATTTTCCACATACCCAACGAGCTACACTAGCCCAATCCGCTGCACATCAAGTAATTTAACCTAAAAAATAAATTATATGGTCTTCACATGCACAAATATTCCTATGAAAGGTGTGAGAATAAACTCAATTGGGTTTCACCAAGAACACATAATATATGTCATCATAAGTGTGTGTTTGAAAGGAAAATAAATACAAAAATAAACATGCTCATAAAGTCCTTGTGTGCTGACTAGGCAACCATTACACTTTACAAGTTACATACACCCATTGGGTTGTTAGCTATTAACCAGGATACCTAGACAGAAAATCATACCTACTTTTTGTTATATCAAATATCCCATCATCTTAGTTCTGAAGTTCTGATATATACCTGAAGACTCAAGGTAGGGCCACCACAATGCATGTTCAAGGCTTCATAGACCATAACAAGGTTCCACATTCATCCCAAGACTCAAAAATATCACCTATAAATAGCCACAACATAATTCGAACATGACACTTATAAAAATCCCATGATTCAACCATCTCATCAATGGATTAATCCTTATATAGACTCTCATTCCATAGAACAACTCATGTCTCCCAACAAAGAATCTACTAGGGATCTCTAAAAATCATTAGTCTTAGCTAGTTAATAAAAATTTGTATCTATCAACCAATAGTGAGAGCATAGCCTGAAGACTCTCCTTGACCCTAGACCTAGAAAGTGGGGTCAATATAATATCAAAAATCCCCATGTAACTCCAATTCCAAGTCCTTGAATGATTCCCATGATCCACACCAAGTCTCATATCACATCTCTCCAGTGTGACTACTCAGCACTCAGCCACAAAATCTAACCAGAATAGCTCTAGGGAAACTACCTATTTTATACTTGTAACCCATATCACCTATCGATGCCTCCTCGAGGTGTATATTTATCACTAATATTAGTATTTCCTCTTGGAAACATTGTCTCCAGATGATTCTAAACATCCCATGTTCATACAACCAATTATAGCAGGTCGGGGCAAAAATCCACCCTTGTCGTCTAACATAAGGGTCTCTTGGTCCTTAGTCTCTCTACCTGAACCCATGAAGTACACACACATATATAAAAATTCATTTATAAACCTATGTATGTTTTTTTAAGATATATTACACCTACCTCAAAATGGATTTATCATCCTCTATAATCCCATCCATGCTTTTTCCAAGCTCTGTCAAGCCCCATCCTAGATTTTCACATCTCAACCAAGATTTCCCATACTCCTGTGGAATTATCTCTGGTTAATAATAAAAAATAATTAATTATAAAATTTTATAATTAATTATCTATTTTATCACAATTAGTAATAATCATCTAATTACTCATTGGTCATCTCTGCTTAGTCGAAACGTCAACCAACCACACCCAGAAGGTCCATGGTACATATTTGAAACTATATTGAAAAAACTTCATATCTTTTAGAACCTATTAATCTATAAAATTTAACCAATTTTACCAAAAACATTAAATAACATTAGGTAAATGTCTTACCTATATAAAAATTGCTTCTAACGACATCCATAGAGCACCGTTATATGTTCCCTATGAAAGCCAAGTGAAAGCACCATTAATATTGATTGATTCTACCATGATTTAGTGGAATCGGCATTGGATGCCTAAATAAAATTAAAGGAAATAAGAGGGAATAAAATGATAAACTAAAATTATATAGTAATGAAAGAAAATAGATTATCTTACCTTGAATCATCATCACAGTGCACCACAATTCATTCCCCATCAAGGAGAATCAAAGGAGAGGTAAATAGTGGAATATTCAAAAAATAAATAGCCTATTTCAAGATACTTTGCCATATAAAACCTGAATCACATTGACCTAGAGAAGATAGAATTAATACCTGTTTAAAAAATCCACCCAGACCCCACTGTATAGCCACTAAGCCTCACTAGTGAGCTTATGGATCACTCACTGGTCAGATGTTGTTGTTTCTATTTTTCAGCATCCCCTAACTCCCATTATTTCTTTAATACATTCTCGAGACATTAAGAAATCCATTGAACCTCAAACTATGTATAATAACATTTTTATGGATATTTACAAGCTAAGAACCGCAGTTCGAGTCTCAGTTCTCAAAATGATCCATCCACCAAATGGAAAATTCATATTCACTTGTGAATTTATAACCCATAATAGTGAAGGTCATTGAATGATTAAATGGGAAATTTTGTATGGTTTACATGGATTTTTATGGAAATTGGATCTAGTTTTTTATATAATAATTGGATGTGGTGGTAGCATGTGGCAGTGATAGTGTGGTAGTTAAAATTGGTGTGGCTATGTTGTGTTTTTGTGAACCCCATAGGTTGGAATTCTATGTGTTTGTATTACCCTTTTATTTTCATTCTAATTTCATACACAACCACCTAACTCAGATAACCTTATTTCTGCCCAAATGTTTTGGGTTGTAGGTCTTTTCACCATTATCTAGGTCAGTGAGGGAATGGATTGATGACTACTCTCTGTTCCCCTCTCTTCCTTCTACGAGTTTCATGAAATTTGATGCTTCATAAAAGGTATAGTCATATGGTTTATAATAATTTAATGTTATAGTGCAGGATATAAAGGTAAATTGTCTGTGTGGATGTGATGATAATGTATATTGGGGTTGTGTATGGTAGGAGTAGAATAATTTTTTTTTTCATTCGTGTTCAAAATACCCAAATAATATGGATATATGATGGGTTTGTGATGTGTGGTGATGATGCGGTTATGTGGCTCTGTGATGCCATGTGATATGGATATGTGATGAGTATAATGATGTCGTGGTCATATAAGTCATATTTGTGACATTATATGTGATATGTTGTAGTAGGGATTCATAAGAGATTATGATCACTAGATGATTTTTTGTGGGGGTGTCAGAGTGAGAAACCAATGAGGAATTTTTTTAGGTACATTTTCTTATATTATTTCAATATTATGACTGAAAATTCAATTTTTTTTTTTAAATATCCTCTTTGAGGATAATAATTAACCAAAAAATTTATGCGGGATACCCAAATACAAGATTGAGACCATGTTTGAATTTCAAAAAGGGACACCCAACCCAATGAGGCCTCGAGCCATGTGCCACCTACAATAGCCAAATTCATGTCACCTACATTTTCCACCATCATCTTCATTTCCATCCATCACTGCCAGTGCCTATGAATGGAGAAAATGAAACCAGATATTAATACAATCTTAATCTGAAAAACTTCAAAAAAACACCACTGATATCATCGCTGACCATCAACAATGTCATCACCACCATCCAAATGCCCCTTGATAAAGACCATCAAAACAAATCAAACTAATAAACATGAGTAGAACCCAAACAAAAATAGAACCATCATAGAACAATCATCAAACCTTTCAATGATGATAGTAATCTGAAAAACAAAAACATTCAAGATCCAAAGTCGACACTGTAGTCACATATTGGAAATTCTTTGGACTGCCAAACCCGAACCGTCCACATTGAAGATCATTGAAGACCACCATATCTCAGATCGAGGTCTGAAATCTCTACTAGGAACACCATGACCAAATGAGCACACATCCTAGAGCCTCCTTGAAACCATCAAAGTAGTCCGACCAGGAGAGCAGTGAAGGCACATGAGGGTAGAGTATCGATAAATCAGACATGGTCTCGACAGAGAAGAATCCTCACAAGGAGCTCCAACCCTAACACTTGAAGCCGCTACCGGCCAAAAAGATCCCTTTAAACTACATAGAAGAAGCAATAAACACCAAGAGATAGATCACTAAGAAAGATAAGGTTGGATGCAATCCATGGAATAAGGAAACCCATGAGACTTTGACCTGCACATCCTAGACATTCCTACAAATAATTAGAACACCATGCTATAGAGGGGTTATAAACACATCGAACCAGGAGGGTAGAGCAAGGGAAGAGCTGATGAGGGATTCATCAGGGGACAAGGCCACCAAAGGGATCCTAAGGGAGTGAAGGATAGGGGAATGAGGAACAAGGAAGGAACACGGAGGAAAGAATGGGAATGGAGAAAGGGTAGAGAATACGGAAGAAAATAGAAGTGGGGGGAGATGATGTTGGAGATAGCACACATTCCTCCCCCAGAAATTGACCGAAAAAACCATTGTGGGAGGTTGGGGAGACAGAGCTGCTCTGAGGATCAAGAACCCTCGAGTCCCCTACACAATTATCTTTTTTCAATATTATATTATTATTCATAGATGTAATATTGGGTGAGCAATACATGGAGAGGTTGGGTGATAGCTAACCCAGTTAAAGCTTGTTGGTTTGGATGTTTCCTAACTAAATCATTAATATGCGTTTTACACATTTTCAAGAGGTCATGTGGAGGATCCTAATGAGTATACATGTATGCTCACCCCTATATATATATATATATCTTTATTAAATGTTTTTAGGGTGATTTTTGAGATCAAGGACATTACTAGCTCAATTTTGTGATTTTTTGTTAGATTTTCTTCTTGGGAGTTTATTTTGGTATTTTATCATAGAGATATTTATTTTGTATAACATTTCCATCAATTGTACTTATTTTGGGTTATTATCTTTATTTTATATTATGGTGTTAATTGGCGGTTTTACTATTATTTTTCTTAAATTATGATTGTAATCCCTCCCATTTGTATATTTTAGACCATCAGTGCGAGTCGATAATCAAGGTTATATTGAAAGTGGGTCTCGGGGTGTCACTCTCATTTTTACTAAATACTAGTACAATAAAATGTTGTTTACCTTGGTTTTTGTATGTTTTTAAATCAATTTTTAGGTGATTTTATTAAAAGAAACATAAAATAATATGTTTTTTAACTCCAGTTTTTACAATTGACATTAAACTTGTTTTTTTAAAGTACATTTATACCAGTTATTGTATTACCAATGTAAAAAAAGACACATTTAATGATGTTTATAAAAACTATTATTGTTTAATGTTCCTTATTACACCGGTTATACAATAACCAGTGTAAAAAACTATGTATTTTTTTTATTTTTCAATGAAAATTACTCCCTCTAATGGAAATACAAGATTGATAAGTGTAAAGAAAATACTATAAACCAAATAAAATCTATAAAAATAAACTCAAATGATTGAATTAATTTTCAATATTTTTATAGTGTTCTTCGACATAATATCAGTCGTAGGAAAGAACTCATTAGGAATATAAAGTTGCAACTTGTAATGTATTTTGGACTCTGGGAGAAGCTTTTTAATTTTAACTTGATCTGAAGATGCATTCTTCATTTAAAAAGAGGAATCATTAACATGTTTATGAATTACAAAACTAATTATACACAAATTAAATCATATAAAATTATTCTAAATACCATGATAATATTTCTGAAATTATAATTGGTGTAATGATGATGAGCATCAAAATTGTTGATCTAATGTGTGGAGTGTGAAACAATATGAATGATAATTGAAAATTATACTACAATATCATAAAATTTAGGTGATAATTGAAAATATTAAAGGCATGTTATGAAAAAATGGAACATTGCAATGTCATGATTTGAAATTTGATGTTTCCTGATATTTATTTAAAAAATAACATTAAAACCCCATATGGGATGTTTTAAACATCAATTATTGAAAAAATACCATTAAACCTCTAACATAATGTTATTTTATGTACCAGTGATAGGCCCAGGAGGGGTTCCAAGTGAGGATCGATCATGAAAATCTGGTATCAATGTTATGGGTGAGAGTTAGTATATATTTTGTAATAATTCATTACTGAAACTTGAAACACCCCAATATTATATAGGTTTTTTCCATTGAAATGAAATTTGAATTATTTGATTGCTTTCCTTACACGCAACCCCGAGTTTATATAAACCGTGATATAGCAAATCATTATAAGCTAGAAATTAAATTATAAGGTATGAATATTAATAAATAATTTATGAAAAATATGTCTAAATTTTTTAATAATGAAAATTTATTGATTAATGAAAAATAAATTAGTACTAAATGTATAGTAAACTCTTTTTATGCTTCAAAAATATATTTTCTTCAAAAATAGATCTTATAAAACAAATTCATATGAGAAATATAATTAATTTATAATTTTTTTAGTTATTTGAGTAAATTAATATAAATTTTTATATTATCATATCAATATTATCTTAGGGTTATTTTTTATAAATTTTCAAAGAAGATTTATTTTTTAGTGAATAGTTTAAAATATCAATTTTGTAAAACAATGTCATTTATTTTTAAGTAAAATTCCAATTATGTTTTTAATTTGATCTTAAATTAATATGGGTATACTTTATTAATAAATAATCAAATTAATTATATAATAATAATCATTATACTTTATTTTTATATATGATCAATTTTGGATTAAAAACACATTTTTCTAAAAATTGTTTTTTGTGAATATTAATAAATTAAATTAATCTCTGCTTATTAATGGTTTTAATTAAATATATATATTATATATTAAATAATATATTTTAAAATTTATTTTATGGTTTTTACAAGTAATGTAATGTAAGTAAATTATTTTTTATCCTTAAGATTCATTCTTTTAAAACGGGTATTTGTTGTGAGTAGCAGGCTTATTTAAAATTAAATTCATACACTTATAAAAATTGAATCTGGTGATATAGATTATATATTTTTAATTATATTAATTAATACAATCAAATATGATCAACTTAATTTCATTCCATAGTTAAGAATAAAAAAAGAAAAATTTTGTTACCCTGATTAAGATTAAATCAGGTTTACTGGGGATTCAACAAATAGATAAGGGTATTATTTCAACCCAAACCTACCAAACTTTTATTGGTTAAATATATTTATACCTTATAATATCATAAATTAAAATACCTATCCATTTGGAGCTATATTCCCATGAAAGTGACCATATATTGTTGAAATCTTTTAATAAATTCCAAGCGTGTTTCTCACAACACTTATAATATAGAACCTATTCCCCTCCATTATTCAAACAATTTGAGCTTATAAATAATAAATTTAAATTTATAAAACCTTTATATAATCCTTAATCACATCTTAGATCTTATATTTTTCTCATAAGACAAATCCTTCAAGGCTTAAGTTGTACACCAAAGGAGGTCGTTCAAAGAAAAGGTATAGATATTAACCAATACCTTCCAATTTTATTTATTATTATCTATTAAATAAACATATTTTATCCATAAAAAATTATTAATATACAATAATAAATAAAAATATAGTGATTTAACAACCTTGTACCAAATCTTCTTCATTAAATGAGTGGTGAACGTATCCCTTGTGTGTATGTGTGGACTACCGTCTTCATGTTGTGATATGTTTCATTTTCGATTCCCATAATTCATGGGATGTTATTATGTTTGATGTAATTTATATATATATATATATATATATTATTTATTATATTTTAATTATTATATAAATGGTAATTAATATTTACCTCCCTTTTTCATTCATCAAAAAATAGAAACATCACTCCTGCGTACATACAAACTACTGTCTCTATATAGTGATGTAATTTATTTTTCAACACTTATTTATAATAATGTTTATAAATGCGAATATAATTAATATATATAATATTTTTATCATGATTTAAAATTTATATAATAATAAATCATTATCATAGTGATAGGACAATAACTGCTAAACCAAAACATACATGAAAAATGAAGAAATTAACACCTGAAATGATTGTTATAATGAATGATTTATAATGAATGGGTGATAAGATGGTATATATAAACGATTTTTTGTATCATAGTTATGATTTTGGTACTTTTATATAATTTTAATATAATTTTAATTTATAATACATAAGGTTAGAGTGTTTACGGAGCAAGATGGAATTAATGTAAGGGTTTTATGTTACAATCTCAATTTTATTAGGATCATTTAAACTTAAATTTTACGATGAAGAAATTATATGATATATCTATCCCAAGTATTATTTATTTTATTATACTATATTTATTTATATTTATTTCATTCTTTAATTTAATTTTCCACTCTTTAAGTACTCAAGTGACCAAAATAATGCATATAAGGAAGACATGCTTTGTTTATCTATTTGGTTAGGAATCTTTATTTCCATGTTCATATTTTCTTTAAAATGTTTTAAATAATATTTTTACAATACTTAAAATATTATTTAAAGTATTTTTTTACTATATTGTAATTTACTTACCAATAATTAAAAGGAAACTTATTATCATTTTCCAGATGATGTACTTTAGACATTTTATTGAAAATGTGAAGGGAATTTTTGTTTTAAAATACCCCCCATGAACAGTTTTCCCAGCCATCATTAATACTATTTTATTTAAATATTACATTATATTTTTTGTTTATTTTTTAAAATTAAAATGTTTTCCTTAATTTTATATAAATCTTTAGATTTTACATAAGTGATTTCAAATAAAAAATGGTATTTTCCTCAAGAAAATATCTAGAGAACTTTTAAAGGGGTTGTTATCTATAATAAAATTCTTTTATGTTTCTTATGATTTACATAGTATATGATCCAATATTACCATATTTATTATTTCTCTATAGGTTTTATGATTATTAGATGTTTAGAAAACCCATATCATTTCTATGGGTTATGTTGTGATGATATGATAATTTTTTAATGATCTTGTGGCACACATATTTTTTTTTTAAATTTTATGAAAGTTGGTCATGAAATTATATATAATTGAATGCATTAGGTAAATAAGGTTATATAATGTGATAATAAATGTATAATTTGAAGTGGACCCATTTTATTAAGGGGAATTATTCGATAATATATTCTTGGGAGTGAACCTTGACTTAGGAAATGATGGAATGGGGAGTGAAATCAATCCAATGTGATAGTATTAGAAGTGATAATTGACTAATAAAATGATTTTCTATACTTATGTGTATTCCAAAAAACTTATGTATTATTATTAGGATATGATCCTATGTCTCATGATTGATTATTGATGATTCTACACTCTTATGTGGTATGTATTTTTATTAATAAAACTTTATGCTACATTTCATTATCATTATATATGAATTGATGTGTATTATTTTATAAAGTTAAAATCATATTATCAAACAATTATTCATATCTTATGATCACATATTATCACTAATTGATATCTCTTATATTTAACCTTACCGATCATTTGAGCTCTCCCTTTCTTATGTTTTACTTCCCCAAGTTAAGAAGAAAGGTTTTAAGTATGTTATCATTAATAAGGGGGTCAATCATGAATAACATAATGGGAAATGATGTAGATCATTTATTCAATTTTTTTATATATCCATGTTTCCAAATTCACTAAACCTTTGTGTTTATATAATGAACCATATTGATATATAATGGATTTTTTTCTAATAATATTTAGTATTTTTGTAGGAATGTTACGAGTCCCTATAGTTGGTATTAGAGAAATGTTTAGTAACTTTTAGAAATTAAGATGTTTAAAATTTAGTGATAACCCATAGGATAATCCTAAATATGTGAGAATATCCTAAGTTATGGTCAATATATGAGTGTAGTTTCCCTAAGAAAATACATCCCTATCGGGATCATACATGTGGATGTGGTTTTGTCCTAAATTCATTTTGGGGAGAAAACCTTGAAAAGACTTGGTTGTATATATCTCATACATCATTCTGATTATCGGTGAAAGGGACCTTATTATGCACATAGTTTAACACTCTTAGGGGATATTCTTAGGTTACTTCACACTTTAATTAGATCCATTATAAAGGATTTTAATAGATAATTACCATGGATGGATGAGGATTAACCTATAATATCATTTATTGAAAAACGTTGTCATGATTTTGAAAAAATAAAAATGATTTTCATCATTATATGATTTCCCACTATGATTATTGTTTATAATACTATGATTTTTGGTTTCATTTGATTGATAGAACCTGAAGGAACCATGTAAATGATGAATGTGATGGACAGTGCAATGATTGTCTCCCTGAGTAACTGAATCTTATAGGGGCAATAATTTAAATTATTTTACATATTATTATGTAACTATCTCAGACCATGAATCATAATGATATTCCAAATGTGAAAAGGAAGTAACAACATACGGTTGAGTTCTTTGTGAGGAAACATCAACCTTCTTTTAGTGGGTCCATAAATTCACTAATTGCTGAGCAATGGATTAGTACCACTAAAGAAATATTTTCCATTCTCCAGTGCTTGGAACATGAAAAGGTTATATTATATATTTATTAAATATATGTTTAAGTTGATCAATGCTGAAATCCTAATAAGAATATAAATAAATGAGAAGAAATTTAATCCATTTAATGGGATGAGATTTAGAGATTATTTTTTATTAAGTACTTTCCTCGTATTCTTTGTGTGAATATAGAGAAGGGATTCCTTAAGACTGAGTTCAAGGTAAATGAATTTGTTGATATCTTTGAGGAAATTTTTACAAGACCTATGAGGTATGCTTTTGGTATTATTATTGATCCATAATGTAATATTGATCAATTATTTAGTAGCTTAAAACCATATCTTCGAAGGTTATTATCCATTAGATACTTAAGAAGCTATGAATAAATCATTTGATGTGTTGTAATAGTGGAAATGGATATTGGATTCAACCATCAATTTCATGGTTTTAATAATAAAACAGATATGGAATTTAAAGAAAATTATAATAACAAAAACCATTGAGGGAAGAAGTTATGTTTTCCTTTATTCCAAAAGTTTTTAAAGAATCATAGAAGAAATTTTATTAAGGGGACTAGTATATATTTTATGTTTGGAAAGGAATTATATCGGGAAATTGAATGATGAAGTAATGGGAATAAGTTGGATAATTATGAAAATGGAGAGAAATCTCCACCGAATTCACTACCCATAATCCAATTTTATGATTGCAAGGAGTATAGACATTATGCTGACTAGTGATTGAATCTAAGGGTTAATGATGATGATCAACATTAGTAACCTGTTAAAACTAGAGACAAAGGTAAATATCATACAGTCACTATTACTGATGTGGGGTTTGATAACAAAGTGGTGAGAAGTATACATAAAATCCACCCTAGAACAAAAAGTGTCGTATTTTATTCTAGTTCGAACCAATATTGTATATAGAAATAATTTACTAAGGGTATGACATTACCACCTCAATGAGTAGATGTTAAAATAGTTTTAATAAATCCAAATGGTAAGATGATTGCATCTCAAGTCTATGAATCTTCCCCAATTAATTTTTTTTACAATGTGCTTCCTTACAATCTTCTTATTCATTGTCTAGTTGAATTTGATGTGATTTTCATAATGGATTGGATTTATTTATATAAAGACCATATCAATTGTTGGGGAAGAGAATTAACATTTGATATTCCTAACCAACATATGGTTTTATATTGGTGTGAGGATAAATATGAACCTCCAATGGAAATTACACCCATTGTATGGGTTGTAATTTCTTTTCAAAGGTATTATTTATCTCATATGTTTAGGGAGAAACTAAACATCAATGATATTCCTATTTAATGGGAATTTTTTGATCTATTTATAAAAGAGTTACCCAATCTTCCTATGAATCATGAAGTCAATTGTTCAATAGAACTCATACCCAGTGATAAGCCTATTTTAGATTCTCTATATATAATATATTTGATTGATCTTCAGGAATTTAAGAAGTAACTCCAAGATAATCTTGATAATATATTCAGTAATCTAATAGAATCATCATAGGTCTAAAAATTTAAATTTTTATAAATGAATTTCTATTTTTAAATGAATAAATGCCTTATCAAGTAATGATGTTATAGAAAACACATGAAAAACTTTGGTTATTTTTTTACCATTATAAGTTATATCCTAGAATATTTAAATGAACATTAATAATTTTAACCATTGATCATATAGTCATTGTGGAGTGACCAATAATATTAGTATGTAATAAGTTTTATGATAAAATCCAATTGACACAGATGAAAAAATAAATGGCCTCAACTAGTAGAATCATACCCTATTAAGCCCATTTATCAGAGCTTATAAGGGAGATGTCATCATATGGATTTTCACTTGACCAATACCAAGACTATATTAAACAAATAAAGCATGATTGAAAGATTTTATGGGATAATTTCAAACATATCGATATCATGGCCCAAACCATTTTCGTCGAACCACCCCGAGAAAGTATCACTAATGCACACATTACCCTTTGGGCATATCCTAGTGTTACAAAGGGTTATGTATCTAGACTCTAATTGTATGAATTTATGTATTTTTAATTTTAATAATATAATTTTTATATTTATGCCAAGGAGCACGTACCCGAGTGGTAAAGGCTCATGCTTGGCATCCAAGAGACACAGGTTCAAAATAGGGTGGAGGCGATTTTCGGGTACTATAGCATTCACTGTAGCATTTATGGTTCGGTACTGTAGCAGCCAGAACTATTTACCCGATTTGGGCCTTCGGGCCACCAGTTTGGGCCTACGGGTCTCCAGGGCCTTCGGGTCATCAATGACCTTTCAGCCACAAGGAATTCAGGTTATGTTGACCATGGAGTAGCTCAGTTCACATAGAACAGACCTGAGAAGAGGATCAGAGAAAAAGGAGTAGCAGCCACCAGATGCAAAGCTAACCAGATTGGAAGAATTAGAGGGTATGGCAGCCGCCATCGGGACCAGGCACCATGCAGCTTTGTACGGGGCATTGCTAGCTGATCAGCAATGCAAGGTGGAGAGATAAGGTGATCAATGATGCGAGATGCTTGGGAGGGGAAGTTCTAGTGGGCTGGGCCTATGAGTCATGTAATGGGCATGGTATGCCTCTGGGCCATCGGGTCATGTATTCTAGGTCATGTCGGGCCTTGTGCCTTGGGCCTATGAGTCATGAACGGGTTCCCCTTCAACCCTTAAAACGGGGATTATCTATAATAAAATTAAAAAAGAAGTCCTTCGGGCCATTCGGGCTATAAGTGATTAAAAAACGAGTTATATAATAATTAGAGTTTGACACGATGAAACACAAATTGTATTTCAAGGAAATATATAGTTTCAGTCAAGACATTTTATTTATGAATTCAATGATTTTTTCAATAAATTATATTCTAAGAAAATATTTTTATAAAATAATAATTATTTAAATATAAATGATAATATAATTTTATGTAGTCAAATGTGATTTTGTAAGGGTCGGGAACTATTAGCATCATAAAAGAATTTATTTTAAAATAAGGATTTTTTATTTAAAAGTGTGAATTTAATAATTTTAGAATTATTTTAATAAAATAAATATTATTTTTTAAATATTAATATCGAAATTATCCAACATTTTATTTTTCATAATTTTATGAGATAGTTGAATTTTTTAGTAAAAATTAAATAGAGTATAAATATATGGTATGTATTATGATATAATAAAAGATAAAAAGTGATTTAATAAATACTATAAAGATTATACATGACCAAAAATATGTTTCAAATTTAATTTTTTTTTATTTTGTTTCATTAATTTTATAAACCCTTAATGAATCCTCTAGAAACTATATTATAATTTATTGTTTTAAAATAAAATTTTTATGAACATGAATCATTTCCACATCCCAAAGGGTATTATATTAATTAATTTAGTTATTATAATTATAAAGTATTTAAATTAACTTCTCTTTGTAAGAATACATCGGCAAAAAACATGGTATGGTTTGTGGTTTTGATTGTTCTATTATATAGGGTCCAAAACCAATGATTAGAAATTAATAAAGAATTCTACTCTTTTTTCTATAAATACACAACAAAAATCACATTCCCCTTCATAAAAAACCATTGAATCATGAATTTACTCATCCTTTCCATCTTTATATCCCTCCCAAGGTTCCCTTAGGGTCTTAAGAACCTCCTCCCATGCTTTTAGAATCACCCCCTCGAGGTAAGGGATCCTCTTGTTCTTCTATTTATTCAAACACCTTCTTTATATTATGAATTTTTATTTCCAATTGTTCATGTTGTGATATTTTTATACAAATATCTCTTATTTTACTTATTAATTCCAATTAATTAGAGTCCCCTTTCACTCTCATTAAACTCTTCCATGAATTCTTATGTACCCTCATTATGATGTCGAAATAATCCTACAATTTATCGTGAGAAACATTTGTGTAATGAATACCCATTACCATTTTGACTCAAAGGTGTTCACCTAGAAGTTCATATACTTCATTGATTGAGTACTTCCATGTATTTAACCCATAATAATTAATTATGGGATTAAAATTGATGGAATACATTCTTATAATATATGATCAATGTGGAACAATTATACATGTACATGATATGAATGTCATGGGTGGGCCCAGAATTATATAGCCCTCCAATGAATTGGGTAATGTTGTTATCTCATGATATAACATGTATAGTGAACATGAGGTTATCCAAAGAACTCTTTTTTCTGTTTTATATACAGTTATCCTTGACTTATGTTTATGATGTCATGTTTTATGTTGTTGAAACATTCTCATGTTGCCTTTATGTTATCATCATAGATCATGGTTTGATGTTCAAGTTTAGGATAATCACCTATTTTATGTCTCCTTTATATTTCTATTAACTGACATGTATTAATTTCATCATGTTATTATTTTATTATTCCCTTACTGGTCTTTATATCTCACCCATTTATTATATATGTCCCTAGGTTATCTCTTGTAGTTTTAGATGACTAATGGAATTTTTAGGGAATGTTGTGGAGTTGTAAATAATTTCATTTTATCCATATTTTTATTTATTGTGCTATGTACCTAAATCATAAAATACACTTGTCCTTATGATATTCTAGGATTTTATTATATGGACTTTTATATAATAATTAATTATTTAATGTATATTGAAATATGGGTTGTAACAATTGGTATTAGAGGAATGTCTAGTTAATTTTTGGGATTCAGTTTAGAAAACCCTAGTGAAAGCCTTGGAGATAAAAACAGAACACAGGAAAACATTACTAAATTTATCTAAAGTATAGATTAAGTGGTTTCCAATAAAATACATCCCTATTAGGATATTATAAGCAGAAGTGGCTCTAGAGTAATTGTACCTAGGGGCAATAACCCCAAAAAAGGGACATTGGGCTTGACCTGATCATTAACTAGTACATAATAAAGATACTTTTCTACACACCTAGTTTGAAAATCCTAGAATGTATGATTTGGTAAATTCAAAATATGCTTATAGACTATTATTAAGGGAACAAAAATTCCCAGATGATTTTATATTAGGAATCATAACAAGGATAACTTAGATTAAAACCTTTAAATTCATAGGTTAAGGAGTATATGTCATTTATGAGTTATCCCTTTTATGTTCATGTTGTCCCATTTCTATGTTTAATATTTTCAAAAATTATCATCATTATTTTTCCCTTTATTTTAGTCAATGGGTAGAAATAGGAGAAACTGAGTCAAAACCAATGTGAGGAAATATGTAATGATTTCTCAAATAATATGCCTAACTAGATGGGAGATGGATTCAAGAACATCGTGAAAAAAAATTATTAATTAACTCAATTTTTTAATGGAAATATAATTCAATATGAAAACCCACATCCCCCTAAGAAATAAAAAGTTGAAATTGATACCTTTATGAAAGAAATGCCTCCAACATTAACTGGATCTTCTGATCTATTAATCATAGAAAAATTGATCAAATACATTGAAAAGATATTCTATGACCTTAAATTCTTTGAAAAGGATAAGGTTGTGTTGTACTTTTATCAGATGGATGGAAAATATATTTAATTGTGGCAATTAATTAAAAAAAAATATGATTCCTAAGGATTACATAGAAGGGATTGAGTGGAAAGAATTCCAGAAAATGTTTTTTAATAAAAACATTCCTTACACTCTCTTAATTAAAATTGAGAGGAATTTCCTTATCCTCAATCAAAAGTATGATAAATCCATTAGGTAATATGATGATAACCTCATAATATTTGGATTATACACTTATATCATTGTCATATCCCCCAAAATTATTATTGAATGTGGATTTAGAGGGATAAAGCTAAGTCTACAAAAAGCCTTAGTGATTCGAGAGTTTGATAGCTATAATTTAATTGTATCATTTTCCCTCAATGCTAAAATAGATATCATAAAATCTGAAGGGTCTCATGAGTTTGGATATAGGAAGTGGTGGTTGGATTTTAATTTTGGTGATATGATGGAGAAATATCATGGGGAAAGAAATTCCAACAACACACTTCTCAAAAGTTCAGGAAGAAGTATTTCAAAAATTTCCAAAATTGGATAAAGAAATTTATCATGTGTGGGAAGTAAGATAACATAGATAAGGAATTTAAATTAGACAAACCGACTAATTTAATGGAAGATAGGAATGTTATAGTCAACCACCATCATATTGTACAATGTTTCAACTATAATAATAAGGACACTATGTGAATAAATTCAATAAACCAAGGGTTAATGATGATAACTGGTGACAATAAACTATAAGGCCTAGAGAGAAAGGGTGAGCTTATTCGATCATAATAGTTGAGGTAGATCATGATAATAAATTAATGATAGGTACAAAAGTTATACACTCAAGTATAGTAAATATACTATTTTATTCTTGTTCTAATCATTCATTCATATCATGTGAGTTTAGTGGAACTATTAAAACACCACCTCAAAACATGGAAGTTGAGTTATCAGTGAAGATAGAAAATGGGTCAGTTGTTTCATCTTAATCATATAAATAATCCCCTGTCAAAATTTTTGTGATTGATTTTCAATAAAACCCTGAAATAATCTGTTTAAAAAAATTTGATGTTATTGTAAATCTAGATTGTATTCCCTTGTATATATCTGACATAAATTGCCAAGATAAGGGAATTTCACTCTTTATCACAAATATCCCTCTAATTCAATACTAGTGATGGAGGATAAAAAATCTGATTTTGTATCATCATAACAATTAAGGATATTATTTCCTTATGAGAAATTTTACCTTTTTTTAATGATTGAGACTATGGAAAAAATCATTTGTGGTTACATTCCAATTATAAGGGAATTCATTGATGTGTTTCTTGAAGAATTTTATGGTCTACCTTCTAACTAAGAGGTTGATTTAACAATTGAATTTATTCCTAGAGATTTATCAATGTCCAATACTCCATATATAATTTCCATTTTTGGACATCAAGAGTTGAATAAGCAGCTATGTGAGAATCTAGATAAAGGGTTTATATACTCAAGTGGTTCATCATGGGGTGCACTGATCCTTTTCATTATGGGGGATGGGTCAATATGCATAGTCATTGATTATAATGAGCTTAATAAGATCATGATAAAGAACAAGTATCCTCTATCATGTATTGATTACTTTTTTATCAGATATGTGGATCTCAATACTTCTCCAAGGTAGATTTTGGGTCAGGATAATTTCAAAAAAAGAAGAATATGGTGTACATCCCCAGTATATCCCTTTTGTATAAGATACAGACACTACTAGTTAATAGTTATGCCATTTGGACACACTAATACATTATTTATCTTCATAGACTTAATGAATATATTATTTAGGTATTACCTCAAAAACATTGGTAGTCTTGATAGGTCATATTCTTATCTACTTCAACAGTAATGTGTAACCTGAGGACTATTTGAATTTTGTGTTGAATAACTTACCAAAATAATTTTTATGCAATGTATATTAAATACAAGTTTTTTATAAAAAAAGTAACATTCCCATGGAATGTTATTTCTAAAAAATGGATATCTGTAGATTCTTTAAAAATATATATAACTAAAAAATGACCTATAAAAATATCTGTGATGGAGAACCAAAGTTTTGTTTAATTATTTGGTTTCTATTGCCTATTTTTGAAGAAAATATCATGATTTTCAAGCCCACTAACAACGATAAATCAGAAGAGGACAAGATTTTATATAATGATGAATGTGAAGAGAGATTTAAAGAGTTTAATAAGAGTCAAATCACTTCACCTACACTCACATTACCCACCAATAGGGATGTTTTTGTGATCTATAATGATGCATCTAAAAAAGGTCTTGGGTTGTGTAATCATGAAAGATAAAGGAGTGATAGCCTATGTCTCCCACCAATTAAACATCCATGAGAAAAACTAACCAATGTGTCATCTAAAATTGGATGTGGTGATATTTATTTTAAATATCTGGTGACATTATATAAATGGGAACAATTGTGACATATATATGGAACATAAAACCATAAAGTATATATTCACATAAAATGATCTCAATATTAACCAATAAAGGTGGTTAGATCTGATCAATGATTATGATTTTTCAATCCATTTTCATCCTATGAAGGTGAACAAAGTGGTAGATGCTTTGAGTAGAAAGGATCCTAGAACCCTATCCAAGATTAGGATTACAAGGTGTCCATGCTTCTTGGACATTCAAATGATGAATATGAGAATAATAAAAGGAACTTCATCTTAAATTTCACAAATTACTACTCAACCATCCATTATTTAGAGGATCAAGGATGCTTAGGAAGATGATGAGGTGCTGCAAAAAAGGTTGAAAATACTCTAGAGTTCAAATTTGATAAATTTGGAGATATGGTTTAGAACTCGGATATGTGTCCCATAAAAACTAGAGTATAAAAAGAATCTTCTTTATGATGAAAATATCTCCTTATTATATATTCATCTAGTAAGAACTACGATGTACCAATATAGGAAGCAAAACTTATAATGTGATAACATGAAGAGAGAGATTGCAGAATTTTTATGTCAATGCTTAGAGTGCTAAAAAGTCATGGATAAACAATATAAGTATAGGGGTATGATACATATATTTCCCATACCATTATATAAATGGGAAAATATAACCATGTATTTTTTCATAGGACTCCTAGGATATCTAATGGTAATAATTCTATCTTGGCGGTAGTCGATAACCTTAAAAATTCAGCTCATTTAAATTTTATTAATGAAAATTTATCCCCTGACCGAATCAGCATGATATACATAAGATAAGTGGTAAGAGTGTATGGAGTTCAACTCTCCATTGTATTTGATTGAGATACAAGTATTACTTGATATTATTAAGAATCCACCGGTATGCATTAGATGTGGAGATCAGTTTTCATACAGTTTATCAACCTCATTTGGATAGTCAGTCAGGGTGAACCATTCAAACTCTAGAGTTAATGATGAGATCATGTTAAATGTATTTCCAAGGATTTGGGATCAATAGATTCCCCTAATGGAATTATAAAATAACAATAGCTTACATTATAGAATTCAAATATAACCATATGAGGATCTATACGAGAATAGGTGTCACACCCTAACTTTTTTGGATTATGTTGGAAAAAATGAGCTAATGGGATCTGATCCTTCCCAAGATGTTATAGATAATGTTCAACCATTCAACATCATATGAAATCAACAATAGGTCAAAATAAAAATTATGTATACAATAATTGATGAGATCTAGAGTTTGAGTTCTGAGATAATGTTTCCATTCATATGTATCTATAGAATAAATTCATGAGGTTTGGGAAGAAGAGAAATATAACCCCAAGAAACATCATCCCCTTTAAATCCGTGATCACATTGGAGTTGTGGCTTATCGACATTCACTCCCACCTAAGCTATCTCATGTATATGATGTGTGACATGTATCCCTCTAGAGGAATTATATACTAGACCCCTCACATGTACTAAATCCAAAGGTGGTAACATTGGAAAATGATATTACATATGAGGAGCATATAATGAATATATTAGAGTATGGAGACAATGTTCTATGAAACAGGACAACTCACCTTGTCAATGTATTGTGGGGGACCCACAATTTTTTTGAAACAACATGGGAAGAGACAGATGTGATGAAATAGAATTAACCTTATCTATTTTAGTTTATGAAATAAAATTTCAAGGGAAAATTTTATAATGTTGGTAAGAATGTAATGATCGAAATTTTTAAAAATGAAATTACCTTTGAAGATGAATAAATTTATTATTAAGTAATGATGTTATAGAAAACAAATGCCCTAACTTAGTTATTTTGTTCCATTATAAGTTATATCCTATAATATTTAAAATACCATTAAGAATCATAACCGTTGATAATATTTTTATAGTATAGTGATGGTTAAGAGTTGTATATATTAAGGGTTATGATAAAGTTTAATTGACACAGATAAAAAAGTGACGAGCTCGACTAGTAGGATCATGCCCTATAAATCCCATTTATTAGAACTTCTAAGGGATATGGAATCACTAGGATTTTTCCTTTACCAATCCCAATCCATGATTCAAAAAATGAAGTTTGAGAGAAACCATTTATAAGATTATTTCAAGATTATCGAGATCATGATCCAAGCCATGTTTGATAAACCACCACAAGTGTCATCATCGCAAACCTTATACTTAGGGAATATATTAGTGTAATAAGGGGTTATATATCTAGACTATAATAGTATGAATTTTTATATTTTTATTTTTAAAAAATAATTATTATATTTATGCATTATATTATTACTTTATTAATGATTAATAATTATTTTGATAAAAATTATATTTTGATATGATGAAAAAAATTACATTTTTGGGAAATATATAGTTTTGTTCAAGAAACTATTATTGATGATTTCAAAAAAAATTAAATAATTTTTATTTTAATAAAATATTATTATTAAAAAATATTTATTAAAATATAAATGATGATATAATTTTATAAAGTCAAAAATAATTTTTATAAGGGGTATATATTGTAATCATTTTAAAAACCTCTATTTTTCAATAAATGGGAATTTCTATTTAAAATTTTAAAAATTAATATTTAGATAATTATCATTGATAAAATAAATATTATTTCATAAATCATCACATCATAATTGTCCAATGGTGAATTTTTAATAATTGTATAAGGTAATCAAATTTTTTAGTATAAATTAAATAAGGTATAAATATATGGTATGTATTATGACAACATAAAAGCTTAAACGTGATGTAATAAATACTATAAATAGTATCTAAGACCAAAATTATGCTTCCCCTTTAAAATAATGTGTTTTTATGTTATTTAATTAATTCTATAAACCCCTAATGAATCCTTCAAAACCAATATTATATTTTATAGTTTTAAAATTAATTCTTTATTTACATGACTCACTTACACATCACCAATGGAATTATTTTAATGATTTTGGTTATTATCCTTATAAAATATTGAAAACCTCTATTATTTGGAAAAAACCATGTGAAAAATCATGGGAAGGTTTTTGGTTTTAAATATTTTAATATATATGGTCCAAAACCAAAGTCTCATTTTCTATAAAAACCAACTAAACCTCCCATTATTCTTCCCTAATAACACTAATATCATGAAGTTACTCTACATTTCCCTCTGAATATCCCTCCTTAGGTTCCTCCAACCTCTTAATAAGCTCCTCCCATGATTTTTGAAGCACCCTATCAAGTTAAGGGATCCCATCCTCCAATTTATTTCAGTACCTTTTTTATATTATGCCTTGTGATTTTCATTGTTCATGTTGGTATATGTTTTTACACATCCCACTTACTATCCATGTGATTCCATGAAATGAGAGACCACTTTCACTTTCATTAAACCATTATTTGATTATTTATATACCCTTATTATTATTCTAAAATTATCATATACTTTTACATTCCAAACATTTGTGAAGTGAATACCCAACCCCATTTCCACTCAAAGATATTTACCTAGATGTTCTTATCCTTAATTGATTGGGAACATACATGTATTTAACCCGCACTCCTTAATCATGAGATTAAAAGTGATGAAATACATTATTATGTTGTATGCTCTATGTGTAACACTTATACATGTACACGATATGAATGTGATGGGTGGACCTAGAGTTACACAACCCTTTAATGAATTGGGTAATGTTTTTGCCACATGAGATACCATGCATGGTACATGAGAGGTTATCTTAAGCACACTATGTTATGTTGTCTTAGTGGTTATCCTTGACTTATGTTTATGATGTCATGTTTTATATTGTTGTCACATTCCAAAGATTATTTTATGTTATCATCTTATATCATGCATTGATGTTAAATTTTTTGATTGTAGTTTATTTTATGTCACCTTGTTATACCTATTGACTAACATGTATTAATTTTATCATTTTATTCTTTTATTATTCTATTACGAGACTTTATACCTCACCCATTTCTTATGTACATCCCCATGTTATCCCATACAATTTTAGAAGAGAAATGGAATTTAAAGGGAATGTTTTGGAATTTTAAATAATTTCATTGTATCATGTTTTATGTTATTATGACATAAACCAAATTTGTTGAAGACATTGGGCCTCATGATCTTCTAGAATTGTATTATGTGTACCTCTATGTAATAAATCATGAATTAAGGTGTAATAAAATATGTGTTTTCATAATGGGGTACACTTGTTTTTTGTTGATATTGATAAATGAAACTTTGCATTTATTATTGAGAACTTAGCTATAAAAAGTATTATTTTTGGGCCAAATAATCTCAGGTGAGGGTATGTCGGTGGATCCATCAAAGACCGAAGTTATTGAGCATTGGACCAGACCAACCACTGTGACTAATATTCATAGTTTTCTGGAATTTTATATATATTATTGACGCTTTATTATGGACTTCTCATGGATATATAATCCACTCACCATGTTAACTTGTAAGGGAGTTATGTTCCTTTGGAATGATGACTATAAAGGAAATTTCATGGAAAAAAGAGATGGTTAGTCAGTTCACCTATGATCACACTACCCTATAGTATAGGAGGGTTTTTGATTTAATGTGATACATAAAAGAAGGGGATGGAGTGTGTTTATATGTAGAATGATATATTGATAGTTTATACCTCATTCCAATTGATGTTTAATGAGAAAAATTACCCAGAATCATTATTTGGAGTTATCAGTGGTAATCATTACATTAAAGATATAGAGGAATTATAATTAAGGATAAAAGTGTGACATATATATTGATCATAAAATTTTAAATTATATATTCACCTAGAAATATTTGAATATTTTACAAGTAAAATGGTAGTGGTTGATTAAATATTATGAATGCACCACACATTTCCACCCTGAGAAAGCAAACAAGGTGGTTGATGATTTGAGTTAAATATATCATTCTAGATTATCTATTATGAGGATCACAACATATCCAATATTTAGAGATTTCTAAAGGATGGACCTTGAAATCATGAGGAATTGGAGAAATGTTATCTTTCTCAAATGAGTGTTGAAATATATGTTTATGTAAAGACTAAAGAGGAAAGACGGGTGTGGAGCTATAAAATAATGTAAGAAATATTATTTATTTCAACCTTGATTATGATAGAATGATAAGGTTCGAAAACCGAGTATGTGCGCCACCCATAATATACCTGAAGAAGGAACTATTGTAATAATCCCATATCTCCCCATTCTCTATTCATCCTATAAGTATGAAAATGTGTAGAGATTTTGAAGAGTAATTTTGGTGGGATAACACAAATAGAGATATTTTAGAGTATGTATCTGAGTGCTTAGTATGTTAGATAGTTAATACTGAGGGACAAAATTCTAAGTAGGTGTTATAACCTTTACCCATATCGGAATGGAAATTGAAAAACACCACCATGGAGAAATTCATAAGTTATACCAATGGATCATGAAATTTTCTATGAATAAAAATCAGTATAATTATTAGATCATGGAGATAATGTTCTATGGAACAAGACTACTCAAGTGGTTAAAGTTCATTATAGAAATAAAAAATTTGAGGGAAGTTATATGGGAAACTGAGGATGTAATGAAATGGAGATATACTCATTTTTTATACCATAGTGATATAACATAATGGGATAAATCCATTTTCAGGGGGTAAAATAGAATACTTTAAGATTTTATATGTTTTCCCTTTAAAATAAAACTTGAAGTATTTGATAGTTTGTATTACATGAAACATGGAGTTTATATGAACAGAGATATAGTAAACCATTATAAGTCAGTTATTAAATTGGACTCTATGAATAGTAAAACAATTATAAAGAATATGTATAAAGGTTTTTAATAATGAAAATATATTTATTTATTAATAATAAATAAGTAATAAATTGTTAGTAAAGTCATTTTATGTTTAAAAATATGTTTTTTAAATGGTTTTTATTAAATTTTTCATACGAAAATTATAATTAATTTCTACTCTTTTTATAAATTTTATTTGAAGAAATGAACACCAATTTTGAAATAATCATTTCAATAATATATTTGGGTAATGTTTTTGTATTTTTCTAAATAGATTTACTTTTCTGTTAATAGTGAAAAATAATTTTTTTTATAAAAAAAATCATTTATTTTTAATTAAATGTACCATTATGTTTTTAATTTGATATTAAATAAACATATTTAAAATTTAATTATATATAATTTAATTAATTAAAAAATAAATATTGTTATACTTGATTTATATATAAGTTATTTTTGGGATTAAAAACACATATTTCTAAAAACTATTTTTATGCACACAATGTGTATTTATCATAATAAATTAAATTAATCTCAATTTATTAACCATTTAAATAATATATATTATACATTCAGTCTTATATTTTAACATTAAATTGATAGTATTGATGAGGAAATGAATGTATGTAAACTATTTTTTATTCTTAAATATCCATTCTTTTAAAACATGTTTTAATTCTGGGTGGCATGATTATTTAAAATTAAATTTTCCAACTTATATAAATTTAATCTAGTAAAATGGATTTAATATATGGAATTATAATAATTAATATAATATAATATGGTCATATTATTTTTTTCATAGTGAATAGTAAAAAATAAAAACAATTTGTTACCACGGTTAAGGATAAAACGGGTTTATAGGGTGTTAAACCAAGAGATAAGGGTATGACTTCCACCTGAACCTATAAAATTCTTATTATATGAATATATTTAAATAATATATTATCTTTCATTTGAATACATGTTTTATTTGAGCTATGTTCCTCAGAAATTGACATTGTATCATTGAAATATTTTAGAAAATCCCATGTGTGTCCCACCCCTCACATATAAAAGGGTGCCTCTTATCCTCTATCATTAAAACCATTTGAGCCTTATATCTCAGTATATACCTAAACCAAAACATTCCTAGAATAATTCCCCTGAAATTATATCTTATTTCATTCTCCTAATACCAATCCTTAAAGGATCAAGGACTAATCCAAAGGAGGCCTCTTAAAGAAGTGTTATAGATCTTAACCAAGATCTTTCGGTTTTATTTCTTCTTCCACTTACTATACAAACAGTTGTATTCATAAAAACATAATTATTATAGTATAATAAATATAATTATATGTTTTTATAGTGATGTAACAACCTTTTACAACATCATCTCCATCAAATGGGAGATGAAATTATCGCTCATGTGTACGTGTGGACTACCGCCTCTGCGTAGTGATATGATTCATTTTCAATCCCCTTAATTATTGGGTTGTTATTATGTTATATTTAATTTATATATATTATATTTATGATATAATAATGATTTTTAATGGTTAATTAATAATTACATTTGTTTTTTTCCATCCATCAAAAAATGCAAACATCAGATATGTGTACATATGGAATACTGTCAATACATAGTAATGTAAATAATTTTTCATCACCACTTTATATGAATTGTTATAAATACACATATATAATGAATATATGGTATATTTATATCATTATTGAAATTATTTAAATTAATAAACCATGGTTAATGTGAAATTTCCATAACTACCAAACCAAAACATACACGAAAAATGCAGCATTTAACACCCGAAATGATGGTGACAATGAAATATTGTTAATAAACATGTGATAAGATGTTAAAAGTGAACCATGTATGGTATTATAGGAATTATTATGGTTATATTATATAATTATAATAAAATTTAAATTTATTATATATGAATATTGAGTTCTTACATAGTAAAAGGGACTTGAAGTAATGGTTTAATGTTACAATCACATTTTTACTAGGATTATTTATGCTTAAATTATCTAGTGATTAAATTTTTTGATATATTTCTCCAAAATATAATTTACTTTATTATAATTTGGATATTTCTAGAGATTTCATTTTTTCCTCTAATTTTCCTCTCTTTAAGTTCTCAATATGCCAAAAGGGTATTTTAAAGGAAAATCAACCTTGTTTCTCCGTCTAGATGGTAATATTTCCTTCCATGTATATATATTCTATAAAATGATTTAAATAATTTTAATAATATTATACTAATATAATTTATAGTAAATTATTATGATATTTTACTTTCTGTACCAAGGATTAAAATGAAACATCTTATCATTTTCCAAATATGGCAGTTTTTTACTTTTTATCAATAATGTGAAAGGAATTTTTCTTTTAACATACACGACATAAACATATTTCTATGCGATCATAAACAGTCTTTTATTTAAATATTTCTTTATAGGATTTCATTTTATTTTATAAATAAAAAATTTTGCATCATATTTTGAAAATTTTTAGATTATAAATAAGTGATTTCAAATAAAAAGGGGTATTTTCCTCAGGAAATTTTCTAGTGATATTTTAAAGGCATTTTATCAATAAAAACATCCTATAATATATATTTTTATTTAATGGGGATATGATCCAATGTTACAATATTTATTATTTCTTTGTATGTTTTTTTATTATGATGATTAAATATTTATTAAACTTATATCCTTTTCATGGGATTATGATTTTATGTTATGATGACTGTTTTATGATCTGGTGACACACATATGTATGTTTTTAATTATATGAAGGGTGGGACTAAAATTATATAGACCTCCAATAAATTAGGTAAATTAAAATAACTCATGAGATAATTAGGACTAGAATGGTGAGTGAACCCAGTCCATTAAGGGACATTGTCTAATAAGATAATCTTTAGACTAAACCTTTACTAAGGAAATAGTGGAAGGGGGAGTGAACCCAATCCACTATGATAGTGTTGGAAGTGAGCCTTAACTATGGAAATTATTTTCTATGATTTAGTTTTTTCAAAAAACTTATGTATTTTTCTCATGATTAGTTATCATGGCTTGTGATTGATTATTGATGATTTTGTACTCTTATGTATTATTTATTTTTATTTATACAAATTTACTCCATGTTTCATGATTATTATCTATGAATTGATGGGTAAGATTTTATAATGTTAATTTGAAGTTCATATACCATTATGTTTATATTATGATCACTTATAATCATTTATAGATATTTCTTATGTTTACACTTATTGAGATTTGGATCTCACCCTTCTTTTGTTTCCCTTTCTCAGATTATGTGAAAACAATTGAGTGTTTTATGTTTAAGAAGTGTTCTAGTTGTGAAAATTTTAATGTAAAATGATGTAGATAATTTAGGTGGTTATTGTTTATGTATCCATGTTTCCAAAGACACTAAAACTTTTTGGTTCTGGTATGGATCAAATTGATATGTAATGGATATTTTACACTAATAAGATTTAGTATTTATATATGAAAATTATGGTTTTATATAATACTATAATAAGGTTGAGCTATTATGAAGAGTCATCTGCGATGGATAAGAAGGTCATCACAAATAATGTCTCAAAGTTTGTTGCTTACGATGAAAATCTTAGTTCATTATAAATAGTTTTTTTTGAATGTTTTTAGTGATAGAATAGAAGTATGTCGTGAATAGTTTTGGTGTTAATGCACACACAATGGAGGGATGACATTATTTATGATGGAATTTAGAATTCTATCATAAATATTTACATCTGTGTGGGGAAAGGGGCTACATTACCAAGAAAATAATGCGATAAACAAATATAGGGAAATACTCCGCAAGGCTCAAACTTGAGACCTCGGTAAGACCCATAGTGGTATCTACCACTAAGATACACCTTAAGTGATAATTTCCACCTTAAATAACCACTATATTTAAGAACAAATTGCATCATGGTCAATATTCCATTATAAGTAGTGTAAGTCGAAGAAGCTATTTTCCATGAAATCCTAAATTTAGTAGCAAATAATTTATTCAGGTAGTTATATTTTTGATGGAATCAATATTATCTTATAAATATTATGACCCAAAAAAATATATTCAATGGAATTTATATTCTATCACCAATAATATGTCAATTGATTATTTTTGACATATAGAGTGTCATAAATAATTTTTGAATAAGAATGAAAAATATTTATGGTGAATACTTTATAAGATGGAAGGTTTATCCATCGCAAATACTCATCGCAAATAATTTCTCTTTGAAAAATTGTTAAAATGAAGTACTTTTTTTAAAATCAATTCTCTCACAAAAAAACATTTATTACAAAAACCGGTTATAAATGCACCCCCTAACAGAAACACACTTTTTACATTCTATGTGATAAAACATGAAGTATCTATAATGCATATCAACAATTCTCTATCAACAAAAGCTTAATGTTATGATTAAAAAAAAGTATTCATAATTAATAATTTTTGTTTTAAATTTTTTTTAATAATATAATTTATTAATTTATTTAATTTATTAGGTTTTACATATATCTGAATTTTATATTCTTAATTGTTTTTATATTTTTTTGTTAATTATTCATATTATTATTTTAAATTTTAATTTAAAAAACTATAAAATTATAGTAGAAAACAATTTACAATAAACTACTGAAATTTAATTTAGTGATAAAAAATAATCTAAAGTAATAAATATTAGTTACAATTAAGAGAAGGTAAATTGTAAATAATTTAATATAAATAAATAAAAAATAAAAAAAAGTATTATTTAATTATTATAAATTACTATAAATTATTAAGATTAGATTGAAATAAAAAAATAGTTATAATTAGGAAAAAATAATAAAATAACAAATAATTAATATAACATTGTATACATTATTAAATTTGTAAAATATAATATAAAATAATTAATACATTAGTTATCATAATATAATGAATAATGAATAAATTAGTATAAAATAATATAAAATAATGTATAATGAATAAACTATTACATTAAATATAAATAGGTTTAAATTAGTATAATTTATTATAAACAAAGATAATTCTAAAAATTTATTCTAAAATAGTATAAATTAGTATAATTTAATAAAAATATTATAAATATTATAAATTTTTATAAAATAATGATATATTAGCATAAATTATATTAAATTGCTATAAATTGATATAAATTCATATTTATTATGATAAATTAATCTAAGATAGTCTAAATTAGCCTAAATGAGATTAAATTATAATAAATGTGTATAAATTATTATAAATTATAATAAATTAGTTGTAAATTATTAAAAATTTGTATAAATTATTAAAAACTAGTATATAAATTAATGTGAATTGGTATAATTTATTCTTTTTAATTAATATATAGTAGTTGTTTATATTTGGTATCTCAAAAAAAATTATCTGTAAGAAACATTATTTTTTGATTCAAACTAATGGGGAAGATATCGATGAGCTGTTTTATTTCCTCACTGGTGTTTCACATCCCATTGATTAGCCAAATAACCTTCCATCTGACTCGCAAGATGTAGCCACTGCACCATTAACAATGTGGGGTCACACCATAGTTAGATTTAAGATTCCATGGACTATTCATGAGCATCACCCATTTCTTGATTTCAATCCAAACTTGTGGATGTGTGTTCAATTTTGTAATTTATTAATTAATATTTTATATATTAATTATTAGATTATCTATTCTTGTTTACATAGTTTTTGATATATATTTTTTGGAATAGCAGATGTGATTATGAAAAAATAATTTTGTGTGCCATGAGTGTCATGGGATGGGGTTCCCATTGATATTCAATGTCAAATTTTTACCAATGGGTTATATGTCAATATATATTTATATGAAATTTATTTAAATACTATCAGTGTATTATTAATTATGTTTAGATTTTATGGACTCTAATTGATGATAGAATTATATCTTCCATCTATAAGTCCTGGTAGATTTATATGTGTGACTTTTTTCATCAATTTTTACATAACCCTAGAAATAGAGTAATGGAGAAAGCTTAAACTACTATTTTTTATAATCATTTCTTCTATCATCTACCTGAGTACATACCATACCAAGATTGGGATGGATTGTGATCATACTATATTAGAGATACTTTTTAGATGAGGTCATCATCATGTCAAAAAAACTAGGAGAGGTAGGATATCACACACATAGTTGGGAATCATATGTTTTTTATTTATCATTGACATATGAGATGTAATATTATTTATGAATATATATATATATTTCATGTACAATTTTTAAATTTTATTTATGTAGGATGTTGTTGATACTATTGTTATGATGTTTTATGTTTATAAGTGGGTATGAAATGATCCGACTATATGATAGTTTATTGGTGGAAGATAGTGTCAGATTATAGTTAATATTTTTTTTTGTTTTTTAAAATTATCTTAAATTATTATTTTTTAATATTGTAATTTCTATGTACATTTGAAGGAGACATATGAGGTTCTAAATTATCGCATGCGAGAGAGTTAGAGAGATACTACAGGACAAGTTTCATGTTAGTCCAATTTTAATTATGCGTCTTGGATATAGGAGACCATGAATGCTGTCGAGAAAGGTTGGGTGATTGGTATTGATTCACAATCAACATATTCTAGTTATTATGGTATCGAAATGATGTCATGAGTAAGCTATAAAAGAGATTATATGGAGTCACCATATTCTTCAATTAATGAGGAGAGGTTACTATCATAAGATGATATTATATAGAGCATAAAAATAGGGTAGGAAGAGAATCATCAGTGGAAGGACAAAGAGTAATAGTATTATGAGAAGATTATGGAGTCCATGTGATGACTTGCATGTAATTTAGTGATATATTTCCCTCTACATTAGCCTTCAGCTGATCCACCTCCCCCTAACCTTTAGTCAATCCCCCTCTCCCTTAGTGACATAATGATTTTTCTTATAAACATATAATGTGTTAAATGGTTATTATTTTTATATGAAAATTATTTAAATTTAAAAAAATGTTATTTTTTATTTTTTATTTTTTTATTTTTTATTTTTTTACTATTTTGATATGGATAGTCATTTCCATCACAAATAATATTTTTTTATGAAACCATAATGCTTTCACAAATATTATTTGTGACATGTTATTATTTCTATCACATATAATTTATATTTTGATTGAATTAAAATGTGTTGAAATTTTTTATTAGCGATGGATATATATTTTTTGACTCAAATATTTTTTTAGTAATGGTCTATCATAAATAAAACTAATAAAAATCCATATTTAGTGACTAGTTAATTATGATGGAATCCTATCATAAATAGTAATTTTTAGGGGATTTCATCACAAACAAACCATCATAAGAGGCCAAACAAAGTAGCGTGAGGATTGTATGGGTTTGGTAGGGAAACAGTGCTAGTCGAACATAGTGTGTAACATAACAAGGGTGGAAAACTAGGAAAAAATTATTAGGGGCCCCTATAATCTGATGAAAGGACCTTAATATTATATAATTCCTTTGGAGAGATAATTTTTATTTCATGGTAGATAATTATGTATGTACATGCATCAAACATGATTGTGCATTTGTTTGAATTAGAGTGATATAGAGGAATTAAAATGAACCAAAGTAAATGGTATTTAAATGGATTTCTTGATATCAACCCTAGATGTTTTACTTCATATTTACAGAGATTCATTTATGGTCACCACCCGTATGTGGTTCATGTTGGTGAGTTATAGTAGGATGATTTAGTTGATCATCAAATATTTGACCCAACTAAGTAGGATGAGTCTTGGAGGAAGAATTTGTGTGAGTTATAGATTCATGGTTTGTAAAAGTATGAGGGGAATATATATGGTCAGGAGATGGAGCATTGGTTATAGAATCTCAATATTTCCTTCAATTTAATGTATTATAGTGAAAACCGTCAGTTACCTATATCTATCAATTGTGTGTTAGTAGTTTCATTCTAGTAGTGTATTTTGTATCCTATAGAGATGAAGGAGGGTTGTGTGGGATGATTTTCACAGGAATTCTCTTACAGATTTCCTCAAGTCAGTGATGAAGGTAGTGAAGAGGTGAGAATTTCTATCCCTACAGTAAGGGATCCTGGGAATGAAATTTATCAATATTAACTTAAAGATCCTTCTTCACACATCACTAACATTTTCTCGGATGAGGATTCTAGTGTGTGACATTTTGAAGAAGAAATATGCCAAGTTATTTGACATACAGTTACCCCATTTATGTTACCTACAAAATTAAAGGTGTAATAGAAGGATGAGGTGATCAAAGGGATTCATATATATCTTGGATCGTCTTTAGAGGGGATTCATTAGATCTCCTCAAGGATCATGGTCATTAGTGTATGATCCAAGATATTAGGGTTATTGAGGTTCTGAATGATAGGGATTCAGTCTCAACAGTATTTTTTATGCTTCTCTAGATATATTAGTTATTATGGATCCACTAGGATCTCTGTTAATGTATTTTTTTCTTGTACGAAGGGTCATGGTAATTGGTGATTCTAGTTCTCTACTATCATTGAGGACCAACATAGTGCAGAAGATTAGTTTTTGTTTCATCCATAGTAATAGTTGAATTAGAGACCTTATCAATATAAGTATCAGTATGTATTTGAGAAACCAAGGGGAGATAGATCATGTTGGAGTTGGTGGTCTAGAAACAACTACTTTATACATTATTCATTAATAAAATCCTTATCACGTCTTGATTGTTCTTCTATGTGACAATGCATGTGATAATGTCCTAAGGACAGCTGTTGCATTAAAGGTTCATAATGGATCCCTACTATTATGAGATCCTAGATGTGCCATAACACTATTCTTGAATATATATTCTATGGCAGGATGATATTATTTGAGGGACACAAATAATACATGTCAGTATGTGTGAGGACTCATAAATACTTGAGGAACCTTCTCATGGTGTGTGCCCTTGGTAGTATCCAGAAAGATATTATGAGAACGAGACCCGCCAGTAGGAAATCCACATTTCATAGTGCCATTGGATGTTCCTCTCTGCGGACGTGTGTATGGGTCCTTAGACTTTAAGATTATTATTAATGGGTATTAAAACTCACACACTTAGATATATTGACAAAAACTGTGATGACACACTATTTGCAGTGAGGTAGGATATTTTTGGTGTGTCACGAGTAATATTGCATTAATAGATAATGCGAGAAAGGATTTATCCCTTCTGTTCCATAACGGAAGCAGATATCTAAGGCCCTTTGATGGAATTGATATATTCTAAATAAATCCATGGTTATGGTAAGGTATGGGCGAGTTCAATTCCGGGAAGTTAATGAAAGAATAATTGAGCACATGGGTTGATGTCACTAGCATGAAACCTGCTTGATTATAGATATCGAGACAAAGGAATTATATTACATGGTAAGCATTCGTAGGATGTGACACGTCATTGCAGCATTAACTTCTTTCTCTATGTGTGCCATGGCGTGTTCCTAGATGCTAACCTTGGACTTTAGGCAGGCTCTGCCTAATGCCACTGAGAAAGAGTCCCAGAGGGTCACACACTATGTGTGTCCATGTATCTCAGTTAAATATTAATTTAACAAGTTAAATAAATATTCTTCCCGACAGTGGTTTAAGAATTATTTAATAATGCCTGATCGAATTTATTCCAACACTAGTTATTCAAGAGAATATATTGTGGGCGAGATAATATATTTATTAGTGAGTAATGCAGTTAAATTTATTTAATAAATATATATCCATTACTCAAGGTCTAAAAAATGTGGTGGAGAAAAATGGAAAATAAAATACACGCTCTGTATATTAAATATACACGCCGTGAAGTTTTATAGAAAACAAGTACACACCATTTATTAATTATTACAGGCCGGGTAGTTTTCCAGTCAAGATTTTGAGGATATAATATTGTTTTATTAAATAATATTACTTATAATCAGCATGGGCGCATGTCAAGGAATTAATAATTCGACATGGGTTTTCAATAAGAGGTAATGAAAAAAATAACACGCATAACGCATTTATTTATTGTCATAACTCTATTAACCTCAAACTTGAATATAAATATCCTCACAACCCCAAAACTTTTCGTGATCCATTGTTGTGAAAAACGGGTTTGGAAATATTCTCTAGCCAAGAGATAATTCCCTTTCCAACAAGAACACCCTCATGTTACGAGAGCGAGATCCTCCACCGGATCAAGGCGGTCGAAGTTAGACATCGCAAGCGAAGGTTCTTCCATGCTAGCACCTAGAGATCCCTTCGGCGATGTCCAGAGATACATGCAACACGTGTGGATCACCGCTAGAGGTATCCTATAATTGGATTCTATGACGGAACAACATATCACAAGATCATGACCGGAGACATAGACGAAGAAAGTATTCCACCAAGGTAATTCTTCTTAATTAATTAAATTAATTATAACCAACATATGATGATCCTATATCAATGGTTCAGGGAATCTGATTTTCTTTTTTGTTCTTTGTTCCATTCCGAAGATCCGGCGTTTAATATCATAATGGATCTCATATTGAATGTTGTTTAACACTAAAATTAAAGTTGGGCTAACCCACCAACGTGCTTCTACTGCTCCCAGAAACTACATGTGGTATCGGAGCGGGTCATATCATTGATTATAATTATTTAGTTTTTTTTGGTGATTTATGCATTTAATAATTTAGTTATTTTAATTCATGTTTAATCATTCTAGAAATCTAAATCTAGAGATCTATTCATCCTCCCTGATTTCTATTTCACCTTACAGAAACAAATTTTTCTTTTAATTTTGATTAAAATAAAATAGTGGAACTCATCCAGAGGAGCCAAACATTTATGGCCATACAACACCAGAATAAACGGCATGAATTTATAAGTACATGCTGTGTAGTATAGGTTCAATGCATTGACTGATCTGCCAAATCAGGTCGTGTGTTGGATTCTTTTTAAGAATTTAAGACAATGTGTGTTGACTAGATACAGGTGGCACTCGGTTTCCGGATTACACGCCGTGTGGTCTAAGGAACACGGTTTGTTTTCCCTTTGGGTTAGGGTTGGGCCGTGTACCCCTTACACGGCTAGCCCGTCTGGAAACCGTGTAATGCGGAATCTACATGGCATGTGTCCCACAGAACATGCCATGTACTCCTAAAATTTTTGATGTACATTTACACGCCATGTCCCCGGGCATGTACATTAGATGGACAGTGAAGAAAAGTACACAACATGTAGTCAGAACTACACGCTGTGTACTCAGCCAAATTTTGTAGATTTATAAAAATTTATTATTATATTATAAAAACCCTTGAGACGTGTACCATGGTGCATGCATAAAGATGAGGCACAACACGTGATAGGTGTTTTATATATATGTGTTCAATTTAACATCTGTATAATGAACATGAATTCACCGGGTTGCCTCCAAGGTACAAATTACGTACAAAGATAAATTTAAATTAATTTATTTGTTTAAAATTATGATGGATGAGAATCTCAAGGATGTTCATAAAAAGGGTTTAAGATAAAAAGATTGATTAATTAAAGATAATTAATTAATTCCGGTGTGATTTATCTTAAACAAGAATGATTAAAGAATTTAATGCTAGTTTTATTTATGCGTAAATATTGTTGCATGCATGGATGATCATGAGCGAGACCGAGTCCTTTTTATTTGAATGGTTTCTTTTAATTTAGTTATTTAAATTAAATTTGTAGGCCTGCGAGCCATCTCTTAATTAATATGTAGGGCCTGTGCGCCCAAGGATTATTTTATGTAAAAACCCCTTGTACCCCTCACATGCGTGTGAGATAAATGCATAAGTAATGGATGGAGATCTCAAGATAGTGGAGGTGACTCAAGTCAGAAGCCAAGGTGAAACCAATCCAAGGAGATACAAAGGTTGACAGGTGGAAAGCTGTAAACACGCACCCGAAATGTTCAAGGTGTTTCTACCCTATGTATTGGGTTAGTTTATCAACTACTATATAAACTAACCAATAGAAAAATCTCATGATCATACGATTTATTTTATTTGAGTTATTTTCATGGTTTATTTATTTTGGGTGTGTTGTCATGATCACACAATTAATGAATTAAACAAGCATGCAAGATGGAACTATAATAAAACCATCTTATACGTAAATATTATCATAGATATGGTTAATCACTTAAGTATATCCCACTTAATATTAACAATCATGTAATCAATTATAATAAAATGGAAATTTTCATATAAGGATAAAATCCCTCAAAGAAATATTAAGTCGGTACAGCCTTCTATAATCTTGGTTAGAATCGAACCATAGTTCAAAGTGCTTGACCGACCCTAGTTGTGGTGCTTTCAATTGTCGGGGAATTATAATTTAAGGTTTTGGGTTGACTTGAATTGGTTCACATCAAGTGTTGGCTTCCACAGCAGGACTTGGTGTGACCAAGAGGCAACAGTTGAGGAAATCCAAAATAAAAGTATTTTAGGATTGAGGAGTCCACTTAGAGGATCAAGGAGTTGTGAGTTAATACAATTGGGATTTGGAATGCCTACCTAAAAACATTCAAGTTTCTTGACCAACCCTAGTTGGGGTAATGTAAAGGGCAATATGGATCCTTGCCACTAGAATATTCAGGCAACAGAATATTCCGAAATCAATAGTGGGGGCTATTGGATTTCGATAAAATAGTGGGAGAATAATAAGTATTAATTTATTTATTTGTATCAGTTTTTTAATAATGTACTAAACCTTTTCGCATCTTAATTTTTAGAAAAAACATGAAAATGACTTCAAACATATCATTGTGAACCATACTCGAGAAGGAAAACGTCATCACTGACACTGATTTCAAAGAGTGGTAGAGGCATTTATGCGTCATCCTTCGCCACGAAAGGAAATTGTATGTGACGGAAGAGCCTATTCCATTTGTCCTAGTAAAGGGGACAGTAATGAGGAATTATATCTCTATACGAAACACATGGATGATGCCACAGATGTCTAGTGTTTCATGCAATCATCCATGTCCAATGAGCTATTGAAGTAACATGAAAACATGGACGTGTATAGCATGATGTCTCACCTTAAGGATCTCTACCAAGAGAAGGCGAGACATAAGAGGTATGATATCTCTAATGCTTTTTTTTACAACTAAGCTTGGAAATTCTGCGCCAGCTGGGCCTCATGTAGTAATGTTTATTGGCTACATTGAATGCCTTTACATCTTAGGGATTAAATTCTCGGATGGGTTGCATACAGATCTCATCCTATCATTACTTCCCAAGACCTTCCCTAGCTTCATTGTCAATTTTAACATGAGTAACAATGATAATAGTCTATTGGAGCTTCTGACCCTGATTTTCCAGGTAGACAAGGACATGGGGCTTGACAAACCCACAGTCTTTATGGTGAACAAGAAAAAGAAGGACAATGAAAAAGGGCCAAAGACTTATAAACGGTCTAAAGCCCCCAAGCATCATCCCTCCAAGAAAGGGAAGATCTATAGGTAGGCAAGGAATGGGAGGCGGTGTGTTTTTCATGTGGCAATTAGGGCCACTAGAAGAGGAACTGCGCCCAAAAGCGTGGGGACGTTAAAGGTGCGTTTGTTATGAAGTTAAATCGTTCCATTTCTACACTTTGGTTATTATATACATCTTGTGGGGATCACATATGTATTCAAATGTAGGAACCAAGTAGATTTAGAAAGATTTCTAGAGGACAGGTGGATCTTCGAGCTGCCAATGGTGCAAGGCTGGCTGTGTTGGCTATTGGCGACTACCACCTCTCATTGTCGACTGACATGATTTTGGTTTAACATAACTGTTATTATGTTCCTAGTGTTACCAAGAACATAATGTCTATATCTTGTTTGGATATGGATGGATTTATTTTCAAGTTTGGAAATAAGGGTTGTCTCTTTTATAAGAACAACGTGTGTTATGTTATCGAACATTTAAATAATGTTTTGTATGTATTGAATTATGAAAACCATGTGTTGGAACTCTATAACGAAACAAACTCGCATGACTCATAAATCACCCAGTTGTGGCATCACTGTCTCAGTCATGTAATCAAGAAGCACGTAACAAATCTATGCCAAGATGTGTATTTAGACTCTACTGAGCTAAAACCACTTGATAGATTTCACACTTGTTTACAAGGTAAAATTACCAAGCAGCCTTTTTGTGGACATGGTGAAAGGTCCATAGAGATTCTAGGATTGGTACATACAGATGTATGTTTACCATTTCTAGTAGAAGATAGAGGTTGATATTCTTACTTCATTACTTTTACTAATGATTTGAGTAGATACGGATTTGTCTACATAATGAGGTATAAGCTAGAAGCCTTAGAGAAATCTATGTAATTCAAGAATGAAGTAGAAAATCAGCTTGGTAAGAAGATAAAAAAATGTTGATCAGATCGTGGTGGAGAATATCTGATCCAAGAGTTCATCGATCTTCTACGGGAGTCTGGGATTCTATCTCAGCTCACTCCTCTTTATACACCATAGTGGAACAGTGTTAGTGAAAGGAGGAACCACACCTTGTTGGACATGGTGAGGTTGATGATTAGTCATGTGGATCATCCATTATCCTTTTGGGGATATGCATTACAAACTGCAGCATACACATTAAAATGAGTAACAACTATGGGGGAAAATGGAATTCACTCTGAGTTATGGAATGGAAAGAAACCCATTTTGGCACATACATGTGTATGGGGATGTGAGGCGTTTGTTAAGGCCTTCTCAGGAAACAAACTAGCACCCCGGGGCATGAAGTGTATCTTTATAGGATATCCTAATGAAAGGAAAGGATATTACCTATATAACCCTCAGGACAAGAAAGCGACTGTCACCAGACAAGTCATCTTTCTTGAGAGGGAGCACATCCTCAAAAAGGATAGTGGGAGAAAAATTGACTTAGACGAAGTTGATGCTCAAGATACATAGAAGTTGGTATAGGAACAAGTTCCACATGTCCCCATGGAAGAGGTTCCAGAAACATAATTACTTCGTAGGAGCTCAAGAGAGTTAAGGGAACTAGAGAGATTTGGTTTCCTAGTCACCGAGGATGGTGAATCCTTATTGTTGGACAATGATGAACCTTTCTTCTACAAGGAAAATGTAGAAAGCTCAGAAGCTGCAAGATGGCTAGAAGCTATGAATTCTAAGATGGATTCCCTGTATCAGAACCAAGTCTGGGTTCTGGTCGATGAGCCAGTTGATGTAAAGCATGTTGTATGAAAATTGGTAATCAAGAGAAAACTGGACATGGAAGGTCAAGATAGAACCTATAAAGCAAGGCTAGTGGCTAAAGGATTCAGACAGCGTCAAGGAATTAACTATGATAAATCCTTCTCTCTAGTTTCCATTTTTAAATCCTTATGAATCATAATTACCATAGAATCTTACCATGACTACAAGATTTAGAAAATGGATGTCAAAACAACATTCCTTAACGAGAACATTTGGGAAGATGTCTATATGACATAACTAGAAGGGTTTGTGACACCAGGAGAAGCCAAACGGGTTTTCAAGTTGCAAAAATCTCTTTATGGATTAATGCAAGCATCAAGGTCATGGAACATTCAATTTGATGAAGCCATAACAGAATTTGGTTTCATTAAGAATGAATGTGAGCCATGTATTTATAAGCAGTTTAATGGTAATGCGATCATTATCCTAGTAGTATATGTCGACAGCATATTAATAATTGGAAATGATGTACCAGTGTTACAGTCAGTTAAGGACTAATTGAACAAGTGTTTCTCCATGAAGGACTTAGGGGAAGCAGCCTACATTCTAGGGATCAAGATCATTCATGATAGATCCAAGAGGATTCTTGGACTATGTCAGGGTACATACATTGACCAGATAATAAAGAGATTTAGTATAGAACAATCCAAGAGGGGATTGGTTATAGTGTCACATGGCCTACATATTTATATTAAAATGTTTCCATAGACACAATAAGTGAAAGATAGAATGAGTAAGATCACATACGCTTCGGCTATAGGATCCATCATGTATGCCATGTTATGTACCAGGCTTGATGTTTCCTATGCACTGACCATGGTAGGCAGATATCAAGTAGATCCAGGAGAACCACATTAGACTACTGTTAAGACTATCCATAAGTATCTGAGAAGAACTAAGAATATATTCCTGGTGTATGGAGGAGACGAGGAGCTTGTCTTTAGAGGGTATGCTGATGCTGGTTTTCAGACAGATCAGAACGATTTGAAGTTGCAATCTGGATATGTTTTCTGTATCAATGGAGGAGCTGTGATCTAGAAGAGTTCAAAGCATCTAGTTGTATCCGATTCTATAGCGGAGTACGAATATATAGCGGCTTTTGATGCAGCCAAGGAATCCGTGTGGATTCAGAACATTGTCTGAGATCTTGATGTGGTGCCTAGTAGTAAAGATCCCATTACATTGTATTGTGATAATACTGCAGCGGTGGATCTTGCAAAAGAACCAAGGTCACATCAACGGACAATGCACATAATCTAGAAGTATCACCTCTTGAGGGATTTCTATCATAGGGGTGAAGTCGCTGTGAGAAGAGTGTCTATGGAAGAGAACGTGGCGGACCTCATGACTAAATTCCTATCTCAACAGAACCAGGAATATCATGTGAGAGCTAGCGGGTTAAAGGTTGTTAGCAGTTGGATCTAGTTCAACATGAATTCTGTTGGAGTTGGTGGACTAGAACCAACTAATTTGTACTTTATTCATTAATATAAGTTTTATCACATCTTGATTGTTCTTCTGCATGACAATGCATTTGATAATGTCCTAAGGATAGATATTTGATTAAAGGGTCATAGCGGATCCCTGATATGATGAGAACTAGATGTGCCATAACACTGTTCTTGGATATATTATCTTTGGCTAGACGATATTATTTGAGGGACACAAATAATACAGGTCATTAGGGGTGAGGACTCCTAAAATATTGAAGCACCTTCTCATGGTGTGCGCCCTTGGTAATTTCCAGGAGGATATTATGAGAACAAGATCCGCCAGTAGGAAATCCATATTTCATAGTGTCGTTGGATGTTCCTATCTGCGGACGTGTGTATTGGTCCTTAGACTTTAAGATTATTATTAATGGGTATTACATATCTCTCACTTAGATGTATTGATGAAAATTGTGATGACACACTATTCGTAGTGAGGTAGGATATGTTGGGTGCATCATGAGTAATATTGCATTAATAGATAACGCGAGAAAGGATTTTTCCCTTCTATTCCATAACGGAAGAAGATATCTTAGGCCCTTTAAAGGAATTGATATATCCTAACTAAATCCTTTTCCATGGTAAGGAATGGGAAAGTTCAATTCTGGGATGTCAAACAAAGAATAATCGAGCACATGGGTTGATGGAACTTGCTTGCAACCCTCTTGATTAGATATATCGAGACAAAGGGATTATATTACATGGTAAGAGTTTGTAGGAGGTGACACGTCATTGCGGCGTTATCTTCTTTCTCTATGGGTGCCTTGGTGTGTTTCCAGATGCTAACCTTGGAATTTAGGTAGGATATGCCTAATGCCGCTGAGAAAGAGGCCAAGAGGGTCACACACTAAGTGTGTCCATGTATCTCAGTTAAATATTAATTTAACAAGTTAAATAAATATTATTCATGACTGTGGTTTAATAATTATTTAAGGATGAATAATCGCATTTATTTCAACACTAGTTATTCGAGAGTATATTTTCTGGGTGAAATTATATATTTATTAGAGAGTAATACAGTTGGATTTATTTAAGAAATAAATAGCCATTACTCAAAGTCTAATAAATATGGTGGATAAAAATGGAAAATAAAAGTACACACCGTTTATATTAAATATACACGCTGTGTAGTTTTATGGAAAACAATTACACGCCATGTATTAATTATTACACGCCGAGTAGTTTTCCAGTCGGGATTTTGAGGATATAATATTGTTTTATTAAAGGATATTAATTATAATCAGCATGGGATCATGTCAAGGAATTAATAATACGACATGAGGTTTCAATAAGAGTCAATAAAATAAATAAAACGTGTAACATGTTTATTTATTGTCATAACTCTATTAACCTCAATCCTGATTATAAATATCCTCACAACCCCAAAACTTTTCCTGAGCCATTGTTGTGCACAACGGATTTGGAAATACTCTCAAGCCAAGGGAGAATTCCCTTTCCACCAAGAACGCCCTCATGTTATGAGAGCGAGATCCTCCACCGGATCAAGGCGGTCGAAGGTGAACATCGCACGAGAAGGTTCTTCTGTGCTAGCACCCAGAGATCCCTTTGGTGACGTCCAGAGATACTTGGAGCATGTGTGGATCACCACTAGATGAATCCTATACTTGGATTCTACAACGCAAAAATGGATCACATGATCATGATTGCAGACATCGACGAAGAAATAATTCCACCGAGGTAATTCTTGTGAATTAATTAAATTAATTATAACCAACATATGATGATCTAATCTCAATGGATCATGGACATTTATTTTATTTTTCGTTCTTCGTTCCATTCCGAAGATCCGGTGTTTTATATCATGACAGATCACGGATTGAACATTGTTTAATGCTAAAATTAATGTCGGGCTAACCCACCAACGTGCTTCCGCTGCGCTCGAAACCTACATATCAGGCATAGGGAAGCCTCGATAATTCTGCCACCCTCATGGACATAGATATGATCATGGTCATAGAGGTGATCTTCAACATGAGCAGTAAGGTATAGGAGCTGATCATGGTTAGTTTCCTTCTATGAAGATTCCATCACCAGATGGTCCAAAGATTATCCAAGATACCTTTTCTCTATCATCTAGCATGGATTATGATTTTTTGATTTAGGAGAATATCATTATTTAATTAAACCCAACTTGGTACACACCTTAGGAATCAAGGTGGAGAGGATTCTACTACCCCGGGTGTTAAATATTATAATTGGTCATAAGTCAATACAACATGAAATGTTATAAAATTGATAATGATTATGGGGAAACAACAGTCATTGGGGGGGTTATTTTTACTATAGATAAATCCATAGGATTCCATTATTAGAATCTATTGGTTGTATTATATTTTTACTTTCATCAATTATTTCCAGATAATTTTTATTTTCCTTGATCTGTAAGGAATGTTTATTTTGATTATTTGTGACTAATATCATAGGATGTGTTATAAGAATTCAAAGTCACTGTTATGTCAACTAGAAAAGATAACATTAGATTTGGTAGATACATAAGTGGTGGGGTTTACTAGAGATGTTGAAGAATTTTTAGGCATGTTTCATAAATAGTTTTTGATGTTACCCCCTCAACGTGATATCAAATTTGGGATAGAGTTGCATCCTTGTACCTCTCAGATCTAAATGGATACTGATCAGATGGCACCTTCTGAGTTGTAAGAGATAAGAATTCAAATTGATGATTTGATGTTGAAGGGATTTATTTTGACCATCATTTCATAATGGAGTGCTCCAATGTTATTCATTGAGAGATAAGATGGTTGTCTGATGTTTTTATAGACTATTGATGGTTGAATAATCTAATGGTCAAGAAATATTATGCCTTCCTAAGGATTAATGATTTCTTTGATTAGTTGAAGGGGTCCATCTGGTTTTCAATGATTACATTGCGGTTTGGGTATCACTTGATGATGGTGAAGGAAGTATATATCCAAAATAATTATTTTAGGTGTTGTTATACGAACTTTTAGTTCATAGTAATGTAGTTTGGTGTCATTAAAACCCTGACTATTTTCATGGGTCTCATGAACACCATGTTCCATGAGTTCCTCGATCAGTTTTTTGTAGTGTTAATCAATGAAATAACCGTATAATAGAAGTAAATGGAGGAATTTTTTTAGAATATTAGGGATATTTTATAGGTCCTTCAACATTATCAACTGTATGGAATGTTTTATAAGTTCGTGTTTTGGAAACATGGGATACATTTCTTCAAGCATGTGGTGCCCCATCAGGGAGTAGTTGTTGATCTATCTAGATCAAGGTGGTTGTTTCTTGGGAATCACCCAAGAATACTTTATATGACAATATTTTCCTTAGTATTTTTATATATTATAAAAAACTCATATCCAATTTCTTTCATATCACAACCCCATTGATAGATTTGACAGAGAAGGATTAGGATTTTATATGGAATAATCAGTATCAGATGGATTTTCACTACCTAAAGGGGAAGTTTATCGATGTTCTAATCCTTTGACTTCCAGAGGAGGGGGTGAAATTTTAGGTTTTATGTGATTATTCCTATCTTGATTTGGTTTATATCCTAATTTAGTAGAGGGAAGTTATATCAGATGGATCTAGGATGTTATGTCGCCATAATCACAATTATTTTACCCATGATCTCGAGTTAGATGTAGTAGTGTTTTCTATAATGTTTTGGAGGTACTAATTTATTTGTGAACACTTTTTAATCTTAATAGATCATAATATATTGAGGTATATCTTCTCTAAATTGGATTTGAATCTATTTCAATGGTGGTGGATATGGATTTTTTCAGACTATGACTTCATGTTCTCCTACACCCCTTGGAATGGTATTGTGGTTGATGATTGTCTAAGTTGTAATTCATGAAGAGACATTGTTTTGGAGTCTCATAATTTTTATAGAGTCATGGAGGAGATTTTAGATATGTATATTAATATAGAGGAGGTTGTTTTTATATGTTTCTTGTACCAGATGATAGTGAAATCATACATTTTATAGTTGGTGGAGGAGTCACTGTGGTGGAACATGGAGGTATATGTAATGGAGGATCACATTTTACATGGTGATTCTCATAAAATATTGTTAGAGGATGATAAAAATAGAGTGCTTTTATAAATGATGCCTTTCTTTATTAATCATGATTGAGGAGGACCTTCATGAGTTTCATAACTCACACTTGGAAGTGAACCCCAGTATAGTCAAGATATATCATTCCTTGAAGAGTTAGTTCTATTGGTCATGGATAAAGTGGTATGTGGTAGATTGTTTGTCGAGATGTTGGATTCATCAGTATGAAAAGGTGGAATATCATGTCCTAAGTGGTTTGTCTCAGTTATTGAATGTTCCTATGTTCAATCAATCGGAAATCATGATGTAATTAATGATATTTTTACCTCAAGATCAATGAGGATGTGATTTTATTTAGGTGATTGTGGTTCGATTAAAATATTTGTCTTGTTTCCTAGAAATCAATTATTTTAGTGTTATAAATGTCATGTAGAGGTGGTATATAGACAAGATAATATGAATTCATGGAGTATCAAGGACTATATCTTATATTTATATTGTTTCTTTAACGTGTATTTATAGGGTGGTATTTAGTGTGATTTTGTATCTCAACTCCACCTTATCGCTTTATCCATCCCTAAAAAAGATAGAAACATATATCAGACCATTCATATGATGGAGTATATGTAGTGTTCATGAGTCTTGGATTTTAATGGATATTGGTTGAATCGCCTACCTTTATTGGTGTTTACCTATAATAATTTTTAACACTCTTCCATTGGCATGGATCCATTCGAGGAATTATATTGGTGTCCTTATAGATCTATGGTGTGCTGGATAAATGACGAGGAGTTGGTAGTCCAAGGAACTGATGTGGTGCAGAGAATGACTGAGAAGGTTCATATGATTCTATAGTGGATGAAGGTAGTACAAGATTTTCATAAGTCTTATGTTTATCATAGGAGGATAAATTTTGAGTTTGAGGTTGTGGATCATGTATTATTGAATGTTTCCCTACATTTTTTATAGCATAGGATCAGATGATGGAGAAAGCTATCTCCTAAGCTCATTGTCTTTTTTAGGTGTTGGGGTATATTAGTGAGGTGGTTTATCAGTTATATCTTTGATCTAAGTTTGATTGGATCTATATTATGTTCCATATATCTCAGATTTTTATATATTCATGATTAATGTTGTGTCATTTATTGACGGTAGTTGGTTGTTGCAGATGATGAGATATTCAGGGAGATTTTGATTATAATTAAGGGGCATTGAAAGGTGGTGTTATGTAAGTAATTTATTCCTTTAGTTTATGCCTTTTGGATTCATGGTGGTTTATAGTAATTTATATGGTAACATGTGTTATACATTCCCATTTATTATCCTAATCAATTGTGAACCTTGTTCTACATAGATGATTTAGATGATTGATTTTGTGTTGAATTGATAGATCTGATTAATTATGGGTGTTTGATTTGGTTTGGTTATCTTTTATGTTACATTATTCATTTGTGATGATATTTATTTTTCTAATAGGTATCTCCCGAGGCAGTGTTTGATTTTGAAGTTATTGGTTTCTTTTTTGTTTGATTTGGATTCTTGGGAATGAGAATAGTTTTAGGGGCATTGAATGTAATGACCCAGACCTTTCTGGACCATTACATTATATTATGTCTGTTTTTGAATTTTTAGGATAAGGTTGTAGAATGATAGGTGTATATTGGATATGGGATTTCATCGAGAAAGGTTCTATCATAGTGTATTGGTGGGACTCCTGACATGGAAGGTTGGCTGGAGGAAAGGAGGGTTGTGCAGCTTAGTCTATCATGGTGCAGGTATATGTTGCAAACTCAGTGTGTAGGCTATGGGAGTTGAAAACTTTATTTTTTTTCATAGGATGAAGTGGTTTCAAGGTGTATAATTATTAATCATGGTGTGTAACTACCTTATGATATTTTGATTTTATTTTTGAAATAGGTTGTCATGATGTGGGTCTTAATGATGTGGTGTGAAGCCTCAACAAGATGATTCTTAGGGTCCTAATCATTGGGAGTTACAACATGGTGATAGTGTTCCAAAAATATCCTCCCTTGGAGATATTGATTTAATGTGATTTTTTTCCCAAGTAATATGGTAAGATAAGGGAGTTCACAATGTGATTTCCAAGGTATTAGTGGAATTATCCCTGTTGTGCTATAACCATGATTTATCACATCATTGAAACATAATTTTCAAAAATTTTATAAATTAATAACCCCATATAAATTATTATAGTTTCATTTTTATTCTCCCATATTTATTAAACTCAAGCTTCATCTATAGATACCATTGTGTTTCCCTTGATTGTCTTTGACCCTCGACCTCAAGAGATCGACTAGTTGTGATCTTATGTAATATTATATTCCCTTTTTCTTGATTTCCTATTAATTATTTATCAAGGGAAGAGTGTGGAAGAGTTTTGGTGTTGGTTTTGGTAGTATAAGGTTTTTATTCTGATGGTAATTGATGTGTTTTAGGTTATTTATATTTCCTTTGCATTTTTGGGGCCATGTGATCAACACTTTCTTCCATTCATGTCATGTAGTGGTTAGCGAAGCTTTAATTGAGGTAGGGGATTATATAAATCTATTTTATTTTTCATATAAAAAGTAAGTAACAATATTTTTCTTTCTTTGGGTATATGGTAGGTATTAACATATTGAATAAAGTTAACTAGACTAAAAATAGAATTGGTTGGAAGGGTATTTTTACATTTTTTTACATGATTCAAGGGTGTTTATTATATGTTTGTTGGATTCTCATTATTGATGATAAAAATATTATTTTTTATGGTAAATATGTGTTTTATTATGTGATTTTATTATTGGGATTACCTTTCATTAAATTTTATCATGTAAATATGGAAATGAACCTTTCATGTGTTAGAATTATCATGTTGGCACCCATGAAAGTGGGTTTAAATAAATTTGATGATGTGTTTTGAAAAGGGGAGTGTGTAAGTGTTTTATTAATGTAATTGGGATTTTTTTGGATTAATTTCCTTCCTATGATGTTGTGATTATTTTTCTTTCATTCAATATTTCTTATGGCTAGGTAGGACAATCAGTATGGGTTATTCAGTGAGTGTTGTAGCTTCCTATACACCATTGTCAATAGGATATGTAATTGTTTATGTGGGATGATGGTGTAGTTGGCTATGTAGGAATGTGATATTTTTGGTAATTATAGAGGTGGTAATATCTTATTATAGCTAGTTTTTTTGATGGTTGTGTGTATGTGTTATATTTTCCCAGTGGTATGAAATATGATTGATAATGATGAACTCAAAATGGGTGTGGGGGGGGATTTAATAAACTATGGGTTGTAAATGATTTTTTAATACTTGGATGAATGGGTAAAGATTGGACTAAATGTTAGTTATAGTTAAATAATGGTTTGTTATTAAATATTATTAAAGAATGTAATAAGGTTATTAAATATTAAAAATGGAAATAGTTAAATAATTTTATTAAATGGGAAATCATGAATGGTTGTTTTGGATATTTTATGTGAAATGTAAGGTTGGTTTGTGATATAGAAAATGGAAGTGGTGGAAATGTGTGGTGGTGATAGTGTGGTGATTGTAATAAGTCTGGAAGAACTACATTAGTGTGAACCCCATATTTTGGTCTTGAATGTGGTTGTATCACCCATTTATTTTCCTTGTGATTTTATACGTAGCCCAACTTAGTTAGATAACCTTACTGACACCCAAATGTTTTTGGGTCCTAGGTGTTTTTCCCAAAACTTTTGTTAGTGAGGGAACCTATGGATGACTGCTCCCTCTTCACCACTATTTTATAGGTGTGGAATGGGTTTTTATGCATCACAATAGATATAAGCATACAGGTTGTAATTAATGTTATAGTATGTGATATTATGGTAGACTAATTGTGTGGACGCGGTGATAATTCATAGTGGGAGCCAAGCATGGTATGAGGAGGAAATGAGGTTGATATCATCCAAGTTTATGATACCCTATTAAGATGGATATATGATGAGGTTTTTATGTGAGGTGATTATATATTTATGTGTTTCTGTATTGGAATGCAAGATAGATTAGTGAGGAGGATGATTATGGTGTTTTAGTATGTGGAATAGTAGTTAGATGAGATGAAATGTGTTAATACATGGTTGTGGGGTGGATTGGGTGAACCAAGACATTTGATCTTGTGGATTGAGAGAAAAATACTAGTGTATATGTCATTTCAGCATTCCTATTCATATATTGTTACAATTTTTTTGTAATTATACATGGTTTTGATATTGGGTTAGAAAGCCTTGGTGAGGTTAAGTGATATTGAACTTGGTAGGTGCTTTTTGGTTTTATTTTTTGTTCACTGAAGCATTAGTATGCTTCTTCCAAATTTTCCTAAGAGGTCTTTAGGAGGATTATACTAAGTATACATGTATTCCCATACCTATAGATATAAATATTTTTTAGGTTTTTAGGGAGATTTTAGAGACAAATCCAAACATTACTAGCTTGGAGTTGGGAGTTGGGGTTGGAGTTACTACCTAGAAGTTTATTTTGGTTTTTATCTTGGAGAAATATATTTTTATGACACTATCATGCATTTTAGTTTTTTAAGATATTGTTTATATTTTATATTATGGTTTTTATTATGGCTTTCCTATAATGTTTATGGTATTTACGAGGGTAATGCCTCCCATTTGCATGTTTTATACCCTCGGTTTTAGTCACCAACTCGGAGCCTATTGGAGGCAGTCCTTGGGGGTTCAATCTTATATTTACTAATAAACCATGAGAGTATCCCATTCAGGGAACGTCATAATATATTATGTTATCCTTTTAAAACTATATATCATGTCCCATCTATTCGGATAGTTTATATATCCCAAACATTATATACCTTACACAGTTGGTATTTTGGGGTTCCATCCTAAAACCAACTACTGGTCATAGGAGTAGTCCATATAATCTTATATGTTAGCCACCATTAATCTCTCAAAATAATATGGTATTTATTTTTACATTATAAAATCCTCCTTTTAACCCAAATACCACATAATTGGGCTTTTAGTTCAACAATTATCTAACAGATCCAGACATCTTGCAACATTGTTTGTTCTCATCCCTGAGACTCATCACATAGAAAATATTTTCAATAATACCTTAAACCCATGGCATCATGAATCCACTTTATTAAATTTCAACACCATTATCATTTTCAATCTTGTTTGGGTAAGTACCATCCACATCACACATAGGGTTTAAGTCTAACTATAATCCAATATATCCAAACATCCTTCATAATTTGTTTCTCATTGCTAGGACTTTCACTTGATTATTGCCATCAAGAATAATTTTGACCAAGGCATCATGGATCCACTTACTTCAATTAATTTACCATAATCATTGTTAATCTGGTATGTGGAAATTTCATATACATCATACTTGGGCTACACCATGTATCAAATGCTTCTTGTTAGGATTTTTTCTCTAACATAGACTATCCAGACCCAACATATAATCCATTTTTAGGTTTCATCCTAAAACCAATTGGTGATATAATTAGTATCTTATCCAATATTATATGTTAAACACCATTCATATTTGAAACGTATGTGTACATTGGGTTTTCACCCAATACAATTAACATAAGTGTTTGTGATTCTTTAAAAAATTATCACACATTGTATAACATTATAATTTTAATTAATTTTAATATTTTCAAATAGTATTAAAACACAAAAATATTATATATCACAACCCAGACTTACTGGGAACCCATACTAGGAACCCTTCCTGATCCTACAGTGAAGATGAGGGTGACCCATAAAACTCCCCTCTAATAGTCCATAGGTTGTAGACTATAACTGAGGCTATAAATCACTAAAATGGGTGTAATTTTTCTTATAATCTTAGAATCACATAAATATGACCACTAATAAATTCAATAATATACAATAAAATTAATATCTTATAATTCATGTAAATTTCAAACAAATATAATTCTTAAAATTCATATAGTATTACCCAAATCAATCATTGAATCCTTCTTGTAAACCTATAAATTTATTTATATATATATGGGTGAGAATACATGTATACTCAATAAGATCCTCCAAAATTCCTCTCATGAAAATGTGGAAGAAGCATACTAATGCTTTAGTAAATAAATAGAAAATTTAACAAGCACCTACCAGATTAACTATTACTCAACTTCACCAAGTCTCTCTAACCCAGTATCACTTAAAAGTATAATAACATAATATAAGAAGAATATATATCAAATTGGTAACCCACAACAACTTACCCACTAGATTCTTCTCTCACTCCCCAATGAAAAACATCTTGGTGCTACCTATCTCTTATATAATCATGTAATATCACACCATATCTCACATCACAACCATGCCACATATCCCATCCATATCATCATCATCCCATATCTACCACATATCACTGCCACATCATCATCATCACATATCCATCATATATCAAATTTTTATTATAGTAGGGAATCATGAGAATGAATGGAATTAATTGCATTCTCTCATCCTACCATGCATGACCCCCTCTATATTTTTTCTTCTCAATCATATAACCAAGTTTGTAAATATATATGAGGCATACTAAGGATATATTCTGGGTTTATAGAGGATACGAGGAACTAGGCATCATAGGATATGAAAATTCTAGATTCTAGACTTATCAAGATGACATGAAGTCACAAACAGGATACATCTTCACTTTGAATAGAATGCAGTGATCCAGAAGAGCTCAAAGTAGAGTCTGGTCACAGATTCTATAGTAGAGTCTACGAATATCATAGCTTTTGAGGCAACTAAAGAAACATTTTGGATGCAAATCATTATCAAGGAGCTGGATGTGATACCTAGCAGTAAATATCCCATCACATTGTACTGTGATAATACTACAATGGTGGCTCTCTCAAAAGATACAAGGTTACATTAGTGGATGAAGCACATACTTCAGAAGTATCATCTCTTAAGGGATCTTTCTCAGAGAGGTGAAGTTGTAGTGAGCAGTATTTCCACAGAAGACAACATGGTGGACCCAATGACTAAAGCCTTGACTCAGCAGAAACATGATCACCATGTGAGGTCTAACAGACTTAAAGTCATAGGGAGTTGGCTCTAGTCCAAGGGGGGCTTGTAAGAGTTGGTGTCCTAGAACCAACTGTTTGTACTTTGATTACATGGACATTTAATGTATTTAAATATTAAAAATATTATTATATATTGTTCATTTTTCTGCCTGAATATGATGTAATAATGTCCCAGAGTATTTGTTGCATTGATAAGGTCATAGCAGTTCCCCGCTAGGATGAGAACTTTGAAATGATATATCAATATTTTTAAATTTAGTTCTACAGTTGGATTACGTACTATGATGGGAAACATGGCATGAAGACCATCAAGTGTGAGTACTTGTAAGCATATGATACTTCTTCTCATGAAGATCGCACATAGTAATATCCATGATATGAGATTATGAGAACATGTCGGCCCGTAGAAATTCTGCATGTTTTGGTGTCATCGGATATTTCTATCTATGAGCATATGTAATGATCCTTATACTTTATGATTATCATTAATATGTGTCACAACTCGCGCACTTTGATTTGCTGACAAAAACCATCATGCAGACAGTTTGCGGGAAGTTGGGTGTGTCGCGAGGGGCATGTTATTAACGGATAAATCGAGGAAGGATTTGTCCCTTCCATGTATGGAAGTCGATATCTTGGCCCTTTGATTGAAATAGAACCATCATGAAATATTCCATGGACATGGTGTAATGATGAGTTTATTCTGGGTAGTTATAGAACAACATATCAAGCATAAAAGCTAATGAAACTATCATGAAACCTACTTGATGAGATATTGAGACAAAGGGATTATATTACACAATGAGTGTTCTTATATGGATGTTGTTGTGTAAACATTACATTCTTTCTCTTGGGTTCCTTGACCCATTGCTAGATGGTACTCTTAGACTTTAGGAAATCCTGCCTAATGCCAATGAGAAAGAATCCTAGAGGGTCACACACTATGTGTTTTTAGTGGTCTCGTTTAAAATCTATTTGAATTTAAGTAATGAAATAAATATAATTCTCAAGACTATGGAATAATTTTATTCAAGTTAATATAATTGCATAAATTAAATAATATATATTTATTTAATTTATTTAACATTTAATAAATAATTATTTACAAGTTTGTAAATAAAATATTTATTTATTTATTTTGGTGTTCAATAAATAGAAGTGGAGTTAGAGGAGACCGAGGCTGGTCTAGAAGTAAAATAATTAATTTCAAGACGGTAAAAAATTATTATTTGGCACAAGTTAAAATAATAATGAAGTGGATATTATTTTATGATGTGGAATTTTATTCATAATTCTGTTTTGAACAGTTGGCGCACCATAAATAATGATACAGTATTATTATTATGAGCATGGGTTTTCTCTAAGTTAATTAATGTATTTAATTTCTATTATGAAATTAAATATTGTAACTGATGTTCCATACATATAAATAGACAATTACGTCTATTGTACCACATCGAACACACCGCGTTCTTGGTGAATTGAGAGTTGTTGACCTAAACAATTTCTCTCTTGAATCCTATTCTAAGCCCTCTCAAGAACAAGAAACATTCTTTAAGGCTGAAGAACAAGTGTTCAAGAATGACTGATCCAAGACACTTGCTTCGCTGCACTAGCACCCAAAGAATGAGTGGTGTCGATCAGAGGCCATTAGAGCATGTGTAGATCACAGCTACAGGGATTCTATTTTGGATCCTCACAAGCATAACGAGATAATCTGTAATTGTAATTTCAAATGATCAAAATCATTAACAAGAAAATACCTAATATCCAGGTATTATTTTCGTTATGAAATTAGTTAAATTAATTATATACATGATGTGTAAGATCCTCTCTAAAGGTTTCGGGCCTCTTCATCCTTTATCTAAATATTTGATTCTATTCTATGGAGACTGGAGTTCATCGTCGTATTGATCCCAAAATAATCATTGATCATGGTAAAAATTCAATTTGGGCGTTGGCCCAACCATGCTTCTACTGTTCCGGGAACATTCAAGTGGTATCAAAGGGGTTACATATAATTTTATAATTATTTAAATATTTCATTGAGGTTTTACACATTTAATAATTTAGTTGTTTCAATTCAAGTTAATAATTCTGCAAATCTGAATATCGATATATGTTGGTCCTCTTTAATTTCTAGTTCATTTCAAAGAAACGATATTTTCTTTTAATTTTGATTAAAATAATACAGAGGATCTCATCCGGAGGTTCCAAAGGTTCCTGGCCATACAACACAAGAACACACGACATGTATTTTGTGGTGTAGATGCCGGAAAAGTCCGTTGATCCCCAAACGATGTCCCGGATGCGGAAAGCGAAGTGATATTTGGAGTCGGAAGCATGTTCCGGAGGGCCCGGAGGACTTGCGCGGAATTTTGGAGGTCCGTGCGCAAAGCTGATGAGCCGCGCGCAAACCTCCCGGGATGCGCGCAATGCGCTGGGCCGGCGCGCAATTTTGCGCGCCGGTGGCCTGCGCGGCTCCCTTGCGCGCCGGGCCCGATTCCGCGCCCGCGAAGCGAATTCCGCGCCCGACGACCGGATTCCGCGCCCGGGGTTGCCTATAAATATAAGGCGACCCCCGACGTTTTGAAGGTTGCCAGAATCCGAAGCGTCGCTCGTTCGCGCAATCCAACCCCTTCCGCGCGCAATGCCGATCTTCAGGTAACCTCCTTTCTTTCGTGCAATAGAGCCTTGGAGTTCGCCTTCGCGCGCAATCCCCTTGGCTCCTTTCCTTTGAATAATCCTTAACCCGAAGGCCTTTGCGCGCAAAAGAAGCCTCTTGCGCGCAATTGCCCCCGGGTGCGCGCAATCCAGCCCGATTGCGCGCACCCCCCATTTTCAAAGTGGTCGTTCGTTAGAGAATGAGTCGTTTCCCCCGCGTGCTACCCGAAGCCCGGTGCGCGCAATCTCAATCCTCCGTGCGCGAAGCGCTGGCCCAATTGCGCGCCAGCCCGCCATTTTGCGCGCCGACCCGCTGTATTGCGCGCAAAGCTCCTCTTTTGCGCGCAATCCGCCTGGGTCGCCCCCTTTCACCCCCTGAGGGTACCCGCCCGCGTGGCGCCCGATGACCCTCATCCTGGGCGCCCGCACCGTGCGCTGTCTTCCCGTGCGGCCCTCCAGGCTCGCGCGAAGTGACACGGACCCATTGGCGGCAATCATTCGTCCAACACGACGTTAAACTGTACTTCGTCCAACACGACGTTAAACTGTACTTCGTCCAACACGACGTTAAACTGTACTTCGTCCAACACGATGTTAAACTGTACTTCGTCCAAGCTACAAGACGTTAAACTGTTCAGCATCCGTCCAACATGACGTTAAACTGTACCATGTCCGCGCTGCAAGACGTTAAACTGCCAAGCACCTTCGTCCTCAACACACGACGTTAAACTGTACTTCGTCCGGCAAAACGTTAAACCGTCCGCTTCGTCCTCAACACACGACGTTAAACTGTACTTAGTCTGGCAAGACGCTAAACCGTCCGCATCACCCGATCCCGTGCCTCGCACGCAGGGTCCCCCCCCCCCCGGTTTGGATGTGGCCCCCGCCCGCTCGTCTCTGCAGGGATGTCGGGATTGTCCCTCTTTAGGGATGATTTAATTGGAGCGGCTTTTCCCCACGGGGGTAGGGTATTCCAAACCCCTAGTTTCTTGTGGGGGGCTGCACATGTGTATCTCCATTGCGCTTCCCCACTGCCGAAGCCAGTAGAATGTGTGACTGGGATCGAGGTGTCTCCTACTTTCGGTCCAAGTCCCTTCCAACTGAGTTTTGCCACATCCGGGCTGCCTCAAGTGCGTAAGTCCTGACAGAATGAACTACGTGGACTTTGATCCCTGTCTTCTAAACAGGGTACGTAGGAAGCCTCCCTGAGGTTCAAGCCCACCACCTGGTCGTCCCGGTCGTATTCACGTCGTTTCTTCCATCAGTGGACCCCTCCTGGGTTCACACTTGCGTCGATTCACCTATGAATCCGCCCCTGTGGGAGACTGCACGTGTGTATCTCCACTGTGCCTCCCCACAACCCCTTTTTCCATTTCTCCTTTCATTGTCCGGCATGACGTGAAACTGTGATCCACCCGGCCGTTCCATCCCCCTCTGTGCGAGGTGGTTCGGTTCAATCCTCCGCCCGGCGGCCTCGACCTCTTCGTGAGTCAGCTTGCCAACGTCCAGCATGACGGTAAACTGTATACCTGAACTACGTTGACTTTGATCCATGCCAACGCGCGGTACGTAGGAAGCCCCTACGGGGTCCAAGCTCTTCACTCCATCATCCATCCTGATCCTTACCCGGGCCGCCACATCCCAGTGGGGGTCATGCCACCTCACTCCACTCCACACCACTTGGGAAGCCGCCCATGCGCTGGCCCCAGCGTCGGAGGTTCCCCGCAAGGGGTTCTGTCATCTGATCCACTTTTCGTGTTGATCAGTCCGATGTCGTCCCCGCTGGACGTTAAACTCGCGGCATACCCCGTGTTAAACATGGGAAGTTGAGGAAAACCTCAGGCGACACAGTTCCCCGCACCCAGTGCGGGATGCCTCAGGCCATCACGCCTTCGAGAAGCCCTATTAGGGACGGAAGTAGACATGCAGAGCCGCAGTGTTACGACACGCCCTCCGCACCCAGAGCCACCCGGTCTCCTCACCGTAGGTTGCTGCCCCGACCAGACTCCTTGGAGCGTCCGGGCGGAAGCAACGTAATTAACCGGTGTCCATGAAGATATGGCGCCGGGAACGAGATTCACGAGCATGTCTTAAATCTATGAGGGAGACCCGGATTAGGCGACGAGTTCCGAGGAGACGTCCAAGGAAGGAGGAGACGACATCCCATCATCCCGGTTTCGATCAAGGAGCAGACGCCCCTGAATAAAGGACGGATGCCGCCCGCCTTTGGAAAGCGGGACTGCGGGACCACAAGCCACGCGCCCATCCCCTCGGGTTGACGGGTGCACGCGCGAACGCGTCCTGGCGGAACAGCGTAACCCGACGCACATCCGCACCGAAACAGAAAAATGGTGAACCCGACGTGAATCTCTTCTCCTCGAAACGAAGACTGATGGCTTTCAGAGGTGTTGGAAGACCGGCATGTTGCCCGGCCAAGCATTCAGTCTTATCCGCCAGGTGCTGGGGAAGGGAAATCGGGCACTCCGTCTCGCGACGTCGAGGGCCTGGGTCCCCCCCACGGAAGGCATCGTGGCACTAATGGTTGGTTGTCGATTCCTTTTCCTGTCAGTGTTAATGGGTTCTTCTCCCTGCCTTCAGAAATTAGGTCTCCCAATCCAGTGCCCGATCGCCGCCCGCCCACTGGCGCAGGGGTAGGGGAAACACCGACGCGGCTACTCCGCGCGGTCCCGCCCGTTCCACAGCCGTCCTAGCAGCCGCAATTGCGGGACGACCACGCCCTCTCTCCCCCTCGGAGGTCATCCAGAGAAGGGTGATCAACGACCTGGTGCGGAGATATGAGGAAGAGGGAGTCATCCCCACCAGGGACATGGCTCGTCTAGACCTTGAGGAGGCTGCACCTCGCCACCACCGCCGCCCCCGAGGGCCGCGCAGGGAGGCACCGCTGCCTACCTCGACGTCCAACCGCTTCGGGAGCTTATCCCTGGAGCGCTCCGACAGTTCCCTTCCCTTTGCGGATGAGGTGGAAGATGTCCGGGATCACCCTATCCGGGATTCGCTCCAGGGATCTACGGTAAGGGCTCCCGCCAGGCCACGGCGACACCGCCGCCAGGCCTCTCAAGTCGAAGAGCGGACTCTCCACCTGCCTGCGCCGCTCATCCCGACTCGTCTGTCCCGACGCCAACGTCGGGCACGAGCGGAAGAGGATGCCCACCTTGGGGCCCTAGCAACAGCGGCCGCATTGGCCCAAGCCACTGTTGGCTCCAGTCGCCAGGCCCCTGCGCATCCTGAGCAGGGGAACTTCTATGCCCGACCTGGATCGAGGCTCCGACCGCCCCAAAGGCAGGTTGGGTCGACTCTCCCGGTTGCTGGTACAGGCAGTAGCCACCGCGGACCACCTCGCGGTAGCGCTATTCACCAGCGGGGTCTACTCCGTGTGGCCGATCTAGGAGGCATGGGTCATCCCACCTTGCGATCCCGGCCCGGAGGCCTGCCCGGAATCATCTCTCCCCACGTCCCCTTTGATATCTGTCCCGGTGCCCCTCGCACCTTGGTTTCTAGTCCTCTTGGCCCCAGCACCAGTGCGGCCGGAGGACGCCAGGACAGAGATCAGCCCTGCCCCGAAGAACCACCCAGGGGCAGGAAGGCAAGGCGTCGACGCCGAGGGAAGAATGTTACGGAATTCCGGACAGAGATCCGACCGGTTCGTTTCTCTGATACAGAGGCGGAGTACGATTCGGCGACAGAGCCCTTCCCCCAATCCCGCCAGTCAAGGGCAGGGGTAGGAATGCGGCACGTCAGCCTCGTACTCCCCGAGAGTGAGATCGATGTGATCCCCTCTTCTCTCCGAAGGTATATCCGGAGTAACGAGGGCCTGGTAGACCCCCAAGGATCAAGCTTGCGGTTGGTACCGGCCCCTTCGTAAGTGCCTTCCGCCTCGATCGGAGAAGCCGAAGATTTTTTCTGGGGACCGACGGTCGAACCACGATCTAGTGCACCCTCGGCGAGCACCGATGCTACGGCAGGATGTTCGCTCGCCGGCCCGTCCTATCGTGATGTGGTAGCCAGGGCACCGCCACCCTCAGAGGGAGGCCCGGGATATGGAGGCCAATCGGCCTGTTCGCCGTATTCACCGTCGGCCAGCCCGTCGGCCCGACGGCCCGCCTCGGCACCACTGCCGGTTCCCCGTCCGTTCCCAGTCATTGAAGAGGACCAAGGAGATCTGGGTCCCGAGTTTGAGTCGTGGAGCTTCTGGACCGTCCTTGCAGAGGGCCACTTCCCTGAGAAGTTTTGGCCAGTCGCAGGACCGGGCTTTGATGCACCCGAATCGCTCACCCCGGATGAGTTCCAATGCTTCCGCCGAACTCTCCGGGAGACTCGCTCCTGTCTTCACCGCCTACAAATGCCATACCCTGGGATTCAAGTGCACCTGGAGGATATTGGTGAGCAGTGCCGTCAAATTGACCTGGCCACGCTCCCCGCAGTTCGGCACCCCGGGTCATTTGAGCACCACGAGGCCCTCCAACAACGATGCGTTTAGTGTTTTCAAGTACTCCGCAAAGTTATCGAGGAAGCCACTCCCCACGTGTATATCCGTGGATGGGGGCAGTACGCTGCCCTATGCTTCAGTGTGATTCGCCGACAGCCCGATTCACTGGGTGGCCCTGAGGGTATATCCCCAGGGACGGAAACGGTCAATATGGCTGACCTGTCGGGAGAGGGGAACGACTTGGAACTTCTCGACGGGGGTTCCCCCCCGAAGACAAGCCATCGTCAGATCCATCGGTGAGAGTTACTCGTCATCAGAGGAACCTCCTGGGGCTCCCCGCATCCACTGAATCACTAACGTTGAGCCGAAACGTCAGCAAAGGTAAAGAGCACAGCGAGGCTATAAAGCCCGCCGACCCATCTGCCTCCATGCAGAGGGCAGAGAAGGATCCTGAGAAGGCTACGCTACGTCAGCAGCTCGCCGAACAGAAGAAGATGGTTGACCAGCTCCTCGCCGAGCGCGCTGCAGAACGACGGCCTGACTACGGTGATCCTAGGCCAGGACAGTAGGGACCGGAACAACCGCTCCTCGACGAGACTCTCCCGGGAAACCGTGATTACGCCGTGTTCGCCGATAGGAGAGAGGCCATTGCCTATGGCAAGAGGGCGCGGTATGTTTCGCCACACCCTCCCGAGCGGCGTGACTACCTGAGAGACCCCGCTCGGGTTCCTCCCACTGCCCCAAGGGCCGCTCCGCCCGCCATCCCACGAGCTGCCGAGTTCGACGACCCGGTCGACGACCCGATTGAAGGGACATGCAATGCGCTCGTGGTTAGAGATCCTCACCAGGACTGGAACCCATGTCCGGACGATCCGATGGCGGCACTCATTGCCCGCTTGGAAGCCTTGGAGACTCGGCAGGTGGCGATCCCACCGGACGGCAAGCCATACCCAGCATGGGTGGATGACATGCCGGCACCTCCGGGATTCGGGAATCCCACTTTCGCCCCCTTCAACGGGACTGGAGATCCGCCACAGCATTTGGCCCACTTCAACTCGAGGTTCGGGCCTATGTTGGGGACTCCGGCGCAGCAAGAGGCCGCTAAGCTTCGCTGCTTTGTTCAGACACTGGAAGGGCCAGCATTTGTCTGGTACAGCCAGCTCCCCGTCGGGTCGGTAACCAGCTGGGAGGACCTCCGTAGACAGTTCCTCTACCATTTCAGTTCCACGACCCGGAAGACGAGTATCGCAGACCTCTTCAAGTGCAAGCAGAGTCCTGATGAGCGAGTCGCGTACTTCGTCGCCCGATGGAAGGGTCTCACGTATTCCCTTGACATGCCATTGACTCAGGAGCAGTTGCTGACAATGTGCGTCGGGAACGTCAAGACCGAGATGGTCCCTTCCCTGATCACTCAGAATTACCCCGGAGGGTTCAGGGACTTCTCAGACAAAGCTCAACGTCTTGAGGAAGCCCTGCAACAGGCCAGTCAGGCACACCCGCTGCCTCCTATGATTCCTGCAAGGAGAGTCAGCAGGGCTGAGCCCGCTGTTGTTGCCCAGATAGAGGCCCCCAGGCCGTTGGAGCTGCTGCCGGCGAGACTAGCTCCACAGCCTCACAGGAATCCGCCTCCACGGGCTCAGTTCCCAGCCCAGCAGCAGCAGCCTCAGAACCGGCCGGCCCCTCCGCGTAATGTACCGCCGCAACCCAGGCGAGATAATCAGGGTCCACCTCCTCGGTCGGCCCCTCCAGCCCCTCGTCAAGACCACGCTCCCAGGGGCCCGCGATACCTGACTTACTCATTCCACGAGGATCAGGTCCCTGGTTACTTCCGGAGCGCCCTGGAGCAGAGGATTGTGCGACTGCCTGAGTGTTGGAGGCCAGAGGAGGCACATCTTACGGATAACCCCCGCTACTGCCCTTACCATCGGGAACTGGGGCACACCATCCAGCGGTGCTATGTGTTTAAGGATTGGCTCCAAGACCAGATTAACAACAATGTAATCAGGTTGGGCCCAGCTCCAGCACAAGTGGCGGGCGTGTTCGTGGGATCAGATGACGATAGTGGCAACGAGGACGAATGGCAGCTGGTCTCCGACCGCGGATCCCAGAAGTATAATAACTGGATGGCCCGCAAGACGACCATTCGCGCCCATGGAATCATCCGTGCATGCTTGAATTAGCCTGAGCCCCCAGAGTCTGCGGGTGCTGCTTCGGCATCGTCGTCCCAGCCTGCCTCTTCCAAAAGGGGCAAACGGCGGCAGTGCAAGAAGGAAGAGCGCGCCCCGCCAGTTCCGCCACTATCCCGCACTCTCGGCGATTTCATGCCCCTGGAGATGGGGGTCCCTCCTCGGATCCGCCCGGTGATGGATGATTCGTCCGATGACGGTGTTGGGTACGCTTCGGTTAACACCGTCGAGCTGGTAAATCCCTTTTCGGTTCCCGACGTTGAAGAACACCAGGTGGACCTCCCTAGTGTCCCCGGTCGTCGCTACCGTCGGAAGAGCCGCAGCAACAGGAGTCGCCGGGGCACAGCCAGTGGTACCTCTAACCAGGCCGTGCACGCCACTGAGACTAGGCAGCAGGCTCAAAACCGAGCTCAACGCGCGCAGCCCCCCCATCCGGGGATGACAGATTCGCCTCCGCCACTGTTTGTGGTGTGGGACCAGGCAGAACCGCCTCAGCCGCGTCGCGACCAGCTCCGCCCTGCCACAAGTCCATCCCGGCCTCCTGACCCCAGTACGGTGACCATTTCCCGGACTGAAACCAGTGAACAGCGAGATGCGCCAAGTACCAGTCGGCCGCCGATCCAACCGGCAAGGCCCGTCATGCCGCCAACCACAGAGCAACCTCCTGCAACCAGGGGCTCGCGCATGGCCAAAAATATGATGTCCTGAAGCACTTGGCTAACATCCCAGCAAGGCTCTCCATCCTTGAGGCTCTGCGCATGTCATCTGAGATGCGTGAGGCACTCGCTGAATCCCTGAAAATCCCCCTCCAGTTTGAGACAGAGGTTGCGGCTGCAGAGGCCTTTCACGCCGAAACGATCGAGGACGCCGAGTGTCAGGCAGTTATCTCGTTCTCTGGTAAGGATGAAGACCCTCCTATACAGGGACACATTCGTCCGCTGTATGTCACTGGCCAGTTCAATGGCCTTGAAGTCCGGCGCTGTCTTGTCGACACGGGGTCCGGGATTAACCTGATTCCAACTCGGACGCTCCGGAGATTGGGGTTGTCTGAGGATGACTTGATTCCCTCCGACCTCAGGATCCAGGGGTACGACCGCACCGAGAAAACCCTGGTCGGCAAGATACGTTTGAAGACCCAGTTCGGTGACTTAGTTGCCAACACCGAATTCATGGTAGTCTCTCAGGACACTGCGTATAACGCATTGATGGGCAGGCCATGGCTCCACCTTCATGCGGCGGTTCCCTCGTCATACCACCAATGCCTCAAATACTCCCTTAATGGTCGAGTAGGCGTGCTTCAAGGAGATGCCTCTCCTTTTGCCTCATGTGAAGCCCGCTATCTGGACGCGGACTATTACAAGAGCAAGGATAAGCAGATCCTGGCAGGTGAGGTTGAGCCTGTCGCTGTTGCAAGTGATCCCTGGGCAAGTCTGGATGACGCTTACGTCCTCCCGATTCACCGGTTGGACGTCGCCATGGTCTCGACGGCCCGCGAGTCTCCTGATGAGATGACCGCGACCGCCCGTGCCAGCACCAGTGGCCCAGCAGGATCTGGTGGCCCCAATGCAGTTTCCAACACATTCTCTCCCGTGGATGATCCATGCCCGAGTGGAGAGGATGTGGAAGATGCACCCCCAGCCTTTGAGGAGGGCGTCTCCGCCACGGTCGATGATTTAATACAGGTGAACCTTGGAACCGAGGCCGATCCAAGACCCACATTGGTCAGTGCCGCCATGCCCTCTGAGGAGCGGCAGCAGTACGTGGACTTTCTCAGGCAGCACCGTGATGTGTTCGCTTGGGGCTATGACGAGATGCAGGGGCAAGATCCTCAGGTAGCCGTCCACCGCCTTGGTCTCCCGGCGAACCATCGCGGGTTCAAGCAGCCTCCCAGGAAGATGCACCCATCCCACGGTGCCATGGTTGAGGCCGAAGTTGACAAGCTTATCAAAGCCAACTTCGTGAGGGAAGTTCAGTACCCCAAATGGCTGGCCAACATTGTGCCGGTCAGGAAGAAGAACGGGCAGATCAGAGTCTGCATCGACTTCCGCGATCTCAACCGCCACTGTCCGAAGGATGATTTTCCCCTTCCAGTGACAGAGCTGTTGATTGACGCCACAGCAGGGTTCCAAGCCCTCTCCTTCATGGATGGATACTCCGGATACAACCAAATTCGGATGGCCCCTGAGGATGAGGAGTTCACTGCCTTCAGGGCCCCCCAAGGTATCTTTTGCTACCGGGTCATGCCCTTCGGCCTGAAGAATGCGGGTGCCACCTATCAACGGGCGATGCACCGCATATTCAAGCCAATCCTTGGCACACTGGTGGAATGCTACGTCGACGACTTGGTGGTCAAATCGCGCCAGCGTCAGGACCATCTCAAAGATCTTGAGAAAGTGTTCGGCTTCCTCCGGTCTCGCTACCTGAAGATGAACCCGTTGAAGTGTGCCTTTGGGGTCACCTCCGGAAAGTTCCTTGGATTTGTGGTAAGATACCGGGGTATTGAGATCGACCCAGAGAAAATCAGGGCGATTAGCCAGATGCCTCCCCCAGGTAACATCTGGGAACTGCAAGGGTTCCAAGGCCACTTAGCCTACATACGCCGATTCATCGCGAATCTGGCCGGCAAGTGTAAGCCCTTTTCTCGGCTCATGAAGAAAGGTGCCTCCTATGTATGGGATAAAGAGTGTCAGACCGCTTTCGAGGAAATCAAGCAGTACCTGCTTCAACCTCCGGTTCTGATGCCGCCCGTATCCGGGAAGCCGCTGGTCCTCTATGTGACCGCCCTGGAACGGTCCCTGGGTGCCCTTCTCGCCCAGAAGAACAACGAGGGAACAGAGAATAGCCTCTATTACCTCAGTCGCATGCTCCTCGATGTGGAAGTTAGGTATTCCCCCATTGAGAAGAGCTGCCTGGCACTCGTATTTGCCGTACAGAAATTACGGCACTACTTGCAGCACCATGAGGTACAGTTGGTTTCTCGAGTAGACCCGTTGAAATATATCCTGAGCCGGCCTATGTTGACTGGCCGTCTAGCGCGGTGGGCTGTGATTCTACAGCAGTTCGACATCAGGTATGTGTCTCAGAAGGCCATCAAAGGGCAAGCATTGGCAGACTTTCTGGCATCTCACCCGACCTCCGTGGATCAGCCGCTGGATCTAGGATTTCCTGATGAGACCATTCTCTCGGTCGATCATGCCGATCCATGCTGGCAGATGCACTTTGACGGTGCCTCCCGGAGCCCCACCGGTAGAAGACTCGATAATCCTAAGCTCAACAGAGTGGGCTTGGGCATCGTCTTCATTACCCCGGAGCGAGCCGTGCTGCCATACTCTTTCCTGTTGTCAGAGGGTTGTACCAACAATGAGTCGGAATACCATGCCCTCATCACCGGCCTCGAGTTGGCTCTCGAGATCGACGTGCCCCGTCTGTGCGTGAAAGGGGACTCCAAGCTGGTCGTTAAGCAGATCAATGGCGACTACGTTGTCAGGAAGCCGGAACTTGTGCCATTGTTGGAGTGCACCCTCCTTCTGATGGCCCGGTTCCCTTCTCGGCCGGAAATTGTCCATGTTCCCCGGTCGCAGAACGGTCGAGCAGATGCTTTGGCCAGCCTTGCTGCGTCACTTGCAGAGCCTGAACAGGACATCCTGATCGTCCGCGTGACGCGGCGCAGGCTCATCGCTCCCGTTATCCCGGAAGAAGATCGCGGCCCGTTGGTAAGCAATCTCACCACGGTTGCCCCTATGCCCGGAGCCCCGAATACCCCAGATATGACAGTCGGATCAGCCCATGATTGGAGGACGCCTTTGGTTGAATACCTCCAACATGGCATTCTTCCATCGGATCGGGCCGAGCGCGAGCGAGTTCGACGCCGCGCATCGCAGTTTGTTCTCCAGAGCAGCCCCGGCCTGGAGCAGATCCTCTACAAACGCGGATTTGATGGTGTTCTCCTCCGTTGCCTTCATGGAGTTGAGATCCCACGAGTCATGCAAGAGGTTCATGCTGGTTCATGTGGCGCCCACCAGACTGGGCCGAAGCTGTCCCACCAGATTCGGAGGTTGGGATACTTCTGGCCCTCCATGATCCATGACTGCATCGAGTATGCTAGGAGGTGCCATGCGTGCCAGGTTCATGCGAACTTTGTGCATCGGCCGCCGGAGCCTCTCCATACCACTAGGTATTCCTGGCCCTTTGCAGTCTGGGGACTGGACGTTGTGGGACCTTACCCGCTGGAGACAGCTCGCCAGTGCCGGTTCATTCTGACCGCCACGGACTTCTTCTCCAAATGGGCAGAGGCGATTCCGCTCAGAGAGGTCAAATCCTGTTCGATCGCTGACTTCGTGACCTCCAACATCATCTATCGATTTGGAGTGCCTCACGCTATCCTCACGGATAACGGAACCAATTTCCGAGCAGCCGAGTTGAAGAAGTTGTACGCCAAGTATAACATTCGCTCGAACCATACATCTCACTATCATGCGCAGGCGAATGGACAGATCGAGGCGTTTAACAAAACCCTCTCTAACATTCTGCAAAAGATGGTTGGTCAGAACAAGAAGAGTTGGCCGGACAAGCTCCCCAACGCCCTCCGGGCTTATCGGACGACAACTCGCAATTCCACCCAGATGACCCCTTATTCCCTGGTGTATGGAGCTGAGGTCGTCCTGCCCATCGAGATCCAGTTACCGTCCTTGCGCACTACGGTCTACGACCAGCAAGCGCCGGACAGAGTTGCTGAAGCCCGTCTAGTCGAGTTGGAAGCACTGGATGAGAATAGGCTTCGCGCTTTGCACAACTTGGAGAGGCATCAGAGCAGAATGGCTCAAGCTTTCAATAAGAAGGTTCGCCTCCACTCCTTCCTGCAGGGTGACCTAGTGCTAGCCCTGAGAGCACCGATGATCCCCGGCAGGAAGCCGCCCAAGTTGGAGCCCAAATGGGAGGGACCTTTTGTCATCCACAAGGTCTATCCCAATGGCGCGTACTCCCTAGAGACTATGGATAGTGAGCGTGTCACTCCTCCCACCAACGCTAGGTTCCTCAAGCAGTACTTTTCCTGAGTGTGCCGACGTCCTGCACGACGTTAAACTGCATACGTCCAAGCTGCACGACGTTAAACTGCCTAGCATATCGTCCGCGCTGCAAGACGTTAAACTGCCAAGTGCTTCGTCCAACATGACGTTAAACTATACATCGTCCCACATGACGCTAAACTGCACCACGTCCGAGCTACAAGACGTTAAACTGTTCAGAATTCGTCCTGCATGACGTTAAACTGCCCCTCAAGAACTACGTGCGGCTTGATTCCCATCCTTATGGGATACGTAGGACCGCCTGGACATTCATGTTTCAGGCCCAGCCCCATCCTTTGGGAATTTCCATCCCATCTCGGGCCCTTGGCCCAGTTGCCTCCGGGTGTGCGGCGTATGGTGTGAACGCGGGGCTATGCCCTCATTCACGTCGGTTTGCTCGCCACGCTGTACGCCCCCCACGTTTGGGGATGCCTTCTGCTCCCCCCTTATTTTTCTCTCATCGTACTGCATGATGTTAAACTGCACTTCAAGAACTACATGCGGCTTGATTCCCATCCTTATGGGATACGTAGGACCGCCTGGACATTCATGTTTCAGGCCCAGCCCCATTTCCCGGGAATCTCTATCCCGCGTTGGGCCTCTGGCCCAAGTTCCCCTCCTTTTTGTGCGAGGCGTAACGCGTGAGCAAGGGATTATGTCCTCATTCACATCGGTCTACTGGCCGCGCCGTACGCCTCCTCCATGTGTGGGACTACCTCACACCTCTCATCGTCCTGCATGACGTTAAACTGCCTCTCCAGAACTACGTACGGCTTGATTCCCATCCTTATGGGATACGTAGGACCGCCTGGACGCTTGTGTTTCAGGTCCAGCCCCGTCTCTTGGTTGATCACGGGGATCTGCCCTCTTTTGGTTGCTCTCAGGGTGAGTCCTCCGACCCTTTCCGGTGATCCGTTAACATGTTCTGGGTACTTCGGTCTATGACTTGTAGTGTCAGATTCAATCCCGATAAGTCCTGTGTTGCTTGTCAGGCCTCGCGCTTCCTCTTGTTCGAGCCTTCACTCAAAGGGATCCTCATTAGCGGTTTGGGTACGATGCCTCAGTGCTCTCCTACCGCTCCGGGTCGATTTACCGGCGGGTCCTGGGCCGCAAATCGATATGAATCCTGCGATTGAGCGGTCGATGCTCATTTGCTTGCCTCGTCTTAGGCTGACGCGATCGGATGTTGTGTTGCGAATATGGTCAGCAACGTCCTTGATCGCCATGTCGGCTCTTTCAGGCTCTGAACATTGGTTGCGCAGTCCTCATCACACTCCGCCTTTGTGCGTTGTAGTGGAATCTCGACACTCTCTTCATACTGACCTTCAGTACACCTCTACACGTTAGGCAGACCAGCCAGGGTAATGGTGTCGTTCGAGGCTCCCATGATCTGAGCACCAAGGATATATGCGGATGTCCTCCCTAAGGGCCATGCGTAGCTGGACCCTCGTCCCCATAAGGAGGAAGGAGTCGCCCGAACAATCGCGTTTTGGGCCCAGTATATCTGGAGGCTAGCATCTCTGCCCCTCGGGTGATGGACATACGCAAGCCCCTATCCCAAGACTCTTCTCCTGGAATCGTGCGTGACCGCAGGGCTGGGTATGTTCCCACCTCCGCCGTGTCCGCCGTACTGCAATAAGCGGGTTCCTCCATGGTCCGAACCACACGACCTTAAACTGTGTTGTCTGGTCCCACCACACGACCGTAAACTGTGATCGTCTTGGCCGCCCGACGAGAAACGGCACTGCATCGTGATGTTCTCCTCGGAGGGCACTCACGTTGGGCGCTGGTTAATAACCACGCCATTCATCAATGACTTCCATGGCTTGATTATTGTGGCGACGCCAGAGATTTCTCAATCACAGGCATGTCGCCGCACAAAGAAAAAACCATCCACCTTTAAGGACAAACAAGAAATATCAAATGCCGCTTCTTCTGTGTGCGAGGGTCAGACCCGCACCCTTCCCCGCGCTGGTGCCCGATTGTGTTGCGCCGCGCTTCAAGAACTACGTGTGGCTTGATTCCCATCCTTATGGGATACGTAGGAACGCCCGGATGTTTGAAACTTCGGGTCCAGCCCCCCACCTCTTAGAGATTCCCCCTTCTCTGGGGAATCTGCCGCATTCAGGTCACCCTCAAGGCGTGTCCCTCGACCCCTTGCAGTGGTCCACCGGTGTCAAGAGTACTCTGGTTTATTGCCAGGAGGGTCAGGTTCCGCTTGGTCAGGTTTCCTTCACTTTTCAGGCTCCGTGCTCCCTTTCATTCGAACCCATCATCTACGCCCTGGGTGGAGCCCCCATGAACGGTTCGGACACAATGCCTCAGTGCTCTCCCACCGACTCGGGCCGGTACCCCCAATGGCCTCGGGCAGCAAATCGATATGAATCCTGCGATTGAGCGGTCGATGCTCGTTTGCTGCCTCATTCCATCAACGGTTAGTGCGATATTGATGCTGCTTTTCCGCCACGGTCGGCAGTACTCCCATATCGTTACTCCGGTGCCCCCAGTCCTTGAGTGAATGGCCGCATGATTCACATTTTCCACCTCCCATTCTGACCAGGCGAAACCTAGACACTCATGACACTATCCCTCAGTGCATCTTCGCATATCCGGGGGATAGGACCATGATGTGGCGTACTTTGAAGCCCTTATGGTCCAAACTCTAAGACCTTAAACTAAGATCTCCCCTTATGGTCCGAGCTCTAAGACCTTAAACTAAGATCTCCCCTTATGGTCCGAGCTCTAAGACCTTAAACTAAGATCTCCCCTTATGGTCCGAGCTCTAAGACCTTAAACTAAGATCTCCCCTTATGGTCCGAGCTCTAAGACCTTAAACTAAGATCTACCCCTATGGTCCGAGCTCTAAGACCCTAAACTAAGATCTCCCCTAAACGGGATTCTACGTCCTGCATGACATTAAACTGCACTCTCAGAACTACGTGTGGCTTGATCTCCAGCCTGATGGAGTACGTAGGAACGCCCGGGCATCTCGACTCGGGCCCAGCCTCAGGGATCGTTGAGTCCCGCCCCTCCTCGTCGCCGGCCGTCTGGCCTGGCTTCTGGTAGAGTTGTGCAGTTGTGATATTCTCCCCGATTCAGCTCGGGATGCCCCATTGCAATGGTGGGAAGGGACGGTTTCCTCGTCAGAGAGGTGCTGTCTGAGAATTGGGGTGATTCACGGCCAGATTAGTGCATCCGCCTAATACGCTTTCCCCACGGTGGCGCAATGTTGAGAGTGTTGGATTCTGTCCGAACAAATCAACACTTCGCCCCACGCTTCGCATGCCCTGTTGATCTGGATTTCCACCCTTGTGTCTGAAGGAACCCCCAAAGCGGTATTCATGATGACATGTGGTCCGCCTCCTGTAATATGAATGATGACCTTCGGTCCGTCTATTGCAGTTGTTATGGTCGATCCACTATCTGCCTACCGTCTTTGGCATTTCCTGGAAGGCCGACCTTTGTGGATGTCTGGATTCGGGACACGCGATTCACCCTTTCTCATTTCCCTATGTTCGGATAAAATCTCAACGCCCCTAGCATTGTCCCGCTCGTGTGTTGGAACAAGTTGGGGGGATGATACATTGATTAGGTCTGAGGTCTCCTGTCCTAGGAATGACCTCCCTCTTTTCTTTAGAAATCCAGGCCCAATTATGGATGCCTGATGCTTGGTTAACGCTCCCGCAAGATAATGAATTGTGGTTGAGCATGTTAAGCCAAAAGATGCAGATAAATATATTGATTCATACAAATGGATCAAAGTAGCGGAAGCAAATGTTTTGGGAATGGAAAAACAAAGCCCTTAGGGATTAGCGTGCTGAATGAGTCTTTCTAACGCCGCTACCCTTTGGCTGGTGGCCTCCAGAGCTGCTTCTCGCTCTCTGCGTGCCCTCTCTTCGTCGGCGGTCGCAGCACGCAGTTCGTCGATTCTGGCCTGTGCACGCTCCCGCTCGACTTTAATTGTGACCATCTGTTGGCCCGCCTCCGTCAGCTGTACCTGGGCGTCAACCAGCTGGGCTGCTAGTTGCTCCACAAGCTCGGTGCACGTTGCGACGAAGGCCTCCTTCTCTGCCGCCTGCCCTTCGAGACGCCGGACTTCCTGCTCCGCCACGAGGAGCGCCCGTGTGCTCTCCTACATGTCCCGACATTGTGCAACGTCGGCACGCCGGCAGCTCTCGCGCATCTTTTTGGCCATGAAATCACGGACCGTCAGATGAAGGCGTTGAGCATCAGCTCCCCCGGCACACAGGAAGCGCAGCCAGGTTTGAAGCGATCCCATGTGCCCCAGCCACTCTGATGAGTCTCGCTTGAGGAAGCGCTGGATGCACTTCCACCCCCTACGGCGCGTTATCCGGCTCTCCTCGGCCGCCTCCGCGTCCGAGTCGTCCATCTCCTCGGGGTCGGCAGGCCGGTAGGCAGGGAAGGCAGCCAGCAGGTCTGCTGCAGGGTCCGCCCCTGGGAGGTCCTCATGAGGGATAGGTTCCCCAACATCTGGGCGACCTTCTTCTCTCTCCCCAGCGGCGCTGACACCCTCGTCAGCCCCCGACTTCTCTCCGATGTCAGCACCGCCGACGTCCGCAGCCCCTTGATCAGCAGTTGGTGGGGCCGGCTCGGTATGGGAAGTCTGTTCCGGAGCAGGCGGCATGTCTGCCACCGGTCCACTCGTGGATGGCCCGAGTTCGGCAACCCGACGAGCCTCCAGTGTTGAGATCACTGCACAGGGCATGCCGTGGTTAATCACGGATCGTCAACGACAAGCACCAGCAGTAAAGTAATGAGACTTACGGGAGTTCAGAGCGTCATCTTCCGCTATCCCGGCCGCCGCAGGAACAGTTGCAGCAGAGGACCCTTCCGCGCTTGTCAATTCAATGGGTGCCTGGCCCCCGCCTTGTCCTGCTGGCGCCTCTCCTACTCCCGCTGAGGATGCCTGACCAACCTCCGTGTGCTCCTAAGAAAGGTGGAGAAAAGGGTTAGAAGCTGCATAAGAGAATGGATGAAGCAGGTTGAGTAGGGATAGAAGCGGACCTCGAGGAGCTCAGTGACATCAACATTGTCAGAGCCGGCCACCTCGCCGCTCTCCCATGGGCTCCCCTGATGGGATCTTCCCTCGGAGCCTTCATCCTCCCCCATTTCCTCCTCTTCCTCGGAGTCGCTGCTACTTTCATCTTCTGCCGGCGGCATCTGTTCTGGAGCGGGTTCTAGACCGAGCATCACCTTTACCAGAAGGGATGGCTCCGCACGCTGACCACGTTGGCGCGCGTAATTGTCCATGGCCGTCAGATACGCATACTGCCGGTTGAAGTCCACTCTGTTGGCGATCTGGAGGTGCCCGACCTCTGGCAGATAGATTCCTTCTTTGAGTATCTTTCGCCAGATGGCGTCGGTCCCCAGTGACTGCCGCAGGGTCATCCAGGCCGACCACAGCGCCGGGAAGACCGCATCATGGGAGGGTTCGAGCAGACGTCTCACCTGCTTCCCGGGCCTCTCTTCGACCACCGCACGTGCCCCCTCTCTGGGCGCTGAGGTCGTGGCGGCAGCTTGCGATGTGCCCGCCGCCGAAGTCCCTGCCCACGCCGGATCCGCTTCTTGGCGCGCCTCTGTTCTCCCCCGTGTGGCGGCGCCTCGCCTCCTTCCTTGACGCCCGGTCTCCGCACGGGTAACCTCGAGCCGCCGAACTGGCTTCCGTAGAAGCCCCTCGGGGTACGCGATGGCCCAGTGTTCGGCGTACTCGGTTGCCAAGCCTGCGTCAACCCCGGTAGGAGGGAGAGTGATGACGTCGCCAGAGCCGAAAGCGGCAAACATCAGCCACATCTGGAAAAGGACGCAAGGGTTCGCCTCCTCCCGGACGGCAGTGAATACCCTCTTCGGCATCCGCTGAGGGCACCCGAACTGCCTGGCGAACCGGGTTGGCACGTAAGGCTCGCAGATCACCTTCCCGTCGATTCGAGCCACGAGCACCCCGCCCCGCATGTTCAGGAAGTATTCATGCTGCTCCAGCGGACCCTGCCCATTGTCGATCATCTGGCCGACGAGAGTGGGGAACGGGCTGAAGTTGAAGTTGGCATGATTGCCAATTCGAATCCTCACGCCCTCCTCACTTAGGGTCATCGGAGCGACCCCCGCGATATTCAGCAGGGAGGGTCGCAGGCCGTTGCCTGGAGGAATGATGGCGTTCCGAAACGTGTACCCACCAAGGTGAGCAGCCACCCAGCCGTGGAAGAATTGAAAGGGCCCACAGATCCTTCGTGGCGACCCCCCTCGTGAGATGCGTCCCAGGATGGCATACAGCTTCGCCAGTACTGGGACCCCGAGGTTGTATCTCTTGTTGGCGGCCATATCGCCCGCCATCGCCAGTGTTGCCAGGCGGACGCCCATTCTCGCGTCCCGCACTGGTAGGAGCCACCCACTCAGAAAGGCGGCCAGGAACGCCGCGTACCGGACATTTGGGTCCCGGGCCTCGATGACGCGGTACCCCCATGAGCGGTAGTCGCCCGTCTCTAGGACCCGCCAGTACGACCCGTTCCGGCTCCTCTGAGCCGCGGTCGGGCACCGCTTCCCCCTGCCTGGCATCTTGACCGTTGGGTCATGCTCCAAGAACTGGCCGAACCACTCCTTGTAGGCTATGTCCTTGTGGAAGTCCTTGATCCCAAGCCGCTGCGTCGCCAGGTCAAGTAGATGCCATGTCAGAATGGGAGTCCGCGACCTGTCTTCCCAGATGTTCTTCGGGGGAAGGAACTCATCGTATTGGTAGCCCTCCAGCGGGATACCTCCGATGCAGTGGATGTCCCAGAGACCGATGCCGACCTCCCCATGGTGAAGATGGAAGGTGTTGGTATCCGGGGACCAGCGGGTGAACAGCTCCGGCCCGAGCTCGGACTGCTGGTAGAAGTGGAACTGCGACGTCCACACCGCCTCAAATAGGCCGATGTACCGCAGCTCATCTGCGAAGTGATCGCAAGTGTGGCGTACCCAGAACGCCCAGGCCCATTCACTGGTGAAGTTGCCCCCAGACCGCAAGTCCCAGTCCTTCAGCCAGCCCTTGGTGTCGTCAGTGACACTCTGGCGATATGTGCTCGAGTAGAGGGCTGGAGAATTCTCCGCAGTAGGCTCACCCCCATCAATGGTTCGCGTCCTCGGGTTCAGGACGTAGACATCTAAGTGCCTGGTCTCCCTGGCAGGATTCCCATTGTTGGTGATGTTATAGCGGGGAAGCTCGTCCTCCCGAGTCACCCAGGTCCGTGGCGCGTCAACCTCGAACCCTGGCACCGGAACCTCATCTAGGATGCCGAAGTTCCAGAGCGGCAGGTTGTCTGACAGTGGATATGTCTTCTGGGCCGGCGTCAGCAAGTCGAATAGGGATTGATTGTTGGAAACAATCTCCTTGGCTCCGTAGACCTCCTCGTTCATCGCCATCTCAGCTCTACGAGTGGCGGCATCCCCCTCATTTCCTTGATGCGCGGCCATCTCAGAAGCTTCGGGAGTCGTGCGGGTTAAGGGATGAAGCGTGCGGAATCGGACGAGTCCGGTAGAGAAGTTTGAAGGTTGGCGCGCAATCCAAGTGAACGGCGCGCAATCGGGAAGAATGTCGCGCAAAGTTCCGGGTTTTCGCGTAAAGACAGGGCGAAATTCGGATGGTTTTGCGCGCCGATCGGGCGAATTTCGCGACCGGAAAAGGCAATTTCGCGCACGAGAGCGTTGAAGCTTATCGCGCGGAAGGCCTGTGTACAGAACGCGGAACCCCGGACCCCTATTTATAGACGAGGCCGGGATTCCGCGCCACGCGGAACGCTCGATTGCGCGACCGCGGCGGCGAATTGCACGCCCGGCGCCCCTTTTTGCGCACCGCCCAGGACTTCGGCATTCCGGCGTCTCCCTCGGAACCTGATCGTTGCGACCTCTCGCCGATCAGATTCCGAGGGGGGGCTTTTGTAGACGCCGGAAAAGTCCGTTGATCCCCAAACGAAGTCCCGGATGCGGAAAGCGAAGTGATATTTGGAGTCGGAAGCATGTTCCGGAGGGCCCGGAGGACTTGCGCGGAATTTTGGAGGTCCGCGCGCAAAGCTGATGAGCCGCGCGCAAACCTCCCAGGATGCGCGCAATGCGCTGGGCCGGCGCGCAATTTTGCGCGCCGGTGGCCTGCGCGGCTCCCTTGCGCGTCGGGCCCGATTCCGCGCCCGCGAAGCGAATTCCGCGCCCGACGACCGGATTCCGCGCCCGGGGTTGCCTATAAATATAAGGCGACCCCCGACGTTTTGAAGGTTGCCAGAATCCGAAGCGTCGCTCGTTCGCGCAATCCAACCCCTTCCGCGCGCAATGCCGATCTTCAGGTAACCTCATTTCTTTCGCGCAATAGAGCCTTGGGGTTCGCCTTCGCGCGCAATCCCCTTGGCTCCTTTCTTTTGAATAATCCTTAACCCGAAGGCCTTTGCGCGCAGAAGAAGCCTCTTGCGCGCAATTGCCCCCGGGTGCGCGCAATCCAGCCCGATTGCGCGCACCCCCCATTTTCAAAGTGGTCGTTCGTTAGAGAATGAGTCGTTGCCACCGCGTGCTACCCGAAGCCCGGTGCGCGCAATCTCAATCCTCCGCGCGCGAAGCGCTGGCCCAATTGCGTGTCAGCCCGCCATTTTGCGCGCCGACCCGCTGTATTGCGCGCAAAGCTCCTCTTTTGCGCGCAATCCGCCGGGGTCGCCCCCTTTCACCCCCTGAGGGTACCCGCCCACGTGGCGCCCGATGACCCTCATCCCGGGCGCCCGCACCGTGCGTTGTCTTCCCGTGCATCCCTCCAGGCTCGCGCGAAGTGACACGGACCCATTGGCGGAAATCATTCGTCCAACACGACGTTAAACTGTACTTCGTCCAACACGACGTTAAACTGTACTTCGTCCAACACGACGTTAAACTATACTTCGTCCAACACGACGTTAAACTGTACTTCGTCCAAGCTACAAGACGTTAAACTGTTCAGCATCCGTCCAACATGACGTTAAACTGTACCACGTCCGCGCTGCAAGACGTTAAACTGCCAAGCACCTTCGTCCTCAACACACGACGTTAAACTGTACTTCGTCCGGCAAGACGTTAAACCGTCCGCTTCGTCCTCAACACACGACGTTAAACTGTACTTCGTCTGGCAAGACGCTAAACCGTCCGCATCACCCGATCCCGTGCCTCGCACGCAGGGTCCCCCCCCCCGGTTTGGATGTGGCCCCCGCCCGCTCGTCTCTGCAGGGATGTCAGGATTGTCCCTCTTTAGGGATGATTTAATTGGAGCGGCTTTTCCCCACGGGGGTAGGGTATTCCAAACCCCTAGTTTCTTGTGGGGGGATGCACATGTGTATCTCCATTGCGCTTCCCCACTACCGAAGCCAGTAGAGGGTGTGACTGGGATCGAGGTGTCTCCTACTTTCGGTCCAAGTCCCTTCCAACTGAGTTTTGCCGCATCTGGGCTGCCTCAAGTACGTAAGTCCTGACAGAATGAACTACGTGGACTTTGATCCCTGTCATCTAAACAGGGTACGTAGGAAGCCTCCCTGAGGTTCAAGCCCACCACCTGGTCGTCCCGGTCGTATTCACGTCGGTTCGTCCATCAGTGGACCCCTCCTGGGTTCACACTTGCGTCGATTCACCTATGAATCCACCCCTGTGGGAGACTGCACGTGTGTATCTCCACTGTGCCTCCCCAAAACCCCTTTTTCCATTTCTCCTTTCATCGTCCAGCATGACGTGAAACTGTGATCCACCCGGCCGTTCCATACCCCTCTGTGCGAGGTGGTTTGGTTCAATCCTCCGCCCGGAGGCCTCGAACTCTTCGTGAGTCGGCTTGCCAACGTCCAGCATGACGGTAAACTGTATACCCGAACTACGTTGACTTTGATCCGTGCCAACGCGCGGTACGTAGGAAGCCCCTACGGGGTCCAAGCTCTTCACTCCATCATCAATCCTGATCCTTAACCGGGCCGCCACATCCCGGTGGGGGTCATGCCACTTCACTCCACTCCACACCACTTGGGAAGCCGCCCATGCGCTGGCCCCAGCGTCGGAGGTTCCCCGCAAGGTGTTCTGTCATCTGATCCACTTTTCGTGTTGATCAGTCCGATGCCGTCCCCGCTGGACGTTAAACTCGTGGCATACCCCGTGTTAAACATGGGAAGCTGAGGAAAACCTCAGGCGACACAGTTCCCCGCACCCAGTGCGGGATGCCTCAGGCCATCACTCCTTCGAGAATCCCTATTAGGGACGGAAGTAGACATGCAGAGCCGCAGTGTTATGACACGCCCCCAGCACCCAGAGCCACCCGGTCTCCTCACCGCAGGTTGCTGCCCCGACCAGACTCCTTGGAGCATTCGGGCGGAAGCAGCGTAATTAACCGGTGTCCATGAAGATATGGCGCCGGGAACGAGATTCACGAGCATGTCTTAAATCTATGAGGGAGACCCGGATTAGGCGACGAGTTCCGAGGAGACGTCCAAGGAAGGAGGAGCCGACATCCCATCATCCCGGTTTCGATTAAGGAGCAGACGCCCCTGAATAAGGGACGGATGCCGCCCGCCTTTGGAAAGCGGGACTGCGGGACCACAAGCCGCGCGCCCATCCCCTCGGGTTGACGGGTGCACGCGCGAACGCGTCCTGGCGGAACAGCGTAACCCGACGCACATCCGCACCGAAACAGGTTGTATATGTTGTGTAGCCAAGGATCAATGCACCGGGTCTGGTTCTCTAAACCAGGTCATGTTATTGGAGTTTGTCTAAGTTTTAATGACTCCATGTGTTGACCAGAAATAGGTGGTATGCAGTTTTTAGATTACACATTGTGTGGCCAACTGGACACGATGTGTTTTCCCTTCGGGTTAGGGTTGGACCATGTACCTCGTACATGGATTGCCTAGCTAGAGACTGTGTAACAGGGAACTACATGGCATGTGGCATACTGGTCATGCTGTGTACTCTGAAGATTTTTGAAGTACACTCACACATCGTTTCCCCAGGCATGTACTTCATATGGAAATTGAAAAATAGTACACACCGTGTAGTTGGAACTGCACACTGTGTACTCATCCAAATTACACAAATTTATTAAAATTTATTATTATATTATACAAACCCTTGAGATGTGTACCATCTTGCAGGTGTAAAGTTTAGGTACAACATGTGATAGGTGTTTTATATATATGTGTTTAATTTAACATCTGTGTAATTTTCAATTCTACTCATTGGGTAGTTATGAATAGAAATTCACTAGATTGCCTCCAAGGTAAAAGTTACATACAAAGATAATTTTAACTGAATTTATTTGTTTAAAATTATGATGGATGAGAATCACAAGGAAATTCCGAAAAGGGTTTAAGATAAAATTATTGATTAATTAAAGATGATAGTTAACTGATTCGAGTGTGATTTATCATAAACAAGAATGATTAAAGAATTTAATGTTAGTTTTATTTATGTGTAAATATCATTGCATGTATGGATGATCATGAGCTAGACCAAGGCCTTTGTATGTGGATGGTTTCTTTTATTTTGTTTATTTAAATTAAATTTGTTGGCCTGCGAGCCTTCTTCTCATTAATATGTAGGTTATGCATGCCTAAGTTTTCTATTATGTAAACCCCCCTCTTACCCCGCACCTGCATGGAAGTTAAAAAAGGGCATATGTAATAGATGTAACTCCCAAGATAGTGGAGGAGGTTCAATCTGAAGCCAAGACGAAACCAATCCCAGGAGATACAGAGGTGGACAGGTGGAAAGCTGTAAACACAAACCCAAAAGGTTCATGATGTTTCTCCCATATTTTAGGGTTAGTTTATCAACCGCTAGATAAACTAACCATTAGAAAAACTCATGATCATTCTCTTTATTTTATTTTTGTTAGTTTCATGGTTTATCATTATGGATGTGTTGTCACGATCAAATAATTAAGGTATTAAACAAGCATGCAAGATGGAACTAAAATAAACCAGACATATGCATAAATATTATCAAGACATGGTTAATCACTTATGTAAGTTCCACTTTATATTAACAATCATGTGATAATGATAATAATAAATTCACGCATAAGAGATAAAAATCCCTCAAGTCAAATATTATGTCAGACAAAGCCTTCCGTTACATGATTATGGGAAAAACTCAATAAAATTATGTGTATGACCAACCCTTGCTGGGACACTTACTTTTAAATAAGAAGCCCTTATGAAAGGTTTTGGTTGAATTAATCATATTACATAAGATGAGAAGCCCTTCCTAGAAATGGTGTAATATCGGAGGAAAGAGTTGAGAAAATAAAAAAAGATTTGATTTTAGGATTGGGGAGTCCACTCAATAGATCAAGGAGCTGCAAGACTACATTTGGAAAAGTCACTCCTAACTAAATACTATCTAATAGCTTGACCAACCCTTGTTGGGGTTATGCGGAGGGAAATATGGATCCTTGCCTCTAGAATGTCATGGAAACTGGAAATTCTGAGTTCAATGGTGAGGGGCATTGTGACTTGATAAAATAGTGGGTGACTTAATAAAAATTTATTATTTATAGTGAAATGTAATCAATAAAGTACTAATGATCTACTCTTTTAATTGTAGAATAAATATTATAAGATCTTCAACAACACTATCCCTATGATCAATTTGGTATAAAGGCAACATCATCGCCGACAGTAACTTCTATGAATGGTTTAGACGCCTTCAGGTTATTATATACCATGAATGAAAGTATTACATGTTGGAGACAACATTATCTGATCCGCCTACCAAAGAGGTGAGTGATGAAGATTTCCTGGTCTATGAGAAACATATGAATTACGCAGTTGATGTTCAATGTTTGATGTTATCATCAATGTCTAGTGAGCTCATGAAGTATCAGGAAAACATGGATGCTTTTAGCATGCTCGAGCACCTTGGTGGTATTACCGGGAGAGAACATGATAGGAAAGGTTTGAGATCACTAAGTCAGTCTTTCAGAGTAAGTTTGGAGAAGGTTCCCCAGATGGGCCTCATGTAGTCAAGTTCATTGGATGCATTGAGTGCCTAGAGGTTCTAGGTTTTAAATTCCCTGATGAACTGGGCACCGATCTCATTCTTGCATCAGTCCTTCAGAGCTTCTCTAACATTGTTTTCAATTAAAATATAAAAAACACTGAGAAGTGTCTATCAGATCTTGTTATCCACATTCACCAAGTGGAAAACGATATGAAGCATGAAAATCCTTTTTTCCTTATAGTGAATAAGATGAATGGGAAGGTGAAGATATTTATTCCCCAAACTTCTCCATGACCATCCAAGAAAATGAAGATCAAAGGGGAGGTATGGGAATACACTACTATAAAAAGGGAAAGGGAAGTGCTAACCCTTTATCAGCGCTAAAAAAAGATCTGATAAAAGGGGGGCCATTATCAGTGGTAAAAAAAGCGCTGATAAAGAGGGACTTTTAACAGCGCTAAAAAAGCCTTGTTAAAAGTGACCCTTTATCAGTGCTTTTTTTAGCGCTAATAAAGGCCCGCCTTTATCAACACTTTTTTAGCGTTGTTAAAAGGGACCCATTTATTATCGCTTCTTTAAGTAGCGCTGATAAATGAGAGATTTATCAGTGCATTTTCCTAGAGCTGATAGATTTTATGTTTCAAAAAAAAATTCATGAAATATATTATATTTTTATATAAGTATATTTATATTGATATAAATATAATATATATTTTTTAGATATGTTTTAGATAAGTATAAATAGACTATTACATTTAATATATAATAAATTTAGTGAAAATGGCTTTAAAATATTTCAAAAAATATAATTAATTAATAATTTGTTAATTATAATTAATTAAAAATAATTTAATAAAAAATTGAAGACACAAAAAATAAATAAAATAATAAAATATCTAAAATAAGTTTAAAATGTAACTCAAACTTCAAATGGCCATAACTTTTGATCCGGGTGTCCGTTTTGAGCTCTACAGAATATCAAATCGAAACCCATGATGAGCTCTATGCACCGGTGACCAAAGAGAGGCTTCTGTATCGTTTTATGAGGCCAAAAAAGGCTCAAAAGACCTCCAAAACCGATTTTTTAGTCTGGATACTTCAATTTTTTAACATTCACACAAGTATAACTTATGATCCCGATGTTTGTTAGGCTTGTACCACATATCATACCGAAGATTGTTTCATTTTCTTCGATTTGACTGGTTTTTGAGTTGAAAAATGCTTCTGTATTAGAAGTTATAGTCATTTTAACATTCTATGGCTTTTCAAATACACATATATATGTATTTATTCATAAATATATATATGTCTGTGTGTGTGTGTTGTATATATGTACGTATTTGTTTATTTATTTATTTATAAACACACATAAAAAACATATTTTATAAATGTATTTAAAACTAATCTTATAAATATATATTATTATACAAATAATTATATAGATAAAAAATTATAACTAAGTATATTTATATAAATAAATATAAATATAAATTGATATATGAATTAATATATATATAATAATATATGAATAAATTTATATGTATTAATATAACTAAATATATTTATATTAATATGAATCTGTATTATTATATGAATAAATATAACTGCATATATATATATAAATAAATATAAATATATATTAATATATGAATTAATATATAGGTATTAATATAACTAAATATATTTATATTAATATGAATCAATATTAATATAAGAACAAATATAACTATATATATATAAATAAATAGATATATCATTAAATAAAAAATGAAATGGCATAGTGGTAATGGTGCGGGTGTGGAAGGGGGAGGGTGCGGGTTCGAGTTCTGGTGGAAGCAAGGAGGTGCATATAGGGGGGATGTGTTGGACGCGCGGTCAAGGGTAGTGCATGGGAGTGGTCCACCTAGAAATGATAAAGGGGGTCAAGCATTGTTAAAAGCTCCCCCATGAATTATATATTCTTATTTTTATTTTTAATTTTTTTACTTTTATCAGTGCTTTATAAAAGCGCTGATAAAAGTGTTCCTTTATCAGCGCTAAAGAGAAGCACTGATAAAGGAACCCTTTTATCAGCACTTTATTTTAGCACTGATAAAAGGGATCCTTTATCAGCGCTTTTTTAGCACTCATAAAAGTCCCTTTTATCAGCGCTTTTCTCAGCGCTGATAAAAGGGACCCCCCATCTTCGCCTCGATTAATAGCGCTTTTTAGCAGTATTAATGAACTTTTATAGTGCTGATAAAATCCATATTTTTAGTTGTGATAGGAGTCTATTTGTTTCGCATGTGGAAATAATGACCCCTTGGAGAAGAACTTCACCCAGCCTAAGAAGAAAGGGGAAGCTTCCGGTGCATTTGTTAACAAATGAAATCTATCTGTTTCTTCAAATTGGGTATTAGATACATCTTTTGGTTCTCACATATGTATCCAAATACAATAACCAAGTACATTTGGGAAGATTGTCCAAGAGGAGGTAGATTTATGAGTATCTAATGGAGCCATACATGTTGTTGTAGCTGTCGGGGACTACCAGCTCATGTTTCCAACTGGGATGATCTTGGTTTGAAAAGGTTTTTATTATTTTTCTTATGTTACTGAAAACATTATTTCTATATCCACATTAGATACATATGGTTCTGTTTTCAAGTTTGGAAATGAATGTTTCTACTTTTACAAAGATAGCATTTTTTGGTATGGCACATTTATACAATGGTATTTGCATGTTGGATTACACATACCATGTAATGGAAATCGATAACAATGATACTTCACATGACTCATACCACACCCAACGTTGGAATCACCATCTAGGTCATGTAACCAAGAAACGCTTCACAAAGTTACATCAAGATGGATATTTATATTCTTTCAAACTAAAACTACTTGGAGTATGTCATGCATGTTTACGAGGAAAAATAACGAAATCACCATTTAGTGGGAAATGTTAAAGGACTAAAGAACTTCTAGATTCGGTTCATACCGATGTGTGTGGACCATTTCCAGTTGAAGCAACAAGGGTAATCATACATCATAACTTTGACTTATGATTTTAGTAGATATGGATATATCTACTTAATGAGGTATAAGTTATATTCTTTTGATATGTTAAAAGAATAGAAGAATTAATTTGAGAACCATCTTGGTAAGAATATTATGAAACTTCACTCAGACTGAGGTAGAGAATATCTTAATCAAGACTTCATTGAATACTTATGAGAGTTTGAGATCCTATCTCAACACACTCCTCCATACACGCCCCGGTGGAATAGTGTTAGAGAAAGGAAGAACCGTACCCTATTGGACATGGTGAGATCATGGATGAGTCATGTCAGTCTTCCACTATCCCTAAGGGGATATGTGGTACAAAAAGTGGTGCACATACTAATCCAAGTACCAACTAAATTGATAAATGGTATTCCATATGAGTTCTAATGTTGAAAGAAATCCATATTATCAAATTTACATTTGTGGGGAAGCGATGAGTTTGATAAGTCCTCTTCAGGTAACAAACTTGCAGCTCGAGGCACAAATTGTACTTTTATAGGATACCCCAAGGAGACGAGGGGGTATTACCTATACAACCCCTTAGACAAAAAGGTTATAGTGGAAAGACACACCATATTATTTGAGATAAAGCACATCACTAAAAGAGATAGTGGGAGTTAGATATACTTCAATGAATTTGAGGCTCAAGGTATACAAGAGTTGGTACAGAAGCATATTCCACAAAGCCCCATGGAAGAAAGAACTATTCCAGAGACATAAGAACTGCTTAAGATTAAAAGAGAGGTTATAGAACTAGAATGGTGTGGTTTTCTAGTTACTGAGGATGGCGACTCATTATTAGTTAATAATAATGATCCTCTAACCTACAATGAAGTAGTAAGTGGCACATATGTTGCCATGTAGAAAGAAGACATGAATTCTAAAATGGATCCCATGTACCAAAACAATGGCTGTATTTTGGTAGATCCTCCAGTTTATGAAAATCTTGTTACTTGCAAATGGGTATTCAAAAAGAAACTAGACATAGAAATACATGTCAGTGCCTATAAGGCACAAATTATTGGAAAAGGGTTCAAATAGTGACAAGGAATTTACTACGTTGAAACCTTTTCAATAGTTTCACTGCTGAAATCCATAAAACTTCTATTAGCCATTGCCTCTTACCATGACTAGGAGATTTAGAAAATGGATGTAAAAATATCCTTCCTTAACAGAAACCTTTAGAAAGATGTTTACATGACACCCCATGAAGGATTTATGACTCCAAAGGATTCCAATAATGTATTCAAGTTTTAGAAATCCATTTATGGATTAAAGAAAGAATCCAGGTCATGGAACATTCGTTTTGATGAAGCCATAACAAAATTTGGTTTTATCAAGAAAGAATGTCAGCCTTGTGTCTACAAATGTTTTAGTGGGAGTGCAGTAATTTTCCTAATAGTATATGTTGATGACATATTACTTATTATAAACGAGATAACAGTCTTACAGTCTATTAAGGAATGGTTGAATCAATGCTTCTCTATGAAGGACTTGGGTAAGGCAGTATATATTCTTGTGATCAAGATCTATTTTGCTATATCCAAGAGATTTTCGGGCCTATGTAAAAGTACATAAATTGATATGACATTGAATAGATTCGATATGGAACAATCCAAGAGTGGATTGCTGCCAGTGTCACATGGAATTCATCTTTCCAAGAAAATGTGTCCTCGGACACAAGAGAAAAGAATGATAATGGCAAGGACTCCATACGAATTAGAGATTGGGTCAGTCATGTATGTCATGATATGTACCAGGCTGGATGCCGCCTATGAATTGAGTGTGGTAGGAAGATATCAAGCTGACCCAGTTGACCTCCATTGGATGGCAGTCACGACTATCCTAAAGTATATGAGGCAAACTAAGGATATGTTCCTAGTTTATAGAGGAGATGCAGAACTAGTCATCAGAGGATATGAAGATGCTATTTTCCAGACTGATCAAGATGACATGATGTCACAAATAGGATACGTATTCACTTTGAATGGAGATACAGTGAGATGGAAGAGCTCAAAGAAAAGTGTGGTCACAGATTCTATAGCAGAGTCTGAATATATTGTAGCTTATGAGGTAGCTAAAGAAGAAGTTTGGATGTGAATATTCATCCAAGAGTTGGATGTGATACCTAGCAATAAATATCCCATCACACTATACTGTGATAATACTGCAGTGGTGGCTCTCACAAAAGAGTCAATGTCACATCATCAGATGAAGCGCATACTTCAGAAGTGTCATATCTTGAGAGATTTTTCTTAGAGAAGTGAAGTTGTAGTGAGCAGTATTTCCATGGAAGACAATGTGGCACACCCCTTGACTAAATCCTTAACTCATCATAAACATGACCACCATGTGAGGTCTAGAAAACTGAAAGTCGTAGGCAGTTGGCTCTAGTCCAAGGGGGAGTTTGTAAGAGTTGGTGTCCTAGAACCAACTGGTTGTACTTTGATTACATAAACATTTAATGTATTTAAATATTAAACATATTATTATATATTTTTCATTTTTCTGCATGAGAATGATGTAATAATTTCTTAGATTATTTGTTTCATTGATAAGGTCATGGCAGTTTCCCTCTATGATGAGAATCTTGAAATTCTATAACAATATTCTTAGATTTAGTTCTATGGTTGTATAAAATACTATGATGGGACACATATCATGCAGAAGGTCAGGTGTGAGTACTCGTAAGTAGATGGGACTTCCTCTCTTGGAGTTCTCACTTGGTAATATCCAATACAAGAGATTATGAGAATAGACCCGCCAATAGTAATTCTGCATGTTTTGTTGTCATCGGATATTTATATATGTGATCATGTGTAATGATCCATAGACATTAATATTATCATTAATAGGTGTAACAACTCACACACTTTGATTTACTGACAAAAACTATCACGCAGACAGTTCGTAAGAAGTAGGGTATATTGGGTGCATCACGAGTGACATGTTATTAATGGATAAGTCGAGGAAGGATTTTTACCATCCATTTATGGAAGTTGATATCTCTAACCTTTGATTGAAATTGAATCGTTGAGTGAAATTCCATGGCTATGTTTTAACGATGAGATTATTTCAGGTAGTCAATGAATGGAATATCAAGCATAAAAGTTGATGACACTATCATGAAACCTGATTGATGAGATATTGCGAGAAATGGATTATATTACACAATGAGTGTTCATATGTGAATGTCATTGTTGAGACTTTACATTATTTCTCTTGGGTGCCTTGACCCATTGCTAGAAAGTACTCTTGGAATGTAGGCAATATCGCATAATGCCAATGAGAAAGAATCCTAAAGGGTCACATAGTAAGTGTTTTTGGTCGTCTCGGTTAAATTATATTTGAATTTAATTAATGAAATAAATATTATTCTCAAGGCTGTGAAATAATTTTATTCAAGTTAATATGATCGCATAAATTAAATTAAATATATTTATTTAATTTATTGAATATTTAATAAATATTTATTTACTAGTTTGTAAATAAAATATTAATTTAAGAGAATAAATTATTTATTTATTTATTTGGGTGTTCAATAAATGGAAGTGGAGTTCGTGCAGACCAAGGCTGGTCCAGTGGTAAAATAATTATTTGCAAGACAATATGTAATTATTAGTTGGCACAAGTGAAAATAACAATGACGTTGCTATTATTTTGTGATTATGAATTTTATTCATAATTCTTTTTTGCACAAGTTGGAGCACCATAAATAATGATGCGGTATTATTATTTTGAGAATGGGTTTTCTCTATGTTCGTGAATGTATTTAATTTCTATTATGAAATTAAATATTTTAACTGAAGTTCCTTGCATACCAAAAGACATGTACGTCTATAATGCTACAAAGAACACACTGCATGCTTGGTGAATTGAGAATTGTTGAGCTAAACAATTTTTCTCTTGAATCCTCTTCTATCCCCTCATAAGAACGTGATACATTCTTCAAGTACAAAGAATAAGTGATCAAGAAAAACTGACATATGATACTCGCTTCACCGCGCTAGCATCCAAAGAATGAGTGGTGCCGATTGGAGGCCTTCAGAAAACATGTGGATCATCACTAGAGTGATTCTAGTTTGGATCCTCATAAGCATAATGAGATAATCTGAAAGGGTCATTCCTAATGATCAACATCATCAATGAATAAAATAGGAATATCCAAGTATTTATTTCTTTATGAAATTTACTAAATTAAACATGATGTTCAAGATCCTATATAAAAGTTTCATTCCCCTTACTTCTTTATCTAAATCATTGATTCTATTCTATGGAGGCTGGAGTTCATCATTGTATTGATCCCATAATAATCATTGATCATGGTAAAAGTTAAATTTAGGTGTTGTCCCAACCGTGATTCTGCTGTGCCCGGAACCTTTATAAGGGAATCAACTGCATTAGCTCATCCTACAATGCATGACCCCATCCATATTTTATATTCTAAATCACATAACCAAGTTAGTAAATATATTTAATACTATAAATTTAATCCATTATAGCTAGTATTATAATATATACTATTAGCTGACATAGCCCATACTACACATATTTGGGAGATAGATAAAGATGTAGTAGTCATTTATTTATTCCCTCGCCAACCTAGATGTTTGGGGAAAATACACAGAACCCAAATCATTTGGGAAATTGTAATGTTATCTATATCCAGTGTGGTGAGTATAAAATAATAAGAAAATATATCATATAAAAAAGTTATACACAATCCCAACAAGAGGGCTCTTATAAAAATAACTCTATTAGTACCCATAATAATTACCTCATCAACACCATAATTCACTACTAACCTCTACCATTTCAACAACACATATCAGTTCCACTTCCTCACACAAAACTTCCGCGACAATACCCCATTTTCCCATCAATCACATCATTTACCATTTTCATATTTACCATTTAACATGCACATGTAATTAATTATTCTATTCATTAACCATATTTAATGAATCCCCTTTTATTATTCATTATCCACATTAGTTCCTTTCATTTCATATTCATTTGATGCATCAAAATTTCAGTAACTACCCACAGATTATTCAATTCTATCCCACACCCATTAACTAATTTATCATTACCAACCACATTCCACTTTCCACTTAGAAATTATAATAAAACCCAACATAAAAAAAACCACCATAACATCCTCTACACATCCCATGAAAAGAACCAGCACAATAGACACAAAATACTTCCCTTTCTATAAAAACCATCCATACCACCATTACCACATAAAAAACCACATCCACCCTTTGTTAACTAAGGAAAACTGGTTTCATACCCTATTTTTCACACAACATAGCACCCAAAACCATCCACAATAATTTCCCATACACCTCAACATATATCAAAGAAATGATAACTCAACAACTATAGTAGACCATATTAATTTAGTAGAACAATACAAAAAAAAACATCTTTTACTCATTCTTCATATAAAACACTAGTGGAAAACATAAAAATTATTACCATATTTCCATATTTACAAACCACTATTTCATTAAAATATTTACATTAATAAACTTTTATAAATGGTTATTCTATATATTCCAATACAAAATGACCAAAATAAACCACAAGAACAAACAAAACCACTATGTAGTGTCATCAAATGAGCTATTTGGAAAAAATAAATATCATGCTATCACCTAAACACATGTAAACTTCCCTCCCCCTTCAATTCCATTAAATTAATTTATTAAATTTTTTATGTTAAACTAATATAAAATTATCTTATATCTTTGGTATATAATCTTGACTATATCCCAGTTGATTGTAGCAATATTATACTGTCACATTTGGGCCACCCATGGGTGTTATCGGGGTTTCTATAGCCTACATGCTATTTCCACAAGTAAGCGGGCTATATCCACGAGCAATGTACTTGGATATAGAGTCTATCACCAAGGTAAATTATAGCCATGGACACTATGGTTATGGTTATAGGATAAAAAATACTACCAGTGAGATCTAAACATGTATCTCCCTTCTACAACTCATCATACTTTACGACTCTACTAACATTCTAATTTTAAATATATGTGTAACATATGTGTGTGTTTGAAATAATTTATATCTATATTTTATTATTATTATAAATATATTTGATCCTAATTGTGTTTATAGGCTATCATATAGCCATGGTTAGGCTTGACCATGTTAATAAGGTAATTCTCATTCTGGTGTGGGAAAACCTCTAGTCCCATTTAGACCTAACTGTGGATATAACACTCTAGATAGAGCCTAGATTTCTACTATTAATAATTATCACCATCCACACAAGGAATGAAAAGGCATAAATATTACATGTTTTATACATAAATAAGGGAGGGGTATTTAATCATCTTCCTCAATTGAGGCTTCAATAGCCAATGTGCAATGAGAAGAGTAAAAGGGTGATCACAAGGCCAAAACATGCAAGTAAAACATTAGAAACCTAGATCACAGAAATCCCACACCAATTCAAAAACAAAAATCACCAAAAACAAGCAACCAATTATACTAATAACTCAAAAAAAGGAAAACATAAATGATAAAATAATAAAAATAATAAGAAGAAGAAAAATCTCACCTCATATGGATGATTCTTAATTTCACGAATCCAAGAATCAAAATATTCTAAAGAGGGATAAAGGGTCTTTATTAAGTGTCCATGGTTTCCTAAAATATAGAGATATATGATATAAAATAGAAAAATACATATAGGATTCTAAATTTATATTAAAACTGGAAACTCAAGGCTTCACGGTGTGACAATCCATAGTCATGTTGTTATGGGATAAATCGAACTAACCTCTAAAAACCATGTTGTGAATATATTGTATCTCTATCATTTAAAACTTGGTCAACCTCATATAATTATATATAACCAATGGAGTTAATTTCATGATGTGTGTCCCTCTAAAATAAATGGTGTTCCCCTAAATCATCTCATGGTGCTACAGAAGCTCCATAGTGTGAACGTTTCAAGAATGGTGGAAACACCAAACTAGTCACCCATAATGATATTTCTTGGATGAACACACTCACACCATAACTATAAAATGATAACGGAAATATGTAAGAGTAAAATTATCATGAATAAGATTCCCTTATGAATATAAGATTCATTCACATTGCAAAAAACATTTCTATGAACATGTCACAACGTAACAAAAGTTGGTCACACTATGACTAGACTTCCAACCCAAAAATAGTGTGGCACCTAAATCTCATGGACTAAACCCCTAATGTTTAACACATCCTTGAATTATGACATAAAACCTCATGTCGTTATTATTTACTTCCTGGGGAGACACACCAACTTTATAACCATTGTTTATTCCAGCCAACCCTCCACATCATAACACCCAGGGCCACGCGGTTACATAATCCTCCCAGCTAAAGTTAGATCCAACAACACTTTTCCTCATTCACATTTCTCCGAACACCTCCAATACTCAAATGACGAGAAGTAACCGGTATAAAGGTTTAGATCATTACATTGTTTGTATTATAAGAACATGTATATTTGGTTTTTATAAAGTATTGATAAAAAATTTCGTGCTAATAAAAGGATTTATCTTTTATTAGCATGTGCATTATCAACATTTTAAAAGCATTGATAAAGGTATTTTTGATCATTGATAAAGGATAATTTTATAGTATTATATATATATATATATAATTTTATGTTCTCTTGAAAATTTTTATGAAAAAAATCTATATTCATTTTTATAAATTCTACAGGGTAACGCCTTTGTGTTTTGGTGTATTGCAGCCTCCATAGCCACATTACGTCATCCATCTGTTCCCACTGTATCCCCCAGCTGCTTGACATTGGTAGACCAAATTCCCAAATATATTAACCAAAATCTAAAATTGGTTTAATAATATATCTACTACAATACCCTCAATAGTATCTATTACATTACTTCTACGGTATATGGGGAATCCTTTTACTATAAAGACTTGAGCTCATGTTTTCATGCAGGATTGCAGAGTTCTTACCAATAAGTCAAACTACAACTAAATAAATGTATATAAAATTAATTAAATATAATATTAATAAAATTTATAATTTAATATTTTTTAATAATATTTCACACTACACCAAATTAATAATTTAGCAATGGTTTATTAGCAGTGGTTTAATAAACCACCACTAAAAAATTGTGAGAATTTGGCAACGATTTTTCAATAACCACAACTAAATTTTATAAATTTTCTAAAAAACACTTTCTTCACAACCCCCTCCCCCCATCCTAGATCCCCCACCCATACTTCTTCGAGCACCACCCCACCCCTCTCCCCTGAGCATCCCCTACCCCAATCCCTCGCCACAACATTTCCCCCATCACCAGTGCTCTGGTTTCCCCTAAGCCCCCCTGAGCCACCAACGGTGCTCCAGTTTCCCTAAATCCCCATGAGACTAAGCCCTTGTCAGCACTTTTGTTTCCCTGTATCCTCCTAAACCCTCTCCCTCACTCTGTCCATTGATCTAGTTCCCCCTCGCCCTCTCCCTCACTAGCTTTCCAGTTTCTCCTCTGCCCTTCGAGCCCTAGCGTTTTCCCTCGCCTCCTGCAACCTCTTATCCCATGAGTGATACCTAATAGGAGATCATCAGGGGATATAATATTCTAATCACATGGATAAATTACAATATAGAAAGTATATAGGCTTTACTTAGGTGAATCTAAGGTGAGCATTGGCGTTTTCTTCCTGGATTTGTTCTCCTCAAATGCCCATAGTTTTTAACTAATTCCAATCCATTAATTGGTGATTGAGACTAGACTTTGGGTGAAATATTTCTTCTTTATGGGGCCTCGAAGAGATAATAAACAATTAAATTGGTAGGTGTACTCCTTGTTACTCTCATATCTATAGAGAGGTATCCCGGAAATGGTATAGGGTGGGTTGAACCATATTGAAACTAAGAGTTTAAAACTAGTAAATGTTTTCCTTAAACCCTTCATAGTAAATTGATTTGTTTTTTTGTGACTCTTGAATGGTTTTTACATGTTTATCATTTTATTTTAATTAAATTGATATTTTTTATTTCTATCACATACTTTCTCAGAATGCTTACTACTTTGTTATGTATAGTGTAGTATGTAACGATAGATATTCATAATGTTAGTTATTTTTCATCATTTACTAAAGTGATATTACAGTTTTATTCCATGCCATAATTGATAAGTTTATCATGAAACATTACCTTTGAATTATTGGCCATGTTGATCATGTTGAATACATATATATTTTTGTTTATGAAACCACAACCTCTTGTGTTCATATTCATTATACCATGTCTTAGACAATGTTTTTCATTCTATTAGTATGTATTTTAATGGACTCTACCATATATAATTTTTTTTGGTTTCCTACAAGTGTGAATTGGGGTTTTCCTAATCAATATCTTATGCTTTATTTTATATTCTACTAGTGTAAAGTATACATTTCCTATGATATCTCTTATCCTTTGTTTAGTTTTCTACTAGTATGTTAGTATGTCTCATTTTCTGTCACTTATATCATTTATTATACTACTATTTTGAATTAGTTGGTCTATATTTCATCTCTTATACTATTTTAGATTACTATTACTGTGAATCAATTATTAACTACTTCACCTCTTGTAATTTTCTTATATTACTATTAGTATGGCCTAGATTTTGGTCATTCAATTCCATATACATTATTTATATTGAAATTAATATGCCTCAGTGGTCAGTTATGTCATGCCTTGTGAATTGTTTATATTTCTCATAGTATTTTATTATTTTTAGTTATTCCATACCTTATACTTAGATTTGACCTAAGAACAAGCATCAATTCCAATTTTTATCTTTAAATGGTTTCAAATGGTTTAATTAATTGGAATAAAATTAGATCACATTCCATGTAGTTGATAAAATTATCAATGTCTTTTCTATTGGTAAAGAACTATTTAAAGGGGTATTTGACACCAGTTTTGTCTTTAAAAAGCATGTTCTGTTTTATAGGCATGTTTTAGGAATTATAGGTAGTTGAACTCCAATATTTTTTAAAATGGTTTTGAGACCATAAGTCTCATGGTGGCTTAAAGTTTTTTTAAAAAGTGAAAGTTTGGTCTGAAAAAATGGGTGCTTGACACCAGTTGACTTCCTTTCAAGAGGGGTGTCTTGCTATCAAAAGTGATTTTATGGAAATAGTTATATTTCTAATTTTTTTTCAATGTGTGGGTTGATAAATTATTTTTAAATAAAATTTGAAATGTTTTTTTCTTAATGGTTGTATGATTTATCTCTTACTTCTATTTTACATAATACCATCCATGATTGATTTCCTTTGTTTACTTTGACTTTTTAGTACTTATATGACTCTTTTTATAACTACATGTGTTTTTTTTTCACTTTCATTTATCTCTTTTTATACTTAATAATACTTATTTGTTTTAATTATTTTTAATAATGTATAGGCACATTGTGATATATATGGATGAAAGCTTGATCGCATTACTGAGGAACACACCTCAGTATGCTAAGGGTTTGGAGGTGTTTTTAGATTTTGCAATTTCCAATCGATCTATTGATGGTACAATATGATTTACATGTCCTAAATATAAATTTAGAATATGGATGATGGGAAATTAAGGTTATGAACACGTGGTATTTAAGTAATTCACTGATCAATTTTTGTGTTTGATTTGGCATGGAGAATCTAGCATTATATAAATTTTGATCACTGATGTCAAACAACATAATGAACTTCCAACTTCATAGAAAATGTACAATGAAATCAAAAACCTTATAAATTATGATTTAGGAATTTCAAGAAAATAACTTCAACATCAAAACATATCAAAATAACCGGTTGAGTGTGTTAAAAATTGTAACTTAACAAGTGATTTTTTTGGGACTATTGGCCAACCATATCAAGATTATTAGATATCATTGGATAATATTATTGATTCTAAGGAGACTAATGTAATAAATAACTTCACTGAATCGAAAAATGTGTTTCATGATTTAGTTTATGATGTAAATCAAGAGTTGTATGGTGTATGTTTGAAATATTCAAAACATTCTTTTCTAATGAAGTTGTATCATATCAAATGACTATGTAGAATTAATAATAAGGAAACATACATGATATTGGAATTTTTCCGTGATGCATTTCTGGAAGCTAATATCCATGATACTTTTTATGATATGATATGCTTGTTAACAAGATTGGTCTAAATTGTATAAAAATACATTTTTTTCCTAATGATTGTATGCTTTGATGGGGATAGGATTCAAGAAGATATGATTGAAAAAAAATGTTCTTATTGTAGATGGAATTCAATGAGTGATGTAGGAAAACTAAATCAACATACTAATATAAAGAAGAAGAAAAATAACACACCTATAAAGGTTTTTCATTACTTCTCTTTAAATCCTAGATTATAAAGATTATTCACGTCATTAAAAATCGTTGAGCACATGAAGTTGCATTCAATAGATAATTACATTGATGGGTTAATGTGAAATCCAATAGATTAAATATCATGGAATAAATTTGTCAAATTACATCTATATTTCTCATTTGATCCTAAGAATGTGATATTGGGATTGGATTCCAATGGATTCAACCGATTTGTGTTTTGATCACTAGTTATAGCATTTGGTTGGTAATTTTCATCCCTTACAATCTACCTACATGTATGTGTATATAACAAACATAATTTATCATTTCAATGATTAATCCTAGAAAGAAAATGTTTAGCAATGATATTGATGTATACTTTCAGCCTCTAATTGAATAATTACAAGATTTATAGATAAATGGTGTTAAGGCATATGATACATCTTCTATAAAAATTTTCAAAAAGCAGGATTCTCTAATGTGGATCATTAGTGACTTCCCGGGACATGGTAACTTATATTTCTATAACACTTACATAATTGGATTTTCTAGGTTATAACTTTTATTTAGAACCCAAACAACTACCTTATAGTAAAAAAATATTCTTGTGTCATCAAAAATTTCTAAATGCATCTCATAGATTTTAATTTTACAAGTCAAAATTCAACGGTTCTATTGATCGTAGGTCACCTCCAAAGTTTTTGAAAGGTTATAAAATATTGGAACAACTTGGAAATGTTGAAACATAATTTTATTTGGTGAATAATTTTAATGATATTGGGAAAAAAGTTCGAAGTGCATCGTCAAGTGAAATTAGAATGCAATAATGGAAAAAAAGTATATTATTTAAACATTTTTATTGGAAATTTAATTTGTTGCAGCATAATCTTGATGTTATTCATATTGAGAAGAATTTTTGGGACAATGGTATCTTTACATTGCTTAATGATCGTGTTAAATTGAAAGAATATCTCAATTCATGGAAGTACTTACAAACAATGAACAAAAAGCGTGATCTCTGACAAGATGAGAATGGAAAGTATTCTATGGAATTTTTTATAATAAAAAATATGGATAAATATAAATTCCTTCGAATTTTAAAAAATTTTAATTTATCTGATGGGTATTCAAGTAACATCTTAAGGTGTGTCAACTTAAATCATTGTAGGTTTCATAGATTGAAAATTAATGATTCAAATAATTTTTTACAACAATTACTACCACTGGCATTTTGAACATCATTACCTGAAAAGGTTTCTACATATTTTCAGTTATTTTATTCAAATTCAAGTGGGTTGATATTTATAGGGGTGTTAAAAGAGATTATCTTCAATTTAATTCTTTAAACTTCTCTCTCTTGATGGATTTTTGTGACCATGAATTACATGATCTGTTTATATTCTCATCGCAATTCAAAATAGTATATTATGTGGAAGATATTGTGGGATAAAGGTAAAGTATAGTTGTTCAAATAAAATAAAGAAATTTAATGATATGGGCGACAAAGTGGAAGATCTAACATCTGACATTAAATCTCATAAAAAGTAAGAAATGAACTTATTTTTCCATCATGATATTAAAAATATTAGTCTTGAAAGGGTGGATGAAGTAGATAAAGTAATTGTAACACAATTATATTTTATAATAAATAACATTTTTAATTTATTTGATTTATTTTGTTGTATTCTACACTAATATTAGCTTGCAGTATATACAACAATATATTTTCCTTGTGTTACACGCAAGAGTGACCTTCCTTGATAACTTGCGTAGTACACAATACCAAGTTTCACTAAACAATGATATATTATAATATTGTTATGAACTAGCCATTAGGAATAGTATTAACCACATTTTAAATTTTAAAACATTATAATTTATCTTACACATTATCTAGAACATGGTATGATAACAAAATCAATTTTTTGTATAAAGGATGAATTTTTCAAAAAAAAACAGTTTTGTCGTCTTTTTATGGTGCACCCCTTTTAAATCAAATTTTTGAAAATTTTATAGGTTCAATTTTAAAAAGTAAACTTCTTATTTTTTATTCAGGATATAAAAATTTATGTTGGATAAAGGTTTGACATTATTCTGATAAATTTCATATTTTTATGAATAGTAAAAATACAATAAATTTTAATTAAAAATAATTTTTTTCATCAAAATAATTTATATGGTTAAATTATAATATTGATTGTTTTTAAAGTATGAATAGAATATATTTTTACCATTTAATATAATATAATTCATTATCATTAATTTTACATTGAATTCATAGGTAAAAACATTTCAATCTTTTGCAATGTTTTATCTTTTAAAACCCATTTTCTCAGAAGCAAGATTAATTTTAAATTAAATACTGAAACTTCTATGTATTGAATTTTAAAAAATGGATTCAATATTTGGAATTAGTAGGTCCAAATTATGTTAATTTGCTACTTTTTATTTTTGGGCACTATGAATAGTAACTACAGTAAATTTTATTTACCATAGTTAAAGGTAAATCAGGTAATTAAGGGTAAAACTAATAATATATAATTACACTAACAATTGTATTGATATCATTGGTTGATTATATTTCTCTAGAAAACATACTTGGGTCGAAATATAATCTATTGAAACCCCCTTAGATGTGATTAAGGCCTTTAATTTAGTTTATTTAAAGGAAAGTGAAATATGTCTCATTCAAACTTTAATAATTACTGTATTTTTAATATAAGGTTATACAGAATATAAATTCAATTATAAATAATCATTTGAAAGCTAAATTTTTTTTCTTTATTATGGTAATTTATTTGTAATTTTTATTAAATATATAATTACCTTAATGTCTTATACATTAATGATGCAGAAATTATTTATTAAGTGAAAAATAAATAATACGGTGTTTATTAAATTAATAATTCTCATAAAAGGCACAAACATCTGACCAAAACATATTTTTCGAGTACATGTAAACCATAAGCTTACAATGGTAGAATTGTATTCCATTTTGAGCTTTATAAAAGTGATTATGACACTTATATTAATTTATTTTAAATGATGTCAAAGTTGTGACCTTCATACATTAATAAATATTACAATTTAAATGTTGTAATTTTAAGATGTTAAATTAGATTAAAATAATTTATATTGAATATAATAGATTTTTTATGCATCATGGTATGTTATTTTTAATTATTATACAACAAATAAGTATATTAAAAAATTAAACAAAAATGTTGTAGTAATTATTTTATTAAGAGAATTATCAAATAAATAGTTTTAAAAATATTTAAATAAATAAAATATGAACAAATTAATGTTCTAAATGAATTTTTTAGATTAATTTGATATGTTAGTAACCTATTAAATGTTTTTGTTAGAATATATATTCTGTTTGTATTTAAATTAAATTCAAATAACTAAATAGTGCCAAAATTGATAGTATTAATATTTTATAAAAATAAAATATTATTAAATTATTTAAAAATCACATAAATATTTAAGAATTAAAAATTGAAATTTATATGGTCGAAAATGTCATAAAGTGTCTAATTATGTACAATTTAAAACAAATAAATAAGTATTTATAACCATTTAAAATTTAGAATATTATTACCACAAATAAAATTAAATAGATTAAATAAGGATAAATCAAAATGATAAGATTTAAAATAAACATAAAACATGTATAAATTTTATTGGTTGATTATTTACAAACCTATCTCATATCAACTTATAATTGAGTCATTTTTCAGGTTTCTACTAGGGGTTTGATTTTATTATTAATTAATATTTTTGAGGATTACAAAAGTTCCCCTCTCCTCTCCTATATAGGGGCACCTACTACACTATCCTCTTCACTCAGTTTTGATCCTTCAATCTCGTCCATCCCCTTAAAATTACTCATATAATCATATCTAGTTATATTATAGAGGTTCTGGTCTCCTCAAAAGACCAACTCTAGTGCCCTAAGAGGAAGTTTAATGGAGGCACTTCGAGGAAGAGGTAATATCTTCTACCGATTTTTTCAAGTTTCTTTCTTCTTCTACTTAATAATCTTTAATTGTTACATTTTAAAGTAATAAAATAAGTATCACTAATATAAAGATATGTTATTATAAATATTAAACAACCTTATTTCACCTTATATCCATCCTACGAGAAAAAATCACCGCGCGTGCGTACGTACCACTTACTATCTCAACGTCGTGGTGTAATCTGTTTTTCCACCACCACCATACATGGATGGGTATGATGGTGTAAATAATAACTATATATAATTATTATAACAAGATATTAATTCTTAGATATTATATAATATACTTCAATACCATTCAACAATTATGGGAATGATATCGTCGATCGTGCGTAAGTACGGATTACCGTCTCCATGACGCGATGAGATTCATTCTCCATGTTAACCGTTCAATAATGATTATAAAGTATATATAATAAATAATAATTTAATATATTACATAATAATGATACTGGATTTATGTACATATATGTTTCATTTACTTAATTTCATTCAATTCAATAAGGAAATGAAAACATCGTTCATGCGTACGTACGGCCTACCGTCTCCATGAACGGTGTATTTCATTCCATTTATCGATGTATAATATATATTTATATGCTGAATATATATTATATATAAATCATGTTTTACATTCTAGAATTATATAAATCAGGATATAAGTAATAACATCAAGAACAACAAGTCCAAACACGTACGATAAATGAAACAATTTTACCCAAAATGCTGCTTTAACATGGAATTGACAAAAGAACGGGTAATATAAAGTCAAAAGTGAATCATATATGATATCATAAATATTATTATGGATCTGTTACAAGTTAATAATATGTTTAAACCTAATATACATGATTTTCAGACACGTACATAAGAAATTGGACCTAAGGTAAGGGATAATTATTCTAATTTCGTTCAAATCTGAGATTGTTTATTCGTAAGTATTTACTGGGGTTATATTTATCATCAATGTCTGTGTTTTATAAAAAAAATCATAAAGTGATTACTATTCTTCCATTTATGTTTAAAGTCATATTTACCCCTGTTGACTTTTACTATGTATTATGGAAGGAATCTTTCTTTTGTTTACCACACAAAGTACTTTTGGACTTTTCGGGAAAAAGTACAAGAAGAATGTTTTTTAACTTATAAAATGTGAATGGATTTTTACGATTTCATAACGACTTCCATGAAGCTTCCACTAAAATATTTCATGATTATTTTCAACAATGTTCTTTTCTTTTAAAAACGCACGTTATTTTGAGAAAAGAAAATGATTTTGAAGAAGAAATGATATTTTCCTCAAGAATTCATTTCAAGTATTTTATCCTAACTATTTTCATCTGAGATGAAATTATTTAATATATATATGCTTATGTATAATGTCCCTATTATTTACATGGTTTTAGTTTGTTTCTGATAAAATTATATCCATTGTTTTATAAGGATTATGTTATGATGTGATGACGTATATGAAACCCATTTTAATCATTGGGTTATGATGAATGGTTTATGTTTATTTTTTGGAACACAAAAGAATGATTTCATTATGAGATGGGTGAGACCTATATCTCTATCTAATTCATTTAGTAATGATTTATATCTCATGAGATAGACATGGCTGCAATGGAAAGTAAATCTGGTTCAGTAATACAATGCTAGAATGACAAGTAAACCAGATTCAGTAATGGACTTTGTCCACTATGATGGTCTTGGCATCAATTCCTTGACTAGTATAGAAATCATAACATGTGCTTAATGGATTCCATAATTACATGTTTTATTCCCATTCTATTTTATCATGATTATTGTTCCTTTATGATCTATGTCTTACGTACTGCCAATATTTATTTCACAACTCAATATTTTGATGTTTAAACATTATGTTCATGTTTTTTTAAGTTCTAATGTATATGGTTTGTTTTATTTTATCCATGCATAACCTTAATAAGCATTTGAAATCACCCTTTACATGGTTTATTTTCCCTAGGATATAAGGAACAGATTTAGGTAATAAAAAAAAGAGAAATATCATTATGGGAGATGTTGATGATCTTTCACCATGATTAGAAGATTATGATCTGAGTTTCCAAATACAATAAAATACTATGGTCCTTGTGTGTCTATTTCTGTTATGTATTAAGTATTCCGCAAATGTAATGTAATGTCCATGTATGTCAAGCTTATGGTCTCTATAGTTGGTATCAGAGGAATGTTTTAGTTAACCTTTGGAAACTAGGATACGAAAACTTTAGTGAGATCCCTTGAGATATTTCTAAGGTATGTCTAGGTATGTTCCTAAGGATATGTATAAGTATAGATTATAGTCCTAGAAATATGGTAACGGTCTTATAATTAAACCCAAGATGTTAGATATTGAAGGTACTCCCCCTTTATTATGTTGTTTTCCTAGCATGATTTTGCCTGTCACACTATTCTTTTTGGGTATTAGATAATGGTTGGATCCTAAAGGAACCATGTTAATGATCAATCCACTGGGTAATGAAATGATTTTCCTCCTGAACAAAACAATGTTATGGTAGATGGAGTGAAAAATCTTATTTCTTTACTTACACAAGCAATGAATCATTTTGGACTTCCAAATGAGCAGAGAAAGGAACAATATTCTATTGAGTCCTTCATGAGGCAACATCAACCTTAAATCAGTGGGTCTTCTGATCCACTTGTTTCAGAAAAATGGATCAGTACCATTGAAAAGATATATTCCATAGTTCGTTTTTTAGAACATGAAAAAGTCATTTTGGATGTTTACCATTTAGAAGGTGAATCAAACCAGTGGTGGACTCTAATTAAGAATACAAGACCCCTAGATGAAATTGAATCCCTGGAATGGGACGAGTTCATGAACATATTTTTCAATAAGTAATCCCCTCTTATTATTTGAACAATGATTGAAAAGGATTTGCTTGAGCTTAAGAAAAAGGGTGATGAATCTGTTGGTGTATATGAGGTGAATTTTACAAGGCTTTCAAGGTATGCATCTGGATTTATCAACCAACATGAAAGTAATGTTGTACGATTCTTCAGTGGCTTAAAACCATGTATTCGAAGGGAATTAGCTATAAGATACTTTAGTAGTTATGATGAAATTGTGCATTGTGCTATCAAGGTATAAATGGAAGTTGGTGTTATATATCTATCTCATGGTTTTGACAAGAAATGAAAGATGGAGTTCAAGGAAAAATCTCAAATCTATGGTGAAAAGAAGAAAAATGTTTTTTTATGCTCAATGTGTGGAAAGAAGCATGGTGAATATTGTCTTCACGGGACTGTAAAATGTTTTAAGTGTGGAAAAGAAGTCCATCGGTCAACTGAGTGCTGAAGTAATGGGAAAAAGGTAGCTAATGATATGAATGAAGAAAAGACTGAAGAGAAATCACCACCAACACTTCAATTCTACAAGTGGAGGGAAATTGGAATTTTTCTAACAAATTCCCTATTTCAAGGGTTAATGATGATCGACATCAACAACCTATTATGTCAAAGGACAAAGGGAATTCACATGTGATCACTATTGGCGATGTTAAATATGACAACGAAGTGGTGGAATGATTAAGTGTTTATGAAACGAGATTCCAAAATAGTGTTGTAGAATATCATTTATAGTATTATGGAATATTGGAATGTCTATGTATTGGTTTTCAATAATTGTATGGTACCAGTAGCCATGAAAATTGATTGAAATATTTTTGTAAAAAAGATGATATTTTCATATTGATGGGAAACATAGAAAATAATATTTTTGATAGTATTAATGAGATCATGACTGATATATGGACAAAGTAACATCGTGGTTTGAGTATATAGAAATTTTAGGATTTTGGTATGTGGAAATAATTAACTTTTGACAGCAATCATGTTTTCACTAAGGTTCTATGGTAATTCATGTTTCCAGAGAATACATGATTATGGTATTCACATGTTTGTAATGTGACCAACAAGATATATCTTATGATATATGAGGGATAAATGATTGCATTTAAATTCCTAGTAGATGACCTCTCTATCAATATTTTTCTTTATAGTGTGAGTTTGGACACAAGTATTTTGGATAATCCTAACAATTGGAATGGATCAAGATGGACAACAGATAGTATTGTTTAAGTCTAGAACATTTTGTTATTATGATAGTATAGTTTTAGAAAAAGGACAACATGTAGGACGGGTGACAACCCGTTGTGTCAGACAAGGATGTCGGAATCAAACCCACAACCGAAGTGTGATAGGCCTTTATCGCCTACCACTGGCCTACAGGAAGTCCCTGGTTTTTATAAATTAGTTCTATTTTATTAATTGGTATGATATATGATGTATAAGTCCATTTTTGAAGCCATATATGATTAATATCACCATATATGGTGACGCACTCCTGTCGTGGGGCGTGGAAAAACAATATTTTATTTACCTAAGTATAGTATAGAAGTTAATCCTAGGTAGTTTCCCGAAGAGGAGTGCACACAAAACAAGGTTTTCAGTTTTTGTTGGTTTTCGTAAAAAGATTGGTTTTAATTAATTAGAATGACTATGAGAGAAAAAAAACAATCGAAATTGATTGATTTTAACAAATGATAAAGGCGGTGATCGGATTGGGTTTGACTATACATAGTGTTGTGCCATCATGGTTTCCAAATTTTATCTCTTCTTCTTCCTTAAACTGGTAAGAGAGATGTGATGAGAATTTTCCTTTCTAAAACCTCAGATTGTTCTGTCCTCTTCCAATGTGTTTAGGGTTGTAGAAGGTCTCTTGATTAATTAGAGCAAACCTAGACCTGGAATTGTTGTTCCCTATTAAACCAATATTTCGACATACAATCCTACACACATGCTTAACAACCGTCGAGCAATCACCACCCAACCTTAATCATGTTCCACAGTATACAGATTAGAATTGGGTGGGGGGAGATGTAGTCATCAACCAAAGCAATTTATAATTTTAGAATAAAAACCTTAACACAACCACATTCGGAATTTAATACTGAATTAAGAATTTAAACTAGAAGAAGAAAGAAGAACAAATTTTATTCATTTCAAGCAAAAAAACTCAAGCACAACACATAGGTCCAGCCTCCCCTCTTTCTGATCACTCAAATGTAACTACCCCTCCATGGATGGGGTAAGTGAGATAATGCGGGAGAGGAGAGACATTTTAAAATAAAATACATAAAAGAAAAAGCTGAGAAGTTCTTCTCCTTGGTGTCCCAGAAGAAATGGGATGGAGAGTGAGATGTGTTGAGTAGGAGGATCCCTCCTCCTTTTATAGCCAGATTTCTATGCTCCGAATTGTGTCGTGTTTTGGACCAAATAAATGACATATTCATGCGTTGAGCCCTTCTTCAATGTTGTTCATAATTGTCTTGGCCGTGTCTCCTCAACATCTCATCTGATTTGGACAGGTATTCCGAGAGTTATGGCCCTTTTACTCTGATCATTTATTCTGTCCAGTCAGAATCTCCAAAACGCCAAACCCCGGATTAGGAAGATTTAATGGACCCTCAAACGGCCGAATCCCGCAGTGATTCCTTAATGAAAAATTCTCCAAAACCCCCTGCGCGTCAACCCACCGAATTTGACAATCTTTGGGCCCACAATGGATGAGTTATGGATCCCACACCAAAACTAGGCAGAACTGGAAACAGTTTTCTTGAGCCAACTTGTGAGCTTTTGTTTTGTGCTTTCATATGGCCGATTCAGATTTTAGTCCAAAAATAGTAAATGAATCCATGGATGTGTAGAATCTGGAAAAGAAAATAATTTTGAAATTTGGATCAATGTCGATAATGTTATGGCCAAACTACAGAAATATGTTAAAACTCCTAAAAAACCAAAATGGCCAATTTTTTACTATTCAGCTCAAAATAACACCAAAATCATAAAAATGAAACAATTCATCTTAGAGGAACACTTTTGTGAGTTTAAAACAATGATATTCAATATAAATTAATTGAAAATATTTTCTCTATCAGTTCCCCCACACTTAAACTATGCTTGTCCTCAAACATAAAATCTCAACATGGAATTCAAAGGGCAACAATGTCACCAATATTTAAATTTCAAATGGAATAAAATAAAATGATTATCAATGTCCAATATAATTTTCCAGTTCCACAAAAAATAACAATTTAATTTCCCATTTTTTAATGAAACAATCAATTCATGCATTTTACTTTTCCCCTTTGAAAAATAATGAAGCTTCTCCTTTCATTCATTCAAGCTTCTCAATTTATTATTATTAAACATGTCAAATCATGACCTACCTCACTTTTGAATCATTTCTCTCATCACTCATGATACAATTCATAGTGGAGTTATGCTCATATCATGAGAACATGCTCCTTACCCATAGGCTTGTAAGGTAACTACTTTCTCCACTTTATAAAGGCAAAACACACATAAAATCATGAGGACTTGCAATAAAGGTGCAAATGACTCTGTGGATTAGGGTTGGTGGGTAAATGATTGAAATAATTTAATGCCAGAAGTAGGAGGTTTGACTCTTAAGTACAATGCATGATTAATCTATTGAAAACACAAGATGAACCTCACTCAAATCCCCTTGAAATGTGAATCACAACACCACTCCCCTTTCAATGACATGGGTCATGAGTCAATAAATGATTACAGAGAATGGTATCATCCATGTTCTCCGTGTAAAGCTCCAAAAAGGAACAGATTTATTTGATTTTTTTTGTAAATCTCCAAAAAGGAACAACTTTATTTTGAATTTGTTTTTCTTTTTTTTTATGGAGAACCGGATGAAATGAAAGAAGAATAATTAAATGATGACTCATTCCCAATTTTATAATAATACATTGCCCAAAATGATGAATCCCACATTACACCACCCAAAAATGATACATATCCCACGGAACACACACGAAAGGACCTTCCCCCACACTCAAACATGAAATTACCATGCAAAAATACTAAAAGTGCGGGTAGGTAAGGAAAAATTGGGTTGTAATGTGGCTTAAACCTATAAGGAAATTCATGGTATCTAAGGGCTTACGAAGGATAAATGTAATGGTGGGTCTTAGGATAAAATGTGGCTAGCCAAAGATATGCCTCAATCATTTTAAATGTGGTTTTGTACAGTCATAGATTTGACAAGTTTCAATACAAGTTCTAGCAGGTGGCACGTCCCAAGATCACTGAAGATATATGCTCAAGATAAAATTGGAAATATTTGGTCTAGAAATCCTCTTAGGAATGAGAATATGATATTGGAAAATCACTCATGGCATGATTAATAATAAAAAATTAATTCACATGAATTTCAGAAATTCAAAGAATGAAAAATGGAAGGGAAATTTCATTTAAATGAATCAATTAATTCCCTTAAATCATGAGTCCTTATTTCAATATACTTGCTACAATTTAATCATCCAATTATCCATTTTAATCATTCAATATCATTAAAATTGAAATCTAAAACATAGAATCACTGGATTTCTTTGAAACTCATGTCTCCTAGAGAATTCAAGTAAAATAAGAATTCAAGCGTGGGAATACATTTTTTTGATTAATTCTTTAAAAGACTAAAAATGTAGGGAATAAAGTTGGATAATATATAATTGAAACTCTTACTCCCCTTCCAAATGGATCCTTTTCTTCACGACGTATAATCCCATGACACCCTCTTCATTAATGGACCTGAAAAAAATGAAAACAATTGATAGTGCAGGCACGTTCAATCATGCTGGTAAATGACTAAGAAGACAAGTGGAAAATGGGGGAAAATGCGGGTTTCCTCCCAGTAGAGCCTTTATTTAATGTCGTCTGCTTGACAAAACTAAACAAAACAAAAAATAAAATTTTTGAAAAATCTCTTGGAGTACAAGATTCCCTCCCCCACACTTAATTGATGAAGTGTCCTCAATGCATGTAAATGGAATTTTTTATGTATGTTTCAAAAAGATGGAGTTACTGCATTTAATCAAGTGTAAAGGAATGATGCAACCTGGTAGGTGTTCATTTTTATTCAGGGTGATGGAGTGTGATCTCCTCTACTGGTTCTTGAGGTATGGTCCCATGGAACTTCTTCACCCTCTGCCCATTTATAGTGAATGATTTTCCTCCTCCTTTCTTTTGAATCTGCACAGCTCCAAAGGGATATACATGAATAACAGTAAAGGGGCCTTCCCATCGGGAACGAAGTTTACCTGGAATAATCTTAAGTCTGTATTTGAAGAGTAACACGTGATCTCTAGGGTTGAAGGTTCTTGGTTGAATTATTTTTTGATGGTCCATCCTTGTTCTCTCTTTATAGATCATTGAGTTTTCAAAAGATTCCATTCTAATTTCCTCTAACTCCTGCAACTGCAATATTTTTTCATTCCCCGCTTTCTCATGGTCCAGATTCATCTCTCTGACCTCCCAGTAGGCTCTATGCTCCAAATCCACAGGAAGGTGGCAACTCTTTCCATAGATCAATCTATAGGGACTCATCCCTATCGGTTTTTTGTAGGCCATTCTGTATGCCCATAATGTATCATCTAAATTTTGGGTCCAGTCCTTCCGGTTGGGTTTAACAGTCTTCTCCATAATGTCTTTGATTTCTCTACTAGAGACTTCTGCTTGGACATTTGTTTGGGGATGGTATGGGGTAGATGTTCTATGATACACCACATACTTCTTCAGTAATGCATCCATTTTCCTGTTGCAGAAATGAGTTCCCTGATCACTGATGATTGCTCGTGGCATGCCAAACCGACAGAAAATGTTAGCCCTCACAAAATCACAAACAACATTTGCATCATCAGTTCTGGTTGCTTTCGCTTCCACCCATTTTGAAACATAGTCTACAGCCAAAAGAATATATGAATTTCCAAATGACATTGGGAATGGTCCCATGAAATCTATGCCCAAACTTCAAAAATTTCACAAAAGGTTATTAGTTTTTGTGGCATTTCATGTCGTTTGGATATGTTACTAGAAAATTGGCATTTTTCACATCTTTTACAAAATTCATATGCATCCTTGAATAAGGTGGGCCAGTAGAGTCCAGATTCTAAAACTTTTCGGGTAGTCCTCTGAGGTCCAAAGTTCCCTCCACAAGATTATTTATGAAAAAATTCAAACACTGATTCAATTTCACTTCTTGGAAAGCATCTTCTTATGATTTGATCATTACAAATTTTCCACAGAAACAGATCCTCCCAAATGTAAAATCTTGATTCAGATTTAAGCTTATGTTGTTGATGAGAGCTTAGATGAGAGGGTACCTGAGGTGTTACAAAATAGTTGACAATGTTGGCATACCATGGTACTTCACTGTTGATGATGTAGAGTTTTTCTCCAGGAAGCTCCTCATTAAGTGGGTTCTTCTTTGGTATTTCTATTTCAGCGGTGTGGGGTAGTCGACTCATATGATCAACCACTTGATTTTCAGTCCCCTTCTTATCTTTGATTTCCAAATTTAACTCTTGTAAGAGTAGCATCCATCTCACCAACCATGGTTTAGCATCCATCTTTTTCATTAAGTACCTAAGAGCTGCATGATCAGAAAAAACAACAACTTTAGTGCCTAGAAGATATGATCGGAATTTATCTATTGCAAAAACGACTGCAATGAACTCCTTCTCTATGGTTGTGTAATTTATTTGTGTTTCATCCATGGACCATGATGCGTAGGAGATGACTTGAGGCTTGCAGTCAATTCTCTGTGATAGACTGTCTCCCACTGCTTGGTTGGATGCATCAAAAAGTATCTCGAAAGGGTAATCCCAATTGGGTGGATGCATTATTGGTTGTGTTATCTTCCTTTCCTTTAATTCATCAAATGATTCCCTACATGCACAATCAAAATTAAAGTTAGCATCCATTAAAAGTAATCTTGATAGAGGGATAGAAATCTTACTGAAATCCTTGATGAATCTTCTATAAAATCCCACATGCCATAAAAAGGATCTAACATGTTTGACACAAGTTGGATATGGAAAGGAATTTATTACATCAACTTTTGATTTATCAACTTCAATCCCATTTTGTGAAATTATGTGCCCCAACAATATCCCTTTTTCAACCATGAAATGACATTTTTTGAAATTTAAGACAAGGTTATTTGCAATGCATGTTTTCAAAACTTTTTCCAAATTTCCCAAGCAATGATAAAATGAATTTACAAAAATTGTGAAATCATCAAGAAACACCTCCAAGAAATCCTCAATGTGGTCCGAGAAAATACTCACCATACACCATTGAAATGTACATGGGGCATTGAATATCCCAAAAGGCATCCTTTTGTAGGCTAATGTTCCAAAAGGGCGGGTGAAGGTTGTATTATCCTGGTCTTCTGGTGCAATTGGTACCTAAAATTATCCTGAGAATCCATCTAAAAAACAGTAATGAGCATTTCTAGCTAACCTTTCAAGAATCTGATCAATGAATGGAATAAGAAAGTGATTTTTTCTGGTAACTTGATTTAGCTTCCTGTAATCTATACACACTCTCCAGCTGTTTTGTATTCTCATGGGGATCAGTTCATTTCTTTCATTTTTAATAGTGGTCAGGCCAGTTTTCTTGGGGACTACATGAATTGGGCTGACCCATTTAGAATTAGATATTAGGTAAATGATATCATCTACTAACAATTTCCCAATCTCTTTCTTAATGACCTCCATGATTGTGGGATTGAGTCTTCATTGAGGTTGTATAACTGGCCGAGATTCACTTTCGAAAAATATCCTGTGAGAGCATTCCTTAGGGTTGATTCCAGGAATATCACTTAAACTCCATCCTACAGCTTTTACATTCCTTTTGAGAAGGTCAATCAATGTTTGTTCTTGTGAATGGGATAGGTTATTGGCAATGATTACTGGCAATTTCTCTCCTTCCATTAGGTAATCATACTTCAAGTCACATGGAAAAGGCTTCAGCTCTAAACCGGTGGGTTGTTCAAAGGATGATATTGCATTTAGGTTTCCTACATATAATGTTGAATTCTCGGGAATAATCTTACTTCCTTTTAACAAATAATCAAAAAAATCAGATTTTACCTCATCCTCCAACATGATATCTGAATTTTCAGGTTCATGGGAGTTATAAAATTCAAATGAAGAGTGTGCTCCCACAGATAAAAAGTCATGAACCATACCTGAGTCTTCAATCGGTTCTATACCTTTATCATGGGAGATTTCATAAAGTGAGTGATTGCTGGATGTGTGTTTCATCATATCAAGAATATTGAAGTGTATCGTACTATCTCTGAGCTTCATGGTGAGTGTTCATTCATGCACGTGGATGATTTTCCTTGCTGTTTTCAGAAATGGTCTCCCTAGGATGATGGGAGATTGGTATGGTGCTCGGTCTTCCTCCATGGTAAGGACATAAAAGCCTGCTGGAAAGATTAATCCTCTCACTCCTACAACTACATCTTCAATGACTCCAGCTGGGAAAACGGTGGATCTGTTTGCTAATTGTACCACCACCAGAGTTGATTTTAGTTCTCCGATCTGCAAAGATGAAAACACAGAGTGAGGCATCACATTTATCGAAGCTCCAAGATCACATAGTGCATCAGTAAAATTTAATGAACCGATAGTGCAGGGAATTGAGAATGTCCCTGGATCTTGACATATTTGTGGTATCGGTGGTGTGATCAATGCTGAGACGCTTCTTCCTATGTTGATACTTTTATTTCCATCCAGCCTCTTTTTTTAGTACATAGCTCCTTCAAAAAAATTTCATATTTAGGGATTTTCCTGATTGCATCCAGTAGTGGAATGTTAATCTCAACATTTCGAAATGTTTCCGGAATTTCCCGTTGAAGTCGTTATTCTTCGCCCTTCTTTGACTCAACCAATGCTGATGGGAATGGTGCTGGAATATCCTTTTTCTCCCTTTGTTGTTTCTACAATGGTGTTTCTAGTCTTTCTTTCCTGAACCTTGTTCTTTCTACTTTGTTGTTGACTCCATATTTTGGTTGGACAGGATGAGCTTCAGCAGGTTCCCTAGATTCGTCCTCCTCATATTGTTCTGGAGGTTTGAGATCCTTCCCGCTTCGGGTTGTGATTTCACTAACATTCTTTTTTGGATTGGGAATTGTTTGTGCAGGAAGCTTACCTTGGTTCTTGGTGAGAGCATCCATAATGCTTGAAAATTGATCAGCTAGCTTGTCTATCTTATCTTCTATTCCTGCAACTCTAGTCTTCAGCTGTTGGTCTTCATTTTTCGGTGCACTTGTGGATGGCTGATCATAATTCATCCGCTGGAAAGGTGGTGGTTGAAAAGTTTGTTGTTGTTGGAAGGGCTTCTGATAAGGTTGTTGGAATGCTATCGGGTTCTGATATCGCTGCTGAAAAGGTGCTCTGGATGGGTTCTGTTGAAACCCATACCCTGGTTGGGTTTTCTGTTGGTATTGCCTTTGTTGATAGGTTGTAGCACAACATTCTGTCCCCTGCACTTCAGGACATTGATTAGTGTAATGAGAATTAGAAGAGCATAAACCACATACTGGATTCGGTCCTTGTTGTTCCTTCACATGGTTCATAGCTATTTGTCGCACCAACCTGGCGAGTTCACCCATTTCATTCCTAATTAAATCTACTGAATCAGATGTTCTTACCTCATGGATTCCTCTGGTGATCGTACCTCGAGTACCAAACTACTGTGAATTTTGTGCAATCTTTTCAATCAAAATTCATACATCTGCAGGTGATTTATCAATGAGGGATCCTCCCGATGAGACAACTAGTAGATTCCTATCATTTTCAATCAATCCTTGGTAGAAGCATAAAAGGAATTGGTCATCTTCTATTTCTTGGTGTGGACAACTTGCACAAAGCTTCTTGAAACCTTCCATGTATTCGTAGAGTGTTTCTCCCGTTGATTGATGGATGACATAAATCTCCTTCTTTATTGTAGTGCTCCTAGATATTGGGAAGAATCTTTGTAGAAAGAATTTTTTTAGATCTTCCCAGTCAATGATCTCCCCCGGTTGGAGATTGTACAACCATTCCTTCGCTGCTCCCTCTAGTGAGAAGGGGAAATCCATCCACTTCACATGCTCTTCCGCGACTACTCGAGGTTTGAAGCTAGAGCAGATATAGGTGAATTATTGAATATATCGATTAGGGTCTTCACCTGCATGACCATGAAATTTAGGAAGCACTTGGATCATGTTAATTCACAAGTCAAAATCATTTTCTATCGCAGGAATTGCAAGTTGATAATTTTGATTGACAAATTGAGGTGCACAGATGTCCCGTAGGGTTCGGTTGGGATTTACAGCCATTATTAAAGGTTCAATGTCTCCACTCAAGGAATCACTTGAATCGGTGTGATTGATTTCTTCGAAATATTTGGGAAGATTTTGATTTCTCAATTTGGATATTGTGCACTCAATTTCTGGATCGAATTCTAATAAATTGCTATTTGAACTATGGGTCATTCAAAAGAGATTTCTTTTTTTTAATGCTTTGAGGCACTGCCTCCCAGGAAAAGGCACCATGTTTGACGCACGCCTACCTTGGGGCATGGAAAAACAATATTTTATTTACCTATGTATAGTATAGCAGTTGATCCTAGGTAGTCTCCCGAAGAGGAGTGCACACAAAACAAGGTTGTCACTTATTGTTGGTTTTCGTAAAAAGATTGGTTTTAATTAATTTGAATGACTATGAGAGAAACAAACAACAAAAATTGATTGATATTAAAAAATGAAAAAGGTGATGATCGGATTGGATTCGGCTAGACTTAGTGTTGTGCCATCATGGTTTCCATATTTTATCTCTTCTTCTTCCTTAAACTGGTAGGAGAGATGTGATGAAAATTTTCCTTTCTAAAACCTTAGATTGGTATATCCTCTTCCAATGTGTTTAGGGTTGTAGAAGGTCTCTTGATTAATTTGAGCAATCCCAGACCTGGAACTGTTGTTCCCTAATAAACCAAGAATTCGACATACAATCCTACACACGTGCTTGACAATCGTCGAGCAATCACCACCCAACCCTAATCATGTTCCACCGTATACAGATTAGAATTGGGTGGAGGGAGATGTGATCATCGACCAAAGCAATTTATAATTTCAGAATAAAAACCTTAACACAACCACATTCAGAATTTAATACTGAATTAAGAATTGGAACTAGAAAAAGAAAGAAGAACAAATTTTATTCATTTCAAGCACAACAGATAGGTCCAACCTCCCCTCTTTCCGATCACTCAAATTAAACTACAATCCATGGATGGGGTAAGTGAGATAATGCGGGAGAGGAGAGACATTTTAATATAAAAGAAATAAAAGAAAAGGCTGAGATGTTCTTCTCCTTGGTGTCCCAGAAGGAATGGGATGGAACGTGAGATGTGTTGAGGAGGAGGAGCTCTCCTCCTTTTATAGCTAGATTTCTATCCTCCGAATGTTGTCGAGTTTTGGACCCAATAAATGACCTCTTCACGCATTGGGCCCTTCTTCAAAGTTGTTCATAATTCTCTTCGTCGTGTCCCCGCAAAATCTCATTTTATTTGGACAGGTATTGCGAGCGTTATGGCCCTTTGACTCTGGCAATTTATTCTGTCCAGTCAGAATCTCCAAAACGCCCAACCCCAGATTAGGAAGATTTAATGGACCCTAAAAAGGCAGAACCCCGCACTGATCCCTTAATGAAAGATTCTCCAAATCCCCTTGTGCGTCCACCAACCGAATTTGACAAACTTTCGGCCCACAATGGAGGAGTTATGGATCCCACACCAAAACTAGGCAGAACTGGAAACAGTTTTCTTGAGCCAACTTGTGAGCTTCTTTTGAGCTTCCATATAGCTGATTCAGCTTTTAGTCCAAAAATAGTAAATGAATCCCTGGATGTTTAGAATCTGGAAAAGAAAATAATTTTGAAATTTGGATCAAGTTCAATAATTTTATGGCCAAACTACCGAAATAAGTTAAAACTGTTAAAAATACAAAATGGCCAATTTTTACTATTCAACTCAAAATAACACCAAAATCATAAAAATGAAACAATTCATCTTAGAGGAACACTTTTGTGTGTTTAAAAAATGATATTCAATATAAATTAATTGAATATACATGCTCTATCATATGGAATTATGGATATTTAATAACATTTGTTATCCTTTTGTTTGAGATAGATGGAATGACCCATCATTCTATCACATGATCTACTAACACTTCATGAATGACAAATTCAACATCGTTTCTTTAAAATATGATGTGCAAATTGTTCATGGAATGACCAACGGTGGTATTGTACCAAAATCAATTAAGTATTTCTTCTAATTCAAATTCTTCAACTTTAGGAAAATGATCTTGAAAAACAAAAATATTGTCCTACTGTCCTCATATCCGATGAATAAGATGGTTCCTTAGATCATAAAAAATTAATGGCTTTGTGATTATTGTCTTTTTCATAGCCATGTTCTCTACCACTCTTCATCAAAACATGATGGTTAGATTTCTCTACCATATCCATTTTTCACGTATATTATCCTCTGTGGAAACCCAGTGCTGAGTTACTTTGGGTGACCATTATGTTTCTAACTATCCTTTTTAAAATTAAGTTTTAGTATTCCTTTTTACTATGTGGGTTTCTATGAATGAAACTTTCAAGTAGTAAATGATTTATAACACTGAAGAATTTCAAGGGAGAAATAAATTTTAAGGGGGGTAGAATGTAACACCCCAAGATTTTATGTGAAATAATATTTTTAATTTATTTTATGTCTTTTGTTGTACGCAACACTACTATTAGCTTGTATTATAAACAACAATATACTTTTCTTGTGTTACACGCAAGAGTGACCTTCGTCGATAGCATGTGTGGTACGTAATACCGAGTATCACTAAACAATGATATATTATAATATTATTATAAACAAGCCGTTATGAATAGTATTAACCACATTTTGATTTTTATAATATTATAATTTATCTTACACATTTTCTAGAAGATGGTATGTGAAAAAAATCAATTTTTCATATAATGGAAGTTTTTTACAAAAATATGCAGTTTTGCCATCTTTTTATGGCGCACCCATTTTAAAACAAATTTTTGAAAAGTTTATCTATTAAATTTTATGAAATAAACTTCTTTTAATGAATCAGGATATTAAAATTTATGTTGGATAAATTTTTGACATTATTCTGGTAACCGTCATATTTTGATGAATAGTAAAAATACGGTAAATTTTAATTAAAAATAACTTTTTTCATAGAGATAATTTATATGGTTATATTTTAATAATGAATGGTTTTAAATAATAAATAAAATCTATATTTTCCATTTAATATAATATATGTCATTATCATTAAGTTTACAATGAATTCATAGGTAAAAACATTTTAATCTTTTGCAATGTTTTATCTTTTAAAACCCGTTTTCTCAACAGTAGGATTAATTTTAAATTAAATATGAAACTTATATGTATTGAATTTGAAAAAATGGATTACATATTTGGAATTTGTTGGTCCAAATTATGTTAAAAGGCTACGTTTTATTTTTGGGTATTATGAATAGTAAATACGGTAAATTTTATTTACCGTAGTTAAAGGTAAATCAGGTAACTAAGGGTCAAAATAATATTGTAAAATTAAACTAAAACTTGTCTGGATATCATTGGTTGATTATATTTCTCTCTGAAACATACTTGGGTTTAAATAGAATCTATTGGAACCCACTTGGATGTGATTAAGACCTTTAATTTATTTTATTTAAAGGAAAGTGAAATATGTCTCAATCAAACTTTAATAATTAAATTATTTTTAATATAAGGTTATACAGAATATAAATTATATTATAAACACTCATTTGAAATATAGATTTTTTTATTTATTATGTTAATTTATTTTTAATTTTTAATAAATATATAATTATCTTAATAGCTTATACATTAATGATGCGGAAATTATTTGTTAAGTGAAAAATCAATAATACATTGTTTATTAAACTAATAATGATCATAAAAGGCACAAACATCTGACAAAAACTTATTTTTATATTCTATGTAATCCATAACCATCCAATGATATAATATTTGACCATTTGGAGCCTTATAATATAGATTATGACACTTCTATTATTTTATTTTAAATGATGTCAAAGTTGTCACCTTGATTCTTTAATAAATATAACAATTTAAATGTTGTGATTTTAGATGATAAATTCGAATAAAATTATTTTTATGTAATATATTATATTTATCTGCATCATGGTATTTTATTTTTCATTTTTACGCAACAAATAAGTATATTAAATAATTATACAAACAATGTTGTAGTAATTATTTTATTAAGAGAAATATCAAATAAATGGTTTTATAAATATTAAAATAAATAATTTATGAAAAAATTAATGTGATCCATGAATTTTTTATATGAATAAAAAATGTTAGGAATCTATTAAGTATTTTGGTTCGAACATATCTTCTGTGTGGATATTATTTTAATTCAAATAAATGAATAGTGTCAAAATTGAGACTATTTATATTTTATAAAAATAACATATTATTAAATTATTTAAAAATCACAAAAATATTTAAAAATTTCAAATTGAAATTTATATGGTATAAAATTGCATAAAATATATAATTATGTAAAATTAAAAACAAACAAGTAAGTATTTATAACCATTTAAAATTTAGATTATTATTACCACAAATAAAATTAAATAGATTAAATAAAGATAAATCAAAATGATAAGGGTTAAAATTAACATAAAACATGTCTAAATTTTATTCGTTGATGATATTACAACCCTATCTCATCTCATCTTCGAATTCAGTCATTTTTGGAGGTATTTAAGTGGGGTTTGCTTTTATTATTAATTAATATTTTTAAGTATTCCAAAAGTGCCCCTCTCCTCTCCTATATAAGGGCACATCCTACCCTCTCATGTTCACTCAATTTTTAGCCTTCAAGCTTGTAAAAACCCTTCCAATCCCTCTTATAAACCTCTCTAGTAACATTATAGAGGTTCTTGTCTCCTCAAAAGACCAACTCTAGTGCCCTAAGAGGAATTTTAAAGGAAGCACTTTGAGGAAGAGGTAATATCTTCTACCAATTCATTCAAGTTTCGTTCTTCTTATACTTACTCTTATTTAGTTGTTTCATTATAAAGTAATAACATTAGTATAAAAAATTTACTGATATATTATTATAAATATTAAACAGCCCAATTTCACATTATATCCATCCTAAAAAAATAAAATCACCGCGCGTGTGTACGTACGACTTACCGTCTCCACGCCGTGGTGTAATATGTTTTTCCACGACCACCAAACATGGATGTGTATAATGGTTGAAATAATAACTATATATGATTATTATAAAATTATACTAATTCTGAGATATTATATAATCCACTCAAACACTATTCAACAATTATGGGAACGATATCGTCGCTCGTGCGTACGTACATATTACCATCTCTACAACGTGATGAGATGCATTCTTCATGTTAACAATTCAAGAAAGATTATAAAGTATATATAATAAATAATCATGAAATATTTGACATAATAATGATACTGGATTTATGTAAATATATGTTTCATTTATTAATTCCATTCAATTCAATAAGGAAATGAAAACAGTGTTCATGCGTACGTACGACCTACCGCCTCCATGAACAGTGTATTTCATTCCATTTATCGATCTATCATATATATTTATATTCTGAATATATATTATATATAAATAATGTTTTACATTCGGGAATTATGTAAATCATGATATAAGTTATAATATCAAGAGAAACAAGTACAAACACGTACGATAAATGAAATGATTTTACCCAAAATGCCGCTTTAACATGGAATTGACAAAAGAACGGGTAATATAATGTCATAAGAGAATCATATATGATATCATAAATATTATTATGGTTTTGTTACAAGTTAATAATATGTTTAAACCCACTATAAAGGAGTTTCAGACACGTAAGGAAGAAATTGGACCTAAGGTAAGGGATAATTATTCCAATCTCGTTCTTATCCGAGATTGTTTATTCGAAAGTATTTGATGGGGTTATATTTATCATCCATGTCTGTGTTTTATAAAAAAGTTTTCATAAAGTGTTGACTATTATTTCATGTATGTTTAAAGTCATTTTTACCCCTTTTTGACTTTTACTATGCAGTATGGAAGGAATCTTTCTTTTGTTTACCATACGAGTTGCTTTTTTACTATTCCGACAGAAGTACAAGAAGAATGTTTTTTTAAATTATACAGAATGAATGAATTTTTACGGTTTCATAACACATTATTTCCATGAAGCTTCCTCTACAATATTTCATGATTATTTAAAAAAAATCTTTTAAAATCAAATGGAATTTTGAGAAAAGAAAATGATTTCGAATAAGAAAGGATATTTTCCTTAAAAATTCATTTCAAGTGTTTTATCCAAAAGTTTTTCCATCTAAGATGAAATTATTTAATATATATATGATTCATGTATAATTTACCTATTATTTACATGGATTTATTTTGTTTGTGATGAAATTATATCCATTTTTTATATAGATTATGTTATAATGGGATGACGTATATGAAACCCATTTTATTCATTGGGTTGTGATGAATGATTTATGTTTATTTTGAGGCATATGAAAGAATGATTTCATTATGAGATGGGTGGGACCTATATCTCCGTCCAATTCATTGGGTAAAGATTTATATCTCATGAGATAGACATGGATGGAACGGAAAGTAAATCTGGTTTAGTAATACAGGGCTGGAACGACAAGTAAACCCGGTTCAATAATGGACTTTGTCCACTATGATGGTCTTGACAACAATTCCTTGGATACTATGGAAATCATAACATGTTCTTAATGGATGCCACAATTACATGTTATATTCCCATGCTATTTTATCATGATTAATGTTCCATTATGATCTATGCCTTAAGTACTACCAAGATTTATTTCACAACTCAATATTTTGATGTTTAAACATTATGTTCATGTTTTTTTGTTTTAAAATGAATATGGTTTGTTTTATTTTCTCCATGCTTACCCTTACTAAGCATTTGATCTCTCCCTTTATATAGTTTATTTTTCCCATGATATAAGGAATGATTTTATGTAAGAAAACAAAATAGAGATATCATTATGGGAGATGTTGATGTTCTTTCACCATGATTAGAAGATTATGATCTGAGTTTCCAAAGACACTAAACTACTACAGTCCGTGGGTGTTTGTTTTTGTTATGTATTAATTATTCCAAAAAAGTAATGTAATTTCCATGTATGTCATGCTTTGGGTCTCAACAGTAATGGTGGAGTATGACAATGACATGATTGATAGAAAAAATATGTTATGAAGTTAAATTTATTTGATTATATTATAGGAATTCCAGGGAACAATAATTTAAATGATATTAGAAAACTCCCAGTTGATGTTCCCTCTACCACACCAATAGATGATGATCCATATATCTCCAACCCTATATCATCTGAGATGCCCTCTGTCTGCCCCAACTTCAGCAACTCTCACACCCTATATTTTATTTGTGTTTGGTACACCGTCCTTCTCTATCCCATTAGCATCTGAGATAGTGCCTCCCCATTCAGTGGGTTATGAAGTGAGTGAACATATCTCCACTCCTATTTTTTCATGATGATATTATAGGGTGATAGTTATAGGTATAAATTTTAATGTGAAGAATGTTATTACACTTTTTTATACTACTAGATATTTTATCATAAAAGATAAAAAGAATGTTACTATGGAGAGAAATGTGAATATTTTGGATGTATGGAATATAAATGGATTGAATATAGTTGTCCCATTAGACTGTTAGAGGTTCCCCACAAGGATATTGTATGATTATTTGGCCATATTCTTGTCCAGCTGGTGTTGGAGCTGATTACCCTTCCGATTACCTATGATGATTGGAGACATGTGCCTCAATCTTGGAAAAATTAAATCTTTGATTCCATGATAAAGGAAATTTTAATATATTATGGTGTAATTTAATATCATTATTTTATTAAATTCTAATATTTTAATAATTAATATCTTTGTATAGATGTTATTCCACTTTACCGTTGCTGGTCTTATCACATGAAAGTGGATGTTGATAATTTTGGGTAAGAAATGGAAGGATTTTAAATAAAGATTATAGAATGAATTCAACAATACTTCATTAACCACTCAATATCAGTATGATAAGGTACTCAAAGGGGTAACTATAGGGAAATGGAAGGTGTTAGTTGATAGTCATCCTCATGAGAATCATGTGGTATTGAAATATATATTATTATATTAATCTCATTTCACATATATACATGAATATAACAAGGATATGACATTTCATGCATTAGTATTAAATTACATGTCATTTATTTCAGGATGTTTCAATGAAAATGTATCAATTCGAGAAAAACAAATCTTCCCCCAGACGTCTTGGTCCTAGAGTTTTTTCAGAAATAGATAGACTTTGGTAATATTTTCATTAGTTTAAATATTTATAAGATAACATTATCTATTTAAAATATTAAATTATTTATTTATCTTTTCTTAATGAAATCAAAGAATTTAGGTCTCTAATTATCCCAAATAGAACCTTGGTTGTATTTTTATACATAATTTTATGGGAGTTATGTTAATGATTCCTCCAAAGAAGTGTGGGTCTGAATTTCTTTTTTATTGTAATAACTTATTGTCAGTAGTTTCACTGTTAATATGTATTGCTTCAAATATGACTGATATTTAATTTATAGGTAAAAATAAAATAACTATGAGATTTCAATCCCATTTAGTCTTTCTCGGTCTCCCAGGATGATATAGTTCGTCAAGTCCTTAGGAAGGAGCATCCTGGTTGTGTGTGCATGATGGGTTTGGGACCATTGTAATCATAGGTATTTGGAAGGCCAATGGGGATTACAGTAGCATCTACCCCTGGTTGTAGTTACTTAATACCTCTGGATTCTCATAGGGAATTTGTTTTAATAAAAATCACAATTCAGGAATAGGGGGAACATATATAAATACAAGCTGTAGAGTTCATTTCTATGAAAAAATCATTGATTGAATTATTTCATAAGACGATTGGATCTGTCCTCAGTGATATTGCCTCGATGGATGGTAGTGAGTAGTTAAATCCAAAAACATAAAAATCATTTAGTACACAAAATTTTATTGGATTTATGTTTAAATTTAAATATAAAACAATATTTAATTTTCAACATAATTATCATGAAGGTTATGGTAGTAGGGAGTGGAGACGGAGATAGAGAGGGTGTCGATCAAAGATTATCACGTAGTGATTAGGGTTCACTTTGTATTTGGAGATGACGTGTAACTAAACATATGAAATATTAACACTAATATGGTGATTTAGATACCATGTTGTGGTTTATGGTAGGGATATTTGTATTTCCCCTACATTTCATGAAAATATATGCTCTTGGTTCATGTTCTATGTTTTATTCTAAAGTTTACCAAATACTAATAATTCTTAAGATCATCATGTTTTTTTACTACTCCTTGAAATTATACCACTTATTGTTCTTTTAAAAATATATAGTCTCTTTCAACCATTTATGAACATTATTCAGTAATGGCTTCCATTTTGTAATTCACCAAGTACTACATGGATAAATACATATGCTATTTAGCTTTTATCTTGACGTCCCACTAGTGTTTTTATTTTCTCTGCAACATATATATTTTTATCTTCACTCTCCTCTTATATAGTAGTCCTTAAACCAATTTATTTCATAGAGATAAAATTTCCATCAGTCTATACACTCCATAAACTCTTCTCTAATTGTAATGTTACCTTAAATCTCAATTAATGCAATAATTAATCACAATAATTATGCATAATTAGTATCCTTAATATCTTAATGCTATGAGATAAAACATCTACATCATATTTAACTACTTTTCCAAATTATTATTCTTCATGTGGTATTATTAATCGAAAAAACTTCTTCCATTATATTAACTTTTATTTAGTATGGATAAACCATGAGAGAACATAAAACTATATTCTCATCAGCCTGCTTGGGAACTCCAAACTACTTCAAAAAATTACTCCATGATACATAAATATTGAGTTTATCCATATTAAATTCATATATATGGATGAAAAAATAATAAAAACCAATTGGGTTCAATATTTATACTAGATTAATCACCACCCTTGACTATGAAAATTGGTTCTCACACCAATAGAGCTTATGTGAAGCTATTTTGGGGGTTTTCATGTACACTTTATGTTGTAGCCAATATATAAATTTTAAAATGATAAATTTTATTTAAAATATATTGTAATCTTTTCCCATAAGTGTTTGGGTGAAGGAATTAATGGATTTTCTTTATCCTTTGTCTCTTATTGTGTCAAATTACCTATAAAATTAAAATACTTATAGATTGAGGGATGGGTATTTTCCAAAATTCTAGTTATTCTAATCTATAAAAGGGGAGTTCTTATACCTATTTAATGACACACTTATCATTCAGTTGTTTAGAATTGCATTTTCCATATTCAATCCCTAAAAATGAAATCTTGTGTTTGGAATCTCATTATCTTAAGACGAAACAATATGTTCTCCAAATAAGGAAGGTTTGGAAGTGGTAACATGAAGTTAATATTTACAAGTAATAAATTATTTTCCTTGATTTTATTTTATCTTCATATCCTCTTTCATATTGGATCTGATTTAGTTCTCTTATAATATCTAAACAAAATCATTTTACTTATTTTAAAATGTTATTATAATAAAATCACATCATATGAATACACATCCACTATAAATGTTCATGCTAATATGACGTGAAATATAACTCTTATCCATGGTTTTAATTATTTCACTACTCCTATCTTATAACCAAATCCATCATAATTTTCATATCCGTGGTTGGAATGAATTTCAGAACCAAAACACATAATATGTTTGATAACATCTCACATGTTCATAGTTCACATGAACACCCAACGCACATTTCCATCACAACTCCCAAAATTTTTGGCATCATCAACCAACCCATTCCATATAAATATTCTAAAAAATAACATTCCAAAGTTTTTCATTCTCACACAAATCATGTCAAAAGGAACACATGTAAAATCCAATCATAGATAATCTTAATACACAATTAATAACTCCCTATTAAAATGATAATATTAAACGTACCAAGAACAAACATAAATTTCCACGGTTTATCATAGGTTATCAGAACACCCACCACTAAATGCTACACAATGTAGGGTAGTTACATTCAAACACTCATGCTCGTTCAAATTCCAAAAAATTTATAAGGATACCACCACTTTTTCCTTACCTTAACATTATATAATTTATCATGGAGGGATCCATGTTTTATAACATAGTTCACTAGTCAGTGAAATTATTTAATACGCCCCACATGGATTCCTTTACAAAATTTATGTAGCATGATGGTCAAATGAATTGTAATATGTGAACTATCCATCAAAATAAATTCAATTGGAACATCAAATAACATTAATCATGTTAATTAATTATTGGTTATTATCCTTGTTACATTAAAGATTTATTCTATTATGATTTTCTATAAATTTACCTTGACAGGTTTTTATTATATTATTATTACTGGAATATTTTGTTTACTATTTTTATATTTTCATATCTTTTTTTTATTTGGCTGTTCTTGGGCTTCATATTCTGAAGCTATATTTGTTTTTTGAAAAACAATATATAGCGGTGGTTTAAACTGCCACTATATATGACAAATTATTTTTTAGTGGCGGTTTAAACAACATATATACAAGGTATAAATTTTTTTAGCGGTAGTTTTTATGGTTTTAGCGGAGGTTTTCCCTAATAAAAAAAGCCTAGGGGATAGTAGTGGTTTATAACGCTGTTATCCCCTAGGCATTTTTTGGGATGGGAAACCACCGCTAAACAAATGTTCTATAATGATTCCCAAAAATCACTACTAAATCGATTGAACCGACGTGAGTTGGATATCGATGCGAACTTTAGTAGTGGTTTTTAGAAATAATCACGAAACCTTATGGTTGTGGTTTAAAATGCGGTTAAATAAAAAAAACACTTCTATAAGTTGATTTTTTGGTACTATAAAAACATTATTAATTATATAAATGAATAAATATTTAATATTCTAAAAATACATACTTATATATATATTTAATATTATTAAAATCTACGTGTCAATTTAGATAGTATTATTATCAATAAATTAATAAATAATATTATATTTGGTATTAAATATATTTAAAATAATACTAATTTATTATTATTTTAAGAAAATATTTATAAATTAATAATATGATATTTTTATAAAAAACATGAAAAATATAAATTTTTATCATAATATATTAACAATTATAAAACTATGAAATTAAAATCATGAATATTAATAATTATATTTAAATATTTTTACAATTTCTAATATATAATGCTCCCTTGACCGAAGGCCTTTAGAATTTTTTTGTTATATGGAGAATCCCAAATTTTAATTAGGTTGGGAGGGAATAATTGAAGGATATATGACCCAAAGCATAATATTTAAATTATATATATATATATAATTTTTATTGTTTTTTAGAAAATCTTTGATTTACATGCATTATGGGTGTGTCGTTCCATACTGCATGTAGCTTTGATCAAGCACCCACAATGGGTATCATTTAATAAGGTGTTATATGATCTATAATGCAAGGGAGTAGAATCATTCATATAATGAATACACTAAGCATAAAATTTATCCTTACACTATAATGTATGAATAATTATTACCACCAAAGGAGCATCCTTATATATTTATAAAAAATTACCATATAATGGTAGTGGATGAGTATGATTTCACAATTCATGGCCATACTTACCAAATCTAGAAGCTATATTTCTTCTACTTCTTTTAATTCTTTATATGTAGCATATCATGGAGGATGGAGGGTTTTTCATGTAGGAAATGTGATTCAAATTAACCCGTGCATACCCCTAGAGGCGAGACATTATTCAGTTACTACTTTATGATTTTTATAAAGCACATTAGAAGTTGTTTGAATTTGGTGAAGACAATGTAGAGGATATTTGGTTTAAGGTACAAATGTTTACAAAAGTTCTTCATTTATAGCTTTATCATGGGTTTAATATTTCTTGTATATAGATCCTTAGACTAGGGTTAAAATCACTTACACATGTTCTAATAAGTGTTTTTAGATTCATTTAAAACCATTAAATGGTATTAAAGGAAACCCGTGATTTAGAACAATGAAAAACTAAATTTTCATAAAGAATTATTAAAAAAATATAATCGTTATTCATTTTTATCAAAAATCTAGAGAAATAGTTTACCCTTGCGTAATAAGGCTATGTAAAGGTAACTAAGGAATTACGTTTACATAGATGGGTTGCGAAAAGGTAACCAAAGTATTACCTAAATGTAGACAACATATAATGGTAGATACCTTTACACGTAAAGGTAACCAAGGTGAAACCTATACATGAGTGTTCATGTAAAGGAAACCAGTGATGTACCATTACATGAAGGGGTTCATGTAAGGGTAATTGTGGTTTTATTTAAACTATATAAGGGTAACCGAGGAATTACCTTTATGTGAGTGGCCACATAAAGGTAACTAGTGCCTCATATTTACATCAAAGGGTTCATGTAATGGTTGTCGTATTTATGTTAGTGTTTTGTAAAGGTAGTTTGGTTCTTACCTTTATGTAAAGTGTGCATTTTATGGCATAGTTCTGTTTTAAAGGATTTTGAAAAGGTAAATGATGTGTTACCTTAACGCAACTAGAAGTATACCCTTACACTACATTAACAAAACTGGATATTCCCTGATGTGAGGGTTCCATAAGACCTAAGTAGAGGTAGAAATATGATTTACCTTATGTAGAGTATCTGTGTAAGGGTAGAAGAGGGTTACCCTAACCCGGAATATGGATTCTGCATAAGGGTGAATAGAAATGTTTTAAAAAAAGTTAAAAAAAATTGTAACATATAAAATGATTAAAATGGTTTATAATATTGTTTTAAATCTTTGTAAAAGGTATTTCAGGGATATATATTAATTAATAAAGTGTTAATTAATTAATTAATTGATTATAAAGGGTTTGTAATTAAATAATAAATTGGTATGAAACATTTAAAATTAAATATTCTTTATATATTACATGGTGATATTTTAGATACCTTTTAAAAAATTATATGGTATGTATTATGCTATAAAAATTAAAATTTTTATTTAGAAAACATAAAAAATAATTTATAAAGGGGTATAAATTATGAAATAAATCAAAAATATAAAACAATTATATTTAAATTACGAATTTCATGTAATTAATTATTTTGAATTGTTCAATGTAAGAGGGGGACTTACTAGGATTTTATTTAATCCACATCAAAAAAATGTTTTGATGAATGATATGATCAAGGGTAAAATAATGATTAAGTATATGATATTTAGATTATGTAAAATGTTTATATAATATAAATTGGATTATAAACAGTTTATAATTCATATAATTTCATATATTTAAAATGCAAATGTCATATAATTATAGATATGAAAGTATTTATATTATCTTTAATGTAAAGTGTTTATAAAGAAAATTATGAAATGAATATAAAAGTTTTTATTCATATTTATGGAATGTATATAATTTAAATCTAAAATTATAAAATGCTTATAAATATATTTTATTTATGACTTTTTCATAAATTTTTATCTCATATTTAAATATTTTAATTTTTAATTTATTTAATGGTTATTCCATGTTTTATTTAATGTTATAAATTATTTATATGATGAATGATGTGTGTTAATGTTTTAAATGTTAAACTACTTCTAGGATAAAGCCTTGAATTACATGTTAGGAATGACTCTATAATGAATTTAGTTTTTCATCTACATTGACCTCGGTTTTTAATTGAATTTATGAACTTGGATTTAGTTGTTGAATATAGTTTATTCATATTAGGTTTTACAGTTATGATGAATTGAATTATCTCTTCAGTAAATTATCTCAGGGTAGAGGGTGTAACAATCTAAGTAATGTTACAAAAAATCATTTTATTTTATTATTAATATTAATTAGTAAGATTTTTTATATTTACATTCATTATAATAATATTTTATCAATTTTCAGTAAAAAGAAAAAAATATTTATTTCTAAACAAATTGTATTTGCATGTATTATATGGTTTTATTTAAAAATTTTATTTCCAAATTAAATAATTTTAAATTTAAAAAATGAAATTAATTTTTTAAATCATAATGTAGAAATTATCTTAGAAATAATGTTTGAGAATTTTCAAAAAAAGAATGATTTTTTAATGAATAGTGAAAAATACTGACTTTTTTTAAACTATATTTTCTTTTAAAAATATTTAAAATTAGAATTTTATTTTGGATTATTTTTAAAATCTAGATAGATAATTTTTATTTAAAATACTCATATTATTGTTTTTTAAATTATTTTTTAATTTAATTCAATATAAAAACATTTTATACTTAAAATGGGCATTTTTTGTGAAAAATGGTTTTCGTTGCATTTTGTCGATTTAATTTTAAATTAAATTCTGAATCTTTTGTGTTTTTTATTTTTAAAAATAGATTCTATATTATTAATCCTGAGATATAAATTTTCAAAATATATCCCTTTTAATTTTCATCAATATTAACAGTAACCTTAGTAATTTTTATTACCATGATAAATGGTAAATCGGGTAATTGAAGTTAAAAATAAAATGATTAATACTATAACATGACCCTAAAAATTCCCTTAATTTTATTGGATAATGATATATCATCTATAATCATCCAAAAGATGAATATATTGCCTTTTTCCATTTGGATATGATTTTGACTTTTATAATATTTAAGTGAATATAAAGCCAAACATGTCACACCCATACTTTTAATAACTATAATATTTTTAACATGTGTATTCACATAGGATATGTTCGGTTATAAATATTAATTTTAAATATTAATGACTTTTTTATCTTGGTAATTTGATTTTAATTTTTATTGAATAAATAATTATTTTAAAAGATTACACAACATTGAAGCAGTAATTATTCAATTAAAAGAAAAAGAAAAATTAAAGATTTTAAAAAAATTAAACATAAAATTATTTGAATAAAAATTGGTGACCCTTAATTTTTTTAGATAAAAATGCCATATTATAGATTTTTGGTTCCATTTTATTTGAATTTCTTTATTTTCTTGATGTTATTAAAGTCAAAGTAAATGAATAGTTCTAAAATTGACACTAATGATATTTTATAATAAATAATATTTCATTAAATGATTTAACATTCCAAAAAATATTATATTCAAACAAGTGAATGGTATATAGTTTATAACATCAACCATAGTCCATTTATGTGTTTTTTGTTCTTTTATAGTAACTATTTTAACCTCCTTAAGAGTAAAGAACATTAGTATCACCAAAATTGTCAATGGGATTAATGAAGGGTTAAAACAAAAATATAAGTGTACAAATGTGATCCAAACATATAATAATTGTATTTTATCAGTGTAATCATACTCATAATCATCTTAGCTTCTAATATTATCAATTCTAATCCCTTTTTCATCATAATTGATTTATACAAATTTAATATATTTTGAAATTCCATGAATTCTCATCCCATCTCTTATAAAAGGGGACCTCTTCTTATCATTTCTTCACACTTCAAAAGCCTTTTAGTTCAGCCAATACCCACCCAAATACCTTCCTTACATCCCTCCTCAAATGATATAATCCTTTTTAGGGAATAATACCAACCTTATAGGTATTAATGTATAAAGAAAAGTAGGTTGTATGAAGAGGAGGTATAGTTCTTAATTGATAATTGTTTCTTTTATTTATTCTTACACCTCCCTAAAATATTACATATCCATGATAATATAATAATATCATTATATACCATATAATTATATGATATTATGTTAATTTTATAACTTATTTCCATCTACAACCTCCGTCAAATGGGAAATGAATCCATCGTTTTTTGTATGGTGGATTATTGTCTCATGAACTGATATAATTCGTTTTTCATTACCACTAATCATGGTTGGTTATAATTATGGATTTATTTTATTAATATTATATTCATGAAATAATTATCATTATGAAAATATAATATATCTTTTACTTTAATTCATTTTTATTAAATAAAAATCAATAATGTCACATGTACTTGTGGACTACCACCTTTACAAAGCAATGTTATTTATTTTTCATCACCATGCCACATGGATGATATATATATATATGTATATATATATAATTGTATTTAAATAAATACTATGGAATTTATGATATAATGGTATTTTTGAAATATAATCTAATACTTTCCTTTTTTCTATAATGATCGTTAAAAAATGGAAATGTTACTCATGCATACATACAACCTAACATCCATATGATGGTAATGTAGTTTATTTTTCATAACCACATTCCATAGTTTTAAAATTAAAATTAATATATAAAAATGCTAATTATTTCATAACTTTTATTCTATATATGGTGAAATAATGACCACTTTGACAGTAGTCAACTTATCGAATGCATTTTTCACATATGAGCTAAGAGTCATCAAAAAATCTAATATAAAATTAGTTGATTGAGTAACTGAATATTGAATAGTAATATCTAAGATAAAATAAATAATAAACGTTAAAAAAATTTCAAGTAATTAAATAATTAAGATAATTTTATTATTTTGGAAGATGAGGAACATATGTGAGGAGTCGGACGCAAGGTAAGAGACGTTCTTTTAAAAACCAAATATTAAAGTTTTCCTTTTAACTATTTTCTTTAATATCCATAATTTTAAAATTATTTAATGGAATTTTTAATATGGAAATAAATGAAATATAAAGGACATTTTATGTCTCTTTTTACTTTTTTTCAATATTTTCAAAAGGAATATTTTAATGGAATGTTTTGAATTTCTTTAAAAAAGACGAAATGAATATTCTATTTTAACTTATAAAAAAATAATGAATTTTCCCACCACCATAATCATAATTTGATATTTGTTTTCCTTTATATTCTCCCATATTTTCTTAAAAGGAAAAATATACATCCTTATTTTCTTTTTATTTTCAAAAAGGGTTTCAAAATGAAATGGATAATTCAATATCTGACAATTATTTCTTTTGGGTGTGATATTATTTTGAAAATTAAAACCTTTTATGTGTTATGATTATGTTATGTTTCTTGGGAATTATTTATGATAATGGGTGGTTGAATTATAAACTAATTATTTGTGTTTCCATAATATCCCTCCAATTCATAGGGTAAGATTTATGTTTTAAAATTGACCATGAGGTTTATTCCAAGTATAACCATGATGGATATTTCAAGTGTAACTATAATAGTTACTCCAAGTTTAATTATGATGGTTACTCCATGATAACTTTAATGGTTATTCCAAATGTAAGAGTGATATGAAAATGAAGCCTCAAGTCACTAACATGTTTTATCTATGTTTTTTATGGGTATTTATAGGAATATTATGATTTCTCAAGGTAAGATAATGATCATATGTTTAAAGGAAAATATATAATAATTTTTAAGGATGATAAGTATTATTTTTTAAAAAAAGTAATTAGGATTTTTCATCATTTAAAATAAACATTTATTAGTTTTATATATTCTTAATTATTCATTATGAATTTTTTTATAAAAATATTTGGGCTGTAAAGTTGGTATCTTGGGTAGGAAAATGTTTATTTTAATCCCAATGTTTATTTTGAAAATGGAAAATTTATATAAGTATTCACGGACTATAGATTTCTTTCTTTCTTTTTATATCCCATACTGATATTTTTTTCTCATACAATGTTTTAAAATGTTTTAACCGGCTTTTATGGATGATTAGTGAATATTTTGTTGTCAAGATGAAAACTTTGAATATGTGTCAGGAAAAGAAAAAAAAAATTGCAGGGAAAATGGATACTGAATAGAAGTGTCCACATCTCAATATATGGGTATTTTATGTGATATTTATGAACTAAATATCTAAAACACTAAACCTAAAATATATTTCGGAAATAAAGAAAGAGAATTCTAGTTTTGAATTAACTTTAGTATGTAATGTTTAAGGTCGGATCCTTATAGAGGGAATTGGGGTCAGACTACCAAATTACCAGGAGGCCTATGCCTTGTCTATGAAAGTGAATGGGGTTGTATATCTATCTCTCTAAGATTAATCATGTGGATATTTTTAATATAATATAATTCTAAACATTTACATGATGTTTTCATATACCTTATTCATATGATTCATTTAGATATGTATGAATAAGTTTGGATTCTAATTTTTTGTAACACAAAATTGTGGTAAAGAGTTTTCCTCTGGATTTTTTTGTTATTATGTTCTTGGAATTTTCTTTTGGTTACAGTTATCTAGGAAACACATAGCAAGGATACCATGGGAATAGAGTTGTGTGAATCCGTATGATGGATATGGATAAATATTTATACACTCAGCAGTCCAAGATTCACAACTACTGTGATTGGGAAGTTTCCCTACCTAAATAATTATGTGGTGTGATAAATTCTCTAGTGCACTCATTTCAGAATAAAATATCGATATTTCCCCATTAATGGATGTGATGGAATTTAAAATCAGTCTTCATCTTATGGGGGATCCCATTTAATAATATCTCTTATTAAGTTGTAATAAAACATGATACTCATTTCATAAATGCTTTTATTGCTGATGAATAACAACATCAGCATAATGCTGAAATTTTATATTAATATTTGGAAGGAGAATATTACTGTAAAATACTCATAATATTGGTAACTTAAGAAAATTTATTAATAAATATTTGTGAATTAAGTAATGTTCTTAAATAAACTTCTCGGTGTCATAATAGTTCCTTCGTGAGTTACAAAGTGTTAAAATTATTCAAAAAGATAATATATATCCTTATGTAGGCATAGATTAATTTATTCAAGGTTTAAAATTCATTAGATGAAAATGACCAAAGTAATCTTAGTATCCACCCATGAACTCAATTTTATTGGGAATGTCAATGATTTGAGGAATTTTAGCCTCGTATACACAATATGATCAGGTATGTGAAATGATATTAAATTTGATTGATTATATTGATGACTTGATGAGAATAAATGATTCCTTAACGATTATTTTTGTTATACAAATAAATTCTATTATTATAACTAATATATGATATCAATTTTATTTTTTAGAAATTATTCTAAATGTGAAAAAAGGTAAGACGGTGAAAATAATTGAAGCTTGATGTTTGTTTCGAGTAATAGAGAAAAGGATTTTTTACATTGATAAAATGGATACTTCAATCATAGATAAACTTTTCATACGATGCGTATTTTAATCTCATTTAGATCTTGATAAGAGATTGTAAAAAATAGTTTTTTAAATGAAATTAGATGGGTGTTTCAATAAACACGGTTTATGATTTTTTTTTTAATTCTAAAACATGCTTTAAGGGGAGACTGAAAATGGATCATTCTAGTTAAGGAATTTATCCTATTATCATCTATAGAACTGTTATGAGAATATGATTAAATTAAAATAATATTTACTTAATATTCTCAAAGTGTTGATAATATATATGAACTAGGCATATGATGTCTAGGTTCTAATGTAATCTATAGATAGTACAAGTAGGTAAATGATTAAAGTGAAAGAAGAAAAGTTGGTTGAAAAGTTCAAAAATATTTCTTCAATAAGACAATAAAGGACATTGAAACCTAGGGTTGTCTATAAGGAAGAGTAATAATTAAATATTATTGGATTATACAATATATACCTAAAGGAATTTGTAAAATTCATTGGAATTTACAGGTTAGGTATGGATGATATAGGAATTAATTCTTCAATTTTGAAAGGTATGTGATACTGATTATATATTTTACAAAGTGTTGTAAATATATAAGAGTTAAACAAAAAATGAGGAATTGATTGATATTGTAATTTATATTTATGAGATTAATTAAATAGTTACTACATCGTGGATTTGAATGTAAAGGATTTTCTCAAACTCAAATGAATCTAAGTAAAATATGTGTATCTTCATCTCACTTATATTATGTGATAAGATAAGGTGTTTAATAACAACGAGTTTTTATGATAATGTGTGAGATGTTTAAATGTATACACATGGTGTATGATTCATCAATTTCTATAACTTGTTTTGAGAAGATGATATGGATAAAAATGTTTTATCTAGAATAAAAAATTTATCCAAATATTTTTTAAAATATGAGAGAATGTGTTCCTACCACCCGATGATGGTATACATTAATAAATTCTTCTTTTCTAATGAAAATGTTCCGGACATATAGAATATCACATATAATATTGAAATAATAGTTTATTATTTAAATAATCCCATCAAAAGGAAATAAGTGTTATTTATTGAACAAAAATAAGTTTGTGTATCTTAGAAAGATATTCTAAATGAAATATAGTTTCTAAAAAGCTAGTGGGAGTTAGTTTGGACTTAGAGAAGATCAAAGTTATCAAATAAAGGATTAAACCAATATTAAATTAAAGTGATTCCACTTGATATCGTAAAAGGAGTTTTAGGATATGGTGGTAAAGAGTAATATAATGTGTTACATTAGTTATCATAATAAAGTGAATATCATTTTATCCTATAAAAGTGTTTTGGATTTACTAGTAAACAATAATTCAAGGAAAAATGTTGATGTAATAAGTTTATAAGGATGACAATGATAAAATAGTTTTATGTATACAAAAAAAGTTATCATCATAACATTTTATCTTGTGAATTTAAGAGGTTTTAATCTATTTAAGTAGTTGAACAATTAGGAATATGATTCCAAAAAATCACAATTATTCAAATTGGATTTCTTCATTGATTTTTCCCACTAAAAGGTTATGTTAGAGGGTTTTATTAGATAGTCCCATTATCACAACTCGTCCCCTAAGGCTCGTGTCGTGACTACTCCACGCCCACCTTCCAGAGGCTAGGGGCTGGTGACTAGCACCAAAAAGGCATATCCCTATAATGGTAAGGCATTTCCTTTAAACCTGTACAAACACATAAACCGAGAACCCAACAAGAAGAAAGTGAAAGGTAAACTGCTATAGTAAAAAGTGTACTGAAAGTAAAGGGGTCGGAATACGGGCCCAACTAAAAAGTTCAAGTACAACTAGAAAGAGAAAAAAATCTCTTGGATCGTCCATCGAGGGTCCTACCTGATGGGTAGGAACAACCCACGATTAGTAGTCACTGCAGCATGTCGCGTCAAAGGTCCACCTTTGAGCATCATACAATCCTGGATCTCTCATCCTTAATCAATGTTGTTCGTCATCTGCACAAGACACAATAAGGTGTGGGTGTAGCCTATGTAGGGGTGAGTATAATGATACTCAGTACGGACCTGGAGACCCCTGAAGGTCTCCTAGAGTTCCACAATGGAAAAACCATAAAGCAATACCTCAATGACAAAGAACAAAGTAGTAAACAACTCTACTTGGGTATATGACCATACATATACCTAGGCTATCAAGATATACGTGTATCATACCTGAGGGAAGAATACCACAAAGGTAACACCGCAAAGGTAAAACTACCATAAAAGTAACACTAAAAAGGTAAAACTACCACAAAGGTAACACCATGAAGGTAACACCACGAAGGAAAAAGTACCACACAGGTAACACCACGAAGTTAACACCACGAAGGTAAAAGCACCACGTAGGTAACACCACGAAGATAACACCACGAAGGTAAAATTACCACACAGGTAACCCCACAAAGATAAAAGACTCAGCTCACACCAGGTATATAAGTAAGGCACAGAAGTACAGTTGATTAGTCAAGAAGCTAGATCATCTTACTCTATCGAGAGGTAGTACTACTGATTATACAGAATCTGACCCACATAGGATCGATAGGTACTAACCCCCGTAATCATCCACAAATGATCTGACCATCCCAAAGTCAATAGATACTAACCCCTACAATCACCCACACAGGATCTAACCCATACAAGATCGGTATGTGCTAACGCACACAGGATCGCTGAGCACTGTCCTACACAGGATCAGTATGCACTAACCCACATAGGATCATTTAGCGCTAACACGCATAGGATCTAACACATACAGGGTCGGTGCTGAGCCACACAGGATCGCTCGGTACTAACCTCTGTATGATATGTCTTTAACGTCCGCCTCACTGCCAGCCATTGGATTCATGCTCATTATATGCTTGATTTTGGTAGGATCCACTCCTCAAACCATCAGTTGTAACTCAACCACCATGAAGCTCCATGATGAAGTCTCCCAAACTACCACAATGTTGTAAGGGTTCCAACACGACAGACAGAATGTCAATCAGACGCCCAGTCTATGACTTATAAGCATTTTAGTTTTGAGGGCCCGGTTAAATTCAGATTCGATCAAACCTGACCATACTCCAACATTATCCAAAACTCAAGTGGATTATACCAAAAGGATTTTCTCATTCCAAGGGTCCCAGCGCCATAGAAAGTTCGTCAAAAAGATTCTCGGATTTCAGGTTAATGTCCTCTAGGTGAAACTGGCCTGGAAGGGCCCGGGTGTGGTCCGACCTAGCTCAGGTCAACCCGGCCTGGTCCGGGTCTGACCCGGCTGGGCTGGGCCTTGGTGGGCTAGACCCACTGGACCACGGTCTGGCTAAGCCCACAGGGGGGAGTGGCCCATCCCGCAAGGGCGCGCACTGCTGGGCTCATGCGGCCCGTCCTGCTGGGCTCGCGTTGCCCGGCCCGTTGGGCTCGCGCTGCCTAGCTCGTAGAGATTCTGCATGCCGTCTATGCACGGCCTGGCCCGTGGTGACACAGCCCACTAGAGTAGGGACCACTAGATTAGGGCATGCCCTGGCCAACACAGGGAAGGATTCCCCCAGTTTTTCTTGAATGGTCGAGAAACCGTTCGGCTTGTGAAGCAGCGGCACCACGGGGCGTCGCCCAATCACTGCAGGACCCGCAGGAGGGTGGTTCCCTCCACCGTCATGGCTTTGAGCCACGACCTCTTCTAGGGGCGCGCGATGGCATGCCGCACTGTCTCTGCCTTCTGTGGTTAGCTCGTGTTGGCATCCATTTTTACCCTTCGTGGCATTAGTCGTGGCCTTCCCCACCGATCGCGTGCGACGACACGCCACACCACCTCTATGGTCGATTAGTGTCGGCCGATCCACTAACTGATGCATCATAGTGTCATGACCTCCTCATGCGGCGCGCGACGACATGACACCTCCATCTTGGCTAGCCAGGGCCACCACATCGGTGGTCTTCCACGGAGAATGCAAGGGTAAACAAGGTAGCAGAGGGTCCGGGCCATGTTCGTTTGGCCCGCTCCCTTCGTGTTAGCTTGAAAACATGAGGGAAGAATAGGATTTAACAACTACTTAAAATTATAAAAAAATAAATCCTTACATCAAGTTCGTTGGAGAGCCTTCGTGCTTAAGGAAAATTCAGTGTTCATCATCCGGTGGCACTCGTCACCGCCCATTGGAACTGGCTCTATCCTTCAAGTGATTGATATCACGAAACTTTATCATATCTTATTCGCTTGGTGAAGTTGTGCCAATACCTCTCCCCAATATCCATATAAATAGGAGAGGGGAGGGTGAGTAATGCCCGTGGAATTAATGGGGGTTCATTTAATAGGAACCTTCCTAATTCCAATGGATCTGTTACAAAGGATTTGAGTAGTCGAGCAATTTAATGGCTTGACACCTCGTTGGTCCCGCCCTTTCTGCTTGTCCGTTGGAGGAAAAGAAAGAAATAAATAAAATAACAATGTTATTTTATTATTCTTTTAAATAGTCCCAAAATATATCTTTTTCTCCCAACCTACTGTAGTCGAAGTGAGTCCTCCCTTAAGCGAATCTCGGTTCTGCGGATTCAACGGTTCTCTCAGATTTTTAATCCGAGGACCAGTTAAAAAGATAGAAAACTCCACCCACACGTTCAGTGAACATACCTCAATAAAAGTTTAGAAATTCACTCCTAGAACACCAGGGCTCAGAATCATGTGCTGTCAAATTACATAGACTCATAATAATTCCATATAATTAAAAAAATCATGGAAAATCTGGGTCTTTACATTATCCCCACCTTAGGGATTTTCATCCTCGAAAGCCACGACATAGTCTAAAGAAACAAAAGGGGTTATTGAGCATGAATCTGAGCCTCCCGATCCCATGTTCTCTCCCTAGAGGTTCTCATGCTTCCAGTGAACGTGCACCAGAGGTGTCGATCATCCATGAAGGACCCATTCCCATCGATCCTCAATTTTCACTAGAACCTTCGTAAATGTCGCCCCATCCTTAAAGTCTAGCTCGTCGTGGTCAATGACGTCAGATGGGTCATGAACATATCTCCTCATCTAGGATATATGGAATATGTTGTGCACCCTCTCCAACTGCGGTGGTAGTTCCAAGTGGTATGCTACCTCACTAATCTTCCGAAGTATCAAAAAAGGTCTGATAAGACTTTGTGAGAGATTTCTGCCTCGAACAAATCTTCGCAATCCTCATTGAGGTGAGACCTATAGGAAGACGTGGTATCCCTCCTCAAACTACAAGAGCTTACATCTCCTATCACAATAAGAATTTTGTATTCTCTGTGTAGTCTTTATCCTCTCCTGGATGATCTGCATCTTCTCAGTGGTAGCCCATACCAACTCTGGGCCCATAAGTGCTGACTCCCCTAGGTTTTTCCAACATAGTGGTAATCTACAAGGTCGATCGTATAAGGCCTAAAATGGTGTCATACCGATGGTGGAGTGATAGATGTTGTTGTTTCAGAAATCCACCAAGGGAAAGTGATCCTCCCAACTGTAGCCAAAATCTAGTACGCAAGCACATATTGTGTCCTCCAGTGTCTAAATGGTCCGCTCCGTCTGACCATCCGTCTGTGGATGAATGGTGGGGCTCAAATGAAGCTGAGTCTCGAACACCTCCTGTAATCCCTTCCACGAACGGGTTATAAAAATTGTGTCATGGTCATAGATGATCATCGTTGTCACACCATTAAGTTGTACAATCTCCTGTACGTAGAGGCATCTCAAACCCTCTAAAGATCCCTGCTCTCAGATGTTTAAGAAGTGGGTCGACATGGTGAGCCGATCAATGATCACCAAGATAGAATCATGTCCCCTAGACATACGTGAAAGCACTGTCACAAATTCTATGGAGATACCATCCCACTTCCACTCTGGCACCTCTAGTGGTTGCGCTAATCCTGGTGGAACCTGGTGCTCGACCTCCACTTGCTGACAAGTGAGGTATCATGAAACAAACTATACCACAACCTTCTTTATCCCTAGCCACCATTGCTAACACCAGTGGTCTTGTTACATCTTCGCCACACTAGGATGTACCACCAGAAGGGACGTATGAAACTCCCTCAACACCTCCTCTCATAGCGCCACTGGTACCATAGTGCATCCACTAAAAAGGATGACGTGCTCCCCATCTTCATAAAATCCTTTAGGTGCATGTCCTGTGGATATCTGAGCACGTCATGCCTTGTAGTGAAAGTCCCCAAGTTGTGCCTCCCAAAGTCACGGAAGAAGTGGGGGAGTTACAGTCATAGACTGGAGGTATGTTTCTCCATCTCTATCCACAAAGGATATCACAACGTGGTTAGCTGCTTCATCGCCTCACTTGGTAGCTGTAAACCAGACATCCTGCTGAGTCCATCTGCCACTAAGTTCCCGTTCCCAGGAGTGTAGATTATCTCAAACTAATAGTCCTAGAGGAACTCTATCCATCATTTTTGTCTCAAGTTTAGGTCCTTCTGTGAGAATATATACCTGAGACTCTTGTGATTCGAGTAGATTGTAAAACGTTCACCCATCAAGTATTGTCGCCACATCTTTAAGGTAAATCCCACTACTGCTAACTCTAGGTCATGGCTGGCATAGTTTTACTAATGTTGCATCCACTGTTGGGAACCATACATGATCACTGCTCAATCCTGCATCAGGACACATCAATGTCTGGTCCGTGATACATCACAGTAGACTACATACCCATCACTCTCTTCTGGTAGCCTCAATATGGGGTCACTCGTCAGTCTCTACCCCAGATCTTGAAAACTCCACTAGAATCACTCCATACACAAGAAGGGTTTTCCCTTCTTTTTCAAAGCTGAAATGGGTGTCTTAACTCTGGAAAATTTGGGTACGATGCGCCGATAGTTCCCATCCAACCCCAATAGACTCTACACCTCGGTCACACTCCTAGGTGGATCCCTTGCTAGCACAACCCCTTTCTTTGCTGGGTCCACTGCTACTTCAACTTCTGTGATAACGTGTCCCTGAAAGTGGACCTCACATATCCAGAACTGTATCTTCGAATGTTTCCCATAAATCTAGTGCTCTCGAATTGTATCCAGAAATATCTACAGATGATAGGAATGCTGCTCCTTTATCGCTGAGTAACCCAAGATATCGTCGATGAAGACCACCATAATATGATCGACGTATGGTTGGAATATCCTTTTCATGAGACACATGAACAATGTAGGGGTGTTGGTCATGAATAAAGGCATAACCAAGAACTCATAGTGGCCATACAAACATCTAAAGGTCATCTTCTGCACATCCTCATCTCTTACCGTTTGCTGATGATAGCCTGATCTGAGGTCTATTTTTGAAAATCATTGAGCTCCCATGAAAATATCAAAGAGATCATCAATCCTTGGTAGTGGATACATGTTCTTCATGTTAACCTGGTTCAGGAACTGATAATCTGCACAGAGTCTAAAACTCCCATTTGCCTTCTTAGCAAAAAAAATCGGGGTTGCCCATGGAGAAACACTGGGCCTTAAAAACCCCCTCCTCTTCAAGGCCTCCAGCTATACGTGTAAATCATGAAGCTCTGAAATAGCCATTTGATATTCTGGTGTTGAAAACAGTGTCATCCTGAGGTAGAGGTCAATGAAAAAGTCTAAATCCTTGCGTGGAGGTAGTCCCAGAACATCATTAGGAAATACATCTATAACGACCCATACTTTACATACATTGTTAATACATCAAAATTGAAGCATACTTATTACAACATATAACAAAACCATGGAAGGACCGTATTGGTATAGAGTCTTTAGAAACTGGGAAACATAAACAACTGGTTCATAAAGCATCTACTTTGCCTCCCATTTATTTCATCATATCTAGAGTCCCTTTTTGGCATATCCTACTTAATAACCTTCTTCCTGACCTGGGGAAATAAAACATACCAAATGGTGAGCTCAAATGCTCAGTAAGGGTAAACAAAAGAAATATCAATGACATCATAAGAACATAACTTTTTGAAATATTAACCTACAAAAGAAATCATAATTTCATAACATGGTATAAATCATAGTAGTGAAATGTAATCCCAATAATCATAACTTAAAACATGAAGCTTTGTGGAATACACACATAATAATAGAGAATCATTTCTTATTAGTCAAGACTCATTTCCATGACTGTCTTAGTGAACAAATTCCATTTCTGAACCGAGTTCACTCCTCGTTTCAGTCCTGTTTCACTGAACCGGTTTAACCTGCCATTCCAGCCATGTCTATCTCATGAGATATAAAATCTTTACCCAATGCATTAGAGAGATATATGGGTCCCACCCATCTCATAATGATGCCGTTCTTATGTGTTCCACAAAATCAAAAATCATACATTATTACATAACTCATGTAATAAAAATGGGATTCTAAAACAACATGACATCATAAAACAATTCATATAAGATAAAAGAATTCATGAAAATAATTCCATCACAACATAATCAAATCAATATAATAATAGGGATAGAAACAAAACCCTTTATTATCTTAGATGGAAAATAATTTTGATAAAACACTTGAACTCCATTCTTGAGGAAAATATCCTTTCCACTTCAAAAACAATTTTCATTTCTTAATATGTCATACATTTCTAAACTAAAAGAAGTTGACCAAAAATGAACTTGAAAACTTGTAATTGAAGCTTCTTGGAAATAATTTTTTACAAATCCATTCATGCCGTATAAGTTAAAAAATCATTCTTCTTGTACTTTTGCCGGAAAAGTCAAAAAGTACCTCGTATGAAAAACGACAAAAGATTGCTTTCATATCTTTTACTATAAACCCACAGAAGGGTAAAATTGGATTTAAACAATTCTAGGTGGATGTAAATAATATTATATATTGAGGAAACATTGATGTGGATGATAAAATACACCCCATTAAATTTCAAAGTATAAACAATCTCGGATAAAAATGAGATTGTGATATTTCCCTTACCTTAGGTCAAATTTGCTTCGTAAGTGTCTGAACCTCCTGTATAATGATTTAAATAATGTTATTGACTTATTAAAGAATCATAATTATTGTCATGATATCATATATGGTCATATTCTTAGCTTCTTAGTAGTATTATTTCATTGCTACTTGTTTTTCGGGTGTTTATAACTTTTTGTTCTTATGCGTGTTCTGTCGAATAAATTCTTATTATTCTCTTTAGGTTATAGATACATCATTTCCAGAATGGTATTAATATAATATATATCATATTTATTCATTCAATTCATTTATATAATCATTATCCAATGAAGATCATGTAGAACAAATCACATCACATCGTGGAGACGGTATTCCGTACGTACGCACGAGCGATGATATCGTTCCCATGATCGTGGAATTGTATTGGAGTGTATGTATACTATTTAAGAATCAATATCACTTTAAAGTAATCATATATAGTAATTATTTACCCCATTATACTCATCCAAGTAAGTTTTTGGGGGAAAATAGATTACACCACGGCGTGGAGATGGTATTCTGTACGTACGCACGCACGGTGATTTCGTTTTCTGTAGGATGGATAGATAGTGAAATAGGGTTGTTTCATAATTATAATAACATATAAGTATATGAGTGATACTGATGTTATTACTTAATAATGATACAAATAATGAAGAAGAAGTTTAAGAAGAAAGAATTAGGAAAGGATCGGTAATGGATATTACATCTTTTTTTTACGCGCCTCTCCTTAACCTCCTCTTAGGGCACTAGGGTTTGTCATTGAAGAAGACCAAAACCTCTAATATGATTCTAGAGAAGTGTGGAAGTGAAATGGGTAGGGTTTTGCCAAGATTTAAGGCTCAAATTGGTGTGAGGAGGAGAGGGAGGAGGTGCCCTTTTATAAGGGAGGAGAGGGGCACCTTTGGATATATAAGAAATATTAGTTTAAATTAAATCCGAACCCCACATAAAAACATACAAAATGACTCATATCTGAATATTAGATGATATAGGGTTGTAATCTCATCAACTAATAAAATTTTGACATGTTAGGAATTTATTTTAAACATTATCAACTTGATTTATCCTTATTTATCAATTTAATTTTATTTGTGGTAATAATATTCTAAATTTTAAATTATTATTAATAATTACATATGTGTTGTGATTTTTCCTTAATTTGACACTTTATGACATTGTCGACCATATAAAATATAATTTATAATTTGTAAATATTTTTTTAATATTTAAACAATTTTATAATATGTTATTTTTATAAAATAACAATAGTGTCAATTTTGACACTATTCATTTATTTGAATTTAAATAAAATATATACAGAGGATATGTTCGAACTAAAAGAATTAATAGATTAATAAAATTTCATATGTATCTAGAAAATTAGTGGAGCACATTAAATAGTTTATATTTATTTTAATATTTTTAAAACCATTTATTTGATATTTTAATTAATAAAATAATTTCAACATCACTATTGTGTCATAATTAATGATAATTATTCAATCCCTAAAAATTCTAAATAAATTCCTATGTTGTAGATAATTGTATTAGATTTCTGGATATTTTTCATTTCTGAAGTTTCATTAAGTTTATCACTAAATTAAAATTATTATACTTATAAGATTTAAAAAAGTGACATGTTGTCACATTCTTTAGTTTTAATAATAATTAAATTAATTTCATGGACAAAAGTCCATTAAATGAATCTAGTCCGACCCTTAGGTGATATGGGTCGACTTTTAGTCATCCAATTGGATTTTGGCAGGTGTTAGTGTAATTTTATAATCTTATATTTACTCTTAATTACCCGATTTACCTTTAACTATGGTAAATAAAATTTACCATAGTTACTATTCATAATGCCCAAATTTATAAAGTAGCCTACTTACAAAATTTGGACCCCCTGATTACAAATATGGAATCTATTTTTCAAAATTCAAAACACAAAAGTCACATTAATTAATTTAAAATAAATCCCGTTGTTAAGAAAAAATGTTTCAGAAGTTAAAACATTGCCAAAGATTGAAATGTTTTTACCTATGAATTTAATGTGAAATTAATGGTAATGACATACATTATATCAAATGGTAAAAATATATTCTATCTATACTTTAAAACCATTAAATATTATAATTTAACCATATAAATTAGCTCAATGAAAAAATTTGTTTTTAATTAAAAATTAGCGGATTTTTACTATTAATCTAAATATGAATGTTATCAGAAAAATATAAAAAATTTATCCAAAGTAAATTTTTATTTCCTGATTCAAAAGAAGAATTTTATTTTGTCAAATTGAACTTATAAACATGCCAAAAACTATATTTAATGTGGGTGTGCCATCAAAAGGCGGCAAAACTGCATTTTTTGATAAATGCTTATTTTACCAAAAAAAATTATTTTGTTCTCTTACCATGTTCTAGAAATTTGTAAGATGAATAATAATGTTGTAAAATTTAAAATTCAGTTAATACTATTCATAACGGCTAGTTTATAATAGTATAATAATATATCGTTGTTTAGTGGAACTCTGTATTGCGTACTACACACGCTATCGAGGAAGGTCACGATCGCATGTAGCGAAAGATTCCTTTGATGATTTATATAACATAAAAACAAAATATTTCTCATAAAAGTCTCGGGGGTTAAATTATACCCTCCTTAAAATGAATTTTGCCCTCGAAATTCGTCACTTTGTAACAAACATGTGAGGATACCTCTCCCTCATCATATCCTCAAGCTCCCATGTAGCTTCTTCTAGTTGGTGGTTCATCCATAAAACATTCACCAAGCGAGTGGTCTTGTTTCGTAGGACTTTTTCACTATGGTACAGAATCTCTATCGGTTGTTCTTCATAAGAAAGATCTTGATGTAGTGGTACAACTTCTGAGCTGAGTACATGTGAAGTATCAGGTATGTACTTTCTCATGAGAGATACATGGAACACATCGTGAACTTGAGAGAGATTCGGTGGAAGCGTCAATCGGTAAGCTACCTTCCCAACACGATCCAGTATTTCGAAAGGACCGATATATCTAGGGCTCAACTTCCCCTTCCTTCCAAATCTCATGACCCTCTTCCAGGGAGATATTCGTAAGAACACATTATCACCCACTTCAATCTCTAGGTCTTTTCTTCGGTTGTCGGCATAACATTTCTGTCGACTCTGAGATGCTCTTATGTGTTGTTGAATAGATCGGACATTTTCTGCCATCTCATCAACAATATCAGGTCCTAATAGCTTTCTTTCCCCAACTTCATCCCAACAAGTTGGAGTCCTGCATTTCTTTCCATATAGAGCTTCATAAGGATCCATCTGAATACTGGAGTGACAACTATTATTATAAGAAAATTTCACCAAAGGTAGGTGTTGATACCAACCACCTTTGAAATCTATCAGGCAAGATCTCAATATATATTATAGAGTTTGAATTGTCCTCTAAGACTCACTGTCTGTCTGAGGATGATAAGTAGTTCTGAAACTCAACTCTGTATCCAGAGTATGCTGAAGACTTCGCCGGAACGTTGAGGTAAACCATGGATCCCGATCAGATATAATAGAAATTGGTACTCCATGCAATAATAACACTTCCTTTACATATATCCTGGAAAGCTGATCCAGAGAGAAATCATCTCTAATAGCGATGAAGTGTGCCGACATTGTAAGACGATCAACTATGACCCAGATAGCATTATTTCCTTTGGATGTTTTTGGAAGTCCGGTGAAAAAGTCAATAGTGATGTTTTCCCATTTCCATTCTGGTATGGGTAAGGGTTGTAACATCCCCTTATACTTTTGTCTCTCAACGTTAACTTGCTGACAAACCAAGCATCGAGAGACATATTCAGCAACATCTCTTTTCATGCCATCCCAGCAGAAGTACTCTTTTAGGTCCCTATATATCTTCATGCTTCCAGGATGAATAGAGAATGAATAACTATGAGCCTCATCCAGCAGCTCCTTCTTTAATTTAGGGAGGGGAGGAACACAAACCTGATTCCTGAACTTTATTATCCGATCACAATCAAGGTTGAATTTAGGAACATTTCTCATCTTCTTTTTTAACTTGACATCTTCTTTATGTGCCTCTTTAATCTTCACATGTATAGATGGTTGAACATTCATTTGAGAATTATATCATTTTCCCCTTCCATTATAATTACAAGATCCATCCTTTGTAAATCCTTAAATATTAGACCTTTTGTGATCCCCATCATGGATAATCTAGCATGGTCTTGTCGACTTAATGCATCTGCCACCTTGTTTGCTTTCCTAGGGTGGTAATGGATTGAGTAGTCGTAATCCTTAATCATCTCCAACCATCTTCATTAGCGCATATTCAGATCCTTTTGTGTGAAAATATAATTTAAACTTTTATGATCAGTATAAATATCACACCTTTCACCATAAAGGTAATGCCTTCAAATCTTTAATGCAATGATTACCGCAAGTAATTACAAATCATGAGTTGGGTAATTTTGCTAATGGATTTTCAACTGTCTTGAGGCATAAGCTATCACCATATTATTTTGCATAAGAACACACCCCAATACCTTCTTAGATGCATCACTATATATCACAAACCTTTCTCCACTACAAGTCAATGTGAGCATAGGTGCACTGGATAACCTTCTTTTCAGCTCCTTGAAATTCTCTTCACATTCCTCCGTCCAAACCAACAAAACTCCTTTCCGAGTCAACTTGGTGAGTGGATTAGATAATCCTGAAAAATCTTTCACAAAACGTCGATAATATCCATCCAAACCAAGAAATCTTCGGATCTCAGTTACTGTTGTTGGTCTCGACCATCATTCGATAACCTCTGTTTTTGCTGGATCCACAAATATCCCTTCTTTTGAGATTATGTTACCCAAAAATAAAACTCTTTGAAGCCAAAATTCACACTTGGTAAATTTTTCATAAAACTTCTCCTTTCTCAAGGTCTTCAATATAATTCTCAAGTGATCTTCATGTTCTTCCTTTCTCTTTGAAAATACAAGAATATCATCTATAAAGACTACCACTAACTAATCAAGATAGTCTCTAAAGACTCTATTCATCAGATCCATGAAGATAGCAGGGGAATTAGTAAGACCATATGGCATCACTATAAATTCATAGTGTCCATACCTTGTACGGAAAGTCGTCTTTGGTATATCCTACCTTTTGACCCTTAATTGGTGATACCCTGAATGAAGATCAATCTTGGAAAAGTATTGAGCTCCTCGTAGTTGGTCAAATAAGTCATCAATGCGTGGGAGAGGATATTTTTTCTTTATAGTGATCTTGTTAAGTTCTCGATAATCAATACAGAGTCTAATTGATCCATCTTTCTTCTTAAAAAACAGAACAGGTGCTCCCCAAGGTGACGCACTAGGGAATATGAATCCTTTATCAAGATTCTCTTGGAGTTGATTCTTCAATTCCTGCAACTCAATTGGATCCATTCTATAAGGTGTATTTGAAATAGGCAAAGCACATAGTATGAGTTCTATTTAAAACTCAACTTCACGATTTGGTGGAAGACCCGACAATTCCTCCGGAAATACATCGTCAAACTCTCGTACAATGGGAATATTCTTAATCATGAGTTTCTCACCAGACATTTGAGATAAATAACCTTCATTTAGTGGAATCAAGACCCATAATATGGAAGAAATTTCCACTGGAAGGTTATGATCATCCTTGCATCGATAGACGATCATAGATTGATCTGGAATATGAAATGGGACTTCCCTTCTTTGGAAATTGATATGAGCTCTATATAAAGAAAGCCAATCCATGCAAAGAATCACATCAAATTCCACTATAGGAAGGATCACAAGATTTTCAGGAAGCAATTTTCCACAAACATCAATCAGAGAAGAATTATAAACTTTTGATTCGACTGTTATGCCATTAGGGGTTTTCACAGCTAACTCAACATCTAATTGTTGAGGTAATACGATGATATCCTTAGAAAATTCTTCATAAATAAAGGATTGGGTGGATCAATAATCAAATAAAACATTTGCTACTTTAGAGTGGATGTTATGTGTACCTTTCACCACATCTTTATCGTACTCCACATCGCTGATAGAAATTGCATGTGACATTCCTTTGTCATTATCTTTAAAAGTTTGTGGACATCGACCATCATCATCAACCCTTGGTTTTGGGCATTGATTGGCATAATGCCCCATCTCCTTGAACTTGAAACATTGAAGTGTAGTAGGTTCATTCTATGTATCCCTTCCTTTGTTTTCATCATTAGAAATCTTCATCCCATCATTGCGGCATTCAAATGCCCGATGACCTTCCTTTCCACATTTGAAACATTTACTTGTCCATTTAAGACAACTCCATCCATGTTTCTTTCCACACTTTGAGCATAAGGGAAAGCTCATCTTCTTTTCAGTGTGATCTTTAGATTTTCCTTTGAATTCCATTTTCCTCTTCTTATCAAACCCATATGACTGATGGGTTACAACAATCTCCATCTCGACTTTGAGAGCACATCGAACGATTTCCTCATAGCTATTGAAGTCCATTATGGATAACGCCCTTCGAAGAATTGGTTTTAAGCCACTAAAGAATCAATTGATCTTACTCTCAGGTTTGATAATAATACCAGAAGCAAACCTTGCAAGTCCTGTAAAATTTTCGTCGTAGGTACCAACGAATTCATCATCATTTTTCTTCAGTTCAAGAAACTCTTTCTCTATCTTTGTTCGAAGAATACGAGGGAAATACTTATTGAAAAATATATTCTTGAACTCATCCCATTCCATGGACTCACTTACATATCTTTGCCTCGTATTCTTGATAAGATTCCACCATTTATCAGCATCACCTTCCAAACGATACACTTCTAAGATGACATTATCATGTTCATAACATTGATGAACTTAAAATATCTTTTCAGTAGTACTAATCCATTGTTCAGCAACTAATGGATCAGTAGACCCGCTGAATGAAGGTGGACGCTACCTCATGAAGGATTCAACCGAATGTTTCTCCTTCCTTTGCTCATTTGGAAGTCATGCATGATTCATAGCTTGAGAATGTTTTGTGAGAATGGCTACAAGATTTGGCATTCCAGCTCCCATTATATTTGGTTTCTCAGGGGGACAATCATTGCATTGCCCGTCGCATTCTGCATTAACACGGTTCCTTCGGGTTCCAGCCGTTGACTAAAACCAAGAAGAATAGTGTGAGCAACACTAATTATAATAGGAAAACCACATAATCAAGAATAAAATTTCACACTTAAGGTCTTATAATAGGTTTTTCATGTCCATTTCTAAAACACTATGATTGTGTTCTATGCTTAGACTTATCCTTGGGATTCTTAATAAGGATTTCACATCCTAGTTTCCAAAGGTTGACTATACCTTTCCTCTGATACCAACTATAACGACCCATACTTTACATACATTATTAATACATAAAAATTAAAGCATACTTATTACAACATATAACAAAACCATGGAAGGACCATATAGGTATAGAGTCTTTAGAAACTGGGAAACATAAACAACTGTTTCATAAAGAATCTACTTTGCCTCCCATTTATTTCATCATATCTAGAGTCCCTTTTTGGCATATCCTACTTAATAACCTTATTCCTGACCTGGGGAAATAAAACATAAAAAAGGTCGATCTCAAATTCTCACTAATGGTAAACAAAAGAAATATCAATCACATCATTAGAACACAACTTTTGGAAATCTTAACCTGCAAAACAAATCATAATTTCATAACATGGGATAAATCATAGTAGTGAAATGTAATCCCAATAATCATAACATAAAACATGAAGCTTTGTGTCATACACACATAATCATAGAGAATCATTTCTTATTAGTAAATACTCATTGGCAAGACTATCTTAGTGGACAAAGTCCATTTCTGAACCGAGTTCACTCCTCGTTTCAGTCCTGTTTCACTAAAACAGTTTAACCTGCCGTTCCAGCCATGTCTATCTCATGAGATATAAAATCTTTACCCAATGCATTGGAGGGAGATATAGGTCCAACCCATCTCATAATTATACCATTCTTATGTCTGCCACAAAATCAAAAATCATACATGATTGCAAAACTCATGTAATAAAAATGGAATTCTTAAACAACATGACATCATAAAACAATTCATATAGGATTAAAGAATTCATGAAAATAATTCCATCACAAAAAAATCAAATCAATGTAATAATAGGGATAGAAACAGAACCCTTTATTATCTTAGATGGAAAATAATTTTGATAAAACACTTGAACTCCATTCTTGAGGAAAATATCCTTTCTACTTCAAAAACACTTTTCCTTTCTTAACATGTCATACAAGTCTAAACTAAAAGAAGTTGATTAAAAATAAACTTGAAAACTTGTAAAGGAAGATTCTTTGAAATAATTTTTTAAAAATCCATTCATGCCGTATAAGTTAAAAAAACATTCTTCTCGTACTTTTGTTGGAAAAGTCAAAAAGTATCCCGTACAAAAAACAACAAAAGATTCCTTTCATATTTTTTACTAAAAACTCACTGAAGGGTAAAATAGGATTTAAACAATTGTAGGTGGATGGAAATAATATTACATATTGAGTAAACATGTATGTGGATGATAAAATACAACCTAGTAAATTTCAAAGTATAAACAATCTCGGATAAAAATGAGATTGTGATATTTCCCTTACCTTCTGTCCGATTTGCTTCGTAAGTGTCTGAACCTCCTGTATAATGATTTAAATAATGTTATTGACTTATTAAAGAATCATAATTATTGTTATGATATCATATATGGTCATATTCTTAGCTTTCTAGTAGTAATATTTCATTGCTACTTGTTATTCGGGTGTTTATAACTTTTTGTTCTTATGCGTGTTTTGTCGAATAAATTCTTATTCTTCTCTTTAGGTTATAGATACATCATTTAAAGAATGGTATTAATGTACTATATATCATATTTATTCATTTAATTCATTTATATAATCATTATGCAATGAAGATCATGTAGAACGAATCGCATCACATTGTTGAGATGGTATTCCGTACGTACGCATGAGCGATGATATTGTTCCCATGATCGTGGAATTGTACTGGAGTGTATGTATAATATTTCAGAATCAATATAACTTTACAATAATCATATATAGTAATTATTTACACCATTATACCCATCCAAGTTAGGTGGTGGTGGAAAATAGATTACACCACGGCGTGGATACGGTATTCTGTACGTACGCACGCGCGGTGATTTTGTTTTTCGTAGGATGGATAGATGGTGAAATAGGGTTGTTTCATACTTATAATAACATATCAGTATATGAGTGATACTGATGTTATTACTTCATAATGAAACAACTAAATAAGAAGAAGTTGAAGAAGAATGAATTTGGAAAGGATCGGTAATGGATATTACCTCTTTTTTTTTTGACGCGCCTCTTCTTAACCTCCTCTTAGGGCACTAGGGTTGGTCTTTGAAGAAGACCAGAACCTCTAGGATGATTCCAGGGAAGTGGGGAAGTGAAATGGGCAGGGTTTTTCAGAGCTTGAAGGCTCAAATTTGTGTGAGTAGGAGAGGGAGGAGGTGCCCTTTTATAAGGGAGGAGAGGGGCACCTTTGGAAATATAAGAAATATTAGTTTATATTAAATCCCAACCCCACATAAAAACTTCCAAAATGACTCATATCCGAATATTAGATGATATTGGGTTGTAATATCATCAACCAATAAAATTTATACATGTTAGGAATTTATTTTAAACATTATCAGCTTGATTTATCCTTATTTATCAATTTAATTTTATTTGTGGTAATAATATTCTAAATTGTAAATTATTATTAATAATTATATATGTGTTGTGAATTTTCCATAATTTGACAATTTATGAAATTATCGACCATATAAAATTTAATTTATAATTTTTAAATATTTTTGTGACTTTTAAACAATTTCATAATATGTTATTTTTATAAAATAACAATATTGTCAATTTTGACACTATTCATTTATTTGAATTTACATAAAATATATACAGAGGATATGTTTGAAATAAAAGCTTTAATAGATTAATAAAATGTCATATGCATCTAGAAAATTAGTGGAGAACATTAAATAGTTCGTATTTATTTTAATATTTTTAAAACCATTTATTTGATATTTTAATTAATAAATTAATTTCAACATCACTATTGTGTCATAATTAATGATAATTATTTAATCCCTAAAAATTATAAATAAATTCCTATGTTGTAGATAATTGTATTATCTTTCTGTAGATTATTCATGTTCGAAGTTTCATTATGTTTATCACTAAATTAAAATTATTATACTTATAAGATTTAAGAAAGTGACATGTAGTCACATTCGTTGGTTTTATTAATAATTAAATTATTTCAGGGAAAAAAGTCCATTAAATGAATCTAATCAGACCCTTAGGTGATATGGGTCGACTTTTAGTCATCCAATAGGATTTTGGCAGGTGTTAGGGAAATTTTATAATCTTATATTTACCCTTAATTACCTGATTTACCTTTAACTATGGTAAATAAAATTTATCGTAGTTACTATTCATAATTCCCAAATTTAAAAAGTAGCCTATTAACATAATTTGGACCCACTGATTACAAATATGGAATCAATTTTTCAAAATTCAAAATAGATAAGTTGCAGTAATTAATATAAAATAAATCCTGTTGTTAAGAAAACAGGTTTTAGAAGTTAAAACATTTCCATAGATTGAAATGTTTTTACCTATGAATTCAATGTGAAATTAATGGTAATGACTTACAATATATTAAATGTTAAAAATATATTCTATCTATACTTTAAAACCATTCAATATTATAATTTAACCATATAAATTATCTCAATGAAAAAAGTTGTTTTTAATTAAAAATTAGCGTATTTTTACTATTCATCAAAATATGAAAGTTATCAGAAAAATATCAAAAATTTATCCAAAGTAAATTTTTATATCCTGATTCAAAATAAGAATTTTATTTTGTCAAATTGAACTTATAAATGTGTAAAAAATTAGATTTAATGTGGGTGCGCCATCAAAAGGCGGCAAAACTGCATTTTTTGATAAATACTTATTTTACCCAACAAAAATTATTTTGTTATCTTACCATGTTCTAGAAAATGTGTAAGATGAAAAATAATGTTGTAAAATTTAAAATTCAGTTAATACTATTAATAACGGCTAGTTTATAACATTATAATAATATATTGTTGTTTAGTGGAACTCGGTATTGCGTACTACACATGTTATCGAGGAAGGTCGTGATTGCGTGTAGCGAAAGATTCATTTTATGATTTATATAACATAAAAAAATATTTCTCATAAAAGTCTCGGGTGTTACAACATCGGCATAATATTCCACCACTATAGGATAGCTCGGACTCTCAACATCAACAGCTATGAGGGTATGGTTAGCCAACTGATGTGTGATCGGTTGCACCCTTCTCCGGGTAAGTCCATCCTATACTGCAAAGGTTACTTTCTCACCAGTGAAGGAAAACTTGGTCCCATCCTCACTGACACATCGTACTTTGCGCCTATTACAGTCAATATGAGCATGTACTCTAGATAACCAATTCATACCCAATATGACGTCGTAAGGCCTTGATGCCACTACTAGAAGATCCCAGTCGAAGCTCTCGCCACCTAGAGTAAGCTCACACTATTAGAACCAGTTTATAATCGTCGAATCTTCTCCTGTAGGAGTCTCTATCCATAAGGATCGAGCCAACAGCTCCATCGGAATCTATGAGCTACATACGAGGGTCATGGAAATAAAAGAGTGACTAGCACCTATGTCTATAATTAATACATCTAGGGTGGAGTAGACACAGATCGTACCTCTAATCAGCTCTGGAGTGTCATGGTCCTAGGCCTCAGGTGCCTGAAGCTAAGCTCATCCCTATCCTCCTGCTTAATGTGGTCGGGGTGGACCACATGGAGGTGGTGGAGGAGGAACCTCAATTTGTCGCCCACTTCCTACTACACGGCCAGCTCCTCTGCCATATACGCCACCATACGGACCTCCTCGCTCGAACCTCTGTCCTGTGAGCCCCTCACCACTGACCATGTATCCTAAGGTCGTCCTCCAGAGGGTCTGGCCTACTTGGGCCCCTGCATCATCCGTCTACTAGCTACTATGGATGACTCTACTACCTAAGATCTGGTGGTGGCTCTCTATGTCAGTTCCTTCTCATCTAGGAAGCTCTCCACCAAAATCACTCGCTCTAGCACCCCACCATGCATCGGAATGCTGAGCGATATCATCGGTGCTCTGATCTCCCATCGAAGACCCTACTCAATGGTCTGGGCCGTGAAGAAAGGGTCTCATACCATGTCGGTGGAGTTGCGGGAGAGAACGATGAAACTCATCGAGCACTAGGCTACGGTCATGCTGCCCTCTTGTAAGTGCAGCAACTCTTGTATATGCACTAAGTGTAGAGTCACTGGGACGAACTCATCCCTAAAAAGGCCCTTAAAGTCAGCCTAGATGAGGGTCACCTCATCGTGTAACTGGATTGTTAGACTCCACCATCTCTCAACTTCTCTCTAGAAGAGACTGGCAGCTTGGATTGCCATCAAATCAGCTGGTGTCCCAACTCAGAAAAAAATATACCCATAGCCTCCATCCTGTCCTCATCCGCATGCGGATCCATCTCAACACCGAACCTCGAAGCTATCTACCACATAAACTCATGTAATGCGCATAGTCGGCTCTACTGGTGGGGCTTGTGGCATCTACTGCCCAATGGGTGGCGGTGGTACTGGTACACCACGCGATGGTATTATCACTATAAAAGGTACCTACACCGAAGCCTCATCGCTCGGTGGGCCATCATCATGTACTCTCCTGGGAATCCTTGCTGGCTATATACGTAGTATCATTCTGAATGAAAACTGGTTCACCACGGTCAATAAGTTATAAATGGGGAGATAACTCAAAGAAAACACAGGAAAACGTTTCAAAACACGTGCAATTAGTGTTTTCATGCACTGAGCCAGAAATCAGAATTCAGGGTCCTGGTGTATGGATACACCGGTCTCCACACCAACAATGGATTTCCGAAACTAAAAACCACACTCATAACACTTAACACAATAGCCACATTGAAAAGATCAGAGTCCTAGTTCATTGGTAGAACCGACTCCTCTGACACCACTTTGTCATGACTCGTCCCCTAGGGCCGATGTCGTGACTACCCCAAGCCCGCCTTCCATAGGTCATGGGTTAGTGACTAGCACAAAAAGGTGTATCCCTATAATGGGAAGGCTTCTCCTTTAAACCTGTAAAAACACACAAACCGAGAACACACCAAGAAGCAACCACAAGGTAAAATGCTATAGTAATAAGTGTACTGAAAGTAAAGGGGTCAGAATATAAGACCAACTAAAAAGTACAAGTACATCTAAAAAGAGAAAAACAGCTCCTTGATCATCCACCGAGGGTCCTACTTGAAGGGTAGGTATAGCTCAAGATCAATAGTCACTGCAACACGTCACGTCAATGATCCACCTCCGAGCACTGTCTAGTCCTAGCTCCCTCAGCCTTGATCAATGTTGTATGTCGTTTGCACAAGATACAACAAGATTCGAGTGTATCCTATGTAGGGGTGAGTATAGCGATACTTAGTAGGGACCTCTAGACCCCCGAAGGTCTCCCAGAGTTCCACAAAGAAAAAAACACAAAGAAATACCTCAACCACAAAGCACATAGCAGTCAACAACTCTACTTAGGTTTTTGGCCATATATATACCTAGGCTATGAAGATATACTTGTCTCATAAATGAGGGAAGAATAACACAAAGGTAGCACCATGAAGGGAAAAGTACCACAAAGATAACCCAACGAAGGTAAAACCATGAAGGTAAAAATATCATCTGGGTAACACCACAAAGTTAAAAGTACCACACCGGTAACACCATGAAGCTAACACCATAAAGGTAAAAGTACCACACATGTAACACCATGGAGATAAAAGACTCAGCTCACACTAGGTATATATGTAAGGCATAGAAGTACAGATGATTAGTTGAGAAGCTAGATCATCTTAATCTTTTGAGAGGCACTACTACTGATTATAGGGAGTCTGACCCACACAGGATCAATAGGTACTAACACTCCCAATGATCCACATAGGATCTGACCCACCCATAGTCGATAGGTACTAACCCCCGCAATGACCCACACTGGATCTGACTCACATAGGATCGATATGCGCTGACCCACACAGGATCGCTGAGCGCTGACCCACGTAGGATCTGACCCACATACGATCGTTATGTGCTGACCCACACAGGATCGTTGAGCTCTGACCCACACAAAATATGACCCACATAAAATCATTGTTGACCCACACAGGATCACTCAGTACTAACCTCTGTATGATTTGTATCCAACCTCCGCCTCACTACTAGCCACTGGATTCCAACTCATTGTACGCTTGATTCCTGTAAGATCCACTCCTCAATCCATCGATCATACCTCAACCACCACAAAGTTTCATGAAAAAGTATCCCAAAGGACTGCCATGTCGTAAGGCTTCCAACCCAAAAACGGCGCATCAAACGAATGCTCAGATTTCATGTTATGGTCTTTTAAGTGAAACTGGCATGGAAGGGCCCAGGTCCGGTCGGACACGGTTGGACCAACCCGGCCCGACCAGGTCCGAGTCTGACCCATCTAGCCTGGGCCACGGTGGGATCAGCCCACTGGACCATGGTTTGGCCTGGTCCGCAGGGGGGTGTGGCCTGGTCTGCAAGGGTGCGGCCCGATGGGCTCACGCCGCTCGGCCCGTGGAGGCGTCAACCACTGGGCTCTCATGGCCTGGTCCGTGGAGGCATGGCCCACTATGCGAGTGCGTCCCGGCCCGTAGTGACGTGGCCCGCTAGGCATGCATGGTTGGCTGACCATACACAACCCGTTGGAGCGGGGCCCGCCCTAGCCGACACGGGGGGGGGGGGGGGGGGAGTCCCCCAGTTTTCTTGAACGGTCGAGCAGCGTTTAATTATATAAACATATTGTTAATTATATAAAGATATAATTATATTCATATATAATTATATTTTATCATACAAAAAATATTTTAAATATACATTACATAAACAAAAATATTAATTAATAATTTTAATATTATAAAATATAAAAAAATATGAAATTAATATAATTCTATATATTAATTAATTTTATTAATTTACTTATAGTTTTAAACTTTTATTCATTTTAAATAAATTATTGTTTTACATATATGATCGTCCTTATTCGCCTATGTCTGTAGAAACCAATGACATGAGTATGTTGGTGAACTCAAAACAGATTCATGTGTATTGGTTCCTTTTTATTTCACTTGTCCACTGATCGGTTAAAATATAATTATATAAATATCAATAATTACTAATTTTGTAAATGTATATAAAATTAGTATTAGTATACATAAAAACTATTCATATATAAATATGTGTGTGTCTGTTCATGTCTAAAGAACCAAATGACGTCTTTGTGTGTGTAATAGGTGAACTCAACACATACCCATGTATATCGAGTTATACACTAAAATTACTATTAATTTTATTATAATAATAACAATAATAATATATTTAAATATGAAAAAATTCTATGTAATTAGAATGTTATAATTATAGTTTGATTTTATAATTTATTTAATTGAAGTAAAGATGTTTATCCTTCAATGTGATATATGTGATATTTTAGAACTTTGTGATATGAAAGATATTCCAAATCGTGACTCATTGCGGTCAAAATCAGTGGAATTAAAAACCTGCACTTGTTGGACCAGTCTTTGGGTTCATCCATTATATACACCCTTTTTCTGGAAACTTAAGGTCTAGGGTGACTTTCCTTGTGATTTTTTTATGCTACCATAAGACCTTCCAAAAAACCTTAATTAATTATTTGAAATTAATACGCATAATTTTCAACCCACATTATGCCCCATCCCATCAGCATAGTCCCCTCATTGAATTAATACAGTCATCCATTTTATTTATATAAAATAATTGTGATTTATGTTATATTCCTGTTTATATATATATATATATTTAACATTTGATCAATTATTTTTTGTTATATCATTTTATATACACACATATAAATGCATGCAAGCTAATTTAAATATAATTAAAACATTAAAATATATGTATATTTAAATTATATATAATGGTGAAAAATTGATAAAATGGCGGGTGAACTCATAATTTAAATTTAAATTATATAATAAAAAACAGAGAATTAAAACAAAATGAAAAATCAAAATAGAAAATGAGATTTAAGTTGAGGTTTTGTGTGTTACGTATGTGTTTGACATGGATATATGATATTAATAGATACCCTGTTTAGTAATTTTTCTCAATTCCATAATTTTGACCCCCCCTCCCCTCTACCTCCTTGGCCTTGAACCCCCCTGGTGACCCCTGACCCCGACCCTCCTCGCCCCACCCTTCCCCTGATGGCAACCACTACTCTCATGATCTCCTCCCATAAAAAATGTCTCAATGAAGGGGGAGATATAATGAATCCCAAGTCTCACCTCTAGTTAGCCCTAGGTTTACAACTACCATAGAAGGTATAAAAATATCATATTATGAGAGACATTACCCTCTATTAAAGAAACAAGACTAGGAAATAGGATAAATAATCACCAAAAACCCTAGCAGACTATACACTACCAGAAAATAGGATTTTATCAGTGCTAAAAAGACATTTATTAGTGATAAAAAACACTATTAATAAAGCCACTATTAAAGGGGTTTCCCTTTTTTAGCACTCATAAAAGCACTGATAACCCCCCTATCAGTGCTATTCGAAGCCCTGATAATGTCCCCATTTATCAGTGTTTCGATTAGCACTAATAAAGGATTCCCTGTTTGGGCGTGTTGTTTATATAACAGCACACCCATCAACCTGGAAAAAATAAACAGCTGTCTAAAATAACCCAACCAGCAAAAATAACCTACACAAACTAGAAATAACCTGCTAAAAATAACCACCCATTGTATATACAAAAGAAGCACATACACAATGAAAATGATGAAAAAACAAGCAGTGCACACAAATGTTTGGAAAACAATGCTATATACATTTAATTGACATCATGAATAAAAAAATATTCACTGATGGTATATACCAATAAAATACATCTATATACATTCTGAACATCGTTTTATAAAATTACATTTACAATTATCCAACAAAGAGTTAAAAACATTAATGTTTTCTTTTTTGACATATGTGGTCCCCTCTAAAAAATGTACTTCGATGGTAATAGTCATCGACCAAATCATCCCGACTTGAGAAAAAGGTCCCACCTATATAAGAAAACAAATATTATCTTAGTAATACTATAAAGAAATAAATTAATCATTAATATGAAGATAAAGTAAAAAAAATGTCAATTTTTAATAAAAATGAAACATTTGGAGTTATACTGGTCATGTCATGCATCTTATTGAGGTGGGGTTGATTCATACACATAAAAAATGACTGATGGATCATTTTCCTAAAGTATCAAAATAATCGGAATGCATTTCCTTAGTTTTCAGTATGTCAGTTGTGTTTTTTTACTAAAATGTCATTTGAAACCGAAAACATGCAATTTGAGTCTTACCAGTCGAATCATGCGTCGATTTGACGTGAGACAGCTTCAAACATGTCACAAAGGACTTACGAATTGTTGTCCTTAATATGGAAGACAGTCAGAGCATGTTTGCTTGGTTTTTAGTGAGTGACACGTTTTGAGATAAAATTTTAATTTTAAACTGATAGCGGACACTTTTAGTCATACTGGTCACACCGTTTTTCATATTGTGGTGGGGTTGATTCCTTCATGTCAAAACTGACTAATGGGTCATTTTCCTAAAATATCAAAATAATCCGAAAGAGTTTTCTCAGTTTTTAGTTTGTAAGTTGTGTTTTTACTTGAATTAATGTCAATTTTAATTAACAAGACAGATTTGGAGTTATATCAGTGACACCATGCATCTAATTGTGGTGTGGTTGATTCTTACACATCACAAATGAGTGATATATTGTTTTCCTAAAGTATCAAAACAATCATAATGCATTTCCTCGGTTTTTTGAATGTCAGTTGTGTTTTTTACTAAAATGTCATTTCAAACAGAAAACATGCAATTTAACTCATACCGGCCGCATCATGCATCAGTTGGATGTGAGACTACATGATACACCTCACAATGGACTTATGAATCACTGTCCTTAATTTGGATGACATCAGAGCACATTTTTTTCAGCGAGTGACTTGCTTTGAACAAAAATGTCAATTTTAAACTTGTAATGAACACTTTTAGTCATATTGATCACACGATGTGTCAGAATGAGGTGAGGATGTTTCATACAGGTCACAGCTGACTCAATGATTTTTTCCCTAATTTATCAAAACAACAAGAATGCATTTGCTCAGTTTTAAGTATGTCAATTGTGTTTTTTACTTGAATTAATGTCAATTTTAAATAACAAGATACATTTGGAGTCATATAGGTGACACTATGCATCTTAATGAGGTGCAGTTGATTCCTACGCATCACAAATAACTGATAGATCATTTTCCTAAAGTATCAAAACAATCAAAATTCATTTCTTCAGTTTTCAATATGTCAGTTGTGTTTTTTTACTAAAATGTCATTTCAATATGAAAACAAGAAATTTGAGTCATATCGGTCATATCAGTTGCATCATGTGTCGGTTTGATATGAGACATCTTGATACACATCACAAAGGAATTATGAATTGATGTCCTTAATTTGGAATAAAATCAGAGTGCATTTGATTTATTTTCAGTGAGTGACACGTTATGAACTAAAATGTCAATTTTAAACTTGTAAGAGACACTTTTAGACATACTTATCATGTAACGAACCAACCCAGGTTGACCCTGAACCGGTAATCCGAGCTGGCCTGCGGCATGTCCTGAGGGGCGTTCCCGATCCACACGGGATGGAAACTTATGTTGGGCATCAAAATATAACTGTTGGGAATGATTTGGAATGTGAACAAAAGATAAAAAATTAAATAAAGATTGACGATAAGAAAATAAAACTAGTGGTAGAAAGAAAATAAATTGTACATAACTCCTTGTGACCCTTCAGGTCAACACCCAACTCAGAACCAAGTCTGCTCTAATATTGAACAACTGAACCAGGAACAAAAAAAAGAAACTGAACATGCAAATGGAAATATATAATAGGCGTGAGCACTGAGATTCTCAATAGGTATTCCAAGAATAATCCATTGAATCCAACAGTTATCTTTTCTGAAACAGTCCATAAACACATGTTTCAAATACAAGTATGAACGTAGGTTTTTCACATTTTAAAAATAAGTAACATGTTTTTCCCATTTAAAGTAATCCCAACACATGTTACATTACCAAAACCACTTTTCATTTTATATATAGAACCAAGACGAACTGACCAATGTTATGCCAAAACAAAATAGATAAACAGTGAAATCTGGGAATAAATTAATAGGCATAGCAAAAAGTAGACATGCAATGTAAATAATTATGTAACCATGGGTGATCATAAACATCCCTAGAAGACCCCTGGACGTACTTGGTTAGGGACCACCTGCCGACATATGGTGAAGCTCCTAAGTCTATAACCAACTAACCGCCCTAAAACTGACCAATGTAGTGGCAAAGTCTGCCTGGCATAACAACAAATCCAGGGATACCAACCCGTCTAATCAGGGATGATCAACAACAGTTACTCGATCATCTAAAAGATTCCCAGGAAGCCATGGTGGTTATAATAATATTGTGTAAGTGGGAGGACCTCGCACGCGTGACTTATCTCACCGCACTTGCCTACCCTAAACACGGATACTTCCTATGCTTTCACCCATAAAGGGGTCACCCTAGATATAAGTGCCCCATATACTTATATATATGCATACATGTCAAACATACAATGTGCCAAACGGGCTGTCACATCATTGGGTTATCAAAAACACTTATTTAAACACTAGGAGTTTTAAATCGGGCCTCTAGTTTTACATAATCAAATGCCTTTATGAAAAAATTGCACAAGCTCTTCTAAAACAACTCTATAAACAACTTTTGTATTTAAAAAATATGCAAACAGGCCCTTAGTTTCCATGTTTCAAAGGATTTCCCTAAATGTCTTTAGTGATACTATGCTCAATTTTGTAGAGACAAACAAGACAATTATTTACACCACACACTCAACAAAATATATACACGAAAAGGAAAACAAGAATATACTCATGGATTTCTTTTCACACAAATTTAAAGAGGCACACAAAGAGACCCACAATATTTAGAAAACAAGAACCTCTTATAAAACAGATGATTTAAGGAAAATACCAATTCAAAGAGACACGAAATCATTTCTTCAAAAACACTGAGTTCCATAAAACCAACCAATGCAGGACAAACAAGATCAATAAAATGATTCTATAAGAAAACACCACTCAAGACATCCGACAATACTATTTGAAGATAATGTCATTTAGTTTTAACCAATTTGGAAAGACATAAAAACACTACAATGAGTAAACTATCATGCTTATAAATGTGTGAATAACATTTATAAATTAAATGAAGTAATGAAAGTGCACATACAAAGATCTAGATGAGGGAAAGGATAAAAATACCTACCTCAAGAGAAAGACCAATTTTAAATTCGGTTGTTGACCAATTTATCAGTGACCGCTCGGAATTGCTCCACACACACGCACATACCATCATATAAATATATATACATCTCTTAATCCAATGCATGTATTCCTCACCCCATGAATGAATATTTACATGGGATATATATATATATATATATAATTCATATCATAGTATATGCTTTCACACACCTTCAAAGTTGGCCGAAATTCACTACAACAATTACAAGGACCGTAAAAACTCAGCAGCAAGGATCAACAAACACCTCACTAAAATATTAAGAAACCATAAACACTATACAGAAACCATTTTTTATAATCCAATCAACCATTTAAAAAAACACTTTTACAAATCCAAAGGTTTTTAATCATCAATCTTTTGATGGAAAAACCTCATTTGAAAACCCAAGACATACTTCAAATCAATTTACAAAAACATTTCAAATGGGGACAACCTCACTAAACCATCCAAATTTCACAAAGACACCCAAGAAAATGTTTAAAAACTTTAATAAAAATCCTCTAAAGGTAAGCCCACCAAAAACATTAACAAAAACATTTCCAAAACAATACCACTTATCCAGATTCAAATGCATAGTCAAAAACACGTGCATAAAAGAAAGGACTTGTTAAAATATAATTTTAGAAATTTAAACCAACAATAAATATTTACCATAAAATAACTACACTTGTAACATAAATGCGAATTGAGGTATAATAATTGAATACTAAAACACAAGAATCATAATGAATGAAATTAAGAGAAAAGTCATGGAAGCATCTACCTCAACACAAGTGAAAGCAACGAGACCCCAATAGAAGGAAAAACATCGCTTCACAGACCAATTGGAATCCCAAAAGGGAGTCGCACGCCGATGAGGGCATCAGTGAGGTCGCACGTGCCGGAAAGGGCGGTAATGAGGGAGGTCACAGATGGTGCAAGTCACTGACGACAAATGCAATCATCTGGGAAGGGATACCGTCGGGGGTTAGGGTTTCCGAGAGCTTGGAGGCGTCCAGGCGGAGGAAAAATGGGGGCCGGACTTGCCGGCGAGGAGGAGGGGGATGAGGGACGGTGGTCGAAGAGGGGGTGCATAATGGCATGGGGTGGGGATGGCAGCCGACAAGGCAGCCTCGGTTCTAGTGGCTGGAGGCGAGGGCACATCTGGGGGGTGTTCACATGTAGAGAGGAGGGCGCCACGTAAGGGTGACCATCGTGTGGGGGTGGTGTCGAGGTTGGACCTCCAGTAGGGAGAGGAGGTAGTGGCTACTGCTGCTCTGCAGGCTAACCGGGAGAGGGGTGATTGGGGGGCTTCCACGCCATGGGTGAAGGAGGGGGTGGGTGTCGCGATCCCGTAGGGTTTCTCCTCTATTTTTTTTTTATAAAATTAATATTAATATTACACCAATAATAACAATAAAAATTATAATTATACTAATAATAATAATAATAATAGGAGTCAAAATTTATGTTATTATGTAAAATAAAAAAATAAAATTATTAATAGTAGAAATAGTTTACATTTGTTTTAATTCCCAAAAATTAATCATTTTAATTATAATTTTAATTTTTTGAAGGGGGACATGTCACATAGTTGGCCAGGCGAAGCCATGTGGGGTTTCCAAAATGCGCTCTGCCCGTGCAACCAATGACGTCAACCCAAAAAAAACGCAGTTAACAAAGTCAAAGATTTTGTTTGGGATTCAACCTGAAGCTCAATAAAAATTATTTAAGGCCAGTAAATAAATGAATTAGACATGTTGGGGTGTAAAAATTCTCCCCACCACAAAACTTTCTACCCCCATAAAGTCACCAAGCCAACGGCTGACACAACTTGAGTCCACGCCCATACCAAATCATTGAGAACTAAGAACCTCGGGGTTACCGTTCCCAACAAACATCACACCTGACCAATCCAACCACAAACTGAGATTGAGGGGAGAACATGGGAGGGTTCTCCCAACCATGAGAATTCACTAATACAGAAACCCTTTAATCTCGAATACTCCACCCTCGGGGGGGGGGGGGGCATGGGAACTCCCTAACCGAGCTCATCCATCTTCCCCACACAACCAAAACATACCACGAAGAAATAAACAGGAAACTCAAGCACCACCCTAAGGATCAATTCTTTAACAGGTACTTATGTCTTAGAACATGTGCATCTAAACTGAGATCAACACATACAAGGGTTAAACACACTTTTATGAAAAATGAAGGATTCAGAAAGCCATATCCAGAAGAATAGGACTGCTTAAATTACAATAGGAAAAGTTCATCACATTCTCCCATTGGAACGATGAACTCACAATGACAGTAAAACATTAACACCATAAAAAGAAGAACAAAGGGTCTTTAGACATTCTAGTACCAACATAGAACTCACAACCCTGACCGAGTCTTCACACCTCCTTCATCTCCTGACTGTGTGTGAGCTTCACTATGAGACCTGAGGCTGGGGCTCTGATGGACGAAGCATCTTATTCCTCACAGTCGGGAACTAGTATTCCCCAAACAGAACTCCTTCCTTTATTGGAACTTTTTTCAGAACCTTTCTGAGTGACCCGAACGGCCACACGATAGAAGGACTACGAAGGGATGAGTGAAGATGACTTAGAATTCTTGAACCAGACACATTAGTGTCACACAAGAGGATGGTCTAACAAACCTTTATATGACACCGATTAATAGGAATTTTCAGAAATAGGTTCCTCTAGCACACCCCGTGCACCGGATGAAGAACCCTCATAAAGAACAACCACCACCAACTACAACATAAACTACAGTGAAAAAAAGCCATCCCATCCTTATTTGTCCAGAACTGAACCATCAAATAAACCTAAGATAGTATGAACCCTAACACCCTCAGGAGTTCCCTTCAACACAAAGACACTCTCTATCTTTCCGAACTATACAACTACCTCTGATAGAAATTGATTACTTCAATGAATAGGCAACACAAGAAAATAATCGGGAACTGAGCGTAGCTCCTTGACTACTTTTGGAGACTTTCTGGGTAGCATATTCAGAACAACACAAAAAACACAATCAAAACTGGCATCAAGCCAAAAATCAATCAGAGAAACAATGAAAGCCGAGGGAAATAGGCCCAGCAGCCAAACATATACAAAACAAGCAACAATTACTTTTTAAAAAACCTCGATTTATTTTAAATTTTAAAACTCACCTACAACACCTTATGAACCATCACATGCACGTTCATCTGATCCTGCTTACATCAACCACAGACAAGTACCTCCACACACTCTCCATACATACCCACACACATGTGAACAATCATAAAGAATACCAAGGTCCAAACGTCTCTTTTCTTTATCAAATCAAAACACATACAAAACCATCCAAATAAAAACACTTTGCCTTTAAAGACTCACTTAACCAATTTCAATTTTTTTTAAAAGAAATGATTTTCCATTTCAAAATCAGTTTCATTTTTAACACACTCACATCAACTAAGATCAAAATGAAACACGCCCAACAACAACCCACTAGAGTGAGGAACTAGTGCATATGCCTAACCCAACGACATGGTGGTGAGTCATGCCCCAAGTAAGGTATCACACTATGAGGACCTTGAGTTGGACACTTGGACATCACATGGGTCACCAACCCATGTGAGGCCACAACATGAACCGATTCTCCTCCATTTTCATCCCTCAATCCAAAACACCCAAATAAAAAAGACTCAAACCCCAGACTATCCTTGGCAACATGAGGATCAGTGCGAGCAAGAGTTTGTGATGCTCTCCCTGCACCTACCTCCCAAGACTCGACAATATTAATCTTATTCTACCAGACACCCAAAATATCAAGGGCCTCCTTTGATACCATTTTGTCATGAACCATCCCAGGTCGACCCTGAAACGATCAACCGAGCCAGCCCGCGGCATGTCCCAAGGGGCGTTTTCAATCCCCACGGGCTGCCAACTAGTGCCAGACATCAAAATCTAACTTTTGGGAATGATATTTCCTATAAAAAAATATAAACAAATAAATGATGATAGAAGATAAGAAAATAAAACTAGTTGTAGAAAGAAAATAAATTGTACATACCTCCTTCTGACCCATCAGGTCACCACCCAACACAGAACCATGTCTACTCCAACATTGAGCAGTTTAACCAAGCACCAAAACAAGAAACTGAACCTGCAATTGGAAATATATAATAGGCATGAGTAGCAAGATGCTCAGTAGGGATTCCAAGAATAAACCACCTAATCCAATAGTTCTATTTTCCAAAGTAGTCCATAAACACAAGTTTGAAATAAAATTATGAAAGTAGTTGTTTCACATTTTAAAAATGAGTAACATGTTTCTTATTATTTAATGTAAACCCAACACATTCAACACTACCAAAACCACTTGTCATTTTATAAATAGAACCAAGACAGAAAGACCAAAGATGTACTAAAACAAAACAGATAAATAATGCCAATTGGGAATAAAATAATAGGCATAGTTGAAAGTAGACAAGAAATGTATATAATTAAGTAACTGTGGGTGATCCTAGACATCCCTAGAAGACCCCTGGACATACATGATTCAGAACCACCTTCCTGTGTATGGTGAATCTCTTTAGTATATAACCAACTGGTCTCCCTAAAACTGACCAATCCAATGTCAAAGCACAGCTAACCTAACAAAAAATCCAAGGGGTACCAACCCGTTTAATTAGGGTTGATCATAAACCATCACTCGATCATCAAAAAGATGCCTAAGAACCAATTGTGGTTATAATAATACTGTGTAAGTGGTAGGCCCTTGCACACGTGACACATCTCACCACACTTGCCTACCCCAAACACGGATGCTTCTTATGATTTTACCTATAAAGGGGTTATCCTAGATATGAGTGCCCCATATACTTATATATATGCATACATGTCAAACATACAATGTTCCAATCAGGTCTACACATCATTCGGTTATCAAAACAACTTTATTAACCACTTGGAGTTGAAAATCAGGACTCTGGTTTTACATAATCAAATGCCTTTATGAAAACACTACATAAGAGCTTATAAAACAACTCTAGAAACCACTTTTGTATTTAAAAAAAATAAAAACGGTCCATTAGGTTCCATGTTTCAAAGGATTTCCATAAAAGACATTAGTGATACTATGTTCAATTCTGTAGAGACAAACAAGATGATTCCATACACCACACACTCAACAAAATACATACACCAAAAGCCAAATGGGAATATACTCATGGATTTCTTTTCAAACTAATTTAAAGAGCCACACAAAGAGACCCACAACATTTAGAAAACAAGTTCCACCTATAAAACTGAGTATTTGAGAAAAATACAAATTTAAAGAGACACAAAATCATTTCTATAAAAACACTGAGTTCCATAAAACCAACCAATGAAGGACACAAAAGTTCAATAAAATGTTTCTATAAGAAAACACAACTCAAAAAATCCAACAATACTATTTGAATAGAAAGCCATTAAGTTCCAACCAAGTTGGCAAGGCAAAAAAACACTACAATGAATAAACTATCATGCTTATAAAGGTGAGATTAACATTTATAAATTAAATGAATTGACGCATGTGCACATGGATAGTTCCAAATGAGGGAAATTATGGAAACACCAACCTCAAGAGCAAGATCAATTTAACATTCGGCTATTGACTGATTTATCAGTGACCGCTCAGAATTTCTCCACAGACATGCACATACCTTCATATAAATATATAGACATCTCTTAATCCAATTCAAGTATTCCATGAGAGAATATGTACATGGGATATATATATATATATATATATATATATATATATATATATATATATATATATATATATAATATTAATACCTTAGTATATGCGTGCTCAAACCTTCAATTTTGGCCAAAATTCACTACTATATTTACAAGGACCGTAAAAACTCAGTAGCAATGATCAACGCACACCTAAATAAATTATTAAGAAAACATAAACACTATACACAACCCAATTTTTATAATCCAATCCACCATTTGAAAACAAAACACTTTTACAAATCCAAAGTTCCTTAATCATCAATCTTTTCGTACACAAACCTCATTTGAAAACCCAATACATACTTCAAACCAATTTACAAAAACATTTCAAATGGGGAAAACCTCACAAAACCATCAAAATTTCACAAATCCACCTAAGAACAAGTTTAAAAACTTTAATAAAAATCCTCTAAAGGTAAACCCCGCCTAAAACATTTAACAATACCATTTCCAAAACAACCCAACTTATCCATATTGAAATGCATAGAAAAAAACGCATGCATGAACTAAAGGACATGTCAAACCTATTTTTTGGGGTTTTTTTTTTATATGCATTTTTTCAAAAAATTTTTTTTGAAAATACATCTAGGTTAAAAATATTTTTTTTTTACCCCCCAAAGGCGGCACCTGGTGTGCCGCCTTTGGGGAATTTTCCGGCCAGGGCAAGGCGGCACCGGGGGTGCCGCCTTTGCCCAAAAAATACCGCAAAGGCGGCACACCAAGTGCCGCCTTTGCCTAAATAATATTTTTTAAAATTTTTATTTTTATTTTTGTTTTGTTTTGTTTTGTTTTATATATATATATATATATATATAAAACAAAACTTTTCAGCAGAATTTTTCTGCTATTTAATATCCAGCGGTTCTGCCATTACAGCAGTCTGGATTCTGACTGATACCCTCACCCAGGACTCCCTTTTATAAGGGGGTTTGCCCTGAAAACAATACTGCATTTCCGATGTGGGATTCTGGTTCTCCTTTTCCTGCACAGTACATTCTGCGTTTCTGATGTGTGATTCTGTTTCAAGTACGCGACTTTGAAAGACTATAAAAGTTAAACTATAAGACCAATACAAATGAAACTTTAAACACTGATTAAACATATAAGAAATAGTTGAAAACAAAAATAATTTCATAAAAAATGTTGATACGGATTAATTAATAAGCTTTCAAAACCACCTACTTGAAACTTAAACATATTTGAAGTACGTGACTTTGAAAGATTATAAAAGATAAATTATAAGACCAATACAAATGAAACTTTAAACATTGATTAAACATATAATAAATAGTTGAAAACAAAAATAATTTCATAAAAAATGTTCACCAAAAACAATTCATAAGCTTTCAAAACCATCAACATGAAACTTAAAAATGTTTCAAATTCCCGACTTTGAAAGACTATAAAACATAAACTATAAGACCAATAGAAATAAAACATTAAACATTGATTAAAAATATAAGAAATAGTTGAAAACAACAAAAACTTCCTAAAAAATTTCCGTAAAAATTAATTTATAATATTTCAAAACAATCTACTTGAATAGGGAATCTGATCCATCAGTTTGAGGGATACCGGGGCTAGGTAGATAGATAATCGGATCATTGTATCTATGGATTTTTTGGATAGGAAGATAGATTCATTTCATTCATTATATCGAGGTATTTCTTTCTTAAGAGAATATAGACTTTCTTATAATTATAAAATAAGGGACACCTTTATTTTTTGGTTATAGAATACGATTCTCTTAAGGTTAAAAGACATTATTCTTTTAATGGCTTTGAAAGTCATTATTTGTTTTGTATGAAATTGTATTTCTTTTTTGTAAAAAGTTTTTATATTTCCACCACACATATAATTGAATGCAAAACATCATATTAGTATTTTTATTATGATTTTATCCATATTAATATGATTTTGATAATAACAAAACTTTTGAATTAATAAAATCTATCATGATTATGATTCTTGATCATACAGAAATTTTATTCAAATTTTTACCCATAAATTTTAATGAGGATGAATATTACACAAAATTCAGGATCACATGTCAGATTTTGAACCATCTTGGCACAGCTTAATAAGTAAACACATTCTGTGGAATTGGAATATGTGTGTATTAGGGTCCTCTCTATAATACAATATAGCACTAAACCATGGAAACTTTCTTTGCAGGCACTCCACCATAAAATATGGATCCACTATTCTCTCATGTGTCTCTATTTTCACAACCACCCTTTCTCATCTAGGAGCACATCATACCACTTATTGTTTGGCTAAGGTTTAATTACTTTCCCACCTAGGTAGTGGTAGACTCTTCCCTTGGCTAGCTAGTGGTAGGATAATTTTTTTGAGTAAAATCAAACAAATAGTTATCCATTTCATCTCCTAAATTATTATTTATGTAAAATATAAATTCATCTCACATGAACATATTTTAATCCCTCATGAAATAATAAAATATTATATTTCCTTCACTTCCTTTTCTATTATTGTAAACAACGTGTCACCATTTCCACAATTTTTTTAACATAATATCACATCAAAAGTCATCACAATTATGCCTCACATATCAAAATAATCTACTAACAAGTCATTCATCCTTATTGGAAAAAAAATTCATATCAATGGGATCTTTATATATCATATTCCTTATTGTTTTGAATTAATGACTTCCATTGTTCCACATATCCATTCATATGGTGAACCACCATGATGACTTTTTCCTTTTAACTAATTCCTAAATTGAAAATTATTTTCTATAGGGACATTATGCATTTTTCATCTACAAATGGATTAGAAATTTCACTGAATGTTAGAGGTTATTACTGCATGAAGATATCCATTATAGTTACACAATGTTGTAGATCAATAGGTCTCTCTATATAGGTGGGTTTATTTTTCATAACAAGGGTTAAAATCCCTAATATAGTTATGAATAGGTTTTTCTGCAAAATATATTTGTTAAATTGTTTATGGGGAATATCCCTACATTGACTAAGAATGTTTATATGGTTCCCATTCCTCCACTTGGTATCCATATTTTTATAATGACATATATATTATTAGCTAATAAAATATAAATGTAAAATATAATTCTAATTATGAATTATAGAGTGTTTTCTAGAAATCTTGAGTGTTTTTCATTGAAATATTTATATCTATATTGGTTCCTCTAAATCAGTTTCTAAATGTTACTAATAATGTTACTCAAATACCAATTATATCATCTTATAATCCATAAACCTATAGTCAATAGTTATATTACATTATTGATATAAAGTAAAAGAGTCCCCAATGGAAAGAACAATTTAGTAGTCTGGGAAGACCATATATAGATATACAATACATATTAAAATAGAAGATACAAAATGAACATATTATGAGATCATGAAAACCCCTTCAATCATATCTCAGAAAATATCACATATTCCTCCTCAATGATTCCTGAGAAAGGAAAAAATTACATGTGTGATCAAAAGCTCATTACAGAGTAGCATATATGGGAACCTTACATAACATAAACATAGAATAAGTGATATGTAAAGTATAAATTAAAAAATGAAGTCATAATATGCTAAAATTGAGGGAATTATATGGTTATGATTATAAACGATAACATGGAATAAAATAATCAATTATCTCATACTGATGGAATGTATATTTCTATATTTTTTCATATGATATCTACTGATGAATTGATGGGAAATATAGTTATATGTCAGACCCATCACCTGATTAAGACTAATCAATTCACTCTACGAGTCATAATGACCTTTGTAAAAGTTACCTATGAAACCTATTGCTGAATTAATCATGGGTATCCATATATTGATAAATGTATACATAAAATACTTCCCATTCCTTATAATAATGTAAATTTCTTCTCGAAAAACCCTTATTGAACTTGGAAGACTTGTGTTACCATCCATGTAATTGGAATTACCCTAATCATAAAAATATAGTGGTGAGGGTACCTTCAATGTGTTGTATATCCATGGAAGATAGTAATTGAGTACAATAGTTTTCATTGATATGAGACCCAGGAAAAAATGACAACCCATATATTTAATGCCCCCAATTTCATGATTTCTTTCAAAAAATATACACTTAATATAATCACAAAATAAAATTATTCCATGTGTCCTTAGGTAATTAGTTACATAGAATAATAACCTAAAATAAGAATACAAAAAAATTATTTAAAACTCCATAACATGCCCTTAAAATCCATTGATCTTATAATACTGCATAGGATAACCTGGGGATGTACATAAGAAAGGGGTGAATTATAAATCCTTGTAAAGAAATAATCCAAGAATAAAATTATGAAATTAATACATGTGAGTAGAGAGACATAACAAGGTGATATAAAATTGATGTGATTCGTAAAAATAAACCTCAAATTATTATATAATATAATAATATCAAGGCAACATTGGAATGCAATAAAAAATAAAACATGGAATCACAATTCTAAGTCAAGGATAACCACTAAAAAAATATAACATAGAGTGCTTAGGATAACCTCCCATGCACTGTAAGTGATTTCTCATGAGGTAAAAACATTACCCATTTTTATGAAGTGGAATATAATTTAAGGCCACCCATCATACTCATATCATGTACATGAATTTTTTTAAGTTTCAAGTAGATTGTTTTGAAATATTATAAATTAATTTTTACGGAAATTTTTTAGGAAGTTTTTGTTGTTTTCAACTATTTCTTATATTTTTAATCAATGTTTAATGTTTTATTTCTATTGGTCTTATAGTTTATGTTTTATAGTCTTTCAAAGTCGGGAATTTGAAACATTTTTAAGTTTCATGTTGATGGTTTTGAAAGCTTATGAATTGTTTTTGGTGAACATTTTTTATGAAATTATTTTTGTTTTCAACTATTTATTATATGTTTAATCAATGTTTAAAGTTTCATTTGTATTGGTCTTATAATTTATCTTTTATAAGCTTTCAAAGTCACGTACTTCAAATATGTTTAAGTTTCAAGTAGGTGGTTTTGAAAGCTTATTAATTAATCCGTATCAACATTTTTTATGAAATTATTTTTGTTTTCAACTATTTTCAGTGTTTAAAGTTTCATTTGTATTGGTCTTATAGTTTAACTTTTATAGTCTTTCAAAGTCGCGTACTTGAAACAGAATCACACATTTTTTGAAAAAATGTAAAAAAAAAAATAACTCTATTTTTTGAAAGTTAAACCAACGATAAATCACTACCATAAACTATCTAAACTTATATTATAAATGTGAATCAGGGTCTAATAATTTAATACTGAAACACAAGCATCACCTGAACGAAATTAGAAGAAAAATCATGGAAGCATCCACCTCAACACGCACAAAAACGGCGAGACCCCAACAGAAGGAAAATCATCGCTTCACGGACCAATTGAAATCCCAAAAGGGATTCGCACGCCGATGAGGGCTTCAGCGGTGCCACATGCGCTGGAGAGGGTGCTAGTGAGGGAGGTCACATATGGTGTAAGTCGCTGCTGGAAAAAACGGGTGGTCGAGAAGGGAGAACGTCAGGGGTTCGGGATTCTGGGAGCAAAGCGGCATCCGAATGGTGGCTGAATGTGGGCAGGACCTGCCAGTGAGGAGGAGGGGGATGCGAGATAGTGGTTAGTGAGGGGGCGCAGAACGACGCTGGGAGGGGGTGACGACCGGTGAGAGAGCCTCAGTTCCAACGGCTGGAGGTGATGGTGCATCTGGGGGGTTCTCATAGGTAGAGAGGAGGTTTCCACATGAGGGTGGCCATCGTGCAGGGTTGGTGTCGAGGAAGGACATCCGGCATGGGGAGGATGCATCAGTTGCTGCTGCGCTGCAGGCCAAGTTAGAGAGGGTTGATGGGGGGCTTCTGCGCCATGGGGAAAAGAGGGGGGTGGAGACCCCCTCGGGTTTCTCCCCTATTATTTTTTTCGTATAAAATTAATATTAATATTTCACCAATAATAATAATAATAATTATAATTATACTAATAATAATAATAATAATTAGAATAATAAGAATAATAATAATAGGATCAACAGTTGTTGTTTTTACGTAAATTAAAACAATTAAATTCTTAAGAATAGAAATAGTTAACATTAATTTTAATTACAAGAAATTACACATTTTAATTCGTATATTAATTTTTTGAAAGCGGACAACTCGCACAGTTTCCTGGGTGAAGCCACGCGGGGTTTCCAAAATGAGCTCTGCCTGTGCGCCTAAGGACATCAACAAAACAACGCACTTAGAAAACTCAAAGATTTTGTTTAGGATTCAACCCAAAGCTCAATAAAAATTATTTAAGGCCAATAAAATAAATTAATTAGACAAATTGGGGTGTGACAATTCTCCCCACCACAAAACTTTATACCCCTAGAAAGTCACCAAGCCAACAGTCGACACAACTTGTGTCCATTCCAAGAAAAAATCATAGAGATCCAAGATCCTCGGGGTGACTATTTCGAACAAACATAACACCCAACCAATCCAAGGAGGGCCGTAACCCAATATTGAGGGGAGAACATGGAAGGTTTATCCCCACCACAAGAATTCACTAATACAGAAACCCTTGAAACCTGAATACTCCACCCCTTGGGGGGTGCATGGGAACTCCCTAACCGAGCTCATCAAACTTCCCCGCACAACCAAACCCTACCATGAAGACTTAAACACGAAACATAAGAACCACCAAAAGGATCGATTCTTTCATATGTACTTATTTCTAAGAACAAGTGCATCCAAACTGAGATCAACCCATACAAGGGTTAATCACACTTTTATGAAAAACACACGATTCATAAAACAATATCCACACGAACCTGACTGCTTAAATTATAATAGGACAAGTTCATGACATTCTCCCATTAGAACGATGAACTCAAAATGATGGTATAACATTAACAACATAAAAACAAGAAATAAGAGGCTTTAGACGTTCCAGTCCCAACATAGATCTCATAACCCCAACCGAGGCTTCACACCCCTTCAACACCCGCATATGCGTGAGCTTCAACCCAAGACCTAAGGATGGAGCTCTAATGGATAAAGCATCTTATTCCTCACAATCATCTACTCCTATTCCCTAACCAGAACTCCTTCCTCGAATGACACTTCTTTTAGAACCATTCCCAGTGACCTAAACGACCACAAGATAGAAGGACTAGGTAGGGATGATAGAAGATGAATTAGAATGCTTGAACCAGCCACTCTAGTGGCACACAAGAGGATCATCTAACAAACCTTAACATGACACCGATGTATAGGATTTTTCAGAAACATGTTTCTATAGAACACCCCACTCACCAGATGGGGAACCCTCACGAAAACCGACCACCTCCAACTACAACATAAACTCCAATGACAAAGAGACGTCCCATTCATACTCATCTAGAACTGAACCATCAAATAAACCTAATATGGAACAAACCCTAACACCCTCGGGTGTTCCCTGCAACCCAAAGACACTATCTATATTTCCGAACTATACAACTACCTATAACAAACTTTGATTACATTGATGAACATGAAACACAAGAAAGCAATTGGGAACTGAGCATGGCTCCTTGATAACTTTTGGAGACTTTCTGGGTACCATATTGAGAACTACACAAAAAACACAATCAAAACTATCATCAAGGGAAAACTTAATTAGAGAAACAATTCAAGCCAAGGGCAATAGGCCTATAAGCCAAACATATAAAAACACACGAAACAATTAATTTTTAACAAACCACCATTACTTTTAAATTTTAAAACACACCTATGAAACCTTATTAAATGTCACATGAACGTTCATCAGATCCTACTTACATCAACCGCAGACAAGTGCCTCCACACACTCTCCACACATACCCACACACATGTGACCCTCCATAAATAATACCGAGGTCCAAAAATCTCTTTTCTTTATCAAATCCAAACACAAACCAACCCATCCAAATCGAAACACTTTCTCATTAAAAACCCATTTCCCCAATTTCAAAACAATTAATAAAGAAATGATTTTCTATTTCAAAATCAATTTCATTTTTAACACGTACTCACATCAACTGAGATCAAAATGAAACAGAACCAACAAAAACCCACTGGGGTGATGAACTAGTTCATATTCATAACCCGATGACATGGTGGTGAGTCACGCCCCATGTAAGATGTCACACTAAGAGGACCTTAAGTAAGACACTGGGACTTCACATGGGTCACCACCCCATGTGAGGCCGCAACGTGAACCAATTTGCTTAAATTGTCATCCCTCAAACCAAAACAACCAATGATATAAGACCCAAACCCCATACTACCCCTGGTGACTAGAGTATCAGTGTGAGCAAGAGTTCATGATGCTCTCCCCACACCTACCTATTAAGTCTCAACAGTCCTAATATCCTTCTACCAGACACCCCAAATATCAAGGGCCTCCTTTGATACCATTTTGTCATGAACCAACCCAGTTCAACCCTGAACCGGTCACCCGAGCCGGCCTGCAACATGTCCCGAGGGGCGTTCATGATCCCCACGTGTTGAAAACTTGTGTCGGGCATCCAAATCTAACCGTGGTGAATTATTTGGCCCATTAAAAAAAGATAACCAAATAAATAAATATTGATGATAAGAAAATAAAACTATTGAAGGAATGAAAAAAACTATACATGCATCCTTGTGACCCTTCAGATCACCACCCAACTCAAAACCAAGTCCGATTCAACATTGAGCAGCTGAACTATGAACCAAAACAAGAAACTAAACCTGAAACTTGAAATATATAACAGGCATGACCATCGAGATTCTCTATATGGATTCTAAGAATAAACCACTAAATCCAACAATTTTCATTTCCAAAGCAGTCCATAAACACAAGTTTGAAATAAAAGTATGAAAGTAGGTTTTTCACATTTCAAAAATAAGTAACATGTATTTCCCATTTAATGTAAACGCAACACATGCTACATTCCCAAAACCACTTTTCATTTTATAAACAGAACCAATATAGAGTGAACAAAGCTGTACTAAAACAAAATATATAAAAAATAAAAACTAGGAATAAAGTAAGAGGCATAGTTGAAAGTACACAAGAAATGTAAATAATTGAGTAACTATGGGTGATCCTAAACATCCCTAGAAGAACCCTAGACGTACTCGGTTCGGAACTAACTATCGGCATATGGTTAAGCTTTTAATTATATAACCAACTAATGGCCCTAGAACTTACCAATCAAGTGGAAAAGTCTACCTGACCTAATAACAAATCCAGGGGTACCAAACCTTCTAATTGGGGTTAATCAGAAATCGTCACTCGATCATATAAATGATTCCCAATAACCCATGGTGGTTATAATAATATTGTGTAAGAGGGAGTCCCTCGCATGCGCGACTCATCTCACTTCACTTGCCTACCCCAAACACGGATGCTTCTTCTGATTTCACCCATAAAGTGGTTACCCTAGATAGGAGCACCCCATATACATATATATATGCATACATTTCAAACATACAAAGTGCCAATTAAGCTGTCGCATCTTTCGGTTATCAAAACCACTTTATTAAACACTTGGAGTTGTTAATCGGGCCTCTAGTTTTACATAATCCAATAACTTTATGAAAACATTGCATAAGCTCTTCTAAAAAACTCTAGACACCAATTTTGTATTTAAAAAAAATCCAAAAGGGCCCTTAGGTTCCAAGTTTCAAAGGATTGCCATAAATGTTTTTAGTGATACTATTTTAAATTTTGTAGAGACAAAAATGATGATTTCGTACAATATACACTCAACAAAATATATACACCAAAATACAAATAGGAATATACTCATGGATTTTTTTTCAAACCAATTTAATGAACCGTACAAAGAGACCCACAACATTTCTAAAACAAGAACTTCTTATAAAACCAAGGATTCGAGAAAAATACCAATTCAATGAGATGAGAAATCATTTCTACAAAAACACTGAGTTCCATAAAACCAACCAATGCAGGAAGAACAAGTTCCATAAAATGTTTCTCTAAGAAAACTCCACTCAAGACATCCAAAAATAATATTTGAAGATAAAGGAATTTAGTTCCAACCATGTTGGTAAGGCCTAAAAACACTGCAATGAATAAACTATCATTTTTATAAAGGTGTGGATAACATTTATAAATAAAATAAAATAATGCAAGTGCACATGGAATGCTCCGGATGAGGAGAAGGATGGAAACACCTATGTCAAGATCAAGACCAATTTAACATTTGGCTATTGACCAATTTATTAGTGAATGCTCGAAATTTCTCCACACACACGCACATACCTTCATATAAATATATATACATCTCTTAATCCAATGGACATATTCCCCATGCCCTGAAGGAATATGTATATGGGATATATATATATATATATATATATATATATATATATTCATACCTTAGTATATGCATGCGCACACCTTAAAAGTTGGCCAAAGTTCACTTCAACAATTACAAAGACTATAAAAACTCAGCAGTAAGGATCAACGCACACCTAACTAAATTATTAAGAAACAATTAAAACTATACACAACTAATTTTTTATAATCAAAGACACCATTTAGAAAATAATTTTTTTTTCAAAAACAAAGGTACTTAATCATCAAGATATTCATGGATAAACCTCATTTGAAAATCCAAGACATACTTCATATCAATTTACAAAAACATTTCAAATGTGGACAACCTCACTAAACCATCCAAATTTCACAAAGCCACCCGAGAACAAGTTTAAAAACATTAATAAAAGGAATCTAAAGGTAAACCCCACCCAAAACATTTAACAAAACCATTTTAAAAACAAAACCACTGATCCATATTCGAATGTATAGACAAAAACACGTGCATGAATGAAAGGAAATGTCAAAACCTATTTTTAGCAAGTTTAACCAATGATAAATCATTTCCAAAAACTAAATACACTTATAATATAAGTGAAAATCAAGGTCTAATATTTATATACTAAAACACATGCATCACAATGAAAGAAACTAGAATAAAATTCATGGAATCATCTACCTCAACACGCACGAAAAAGAAGAGTCCCCAAATAAAGTAAAAGCATCGCTTCGTGGACCAATTGCAATCCCAAAAGGGAGTCGTGCCCCGAGGAGGCCATCGACAGGGTCGCGCGCGCAGGAGAGGGCGCCAAAGAGGGAAGTCACGGCCGGTGCAAGTCGCTTCTGGTAAAAGCAGGCATCCAGGAAGGGTGACCGTCGAGGGTTCAGGTTTTTGGGAGAAAGGTAGTGGCTGGATGGAGGTCGGACCTGCCGGTGAGGAGGAGGGGGCTGCGCGGCCATCAGTGAGGGGGCGCAGAATGGCGCGTGGAGGGGCCGACGGCTGGCGAGGGAGCCTCGGTTCCAGTGGTTGGAGGTGAGGGAACTTCTGGGGGGGTTCTTGTAGGTAGAGAGGAGGTCAACGCGTGAGGGTGGCCATCATGTGAGGGTGGTGTCAAGGTTGGACCTCCGACAGAGAGTGGAGGCAGCGGTTGCTACCCCACTGCATGCCAAGCGGGAGAGGGTGATTGGGGGATTGGGGGATTCTGCACTGTGGGGGAAGGAGGGGGTGTATAAAGACCCATAATTTTCATACATTGTTAATAAATCAAAATTGAAGTACACTTATTACAACATATAACAAAACCACAAAAGGACTGCATAGGAATAGTGTCTTTAGAAACTGGGAAACATAAACAACTGGTTCATAAAGCATCTACATTATCTCCCATATATTTCATCATATCTAGAGTCCCTTTTGGAATATCTTACTTAATAACATTCTTCCTGACATGGGGAAAGAAAAAAAATGGTGAGCTCAAATGCTCAGTAAGGGTATACAAAAGAAATATCAATCACATCATATTCATAAGAACATAACATTTTGGAAATCTTAACCTGCAAAAGAGATCATAATTTCATAACAAGGGATATATCATAGTAGTGAAATGTAATCCCAATAATAATAACATAAAACATTAAACTTTGTGGCATACACATATAATCACAGAGAATCATTTCTTAGTAGTAAAGACTCATATCCAAGACTATCTTAGTGTACAAAGTCCATTTCTGAACCGAGTTCACTCCTCGTTTCAGTCCGGTTTCACTGAACTGGTTTAACCTGCCGTTCCTGCCATGTCTATCTCATGAGATATAAATCATTACCCAATGAATTGGAGGGAGATATAGGTCCCACCCATCTCATAATGATACCATTATTATGTGTTCCAAAAAATCATAAATCATACATCATTGCATAACGTGTGTAATGAAAATGGGATTCTTAAACATCATGACATCATAAAAAATTTCATATAAGATAAAGGAATTCATAAAAATAATTCCATCACAACATAATAAAATCAATGTAATAATAGGGATAGAAACATAACCCTATATTATCTTAGATGGAAAATAATTTTGATTAAACACTTGAATTCCATTCTTGATGAAAATATCCTTTCTACTTCAAAAACATTTTCCTTTCTTAACATGTCATACGATTTTAAAATAAAATAATTTGATTAAAAATAAACTTGAAAACTTGTAAAGGAATATTTTTGGAAATAATGTTTTAAAAATCCATTCATGCTGGATAAGTTAAAAAACATTCTTCTCGTACTTTTGTCGGAAAAATGAAAAAGTACCTCGTACGAAAAACGACAAAAGATTCCTTTCATATCTTTTACTAACAACACACTGAAGGGTAAAAATGGATTTAAAAAATTATAGGTGGATGGAAATAATATTAAATATTTATGAAACATGTATGTGGATGATAAAATACACCCTAGTAAATACCAAAGTATAAACAATCTCGGATAAAAATGAGATTGTGATATTTTCCCTTACTTTAGGTCCAATTTGCTTCGTAAGAGACCGAACCTCCTGTATAATGATTTAAATAATGTCATTAACTTATTCCAGAATCATATTTATTTTTATGATATCATATATGGTCATATTATTAGCTTCTTATTAGTAATATTTCTTTGTTACTTGTTATTCAGGTGTTTATTGCTTTTTGTTCTTATGCGTGTTTTGTCGAATAAATTCTTATTCTTATTTTTAGGTCATAGATACCTTATTTCCAGAATTTTATTAGTGTAATATATGTCATATTAATTCATTAAATTCATTTATATAATTATTATGCAATGAATATCATGTAGAATGAGTCGCATCACATCGTGGAGATGGTATTCCGTACGTACGCACGAGCTATGATATCGTTCCCATGATCATAGAATTGTATTGGACTGTATTTATACTATTTCAGAATCAATATCACTTTACAATAATCATATATAGTTATTATTTACACCATTATACCCATCCAAGTAAGGTGGTGGTGGAAAATAGATTACACCACGGCGTGGAGACGGTATTCCGTACGTACGCACGCGCGGTGATTTTATTTTCCGTAGGATGGATAGATTGTGAAATAAGGTTGTTTCATACATATAATAACATACCAGTATATGAGTGATACTGATGTTATTACTTCATAATGAAACAACTAAAGACGAAGAAGTGGAAGAAGAAATAATGTTGAAAGAATCGGTAACATACATTACCTCTTCTTTGAAACGCATCTTTGAGACCTCCTCATAGGGCACTAAAATTGGTCTTTGAAGAAGACCAGGACCTCTATGATGTTTCTAGGGAAGTGTAGAAGATAATATGTCAGGTTTTTTCCGAGCTTGAAGGCTCAAAGCGGTGTGAGGAAGAGAGGGAGGAGGTTCCCTTTTATAAGGAAGGAGAGGGGCACCTTTGGAAAAACTAAAAATATTATTTTATTATAAAGTCATATTCGGTTCTTAATAGCTCCAAATTGAGTTATTTAGAAGATAAGGTGGGTATGGGTCGAAAGACTCTCATCCAATAGAATTTAGACATGTTTAGGTATCTATTTTAACCGTATCATTCAGATTAAACTTTAAGTTAGATAATTTAACTTTTATTGTGTCTTCTTGTTTTCTTACCCTATAAGGTTAATAAACTTACTATAACAAGCCAAAAAAAAAACCCAAGTTGTTTATTATTAATATATATAACCTTATGTGAGTCATTAGGCCGAACCTTATATTTTTAGGAATAAAATAATGATTAATAATATAATATTGGTTTTAAAAATAAATTTATGTCCATTTTGACAGTATTTGGTAATTGATTTTTTTGAAAATCATAACATAAAGATTAATTCGAAAAAAAGTTAATTAAATCAATAAGAACATGTCATATTAACATATAAAATTTGTGTAATTCCTAAAAAGTCTCAAATTACATTTATTTGGGTATTTATAACATCAATTATGTTAATATTTCATTAATAAGATAATTACTACATCGTCATTGTGTCATAAGTAAATTAAATTATATAATGTATAAAAATTATAACTAAAATACCATTATGTAGGAAATTTATTTATATTTCTAATGAATATTTATAGTCGAATTTATATTATGTATTACCCTATATTAAAAATTCATTAGTTATTAATCTTTGATTTTAACTATTTTAACCCTTCTTTAAATAAATTAATAATAAATGTCTTAATCTTATCCATGTGGGCCTAAATGGTCATATTTTATACCTAAGGTTGTTTTTTGTCGAATTACACTTATCCAATATAATTAGGACATGTTTTAGGGTAATAATAATATCATTTTTACCCTTAATTACCCTATTTACTTTTAACCGTGGTAAAAAAAAGTAAAAAGTCACTATTCACCTAAAATTATTTTCATCTCATTGAACCACATTTCAGTCCTTGATATTAACCGTGTCTCTTGGATTTTCTAAATTCCACTCATAGAAGTGGTAAAATTAGGTTTTATGTGAATTTGAAAATTCTCCTAGGAGGTGGGTAAAAGACGGTGAAAAGTTCAATAAAATTTTTATATATCTAAAATTATTATAAAATGACTCCAATGAATTGCATTGAACTTATATTGGTATTATGTATCAATTTTGACCGAAAATAAATTTAAATAAAAAAATTAATTATTTAAATAAAAAGTCAGTTTTTAAATAGTATCCCAGTGTTTTCACTATTAATCAAAAATTGAAAGTTTTCAGAAAAATACCAAAATTTCACTGTAGGTTAATTTCGATATTCCGAATCCAAAAATGAAGTCCATTTTGAAAAATAAAATTTACAAAATTTCAAAAAGTTGTTATTACTATTCATAACGGCTGGTTTTAATAATATTTTAATAGCATATCATTGTTTAGTGAAACTCGGTATTGCGTACGACGCAAGCAATCGAGGAAGGTCGCGGTTGCATGTAAAGAAATACAAGCTAGTGTTGTGTGTAGTGAAAGATTCATTTGATGATTTATATAACATAAAAACAAAATATTTCTCATAAAAGTCTCGGGTGTTACATTCTAGCCCCCTTAAAATGAATTTCTCACTCGAAATTCATCACTTTGTAAGAAAAAGATGAGGATACCTCTCCCTGATCATATCCTCAAGCTCCCATGTAGCTTCTTCTAATTGGTATTTATTCCATAAAACTTTCACCAAGAGAGTGGACTTGTTCTGTAGAGCTTTTTCACTGCGATCAAGAATCTCTATAGGCTGTTCTTCATAAGAAAGATCTTGTTCCAGCGGTACAACGTCTTAGATGTGTACATGTGAAGGGTCAGGTATGTACATTCTCAGGAGAGATACATGGAACACATCGTGAACTTGGGGTATATTCGGTGGAAACGCCAATCGGTAAGCTACCTTCCCAACACAATCCAGTATTTCAAAAGGACCGATATATCTAGGGCTCAACTTTCCCTTCTTTCCAAATCTCATTACTCTCTTCCAAGGAGATATTAGTAAGAACACTTTATCACCCACTTCAAACTCTAGGTCTTTTCTTCGGTTTTCGGCTTAACGTTTTTGTCGACTCCGAGCTTCTCTAATGTGTTGTTGAATATATCTGACCTTTTCTACCATCTCATCAACAAGATCGGGTCCTAATAGCTTTCTTACCCCAACACCATCCCAACAAGATAGAGTCCTGCATTTCATTCCATAGAGAGCTTCATAAGGAGCCATCTGAATAATCGAGTGAAAGCAATTATTATAAGAAAATTCCACCAAAGGTATGTGTTGATCCCAACCACCGTTGAAATCCATAGAGAAAGATCTCAACATATTTTCTAGAGTTTGAATTGTCCTCTCAGACTGAACGTTTGTCTGAGGATGATATGCAGTGCTGAAACTCAACTATGTATCTAGAGTATGCTGAAGAATTCACCATAACTTCGAGGTAAATCTCGGATCCCGATCAGATATAATAGAAAGTGGTACTCCATGAAATCTTACCACTTCCTTCACATATATTCTGGAAAGCTGATCCAGAGAGAAATCCTCTATAATATCGATGAAGTGTGCCGACTTTGTAAGACGATCAAATATGACCCATATAGCATTATTGCCTTTGGATGTTTTAGGAAGTCCAGTGACAAAGTCTATAGTGATGTTTTCCCATTTCCATTCTGGTATGGGTAATGGTTGTAACATCCCCATAGACTTCTGTCTCTCAGCTTTAACATGCTGACAAACAAAGCATCGAGAGACATATTCAACAACATCTCTTTTCATTCCATCCCACCAGAAGTTCTCTTTCAGGTCCATATAAATCTTCGTTCTTCCAGGATGAATAGATAATGAAGAACTATGAGCCTCATCCAGCAGATCCTTCTTTAATTCTGGGATGGGAGGAACACAAACCTGATTCCTGAACATTATTATCCCATCACAATCAAGGTTGAATTCAGGAACATTTCTCACCTTCATTTGTAACTATACATCTTCTTTCTGTGACTCTTTACTCTTCACATGTATATATGGTTGAAAATTCAATTGATAAAGATACGATTTTCCCCCTTCCATTATGATTCCAAGATCCATCCTTTGTAAATCCATAAATATTGGATCTTTTGTGATCCTCATCATGGATAATCTAGTATGGTCTTGTCGACTTAGTGCATCTGCCACCTTGTTTTCTTTCCCAAGGTGCTAATGAATTGAGCAGTCGTAATCCTTAATCAGCTCCAACCATCTTCTTTGGTTCATATTCAGCTCCTTTTGTGTGAAAATATACTTTAAACTTTTATGATCAATATAAATATCACACTTTTCACCATAAAGATAATGCCTTCAAATATTTAATTCAAAGATTACCGTAGCTAACTCCAAATCATGAATTGGGTACTTTTGCTCATGGATTTTCAACTGTCTTGAGGAATAAGCTATCACCAAATCATTTTGCATAAGAACACACCCCAACCCCTTCTTGGATGCATCACTATAGATCACAAACCTTTCTCCACTACAAGGAAGTGTGAGTACATGTGCACTGGATAAACTTCTTTTCAACTCCTTGAAATTCTCTTCACATTCCTCCGTCCAAACAAACATAACTCCTTTCCGAGTCAACTTGGTGAGTGGATTAGATAATCGTGAAAAATCATTCACAAAAAGTCGATAATATCCAGCCAAACCAAGAAAACATAGAATGTCGGTTACTTTGATGGTCTCGACCATCTTTCAATAACCTCTGTTTTTACTGGATCCACATATATCCCCTCTTTTAAGAATATGTGACCCAAAAATGCAACTTTTTGAAGCCAAAATTCACACGTGGTAAATTTGGCATAAAGCTCCTCCTATCTTAGGGTCTTCAATACAATTCTAAAGTGATATTTATGTTCTTCCTTGCTCTTTTAATAGACAATAATATCGTCTATAAAGACTACCACAAACTGATCAAGATAGTCTCTAAAGACTCTATTCATCAGATCCATGAAGATACCAGGGGAATTTGAAAGAACAAATGGCATCACTATAAATTCAAAGTGTCCATACCTTGTACGGAAAGTCGTCTTTGGTTTATCCTCCCTTTTGACCCTAAATTGATGATACCATGAACGATGATCAATCTTGGAAAAGTATTGAGCTCCGCGTTGTTGGTCAAATAAGTCATCAATGCGTGGGAGAGGATATTTGTTCTTGATAGTGACCTTGTTAAGTTCTCGATAATCAATGCAGACTCTCATTGATCCATCTTTCTTCTTAACAAACAGAACAGGTTCTCCCCAAGGTGACGCACTAGGGTGTATGAATCCTTTATCAAGATTCTCTTGGAGTTTCTTCTTCAATTCCTACAACTCAATTGGGGCCATTCTATATGGTGACTTTGAAATAGGGAAAGCACTCGGTATGAGTTCTATTGAAATCTCAACTTCACAATTTGGTGGAAGACCCGAAAATTCCTCCAGAAAGACATCGTCAAACTCCCGTACAATGGGAATATTCTTAATCGTGAGTTTCTCACCAACCATTTGAGATAAATATCCTTCATTTAGTGGAATCCAGATCCATAGAATGGAATTAATTTCCACTGGAAAGTTATGTTCATCCTTTCATCGATAGACAATCATAGATTGATATGGAATATGAAATGTCACTTCCATTCATTGGAAATTGATATGATCTCCATATAGAGAAAGCCAATCCATGCCAAGAATCACATCAAATTCCACTATATGAAGGATCACAAGATTTTCATGAATCATTTTCCCACAAACTTCAATCGGAGAAGAATTATAAACTTTTGATGTGACTGTTTTGCTATTAGGGGTTGTCATAGCTAACTCAACATCTAATTGTTGAGGTAATATAGTGATACCCTTAGAAAATTATTCAGAAATAAAATAGTGGGTCGATCCTGAATCAAATAAAACATTTGCTACTTTAGAGTGGATGGTAAGTGTACCTTTCACCACTTCGTTGTCATACTCTACATCGCCGATAGTAATTGCATGTGACATTCCTTTGTCTTTGAGATTATGAGTTTGTTGACATCGATCATCATCATCAACCCTTGGATTTGGGCATTGATTGGCATAATGCCCCATCTCCTTTCACTTGAAACATTAAAGTGTAGTAGGTTCATTCTGTGTATCCCTTCCTTTGTTTGCATCATTAGACATCTTCTTCCCATTATTTCGACATTCATTTGCCCGATGACCTACTTTTCCACACATATAACATTTTCTTGTCCCCTTAAGACAATTTCCTCCATGTTTCTTTCCACACATTAAGCATAAGAGAAAACACATATTCTTTTTAGTGTGATCTTTATATTTTCTTTTGAATCCCATTTTCCTATTCTTATCAAACATATATGACTGATGGGTTACTCCAATCTCCATATCAACTTTGAGAGCACATCAAATGATTTCCTCGTACCTATTGAAGTCCCTTATGGCTAATGCCCTTCTAAGACTTGGTTTTATGCCACTAAAGAATCGATCGATCTTACTCTCAGGTTGGATAATAATACCAGAAGTGTACCATGCAAGTCATGTAAAATTTGCTTCGTAGGTACCAACAGATTCATCACCATTTTCCTTTAGTTCAAGAAACCCCTTCTCCATATTTGTTCAGAGAATACGAGGGATGTAATTATTGAATAATATGTTCTTGAACTCGCCGCATTCCATGGACTCAATTTCATCCCTTTGCCTCGTATTCTTAATAAGATTCCAGCATTGGTCAACATCACCTTCCAAACGATAAACTGCTAAGATGACTTTATCATGTTCAGAACATTGAAGTGCTAAAAATATCTTTTCAGTTGTATTGATCCATTGTTCAGCCACTAATGGATCAGAAGACCCGCTGAATGAAGTTGGACGCTCCCTAATGAAGGATTCAACAGAATGTTGCTCCTTCCTTTGCTGGTTTGGTAGTCCTGCAAGATTCATAGCTTGACAAAGTTGTGTGAGCATGGCTACAGGATTTTTCATTCCATCTCCCTTAACGTTTGGCTGCTCAGGGGGACAATCATTTCATTGCCCATCACATTCCGCATTAACACGGTTCCTTCGGGTTCCAGCCACTGACTAAAACCAAGAAGAATAGTGTGAGCAACACTAATTATAATAGGAAAAACACATAATCATGAATAAAATTTTACACTGAAGGTCTTATCATAGGTTGTTCCTGGCCATTTCTAAAACACTAAGATTGTGTTCTATGCTTAGACTTATCTTTAGGGTTCTTACTAAGGCTTTCACTTCCTAGTTTCCAAAGGTTGACTATATCTTTCCTCTGATACCAACTATAACGACCCATACATTTCATACATTATTAATACTTCAAAATTGAAGTACATTTATTACAACATATAACAAAACCATGGAAGGACCGTATAGGTATAGTGTCTTTAGAAACTGTGAAACATAAACAACTAGTTCACAATGAATCTACATTGTCTCCCATTTATTTCATCATATCTAGAGTCCCTTTTCACTACTACAAAAACGGGCAATAACAGCGCTAAAATCGGGCTTTAACAGCGCTAGAAAAGCGCTGTAAAGCTCAACGCTGATAAAGGGGGGGGGGGGGGGGGTCCTTTAACAGCACTTTTTTAGCGCTGTTAAATGTCACCTTTAACAGCGCTAAAAAAGTGCTGTTAAATGTCACCTTTAATGGCGCTAAAAAAGCGCTGTTAAAGGAAACCTTTAACAGCGCTAAAAAAGCGCTGTTATATGTTGCCTTTAACAGCGCTTTTTTAGCGCTGTTAAATCCCTGCCTGCTGCTAATAAAAAACCTGCACTAGTACAGCCAGCCGATCAGACCTGCACAAAAACCAGTATATCAACCACAAACCTGCACAAAAACCAGTATATCAACCACAAGCATGTCATCAACTGATCACAACCCAACCAAACAGTGTTCTTACCATGAGTTAGCTACCATCTACCCAGAAACCAAAACTACCTCATTACATAGTATCACAAAATATTCCTACACAACTCAGAAGATAAATACTAGAACATTCCACTATGCATTGTTTCTCCTTGGATTGCCACTTGGTTTTGACAAATCGTGCAGAGCCCGTGCTCCTTGAATCATTCTGCAATACATAAAAAGGATATCCTAACTCTCCCAACCATCACCCTTAGTAATTATGTATATTAATACAAAAAAGGTAACATATCATAAATTGGGGGACTGTAATGAGACATCAAGATTAACATTCTATATATAGGATCGATGTCTGGTAGGATTGGTTGCGTTGATACATGACTCTACCTGGACATCAAAATTAGATATATGATCTCACTCCAGGACTTTCAGAGAGACTCCAACTATGTCTAGGACGTCCTGCTGAAGCGATCGTACTACCGTAAGTCGGAAAAGATACCAAAACCATCCTAGGAAGGATCATGGGAGCCAACCCTAATGAAATATGTCCTTGATATAGTGTTCAAAGAGATCAATCATGGTACAAAAAATTATGTGTCATTTAAAGGGTCACATGCCTTGTCGCTTTACCTTGGGTAACTCCAATGTTCAGCTGCCTGTGTGAATATACATGTCATAACAATAAGAAATTACATGGCATGTTAAAAAACATATACGTGTTACCCTTTGATCTTGTGTCCTCTTATGCACCCTTGCCCTATGTTAGTACATGACGTCGATCTCGTGTGATTCTTCCTGTGTATCTGTACAAGGGATAAACTGCGTAGCTGGCTCATTAAAGACGTGTAGTGGGATATATTCCATGTAGGAAAGCCATGTAATCCACCCCAGGTTTGACTCGTACACGTCACATATGACCCATGGATCATTGTACTAAAGTGTTAACACAATCCTAAGGCGTTTGGTCGGTTTCCCGTATGTCAGTTGTTGATTTCACTTAAAAATAAATCCATTTTGAACAAAATAGAGGCACTTTGAGTGGTGTCGGCCACACCGGGCCTCGTATTGAGTCGGGGTTGACTCTTACACGTCAAATTTGACCCATGGATCATTGCCCTTAAGTTTCAACAGAATCCAAATGTGTTTGGTCGGTTTGCCGCATGTCAGTTGTTGATTTCACTTAAAAATAAGTCCATTTTGAACAAAAGAGAGGCACTGTGAGTGGTGTCGGCCACACCGGGCCTCGGATTGATGCGGTGTTACGTCACACATGAGTCATTGATCATTGTGAAAAAGTATCAACGCAATCAGAAGCCGTTAGATCGATTTGGCGTATGTACGTAAAATATTGTCCATTTTAAACTAAATACATACACTTGGAGTGATACCGGTCACACCGCGCCTCTGATTGAGGCGGGGTTGACTCGTACACGTCACATTTGACCCATGGATCATTTTCCTTAAGTTTCAATAGAATCCCAATGCGTTTGGTCGGTTTTCCATATGTCAGTTGTTGATTTCACTTAAAATTAAGTCCATTTTTAACAAAATAGTGACACTGTGAGTGGTGTCGGCCACACCGGGCCTCAGATTGATGCGGTGTTGAATCGTACACGTCACACATGAGTCATTGATTGTTGTGAAAAAGTATCAACGCAATCAGAAGCCGTTAGATCGGTTTGGCGTATGTACGTAAAATATTGTCCATTTTAAACTAAATACATACACTTGGAGTGATACCGGTCACACCGCGCCTCTAATTGAGGCGGGGTTGAATCTTACACGTCTCATTTGACCCATGGATAGTTTTCCTTAAGTTTCAATAGAATCCCATTGTGTTTTGTCGGTTTGCCGTATGTCAGTTGTTGATTTCACTTAAAAATAAGTCCATTTTTAACAAAACAGTGACACTGTGAGTGGTGTCGGCCACACCGGGCCTCGGATTGATGCGGTGTTGAATCGTACACGTCACACATGAGTCATTGATCATTGTGAAAAAGTATCAATGCAATCAGAAGCCGTTAGATCAGTTTGGCGTATGTACGTAAAATATTGTCCATTTTAAACTAAATACATACACTTGGAGTGATACCGGTCACACCGCGTCTCGGATTGAGGCGGGGTTGAGTCGTACACGTCACATATAACCCATGAATCGTTGTCCTAAAGTTTCAACACAATCCGAAGGCGTTTGGTCGGTTTCCCGTATGTCAGTTGTTGATTTCTCACTTAAAAATAAGTCCATTTTGAACAAAACAGAGGCACTTGGAGTTGTGTCAGCCACAACAGGCCTCAGATTGAGGCGGGGTTGACTCGTACACGTCACATTTGAAGGTGATTATGCATACACGATAGTTGACCTTCTTAGAGAAGGGTTTCTGGAAGAGTATAAAAGACATGAAGCAATGAAGATCATTAGAGTGTTGGAGCAAATGTGGTTGCTACAAACAATGTGGAAATCGGCTTGTGCAAAGCGACCTAAGTTACAACTTGCAGGTATTGTACTCTATTTTTTTCTGTAAGGTTTCAGTTTAAATGCATTTTGGAATGATCATTGCTAGCCATTGTCTTTTAGGTTTTTTTGACAGCCGAGGGGAAAGGGTGGGGTCTGAAGACATTGTAGGATATGTCGAAGGGTGATTTTGTGTGTGAATATGTTGGAGAAATGTTAACTCCCGCAGTTCTGAAAAGAGTCACTATTTGAAAGAAAGTCACAAGTTTAGATACATCTCAAGATGGTCAGTTTAAAGACATTTTGAGGGACACTACTAAAGACATGCTCAGATATGCACACATCCCCCACTTTTAGATCGTTGTCTACTACAATGATCTTCCAAACAAGATATGCATTAGAACGCTCATGATACATAGAGAAATTTACTGGCCACCTTCGAGAATGATCTGAAGCACAAACCATGATAGCATTATGTTTTTAACTTCAGCACCTCAATTGAGAATGTGACACCTTTCAGGACTTGGCGCCATTGTATGTCGTTTCGTCCACTGAATGGGTCTATCCTTTTATTTAATTTTTTTAACTTCAGTCAAATATTCTAGAAAGATGTCGTGGCAGATCCTTCACCATTTTGTTTTTCTGAACATCTCATTACATTGTTAAAAAAAGCAGGGTGTCTTGCATGGGCAATACGTTCCTGTATTGAAGATGATGCACTCCCATTTTAATGGACTAGGTTTACTCCCCAATCTCATACATAACATCTCATGAGACAATAGATTTAACCAATGAATTGGAGTCCTATCTGGGTACAACCATCATACGATTTTCATGATTATGTGTTCCACAATAATTAAATCAATCATTAGGCTTAAACAAAATAATTAACCATGTGGGTTCGAATAGATGGGAGTGCATCATCTTCAATACAAGAACGTATTGACCATGCAAGACACCCTGCTTTTTTTAACAATGTAATGAGATGTTCAGCAAAACAAAATGGTGAAGGATCTGCCGCGACATCTTTCTAGAATATTTGACTGAAGTTAAAAAAATTAAATAAAAGGATAGACCCATTCAGTGGACGAAACGACATACAATGGCGCCAAGTCCTGAAAGGTGTCACATTCTCAATTGAGGTGCTGAAGTTAAAAACATAATGCTGTCATGGTTTGTGCTTCAGATCATTCTCGAAGGTGGCCAGTGAATTTCTCTATGTATCATGAGTCATTGATCGTAGTGAAAAAGTATCAACGCAATCAGAAGCCGTTAGATCGGTTTGGCGTATGTACGTAAAATATTGTCCATTTTAAACTAAATACATACACTTGGAGTGATACCGGTCACACCGCGCCTCTGATTGAGGTGGGGTTGACTCGTACACGTCACATTTGACCCATGGATCATTGTCCTTAAGTTTCAATAGAATCCCAATGCGTTTGGTCGGTTTGCCGTATGTCAGTTGTTGATTTCACTTAAAATTAAGTCCATTTTTAACAAAACAGTGACACTGTGAGTGGTGTCGGCCACACCGGGCCTCAGATTGATGCGGTGTTGAATCATACACGTCACACATGAGTCATTGATTGTTGTGAAAAAGTATCAACGCAATCAGAAGCCGTTAGATTGATTTGGCGTATGTACGTAAAATATTGTTCATTTTAAACTAAATACATACACTTGGAGTGATACCGGTCACACCGCGCCTCTGATTGAGGCGGGGTTGAATCTTACACATCACATTTGACCCATGGATAGTTGTCCTTAAGTTTCAATAGAATCCCAATGTGTTTGGTTGGTTTGCCGTACGTCAGTTGTTGATTTCACTTAAAAATAAGTCCATTTTTAACAAAACAGTGACACTGTGAGTGGTGTCGGCCACACCGGGCCTCAGATTGATGCAGTGTTGAATCGTACACGTCACACATGAGTCATTGATCATTGTGAAAAAGTATCAATGCAATCAGAAGCCGTTAGATCAGTTTGGCGTATGTACGTAAAATATTGTCCATTTTAAACTAAATACATACACTTGGAGTGATACCGGTCACACACAAAATCACCCTTCGACATATCCTACAATGTCTTCAGACCCCACCCTTTCCCCTCGGCTGTCAAAATCACCCTTCGACTATCTGGTTATGATTTTTGACAGCCGAGGGGAAAGGGTGGGGTCTCAATCCGAGGCGCGGTGTGACCGGTATCACTCCAAGTGTATGTATTTAGTTTAAAATGGTCAATATTTTACGTACATACGCCAAATCGATCTAACGGCTTCTGATTGCGTTGATACTTTTTCACAATGATCAATGACTCATGTGTGACGTGTACGATTCAACACCGCATCAATCCGAGGCCCGGTGTGGCCGACACCACTCACAATGTCACTGTTTTGTTAAAAATGGACTTATTTTTAAGTGAAATCAACAACTGACCATCTCGAGATGTATCTAAATTTGTGACTTTCTTTTAAATAGTGACTCTTTTCAGAACTACGTGATATGAAGGTATTTTGGAGATTTTACTGGTTCATGCATGATATGAAGGTATTTTGGAGATTTTACTGGTTTTTTTGTCCAAAGGCCAAAGAAATGTGGTCCATCATTCTTGCATGTTACTCGTACACGTCACCAAGGACCTGTGGATCGTTCTCCTAAAGAATGAAGGCAATCCGGATGCGTCCGGTCAGATTTCCGTAGGTCAGTTGTGGTTTCCAATTAAAGTGGTGTCCATTTTAAACAAGAGAGCGACCATTTTAGTGGTTCAACATTCTTGCATGTTGTTGGTGCATATCATCTGTTAAAATGGAAAAATGACTCATTGGAGAAAGAATGTTTTATTTAATAACAATTACAATTTTTCTACAAACATTTACATACAACAATATTTCATCTTTTGATCCCCTTAACCCCTCTCAAAAATGACCACCAATTGTACATGTCCCCAAGTCAGATCATCATTGTATTTGTGTACAATCTGTCATCAGGTATGCGGCCCACTCGTTTCTGAACACATCTATATCGTCTTGTGAGTATGAGGATTTTCGGCAGTCATAGTAGTACTGCAAAATAAAAAAATAAAGAATTAATAAATAACTTAAACGAACTAGTAACTGTTTTTGAAAATACCTCTTTAGGGATTCTAGTTTGCTGATGAAAAACGATCTCTTTCATAAATTTACAAACATAATAACCGCAATCATTATCGTTTGTTTGTTTTGGACACTGCAAAAAAATTGATCATTAGGAGAATAAATAACTTGTGTTGAGGTGTGTTTGGATAGTGAAGTTTTATTATATATACCCTGATATTTGTCCAGACGTAGTACTTTCTCGGCTCCTTATGCTTAGCCCCTGTCCTCATACCATGATTTAGACGATATTGGTACACCGCCCTATCATAACAGAATCCTCAGTAAAAAATAATATATATTATATAAATTGATGTTTAGACCTAAAACGTAAGATGTAGTGTCTTACAGATTCACAAACTCCATCATGTATGGTCGGTTTGATGGATATCCTAGCTTTGAATCCAGAAAATAAATCTTCGTAGTATCCAAGTTCACCGCAATTAGCAACCAATGTTGCCTAAAAACACAAAAAGGAATAAGTAATAAAAAAAGTGAAAATATAATTGATATGCTTTAATCGTAGAGTATTACCCCTGCATGGTTGGTATTAGGAAAAGTCTGTCATCTCTCTCACCAAGTGAATCATCAAATGAACCATCATATCAAAGAATGTTGGCGGGAAGAACATTTCTAATTCACATAATATGATGACAATTTCTTTTTCCATAGCTGGCAATTTCCCCGGGTCTAAAACTTTGCTACATATAGCTTTGAAAAATAAACAAAGTTTGGTTAACGTATGACGAACATTCTTGGGTAAAATGCAACGTAAAGCTATAGGAATTAGATCTTGCATCAAAACATGGCAATCATGTGATTTCAAACCTTTTAACTTCAAATCATTCATTGACACAATGTTCTTGATATTTGATGAGTACCCCTCTGGAACCTTTACATCATTAAAGAAGTTGCAAAACTGATTTCTCTCTGCCCTAGAAAGAGTATAAGCAGCAGGAGGAAGAAACATTCGATTTTCACCTTTCACGGGAGCCAACTCTTCTCGTATTCCCATGTCAACCATGTCCAACCTTGCCTTAATTCCATCTTTTGTTTTGCCAGGGGCATTTAGCAACGTTCCAATAACACTATCACATACATTTTTTTCCACATGCATCACATCAAGAAAATGTCTGACGTACAAACAATTCCAGTATGGTAATTCAAAAAAAAAACTGATCTCTTTTTCCAACCGATTTTCGTAAGGTTTTTCGAAAATGGTTTACCAAAAAGAGTGTTCATATCTTTTACTTTCTCAAACAGCTGATCACCTGTTAGTGGAGACGGTGTTGTGTGTTTTTCTGAACTTCCATTGAATGATGTCGTCCAAGATCGGTACTTATGCCGACGAGGTAGAAATCTACGATGTCCTAGAAACACAGATTTCGATGAATGTTTCAACCTAATTGATTCTATATCTTCTTCGCACACGGGACACCCTTGAGTTCCTTTAATGCTATAGCCTGACAAATTTCCATAAGCAGGGAAATCATTTATTGTCCCATACAAAATCGCTCTCAACGTGAAGTATTCACTTTTATAAGCATCATACAACATTACACCTGAGTCCCACAATAACTTCAAATCCTCGATCAAAGGAGTCAGATAAACATCAATATCGTTACCTGGTTGTTTTTGGTCCTGATATAAGCATAGATAACATGATGAATTTTCGCTTCATGCATAACCAGGGTGGCAAGTTATAATTTAGCTACATAACAGGCCATGTACTATGAGTGTTGGTTTGAAAACCAAAAGGATTCACTCCATCTGTAGATAACGCAAGAAGAAGGTTTCTCTGCTCTTTTCCAAATTCAGGATACTCATGATCAATTTTCTTCCATTGAGGAGAGTCGGCTGGATGACGTAATAACCCATCTTTATTTCTTTTATCTGCATGCCACGAAAATTGTCTTGCAGTTTCTTTACTTCCATATAAACGCCTAAACCTTGGAATGATTGGAAAGTACCATACAACTTTCGTAGGATTGGATTTATCTTTCTTGTATCGAGAAGCACCACACTTTGGGCATTCTGTAAGTGATTTATTCTCCTTTCGAAACAATATACAGTCTTTCGGGCAGGCATGTATTCTTTCAGAAATCATTCCCATCGAGCGTAGCATTCGTCTAGCTTCATATGTCCGGCTTGGGAGCTCATTATCTTCCGGGAGCATGTCATTCAAGAGAGCAAGTAGTTCCGTAAAACTGACATCACTCCATCCATTGCCTGCTTTCAATTTATACAACTTCAGTACAGCTGACAATGTTGTATACTTAGTGCAAGCAGCATACAGTGGCGTCTTTGCACAACTCTTTAACTTCTCAAACAATTTTGGGCAATCACGGGGTTCATCTTGAATTGTCTTTGTCATTTCCTCAATACGATCTTCATCATCATTGACATCTGTAATCACATCCTCCATACGGTCTTCTTTTTTATCTATATTTGTATTCATATCTGACGATCCATAAAACGCAGTTTTATCCCAGCCAGTACCTACATTCGCTTTTTCTCCATGTTTATTCCAACATTTATAACTCCGATCTATTCCGTGACATATCAAATGTTCTTCCAACTCCTCTGGAGTAAGTATTCTAGAATAACAACAACGTAAACACGGACAAAGGATTTGAGAAGGATCCTTTGTGTGATCCTTTGCAAACTTGATGAACTCTTTCACTTCGTTCTCGTACTCTATTGTTAAACGATTAGAATCCATCCAATCTTTATTCATCTTCATCCTATTTGAATCTCAAATATTAGTATTTATGGTTCAAGTACACAAAAAAAGACTTCCAAATACAGTAGAAGGGAACCACTTCCTTGGAAAGAGATCAAGTAGTCTAACCTATAATCAAGATTCATAAAAAAGAATATTAGATTCACTAAAAAGATGATTATCTATCACTCTATAAGGAGGATATAACAGGAGATAGAGGATTTCCAATCGATGAGAGATACCTTTATCAGAGAGAAACCAAACGCATCCACTAGAGCTTCTATCTGATTTGTATAGGCACTCAGGATACAAAAACTATATTTAAAATGCATGTGAGATAAAGAACGAATAATTAAAATAAATAATCCATTATACAATTTAAAATTCATTATCATCTCTATTATGATTTGTATAGGCACTCAGGATTCATTCTAGTAGTGGTACAGGTTCCCCCATTAATCATGAGTGATAGAGGGAATAGTAGTTTTTGGATTACCTTTCTTGTTTTATACAATTTATGAAGAAATGACAAGGGTTGGAAGTGCCGAGTGTGTTTGACTTGAAAATAGAGGTTCAGTTGCAACACCCTCTAATGTTTTCTGGAGAGGGTGGACCCAAGGTAGATAAGTTCTAAATTTAGTTCATCTAGAATATTCTAGATAACTTTTATACTCCTTAGTAGAATAGGGTAGAGTTGGTAGCGTATATGTTATGGGGGCCAACAATGATCTACTGTGATATTTAGTCTTGGGATGAGCATATGGAGGGAATGACTTGGAAGAAAATCTAGGATATGTTCATGGAGAACTTTTAACCTACGACATTGAGGAAATGAAAATATGAATATTTAATATGTTTGACATAATTATGTTTGATAATGATAGATTATGTTAGATTCTTCACATACCAGTAATGTTTTTATCTAATGTTGACAGGAGATAAGGTATCTATGAAAAAAAATTAGGATGGACTTAGATGTGAGATTAAGTCCCAGGTAAATATATTTTGTATGAGGTTTGTTGAGGTGGTGGATCAGGTTCTCATTTCCAAGGGGAACCTAAAGGAGACTTGTAGTGATGGTAGGGCGGTTTCAATTGAATGATCTAGTGGTACATATTATGATAGTAGGATTCACCATTATGATATCTTCCACTAGGGTGGTGGTGGATAGAGTATCTATGTGAGAGGATTTTTCTCTTAGAGAGGTTTTTAGTCATCTTCAATCAATGAGGTAGGTCTGGTCACATGTTAGGCCTATGACTTTGACCACTAGTGAAGTGTCAATCATGTATCAGGATGGTTCATATATATAGGTTCTACATGAACACTTGTAATATGGGTAGTGATGGATGATCTATATTGGTACAGAGCACCGAATAGGGGAACCTAAAGGAGACTTGTAATAGGGGATCCTCTCATTATTTTATATCTTATCTCTTGGTAAATGGATTCTGTTTTGTGTTAGAGTACTTTTGTGGGATCATGTTGGTCAACACACCATTGGGGGTGTGATTAGAAGGCATCTGTCTTCGTAAGGGATGTTCCCTCATGGTTTGTGAGTATTGTTTCATTTTGGATTTATACATGCTTGATATGATATGTATTGAATAGATAGTGATGATGTAATTTTTGGTATTTAATCAATATCACATTGATTGTTACCGTAGATGAGTGACCGTCATGCCTCATAAGGGTAGAGCCCATGTCTTTTATGGAGAATGGGATATCTTGGTAGACCATGTAGGACCAGTTCTTCCACAACTAGGTGAGAACATAGACCAGTTTACGAATATTTTTCTTGATGATAATGGATTGAAACAAGAAATATTTCCCCCAGTAGTAGACTGGTTCTAGGATGTGTTTCATGAGAATTGATCAGGGCTACCACCTAAAAGAGACTTTGAGTTCATGATTGAGCTGATGCGTGGAGTTGAGCCATTTTATATAACGCCTTTCAGAATGAAACAAGAATAGATTCAGGAACATAAAACTCAATGAGAGGAGTTAGATTACGAAGGGTGCATCTGCTCGAGTATGTCACCTTGGGGATCTCATGTTTTATTTTCCAAGAAGAATGACAGAACATTACATATGTGTTTCTATTAATAGAATATGAATCAGATGAAAATTAAGAACAGATATCCACTTCTTTGTATTTTTGATCTATTTGACCAGCTTAGGGGTTCCATATTGTTCTCTATGATTGATCTAAGGTTTGTTTATCATCATTTGAGGTTGAGAAATTCTGATATACTATAAACTAATTTTGAAATCAAGTATAGTTTTTATGAATTCTTCATAATAAAATTTGTGTTGACGAATTCCCCATGGCATTTATTCTCTTGATGAGTTGAATATTTCACTTGTACCTAGACCAGATTGTAGTTGTTTTATGGATGACATATTGGTGTAATACCAAAATAATGATGATCATTCCCAACATCTGGACATCATCATGAGTACACTTAGAGAGAATCAGCTATACACAATCTATCTATATGAAAACATATACATCTTCTTCATAGATTGTTACCTTAAGGCGGCGGCCGAGGGCGTTGCGGGTTGCGGAAGGCGGCCGCGGAGGGTGACCGAGGGCGGCCGAGTGAGGCGGAGGGCGACGGAGGCGGCAGAGAGCGGCCGAGGGCGGCGGAGGGCGGCCGAGGGCGGCAGAGAACGGCGGCCGAGGGCGTTGCGGGCAGCCGAGGGCGGCAGGCGGTGGAGGTCGGCCGAGGGTGTTGCGGGCGGCGGAGGACGGCGAGTGTACCGAGGGCGACAAGCTCCGGCGAAGCGAACACAACAGTGGTATTCGGGAGAAGAGTAGCAGGGTTACGGTTCCGCGAGGGCTTTAGCTGCGATAAAACGAGGGCACTGTGCGACCGACTTTATAAAAAAGTCGACTAAGGTTTTATCAGCGCTAAAAAAGCGCTGATAAAGGCTACCTTTATCAGCGCTAAAATTATAGCGCTGATAAAATCTAGCTTTATCAGCGCTTTTTTAGCGCTGATAATATTATGATTTATCAGCGCTAGAAAAGCGCTGATAAAGATTCCCCGTATCAGCGCTACAATTATAGCGCTGATACCGGGTCTCTTTATCAGCGCTTTTTTAGCACTGATAAAGATAATTTTTATCAGCGCTTTTTGAGCGCTGATAAAGGATACCCTATATCAGCGCTGAAATTTGAGCGCTGATAGAGGTGTTCTGTATCAGCGCTTTTTTAGCGCTTATATAGGCGAACCTTTATCAGCGCTCAAAAAGCGCTGATAAAGACCAACTGTATCAGCGCTAAAATTTTAGCGCTGATACAGATCATATTTATCAGCGCTTTTCTAGCGCTGATAAATATTACTATTATCAGCGCTAAGAAAGCGCTGATAAACATTAGCTTTTTCAGCGCTGTAACTTTAGCGCTGATATAGGGTATCCTTTATCAGCGGTTTTTCTTAGCACTGTTATAAGGGCGCGCTTCCCTTGCCCGTTTTTGTAGTAGTGTTTGGCATATCCTACTTAATAACCTTATTCTAGACCTTGGGAAAGAAAACCTAAAAAAGGGTGAGATCAAATGCTCATTAAGGGTATACAAAAGAAATATCAATCATATCATATTCATAAGAACATAACATTTTGAAAATATTAACCTGCAAAAGAGATCATAATTTCATAACATGGGATAAATCATTGTAGTGAAATGTAATACCAAAAATAATAACTTAAAACATGAAACATTGTGGCATAAACACAAAATCATAGAGAATCATTTCTTAGTAGTCAAGACTCATAGCCAAGACTATCTTAGCGGACAAAGTCCATTTCTGAACCGAGTTCACTCCTCGTTTCAGTCCTGTTTCACTGAACCAGTTTAACCTGCCGTTCCAGCCATGTCCATCTCATGAGATATAAATCATTACCCAATTCATTGGAGGGAGATATAGGTCCCACCGATCTGATAATGATACCATTCTTATGTGTGTCACAAAATCATAAATCATACATCATTGCATAACGTATGTAATAAAAATGGGATTCTTAAACATCATGACATCATAAAACAATTCATATAAGATAAAGAAATTCACAAAAATAATTCCATCACAACATAATAAAATCATTGTAATAATAGGGATAGAATCAAAACCCTGTATTATATTAGATGGAATATAATTTTGATAAAACACATGAATTCCATTCTTGAGGAAAATATCCTTTCTACTTCAGAAACATTTTCCTTTATTAACATGTCATACATTTTAAACTAAATAAAGATGATTAAAAATAAACTTGAAAACTTGTAAAGTAAGCCTCTTGGAAATAATGTTTTAAAAATCCATTCATGCCGTATAATTTAAAAAAAACATTTTTCTCGTACTTTTGTCGGAAAAGTCAAAAAGTACTTCGTACGAAAAATAATAAAAGATTCCTGTCATATCTTTTACTAAAAGCTCACCAAAGGGTAAAATTTGATTTAAACAATTATAGGTGGATGGAAATAATATTAAATATTGAGGAAACATGGATGTGGATGATAAAATACACCCCAGTAAATACCAAAGTATAAACAATCTTAGATAAAATTGAGATTGTGATATTTTCCCTTACCTTAGGTCTGATTTGCTTCGTAAGTGTCTGAACCTCTTGTATAATGATTTAAATAATGTCATTGACTTATTCCTGAATCATACTTATTTTTATGATATCATATATGGTCATATTATTAGCTTCTTATTAGTAATATTTCATTGTTAGTTGTTATTCGGGTGTTTATTGCTTTTTGTTCTTATGCGTGTTTCGTCGAATAAATTCTTATTCTTCTTTTTAGGTTATATATACCTCAATTACAGAATGGTATTAATGTAAAATATATCATAATCATTCATTAAATTCATTTATATAATTATTATGCAATGAAGATCATGTAGAATGAGTCGCATCACATCATGGAGACAGTATTCCGTACGTACGCACGGGCGATGATATTGTTCCAATGATCATGGAATTGTATTGGACTGTATTTATACTATTTCAGAATCAATATCACACTAATATAATCATATATAGTTATTATTTACACCATTATACCGATCCAAGTAAGGTGGTGGTGGAAAATAGATTACACCACGGCGTGGAGACAGTATTCCGTACGTACACACGCGCGGTGATTTCATTTTCCGTAGGATGGATAGATGGTGAAATAGGGTTGTTTCATACATATAATAACATACCAGTATATTATTGATACTGATGTTATTACTTCATAATGAAACAACTAAATAAGAAGAAGTGGAAGAAGAAATAAAGTTGAAAGAATCGGTAATGGACATTACCTCTTCTTTGAAACGCCTCTTTGAGACCTCCTCTTAGGGCACTAAAATTGGTCTTTGAATAAGACCAAGACCTCTATGATGTTTCTAGGGAAGTGGAGAAGAGAATTTGTCAGCGGATGGACGAGATTTAAGTTTCAATGTGGTGTGAGGAAGAGAGCGATGAGGTGCCCTTTTATAAGGGAGGAGAGTGGCACCTTTGGAAAAACAAAAAATATTATTTTATTATAAATTCATATTCGGTTTTTAATAGCTCCAAATTGATTTATTTCGAATATAAGGTGGGGATGGGTCGAAATACTCTAATCAAATAGAATTTAGACAAGTTTATGTATCTTTTTTAACCTTATCATTTAGATTTAACTTTAAGTTAGATAATTTATCTTTTACCGTGTATTCTTGTTTTCTTACACTATAATGTTAATAAACTTACTATAACACAAAAAAAGAACCCCATGTTGTTTATTATTAATATATATTACCTTATCGGAGTCATTTGGATGAACCTTAGATTTTTAGGAATAAAATAACAATTAATAATATAATATTTGTTTTAAAAACAATTTTATGTCAATTTTGACACTATTTGGTAATTGATTTTTGTGAAAATAATAACAGAAAGATTAATTCGAAAAAAGTTAATTAAAACAATAATCACATGTCATATTAACATATAAAATTAGTTTAATTCATAAAAAGTCTCAAATTATATTTATTTGGGTATTTATAACATCAATTATGTTAATATTTCATTAATAATATAATTACTACATCATCATTGTGTCATAAATAAATTAAATTATTTAATGTATAAAAATTATAAATAAAAATTAATTATGTAGGAAATCTATTTATCTTCCTAATTAATATTTATAGTCGAATTTATCTTATGTATAACCCTATATTAATAATGCTTTAGTTATTAAAATTTGATTTTAATTATTTTAACCCTTCTTTAAATAAATTAATAACAAATGTCCTAATCTAATCTATGTGGTCCTAAATGGACATATTTTATTCCTAAGGTTGTTTTTGGTCGAATTAAACTTATCCAATAGAATTAGGACATGTGTTACGGTAATAATAATATCATTTTTACCCATAATTACCCCATTTACATTTATTCGTGGTAAAAAAAGTAAAAAGTTACTATTCACCAAAAATTATTTTCATCTCATTGAACCACATTTAGTACTTGATATTAACTGTGTCTCTCAGATTTTTGAAATTCCACTCACAGAAGGGGTAAAATTAGGTTTATTGTGAATTTGGAAATTCTCCTAGGAGGTGGGTAAAAGACGGTGAAAAGTTCAATAAAATTTTTATATATCTAAAATTATTATAATATGACTCCAATGAATTGCATTGAACTTATACCAGTATTATGTATCAATTTTGACCTAAAATAAATTTAAATAAAATAAATAATTATTTAAATAAAAAGATGGGTTTTAAATAGTAACCCAGTGTTTTCACTATTCATCAAAAATTGAATGTTTTCAGAAAAATACCAAAATTTCACCGTAGGCTAATTTCGATATTACGAATCCAAAAATGAATTCCATTTTGAAAAATAAAATTTACAAAATTTCAAAAAGTGGTTATTACTATTCATAACGGCTAGTTGTAATAATATTTTAATAGTATATCGTTGTTTAGTGAAACTCGGTATTGCGTGTGACACAAGCTATTGAGGAAGGCCGTGGTTGCATATAAAGCAAGCCAAGCTAGTGTTCTATGTAGTGAAAGATTCCTTTGATGATTTATATAACATAAAAACAAAATATTTCTCATAAAAGTCTCGGGTGTTATAGGGTGGGTCGCGAACCCCCTAGGGTTTCTCCTATATTATTATTTTTCTTATAAAATTAATATTAATATTACACCAATAATAAAAAAAAAATTATAATTATACTAATAATAATATTAAGAATAATTAGAATAAGAATAATTGGATGAACAATTTAATTTTTTACGTAGAATAAAACAATAAAATTTTTAATAACAGAAATAGTTAACATTGTTTTTAATTACAATAAATTACTCATTTTAACTCTTATTTTAATTTTTTGAAGGCGGACAGGTCGCATAGTAGGCCAGGAGAAGCAGTGAGGGGTTTCCAAAACGTGCTCCGCCCATGCGCCTAATGACGTAAAAAAAATGAACATAACAAACTCAAATATTTTGTTTGGGATTCAACCTGAAGCTCAAAAAAATTATTTATGTCTAATAAAATAAATTAAATAGACAGGTCGGGGTGTGATAGATCACAAGGTATGCCAGATTGTGGTGGTTTTGATTTCTATATGTCACAACTGACTCATGGATCATTGCCCAAAGGTATGAAAACAATCCGAATGTGTTTTCTTGGTTTTCAGTATGTCCCTTGTGTTTTTTACATGAATTAATGTCAATTTTAAGTATCAAGACATAGTTAGAGTTATACCAGTCACACCGTGCATCGTATTGAGGTGCGGTTGATCCCTACGGGTCAGAAATGACTGATAGATCGTTGTCCTAATGTATCAAAATAATTAGAATGTGTTTCCTTGATTTTCAGTATGTCAGTTGTGTTTTTTACTAAAATGTCATTTCAAACTGAAAACATGTAATTTGAGTCATACTGGTTGCATCATGCGTCAATTTGATGTGAGACTTATTCATACACGTCAAAAAGGAGTTACGCATTGTTGTCCTTAATTTGAAAGACAATCAGAGTGTGTTTTCTTAGTTTTTAGTGAGTGGCACATTTTGAAATAAAATTTCAATTTTAAACTGATAAGGGACACTTTTATTCATACTTGTCACACCATTCATCTGATTGAGGTGGGTTTGATTCCTACACAATTGACTCATGGATCGTTTTTCTAATGTATCAAAACAATCCAAATGTGTTTTCTTGGTTTTCAGTATTTAGTTTTATTTTTTTTAATTTAATTAATGTCAATTTTAAATAACAAGACACAATTGGAGTCACATTGGTGACATCATGCGTCATATTGAGGTGAGGTTGATTCCTACACATCAAAAATGACTGATAGATCATTTTCCATAAGTATCAAAACAATCTGAATGAATTTCATTGGATTTTATAATGTCACTTGTGTGTTTTTATAAAATGTCATTTCAAACCAAAAACATGAAATTTGAGTCATAACGGTCACATCGTGCATCCGTTTGATGTGATACTACTTGATACACATAACAAAGGACTTATGAATCACTATCATTAATCTAGAAGACAATCTAAGTGGGTTTGCTTTGTTTTAAGGGTGTGACATGTTTTGAACTAAAATGTCCCTATAAGGTTCTCCATACATTTCAATTTCTTTTAAAATGTGGAATGAATAATTTTATATATACATGTATTATTATGAATTTTTCATTTTTCTAGGAACTATACTTATGTTGTAACACTTATACTCATTCCATGGAATTTTCTGCAACTTCTGAAATTTATCAAATGAACTCCATCCAACTCAACTCTATTATCGAAATTCCAGAATTATTCTTTGGAACATCTTCATCCCTTATTATAGAATAACTTCCAAAAAATATTATATACTTCTTTTATAATATCATTTAGAACTACCATATATCATTCCAGACATCTACTTCCACTACAACATCAAATAACCAATCATGTGTTGACAATAAACCCATCACCAATAATCAACATATGTTGAAAAACATTTATCACTATCCATGATTATAAAACATAGTTTTATTACATTTTTTTACAATAAATCCATCACAAACATGTTACCAAAAAATCCAATACTATCCTATATTCAATAAATCCAATATTAAAACATTTCCAGTAAATTCAATACCAACACCAATTCTCAATTAAATCCTAAAAATATCCCCTTATTAATTATTTGGCACCACTATCATGAATAAAAAACATCATCACATCATGCTCCCTACTCCACATTTAAGGGACCAATAGATTCATGGATTCATCATGATTCCTAATACCCATTTCATTGAAAATCCAAAGACAACACTCACCATCAAGTAAAAATATAGAGTCTTTGATAAATAATCTACCTTATGAGAGTCATGGAAAAGGGGAGGCACAATGGAGGAGAGGCACAGCGGAGGAGAGACGCAATAGAGGAGTGCCATGTAGTGAAGCTTGGATCACGACAGAGGAGGAGTCGACGTCCGAGGTGGAGGAGGAGGCAAGAGAAGAGGGAGGAGAGGAGGTAGGAGAGGAGACAGCGGCGGTGGCGACATCGGTGGCGGTGGTGAAAGGGATCAGCTTCCACCAAAGAATGAGGGGTGTGAATAAGGATGAGAATGTTAAGGTTTATTTATAAAACATGGTGACACTTTTACTAGCGATGGATATAAAGCACTGATAAAAGTATTTTTTATCAGTGCTAAAATATAAAGTGGTGATAAAACATTCCTTTATCAGTGATTTTTTAGTGCTGATAAAAGTTTTTTTGTCAGCGCTATAATTTAAATCCCTGATAAAACATGCATTTATCTGTTCTTTTTAGCACTAATAAATTTCGATCATTATCAGTACTAAAAAAGCCCTGATAAATGGATATTTTATCAGTTCTTTTTAATTAGCGCTACTAAAACATACCATTTATTAATAATAATAAAATTATAACCAATATATTTATTACAATTATAATGTTAAAAATATATATAATTAAAATATTTATTATAATTTAATAATTTAAATTATAAAAATATATATATATATATATCTGTGTGTTTTTAGTGTGTATAAATTGTAATTAAAAATATATATATATAATTATATAATTTAAATTATAATTAAATATATATAAATATAAATTGGTATATTATTTTTTATTTTAATTTTAGAAGTACTTAAATAAATATATATATATTTCTATTTCTATGTATAAATTTATTAAAGACATATATTAAAAAATAAATATATTCAAAAGGTATTCATAAATATATATTTATCATTTTAAGAAAATATTTTGTAATTTTATAATTATTTAAAAAAATTTATATTTAATTAGTTATATATAATTATAATTATATATAATATATTTAAAAAGTATATAATTATATATAACTAAATATTTATATTTTTAAATATAATAAATACATTTATTTATTATTTAAATACATTTATCGTTATTTTAAGTATTTATGAGAAGAAAAAACTTCATATATATATGAAAATGAATGAATACACCATGTATATATAGTACTATAGTATATATGGCCAACATTAGGGTAAAAATTTAACATATATTCATCAGAATATGAACATAACCATTAATTGACACATTCATTTGGAAAAATAAATTTATTTATGTATATATATATATAATAAGTATTTGTATATATATATTTAAAAGTATTTATATATAATATTATAAAAATATAGTATAATAAATATATAATAAATATATAATTTCAACTAATAAACATAATAAACATAAATAAAATATAAACATAATAAACATGCATTTTTTATTTAATGTATATATATATACATTTTTTGAATATAATTAACATATTTTTATATAAATTAATAATATTTTATATTAAAAACTTTTATCATTGCTATTATTAGAATTGATAATGTCTCTGTTTTATCAGTGCTTTTTTGGCGCTGATAAAGGGGGGACTTTATCATTGGTAATCATAGTGCAGATAAAGGGAAAATTTATCCCCACTTTTTTATAACATAGATAAAAGTTCCCCTTTTTCCAGTGCTTTTTGATTAGCACTGATAAAACCCGAGCACTTCCCTTCCCGTATTTGGGGTAGTGATATGAATTTAAACAAAAAATCATCATACAATGCATTAATAAAGTAAAATAAATACATATAAAATCCTACAAAGTAAAATATCAAAAATAAAAGTCTATGACAAGGACTCAACAACAACTCCAACTAAACAAGTAATGTCTACCTCGATCCCTAAAGTCCTCATAAAAAACTGAAAACAGTTTATATTTGTAGGGTCAGCATAAGAGATATACTCAGTATGAACATAACCAATTCATCAAGTGCATGTGTGAAAAGAGCATGTTAATGCATCATTGAACAAAAAAAAAAGAACCAACATGTTTCTATACAGGTTATGTAATGACCCAAACCTTTGTTAATGAAAATCCATCTTGATCAAATTAAATGATTTAATATGTGAAATAGGTATACAACATATGCACTTCTTTTGTTTTTAGATTTTAAAATACCATTAATAATTTTGACCATTGCTTTTCTAGTCGTTGAACAGTGATCACATAACTAGTATAAATATGTACTTAATCAAATCCAATTTAATCAGACAAAGGAAGCAATGGCCTCATACTGTAGAATTTCTCTATACGAAGCCCATTTTTCAAAGCTCTGAAAAGAGGTGGCATCATTGGGCTTCTCTCTTGACCAAGCCCAAGATGAGCTTCAACATGTTATGCTCGAACGGAACCACCTACGGGAGAAGTGGAAGTTGATAGAGATCACCACGCGAGCAATGTTATCTGAGCCACCCCAAGAGATTATCACCATTGCGCACCCCACCCTTTGGCCTTATGCGGGTGTTTTAAGGGGTTATTTAAAAAGACCCTAGTACTATGACTATGTACATTTTTTTATAACAATGAATATACTTTCATTTTATTATAGTTACCTTGTAAATAGTTTTTTAAAGAACAAAAAGTATTTTTAGTTAATGTTCAGATAAGAGATATTTTTTGAAGAATTAATGGATTTTTGAATTAAATAATATTTTAATAAAATATTATTATTATTATTAAATTAATTTTTATTAAATATAAACGATCATATAATTTTATGAATGCAATTGTAATTTTTATTATGGTTTGAAAGCCATTTTTGTCAAAACCCGTGATTTTTTTATAAATGTCAATTTTTATTATTAAAGTGAAAATCAACATATTTATAAATTATTTAGATAAAATAAATATTATTTCTTGAATCAGGATGTCGAAATTATCCAACGGTTAATTTTTCATAATTTTCTAAGACAATCATATTTTTGGGTAAAAATTAAATACCGTTTAAATATATAATGTGTTTTATGACATCATAATGACCCAATAGTGATGTAATAAAATACTATAAGATTTATGTTTGGACAATATATTTGTAAAAATAATATAATGTGATTTTTGGTTTTTTTGACTTATTTTACAAAGCATTAAATGGCCCTTCAAGGCTTATTAAACATCTTGTCTTTTTAAATTGGTTTCCTAGGGAGTGTGAATAACCTCTACATAAGCAACCTCAGTATTTTAAAAAGTTTGGACTTTGGCCTTGTAAAATATTTTTTTCCAAAAACCATGGGCAAAAACCATAGGCAAGAACCATGCAATGTTTTCTGGTTTGGATTAGTTTAATGTGAGGGTCCCAAACCTAAATAATAATGAATTCCCTCACCTTTCCTATATAAACCCACCCAAGCTCCCACTTCCTCCTCACTAAAATCCTTTGGAGTTTTTCCAACCTCTTCCATCCTCTCTATAGAATTTTCCCAAGGTTTTCCAAGCTTCCAAGAAGCCTCTCTCAAGCCTCTCTCAAGCCTTTGGAAGCATACTTATAAGTAAGGGGTTTTCTACCATTCTAATTTTTGCCTAATTTTCTTTATATTGTTATGCCCTTTTAATTACAATTATAAATGTTGGGGTATGTTTCATCACCTACCCCATACTTCCCTCTTTATGTTTGAATGATGGTAGACCCCTTTCTCTCTCATTAAATGCATCCCATATACAACTGTTACTATGCCAAAATTCTGAAAGGAATTTCCCTCTCCTCATTTACATTCAAGAAATTATTTTGTATCATGAATCTAAATTCCATTAAATTTGTGGGGAAATGTATCTATATGACCCCTTACATTCCATGTAATGTAAATATGATGAGACACCCCTTTATATCTCATCAACCATTTTTGTGAGTTCTTATGTCACAGCGTTATGCTGCCGATTTTGCACCTCGATTTTCAAAGCCAAAGTTATTGTGTTGTGAATACCATGTCCTTTTCTCCATAAAGGGTATTCATCTTTATGAACATTTACTTATTGTTTAAAGTGTTTCATGTATGTATTCCATATTACATTATCGTGTAATAAATGATTATGTTGAAGGATTCAATGTTTTATGATCCATGTGGCACACTTATGCATGAAATGAAATGTTTAAGAAGGGTGCACCCTGATAGCACTTCAATGCATTTGGTAAAGTATAGTTTCATGATATGTTATGTCTAATTAGGGATTACGCATGATAATTCAAGTGAAAAAGGGTTTACTTGTGATTCATGTGCAATGAGGGTTACTCATGCTCTAGGTGCAATGGGACTTGGCTCATGCTAATTCCATGTTAAAAGTTGTTCAACATTTCCATGTTATGATAATCATGATTTATCATGACATTATGTTTATGCTTCTCTTGTTCTCTATTGATGTGCCTATTGTCTAACATGGATTTTATTCCTCATGTTATTCCATGTTTATTCCCTTACTAGGATTTATATCTCACCCTTTTCTTATGCATGTCCTCAGGTTATCCCCTGCAATGCTAAGTACGAGGGAATGTAGTGGTCATGTAAAGGAAGTTTTCAATAAAGATGTTGCATGTTTTATGTTCTAATTTGTTATGTAATAATCCTAAGCCCCAAAGACACTAGACCTCCCGATCTTCTATGTTGTATCAGGTGATGGTTTTATGTAATAAATAAAGTTTATGTTCGTATTAAAAGTGGGGTTGTCATAGCTGGTTTCAAAGGATGAGTTTAGTTATTTTTTGGATTAGGATTAGAAAACCCTAGTAAAGCCTTAGAAACAAGACTATGTATAATAAAAACACCCCTATGTTTTGGTGAGTATATATTAAGTGGTTTATCGAGAAAATACATCTCTATCTGGATACAATCAGGTAGAGGCAGCTCTGACACATATGTATCTTAGGGGTAAAACCCGAAAACACCTCTTTGACCAAGACTCGAATGGGAACTGGTGCACGACAATGGGCCTTGCTGCACTCTTAGTTACGAAACTCCTGGGGGATATTCTTCGGTAGACTCATGAGCATAGTAAAACCCATTATTAAGGGAAACCCCCATAAGAATATATGTTAAGAAATAGATTTGAGGATAACCGAGATTTAAACATAAGAAAATACAAGTTAGGATATAATTCTACTTTTAATGTTTATACTTTTATCTTCCAAGTTTCCTTTTCAGGCATAATGGCTAAGTATTTAAGACCTCTAATTATACTTTCTTTTTCATAGTTAATAGTGGGAAATAGAGGATGACATTCGAAAAACAAATGTGATAGGAAATGTAAAGATTTCCCAAATGCTATGCCTAATATGACGGGATTGGGTGATCAAAACATCATGAAAATACTTTCTCAGATGGCTAGAGTGATGACTAATAACATGAATCAGGTGGAACTCCCACCTCCTCCATCGAAAGAGAAAGTTTCCATAGAATCCTTCATGTGGAAAATGCCTCCCATGATTAGTGGATCTTCTGATCCCCTCCTCACGGAACAATAGATTAAATCTATTGAAATGATATTCTCCATCCTCTAGTGTTCAGAAGAGGAAAAAGTTGTACTTGAGATCTATCGTTTTGATGGGGAAGCTGATCAATGGTGGACACTAATCAAGAATACAAAGTCCTAAGAGTAAATTGATTCCATGAATTGGGAGGAATTCAATAGGATGTTTTTCAACATATATTTTCCTCGAACCCTCCATCTCAAGATGAAAAGAGAGTTCATCGGACTCAATCATAAGGAAGATGAGTCCATTGGGGTGTATGAAGCAAACATCATAAGGCTTGAAAGGTATGCCTCTGGCTTTGTCATGAACACCTAAAGCAAGGTGGATTGCTTCTTTAGCGGACTAAAGCTGAGTCTATGAAATGTGTTGGCGATTCAAGACATTGACAGTTATGAGGATATTTTCCATTTTCCCTCATGGTTGAAATGGTGATTGGAGACTCTCAGTTGTCTCTTGGGCCTAGTGACAAGAAGAGGAAATAGACAACAACATGGGTGGTCCTTCAAAAAAATTCCATAATGGAAAGAAGCATGCCTTTTCCCCTTGAAAAAATTGTGGGAAGAAACATCCTAGTAACTGCCTCAAGGGAACCGGGAATTGATTCAAATGTAGAAAGATTGATCATATGTCCAAGAACTGCTGAGGGTATGTGAAAATTCCCACTAATATTGAAGAATAAAGGAAGGTTCATATCAACACTCAGCCGGTAGTGCAGTGTTACAACTGCAAGGAGCTTATCCATTATGCAAACAATTTCCCTATGCCAAGGGTTGTTGGAGGCAATCAACAACAACCTCCGAGGAAATAAGGAAGTGCCTATGCTATCACTAACTCTGAGGTGGAGCCGGACAATGATGTGGTGATAGGTACGCTAGTTATTCATTCAATAATAAGAAACTTAATATTTGATTCTGTTACTATGCATTCTTTCATATCTTAGAAGTTATGTAGAACAATTCAAACACCACCTCAAAATTTGGAGGAAACTTTATCTGTGAGAACAGCGAATGGGGAAATAGTTGTGTCCATGGTTTATAACTCCTCCATGGTTAACATTTGTGGACTGAACCTCCCATCAAATCTCTTCATACTTCCTTTAGTGGAGTTTGATGCTATCATGGGCATGGATTGTATGTCTTTAAAAAAGCCACTATCAACTGCCTAGAAAGGGGGATCACTCTTCACATATCAAAGCAGCCTCCAATTCTTTATAAGTGAAAGGAGGGAGATGAATCTCTTTTCTAATCATCGTCTCAAGTGTGTATATTACTGCCTTATGAGAAATCATACTAGCTCAAATGATTGAGACAAAGGTGATAATCATGTTTAAATACATGCCCATCATGGGGGATTACACTGATGTATTCCCTGAAGTGTTTCATGGCATTCCTATGAACAGAGAGGTTGAGTTCACAATTGAACTTATCACCGGATCTCTACCAATCGCAAAGACACTGTAAAGAATGGACACCATAGTGCTGGAAGAGTTGAAGAAGTAGTTAAAGGAGAATATGGAGAAGAGTTTTATACACCCGAGTGCCTCACCATGGGGTGCACCAGTCCTCTTCATCAAGAAGAAGGATGGATCAATGCACCTCTATATTGATTATCGTGAGCACAATAAATCACGAAAAAAAGTATCCCCTACCATAGATAGATGACTTGTTTAATCAGCTTCATGGGGCCAGTTATTTCTCTAAGGTAGACCGTCGGTCAGGATATCACCAATTAAAGGTGAGGAAGGAAGATATTCCCAATACTGCATTTCGAATGAGGTATGGACACTATGAGTTCATAGTGATGCCCTTCAGACTCACTAATACTCCGTCATTTTTCATGGATTTAATGAATAGAGTATTTAGAGATTACCTCGACAAATTTTTGGTAGTCTTTATCGATGATATTCTAATATACTCCAAGAGTATGGAGGAACATGGGGAGAATTTGAAAACTGGGTTAAAAACATTGAAAAGGGAGAAATTGTATGCAAAGTACAGTAAATTTGAGTTCTGGATGGAGGAAGAATCATTCTTGGGGCATTTTATCACCAACAAAGGGATATCTGTGGAGCCTACCAAGATGAAGGAATTGAAGAGTGGTCCATGCCGACTTCTGTAATGGATATCTAATTTTTTTTGTCTTGAAGGGTATTAAGATGATTTGTGAAGATATTTTCATGATTGTCATGCCCGATGACCATGCTAACTCATAAGGGAGTAATGTTTGTTTGGACATATGAATGTGAAGACTATTTCAAGGAGTTAAAAAACAGGCTTATCATTGTGCCTATACTCCCACTTTCTACAAGTAGAGAACTCTTTGTGGTTCATAGTGATACTTCTAAGAATGTATTAGGTTGTGTGATGATGCATCATGATAAAGTGATAGCCTATGCCTCAAGGCAGTTTAAAATGCATGAGAAAAACTATCCAACGCATGATCTGGAGTTGGCGGCTGTGATATTTGCCTTGAAAATCTGGCGGCATTATCTCTATAGGGATAAATGTGAGATATATACTGACCAAAAGAGTCTCAAATATATATTATCACAAAAAGAGCTTAATTTTCACTAGAGAAGATGGATATAGCTCATTAAGGATTATGACTGCTCAATCCACTACCATCCTGGTAAGGCAAACAAGGTGGCAGATGCTCTAAGTAGAAAGGATCATGTATCTTTATCAATGATGAGAATTGAAAAGGATCTGATCTTCTTATATTTGCAATGGATGGACATGGGAATCATTAAGGGAGGAACATCATCAATGTGTTTCTCAAATGATTGCTCAAACATCCCTCTTGGGGAGAATAAAGGATGCTCAATGAAAAGATGTGGAAGTTCAGACAAGGGTGGAAGCTAAAATAAATAAGAAATCCTATGATTTAAATGTTGATGAGGAAGCAGTTGTAAGATTCAAGATGCAAATATGTGTACCATCCGATCCAATGATAAAGAACGGGCTATTGAATGATGCACATAGATCGACCTTCTCTATCCACCTAGGGAGCACAAAGATGTATCGAGATATCTGAGAAAACATTTTGTGGGACAATATCAAAAGGGAGATGGCTGAATATACATCAAAGTGTCTGGTATGTCAACATGTGAAGGATGAGAGACAAAAGTCTAAGGGGATGATGCAACCACTACCAATACTATCATGAAAGTGGGAGACCATTACCATGGAATTTGTCACTGGACTTACAAGGACATCTAGAGGAAATAATGGTATATCGGTCATTATGGATCGTCATACAAAGACAACTCACTTTATCACAATTTGAGAGGACTTCTCATTGGATCAACTTTTGCAGATTTACATCAAAGAACTGGTAAGGATGCATGGAGTACCGCTATCTATTGTATCCAACCGCGATCCTAGATTCATATAAAAGTTTCAGAAGATTATTCAACATGCTCTGGATACTGAGTTGAACTTCAGTACAGATTTTCATCCAAAAAATGATATCCAATCCAACCAGACTATCCAAACACTTGAGGACATGTTGAGAGCGTGCTCCATGGAAGTAAAATGAGGGTGGGATCAACATCTTTCTCTGGTTGAGTTCTCTTATAAAAACAGTTTCTACTCGAGCATCCAAATGGCACCTTATGAATCCCTATATAGGAAGAGGTGTAGAACACCGACATGATGGGATGAAGTCGGTTAGCGTAAGCTGCTAGGACCTAAAATTATTGAAGAAATAGTGGAGAACGTGAAAACCATTCAGTAGCATATCAAGGAAGCCCAGAGTCAACAGAAGATTTATGAAGATAACCATCGATTATACCTTGAGTTTAAAGTAGGGGATATGGTATTTCTACACATATCTCTGTGGAAGAAGGTCATGAGGTTTGTAAAGAAAGGGAAGTTAAGTCCTAGGTACATTGTCCACTTCAAGATTTTTGATCGTGTCGGTGCTGTAGCTTATCGACTAGCACTTCCACCTACCATGGCCAAAGTACATGATGTATTTAATGTATCACTCTTAAGGAAGTACAGACCAGATCCTACACATGTACTATCTTCTGAGGTGGTACAGTTGGAGGATGATCTTTCCTATGAGGAGCAGCCGGTGAAGATCTTGGATCGTAGAGACAATGTTCTATGCAACAAGAAAAATCATCTGGTCATGGTACTATGGTGAAACCATAAGTATGAAGAGGCAACATGGGAACTGGAGGAATCAATGAAGGAAAACTACCCACATCTTTTTGTGGCCTAGAGTGTAATAAAAAATTTCAAGGGCGAAATTTCTTAAGGGTGGAAGATTGTAACGACCCACAAATTTGTTAATGAAAATCCCTCTTGATCTAATTAAATGTCTTAATATGTGAAATTTTTATAAAATATATGCACTTATTTTGTTTTTGTATTTTAAAATACCATTAAGAATTGTGACCGTTGCTTTTGTAGCCGTTGAACAGTGATCACATGACTGGTATAAATATGGGCTTTAACAAATCCAATTTACTCAGACAAAGGAAGCGATGGCCTCATCCAGTAGAATTGCTCCATACAAAGCCCACTTGTTGGAGCTTTGAAAAGAGGTGGAGTGAATGGGCTTCTCTCTTGAAAAATCCCAAGCTAAGCTTTAATAGGTTAAGCTCGAACGGAACCGCCTACGGGACAAGTGGAAGTTGATAGAGTTAACATTGCGAGCAATGTTATCCGAGCCACCCCAAGAGTCTGTCACTATCGCGCACCTCACCCTTCGGTCTTATGCAGTTGTTTTAAGGGGTTATTTAACAAGACCCTAGAACTATGGCTATGTACATTTGTTTTACATAATAATGAATATAATTTCATTTTATTATTTTTACCTTGTAAATAGTTTTTTTAAAAGCACAAAAAGTATTTTTAGTTAATGCTCAACTAATAAATCTATTTTGAAGAATTGATGGATTTTTGAATTAAATAATATTTTAATAAAATATTATTATTATTATTAATGAATTTTTTTATTAAATATAAACTATCATATAATTTTATGAATTCTATTGTAATTTTTTTAAGGTTCGAATGCCATTTTTGTCAAAACCCGTGAATTATCGATAAATATCAATTTTTATTTTAAAAGTGAAAATTAACATATTTATAAAATTATTTAGATAAAATAAATATTATTTCTGGAATCAGGACATTTAAATTATCTAATGGATAATTTTTCATCATTTTCTGAGACAGTCAATTTTGTGGGTAAAAATTAAATACTGTTTAAATATATAATGTGTTTTATGACATCATAATGACCCAATAGTGATGTAATAAAATACTATAAGAATTATATTCATCCAATATATGTTTTACCAATAAAATAATGTGATTTTGGGTTTGTTTGACTTATTTTACAAAGCATTAATGGGCCCTTCAAGGCTTATGAAAAATCTTGTCTTTTTAAATTGTCTTTCTTGTGGGTGTGACTCACCTCCACATAAGAAACCTCATTATTTTAAGAAGTTTGGACTTTGGCCTTGAAAATATTTCTTTCCAAAAACCACGGGAAAAAACAATGGGCAACAACCATGGGATGGTTTGTGGTTAGGATTATTTTAATGTGACGGTCCCAAACCTAAATAATAAAGAATTCCCTCACCTTTCCAATATAAACCCACCCATGCTCCCACTTACCCCCTAACTAAATGCCTTTTTATTTCGTCCAAACTCTTCCCTACTCTCTATATAATCCTCACTAGGTTCCCCAAGCTTCCAATAAGCCTCTCTCAAGCCTCTCTCAAGCCTTTGGATGCATACTTCCTAGTAAGGGTTTTTCTTCCTTTCTAATTTTTGTCCAATATTCATTATGTTGTTATGACCTTTTAATTTCAATTATAAATTTTGGGGTATGGTTTATAACCTCCCCCATACATCTGTCTTTATTTTTTAATTATGGGAGACCCATTTCTCTCTCATTAAATTCCTCCCATGTACACCTGTTACTATGCTGAAATTCCGAAAGGAATTTCCCTCTCCTCATTTACATTGAAGCAATTATTTTGTATCATTAATATAAATTCCATTAAATTTGGTGGGAAATGTGTCTATATTAACCCCTTATTATCCATGTCATGTAAATATGATGAGACACCCCTTTGTCTCTCATAAACCATTTTTTTTGAGTTCTTATGTCACGCTATTATGCTGCCAATTTTACACCACGATTTTCCAAGCCAACGTTATTTTGTAGTGAATACCATGCCCATTTCTCCATCAAGGGTTTTCACCTTAATGAAAATTTAATTATTTTTTAAAGTGTATCATTTTTTTATTCCACATTCCTTTATAATGGAATAAATTATTATGTTGAATGATTCAATGTTTTATGATCCACATGGCACACTTATGCATGAAATGAAATGTTTAAGAAGGGTGCACCCAGATAGCACTCCAATGCATTGGGTAAATTATAATATCATGATACATTATGTGAAATTATGGATTACTCATGCTAATTCAAGTGAAACGAGGGTTTAATCATTCTTCATGTGTAATTAGGGTTTACTCATGCTCTATGTGAAGTGAGCCTTGGATCATGCTAATTCCATGTTAAGAATTGTCACCACATTTCCATGTTATGATTATCATGCTTTATCATTCCTTTATATTTATGATTCTATTATTATATATTGATATGCCTATTGTCTAACATGTACTGTATTCTTCTTGTTATTCCATGTTTATTCCCTTACTGGGATTTATAGCTCACCATTTTCTTATGCGTGTCCTCAGGTTATCCCATGCAATGCAAAGTACGAGGGAATTTAGTGGTCATGTAAATGAATTTTTCAATAAAGATGTTGCATGTTTTATGTTCTATGTTGTTATGTAATAATCCTATTCCCCAAAGGCACTAGACCTCTCGATCTTCTATGTTGTATCAAGTGAAGGTTTTTGTTATAAATCAAGTTTAGGTATGTATTAAAAGCAGGTTTTTCATAGGTTATCTGACCAAACCCAGCCTCAACATGACTTACTCACTAAATCATGAATTTAAAACAATAATATATCATCAAGATCGTAGAAATAAATGAGACCTGCTACCTCTTTGTAACACCCCTAGATTTCATAGCGTGTTATTTCTTCAAAATAATTCAATAACTTGCACTACACGCAACACCGAGTTAAAGCGCACCATGACTTACCAAACAAGCCGTTCAAAGGAGGTTATGAATAGTTTTAACTAAATTTTAAACTTTATATAATCCTTATAATTTTAGAATCCATATTATGAGTTTCTTAGACATAATATAAGAACAAAATCCTTTTTTCAGATAAAAGAAGTATTGTTCAAAAATGCACATTTACCAACTTTAATAGTGAACCATTTTTAAATATAATATTTTAAACTTTTATATATTCAATTTGACGAAATAAATTTATTCTTTAGAACGGGGACGAAAAAAATTACAATTTAACACCCCAAGAATCTACGGTACGTTTCTCTTTGAATAATGCAATAGCGTGTGTTGTACGCAACTTCGAGTTCTAACACACACCACAACTGATCAAACTAGCTGTTATGAATATTAATGCCTACTTTTTGAAATTTTATAAATTTTATCTCTCAAAATGGACATCATTTTTGGATTCGGAGTATCGAATTTATCCTAAGGTGAAATTTTGATACTTTTCTGATAACTTTCATATTTTGATGAATAGTGAAAATTACTAAATTTTAATTAAAAACAACTTTTTAAAAAAAATAATTAATAGTGATAAATTTTGAATTTGAGTGGTTTTAAAGTGTATTTATAATATATTTTTACCATTTAATACAATGTTGGTCATCAGACATAATTTCACAATTAAACCGAACATAAACAAGTATCAATCTTTTGATAGTTATTATATCTTAAAAACACGCTTTTTGTTTGGACAACAAGAATTAATTTTAAATTAATTTCTGCCACTTATGACTTTTGATTTTGGAAAAATGGATTCCATATTTGGAATCAGGATGTTCAAATTTTGTAAATAGGTAACTTTTATTTTTAGACATTTTGAATAATTACTTCGGTAAATATTTTATTTACCATGGTTAAAGGGTAAATCCGGTTAATAAGGGTTAAAAAATAATATTATAATAATAAAAAATTACCCTAAAACGTATCCTAAACTAATTGGTTGATACATTTTCGACCATGGGAATCTTCGGGTCAATTTGGGGACCCCATGGTGCCACTAGTAAATGATAGGGACACTTTATTTTAATTAAGTTAAAATGAATACAAAAATGACACAAGCATATATCTTTTAGAAAAACAATTTTTACATAGGGTTATGTATGTTGGATTTTAGACTATAAATATTAATTAGAAAGATAAAACTATTTCCTACATAATTATAGTTTATTTATAATTTTTAGACATTAAATAATTTAATTTATTTATGACAAAATGATGATGCAGTAATTACCATAATAGTAAAAAATTAAACTAATTGACATTATAAATACCAAAATAAATATAATTTGAGACTTTTAATGAATTAAACTAATTTTATAGGATAATATGACATATTAGTATTGATTTAGTTGACTTTTTTAGAAGCAATCATTCTGTTCTGATTTTTACAAAAATCAACTATTCAATAGTCTGAAAATTGACATAAAATAGTTTTTAAAGAAAAATTATATTATTAATTGATATTAATTTCATAAAAATATAAGGTTCTACCAAGAGACTTATATAATTATAGGTGTATCATTAATGGACCACTTGGGGGTCTTTTAGAGGTATATAGTAATATTATTAACTATATAATATAAAAATACAAACTGCCATGGTAAATGTCAAACTAATTAACTAAGAGTTAAAACAAAAAGATATGGTTAATATAGTAACCCAAACCAGTCTAAATTATATTGGTTGAGTGGTTTTAGACCTATCCCCACCTTAACCTTTAAATAATCCATTTGGAGCCATTATAAAACGAATATTAATTTATTATAAAATTATATTTCTAGTTTTTCAAAAGGTGCCCCTCACCCCTCTTATAAAAGGGCACTCTCCCTTATCATTAACTCACACCATAAAACCCTTCTGGTTCGGCCAAAATCTGCCCAAATACTCTCTCAACTTCCCTCACTTCATCCTAGAGGAATTAATTTAGTCAGAAATCCATCTTAAGAGCCCTTTTGATCAAATCAAAAGGAAGAACTCGAAGAAGAGGTAATGATTTCACCACCCTTTTCCATGTTCCGTTCTTCTTCCACTTCTTCTTTCTTTGTTATTACCATTCTAAAATGATTAATCCAGTATCTCCTATATACTATATTATTATTACAAATAGAGTACAACCATATTCAGTATTCTATCCATTCTTTTAATGACATGTCACCATACGTGCGTACGTACGACTTACCGTTTCCACGTCGTGGTGTAATTGTTATTCAATATATTATTATTTGGGTGGGTATAATAATGATTTGTAATTCATGTAAATAATAAATATAACATGATAATGATTCTGTATATATTATATACCATCCAATTATATGTCATTTTAATTACAAAAGAATGATATTTTCGCTCGTGCGTACGTACGGATTACCGTCTCCACGACACGATGAGATTCATTTCCAAGTTCACCATTCATCGACAACTATAATAATATATATTACCAATAAGTATGTAATATATGACATAATAATGATAATATATATTGATATATATATATATATATAAAGATTTATGTACTTACATATATCTTATTCATTTACTTCTGTTCAATACTATATGAAAACAGAAACAACGTTTATGCGTACGTACGGACTACCGTCTCCATAAACGGTGTTCTCCATTTCATATATATGTCTATTATACATATTTATATTCTAAATATATATGATATATTTATCATGTTTTATATTCTGTAAGTATTTAAATCATGATCTAAGTGATACAACCAAGAGTGACAAGTTAAAACACTACGATAAAGAAAGTGATTATTACCCAAAATATTAACATAACATGGAAATTATTATTAAATGGGTAATATAAAGTCATAGATGAATCAGGTATGATATCATAAATATTAATATGGTTAAGGTATAATTTAATAACATACTACTATTTTCGTACAGGAGGTTAAACGTACCCTCGACTAAAGGAAAGTGCAAGGTAAATGGTTTTCATCTCACTCCTTATTCCCGTGAGATTCATGCCATAATTCCACCATTACCTTTTGTGTGGTGTATGTACTTCCCATAATAATATTCTTTTTGTAATACACATTAATTTATGTGTATTTACATATTCATTGTATGATACCTCTTTCATGGGTTGTACATTTTCTAAGTTACCAAATTGGTAAAGGTTATTTCACAATCTCTTCATTATCCGAGGTTGTATATACATAATAATCTACTGGGATTTTTTTAACATCCACTTCCATGTTTCTTAAAAATGTATTTGAAAACATTTTTACTATTTAAAAGACAATGGGTTAAAGTCATTTATACCCTTCTTTGACTTTATATGTTTTTAATGAATCTTTCCAATGTTTTCAAAAGAAGTTACTTTTTAGCCATTTTGAAAAAATTAAGGTAAGAATGTTTTTTTAACTTATACGACGGGTGTGGTTATTCTCCGTCGTTAGTACACCTCTGAAGCTTCCTTCACAAGCATATAAAGATATTTTCAAAATAAAGGTTTTCTCTATAATTATGCGACTTTTAAATGATTTCAAAAAAAGAGATATTTCTCCCAAATAGTATTGATTTCATCTATGTAAACATTCTTTGATAAATTTTAAACTTGTTTCATGTTGATTTATTGTGATACAAATCATCCATATTGTATTTAAGGTTTTGTGATATTTTTGACTATAGATGAGTTATTTTTATTCCCTTATTGGTTTATGATTAATGTTTTGACATTTTTTATGTTAGTTTTAATACGAATATTTATGTTATAGTTCATCCTCTTCTTAAGATGAATGTGTTGGACTAGTATGTTCTGGGTTGGGGACTGGTAAAAGTAAGCCCTCCGGGTTGGTGTCCAGTTATTAGAGGCAATCCGGGTTGGTGTCCGGTTATTAGAGGCACTCTGGGTTGGTGTCCGGTTATTAGAGGCACTCCGCAATGGAGTCCGGTTACAGAGGCTCTCTGGGTTGGGTTCCGGTTACATTTATCCCTTTGGTCTTGGCATGAGGCCTCAACATAGAAATTAAAGTTCGACATCATGCATTCCATCATTATGAAAGTGGTTAGTGATATTTCATGTGATTATTTGATTAGTAGAATATCCATGTGAATAAGTAAATGGAATTATTTCATTTTATTTCGGCTGTATTATGCTGAAGTTCAAGTTTAAAAGACTTTTGTTTTAGTTTTATACATTTCATTAAATGTTTAAGCTTATTTTTGAAAGTATCTACTGTATTGCTTACCCTTACTGAGCATTTGAGCTCACCCCTTTCTATGTTTTATTTTTCCCAGGATTCCAAGAAGTGTAATATGATTAATATGCAGGGTTAAGACAAGGGAATAATGGAATTCATAAAGGATTATTTATGTTGTTTTTTATGTTATGAAGTGTAATGTGACATTCATGTATGTAATCTATTTTCCAAGACTACTAAACTGATCTGTTCTTCGGGGCATGGTTCCTTGTGATCATGCCAATGTTATGTAATAATGCACCGACTCTGGGTAACTGGGGTCAGGGCGTTACAGTTGGTATCAGAGGAAGTTTAGTACAAGCCTTGGAAACTAGATTTAGATAAACTCTGATTAGAGCACAAATCCCTAAGATAGACTTTGAGGATTAGTATAGAAGAACTTCCTAAATTTTGGTATTGTAGAGATTTTGTGAGTTTTCCGAGCAATACATCCATGTCTGGATACGAGCAGATAGAGGCGGCTCTGGCACAAATGTACCTAGCGGTAAAACCCGAAAACACCGTTTTGAGCTAGACTCGAACGGGAACTGGTGCACGACAACAGGCCTTGCTGCACTCTTGGTTATGAAACTCCTGGGGGATATGCTTAGGATAATTCTAATTTTCTTGACAAACAATTATGAAGGGATTGTGAGTATATACTTACTCAAAGAAAACATTTTTATGATTATGGATTATATCCATATACTGTTCAATTTTCATTAGGAATTATTTATTACAATTCATAAACTGACCTTATTTATGCTATTGTATAGAAATGGCGCCTAGTAGAATGAATGTGAACTCCAGTAATACGTATGATCAAAAGAGTAAGAAGGATCGTATCTTTCTTGGTATTAAGGTATCATTTAGAAGGGAAATAGTCTCCCACGTATTATCATCATATGAAGAAATAATATCATGTGTGGATAAGATAACTAAAGAGTTTACTAAGTCCCATGGCTATGAAGGGAAGCAAGAGAAGAAAAGGATGGAAGAGAGAAAGATGTATAAAGGGAAGAGGGAAAAGAATAATTTCCCAATATGTGGTAACTGTTGGAAGAAACACCCTGGTACTTCCCTAAAAGGAATGGGAGTTTGATATAAGTGTGGAGGAAAAGGGCACAAGGTACGTGACTACAAGGGTAAGAAAATGGTTTCTAATGTACAATGCTTCATTTGTAAGGAGTTTGGACACTACACGAACCTATGTCCCAGTCATCATACTATGCTGCAAATGATGCTATTGGATAATAATCAAGTTATGATACTACCACAGATGAAGAGGAATGATTAGAGTTATTATTTTGATTATGTCATTTGAGTTTTGTATCAACAATGTACTTGTTATAATAATTATGGAGTATATAAGGATTATACTGCATTATTATTTCATTAAGGTCATGAGATTGTGTGGAACAATGAAATGAGACTCAATAGAAGGATAAATTTTTGGAAAATATATGGTTGAGAGAATGATAAACCATAATATAGTTCTGATACCGAGGTAGTGATTTTAGAATAATACATGATTGATTTGGATAAATTATATTGGATATTCTTGACTACCTTGAAACTGATTAATGATTTGTATATTCCATCATTGTTGGGGTTTACAACATTTTTGGATTGAAGGAGTATATCCATTATTATTTAAGGAATAAGGGATCATGAATGTAATCAATAAGTTTTTATGGTAATTCAGGAAGTTGCAGTGTTTTAAAAGAAAACATGATGAAGGTGTTCACATGTTATTACGCAGCAAAAGGATCTTCATTTTTGGAATAAAGGATTTGGACAGTTCTAGTTTGGATTATTTTTGGATTTCCATAAAAGGACAACCCAGAGGTTGGGCAGCAACCCGTCGCGACCGGCAAGGCCACGAGACCTGAACCCGCAACCGAAGGGCGACAAGGGTGTATCACATACCACTAGCCCACGAGATGTCCTAGATTAAATAATGTAGTTTATTTTAAAATATCTGGTAGATGAATTATAAATTCATTTTTTTGGAACCCTATACGAATAATATAAATATAATTTTTTACGTTCTATTATCTTTTAGAGCAAAAGATGAGTTTTTGGTAGAGATTAGTTAAAGGATGGAACTCTATTTGTCAAGAATATATTTTTCTTCTTCTCTTATTCTATGAAGAAATTAATTCTTATACATTATTTAAGGAATCCTAAAACCAAAAATGTGTTATCTTAATACGCTATGTTTTGTTGAACCAATGGTATTTCAAATCATCATAGATTGATGAATATAAGGACCTCAATTTTACACTTGTTTGTGATTGATGACCTCAATCACTACCTATAAATATTTACATTTTTCCTCCAATTATATGTCTCTAATTTCCACCAATGTTCTCCTAATCAATATCATAATTTGGTGGTGACTGTTTCATTTCTATTTTCCTCATATTAAGACAAAATTTTAGTAACCCACCTTCCAATGTGGGTTTTCCCACAAGGATATTTTCTATTTTCAACCTTTTATTTTCGAAGAACAATTTCAAATTACGGGGGCGCAATTTATTGAAGGTGGGGAGAATGTACCACCCCAAGATTTCATCGCGTGTTTTTTCTTAAAAATAATTCAATAACTTGCACTACACGCAACACCGAGTTAAAGCGCACCATGACTTACCAAACAAGCCGTTCAAAGGAGGTTATGAATAGTTTTAACTAAATTTTAAACTTTATATAATCCTTATAATTTTAAAATCCATATTATGAGTTTCTTAGACATAATGTATGAACTAATTCCTTTTTTTCAGAAAAAAGAAGTATTTTTCAAAAATGCACTTTTACCAACTTTAATAATGAACCCTTTTTAAATCCAATATTTTAAACTTTTGTATATTCAATTTGACTAAATAAATTTAATCTTTAGAATGGGGACATAAAAAAAATTTACAATGTAACACCCCAGGCTTCTACGGTACGTTTCTCTATGAATAATGCAATAGCATGTGTTGTATGCAACTTCGAGTTCTAACACACACCACAACCGATCAAACTAGCCATTATGAATAGTAATATCTAATTTTTTAAATTTTAGAAATTTTATCTCTCAAAATGGACTTCATTTTTGGATTCGGAGTATCTAATTTAGCCTAAGGTGAAATTTTTGTACTTTTCGGATAACTTTCATATTTTGACGAATAATGAAAATTACTAAATTTTATTTAAAAACAACTTTTTAGAGAAAAATAATTAATAGTGATAAATTATGAATTTGAGTGGTTTTAAAGTATATATATAATATATATTTACCATTTAATACAATTTTGGTCATTGGACATAATTTCACAATTAAACCGAACATAAACAAGTATCAATCTTTTGATAATTATTATATCTTAAAAACATGCTTTTTTTTTGACAGCGGGAATTAATTTTAAATTAATTTCTACCACTTCTGTGTTTTGAATTAAGAATAATGGATTCCATATTTGGAATCAGGATGTTCAAATTATATAAATATGTAACTTTTATTTTTAGACATTTTGAATAATTACTTCGGTAAATATTTTATTTACCATGGTTAAAGGGTAAATCCAGTTAATAAGGGTTAACAAATAATATTATAATAATAATGTATTAACCTAAAACGTGTCCTAACCTTATTGGTTGATACATGTTCGACCATGGTAATATTTGGGTCAATTGGGGGACCCCATGGTGCCACTTTTAAGTGATAGGGACAATTTATTTTAATTAAGTTAAAATGAATACAAAAATGACTCAAGCATATAGCTTTTAGAAAAACAATTTTTACATAGGTTTATATATGTTTGATTTTATACTATAAATATTCATTATAAATCTAAAAAGATTTCCTAAATAATGATATTTTATTTATAATTTTTAGACATTAAATAATTTAATTTATTTATGACACAATGATGATGCAGTAATTACCATAATAGTGAAAAATTAAAATAATTGATATTATAAATACCAAACTAAATATAATTTGAGACTTTTAATGAATTAAACTAATGTTATTGGATAATATAAATATTAAAATTGATTTAATTGACTTTTTTTGAAGCAATCATTCTGTTATGAGTTTTACTAAAATCAACTATTGAATAGTCTGAAAATTGACATAAAAGAGTTTTTAAAACAAATATTATATTATTAATTGATATTAAATTCTTAAAAATCTAAGGTTCGGCCAAAAGACTTATATAATGATAGTTGTATCATTAATGGACCACTTGGGGGTCTCTTGGAGGTATATAGTAATATTATTAACTATATAATATAAAAATACAAAGTGACATGGTAAGGGTCAAACTAAATTAACTAAGAGTTAAAACCAAAATATAAGGTTCATATAGTAACCCAAACCTGCCTAAATTATTTTAGTTGAGTGTTTTTCGACCTATACCCACCTTAACCTTTAATTAATCCACTTTTGAGCCATTAGAAACCGAATATGAATTTATTATAAAATAATATTTCTATCTTTTCCAAAGGTGCCCCTCGCCCCTCTTATAAAAGGGCACTCTCTCTTCTCCTTAACACACACCTTCAAAGCCTTTTGGTTCGGCCAAACACTACCCAAATACTCTCCCAACTTCCATAACTTCAGGCCAGAGGCCTTCCTTTAGTCAGAAAGCCAACCTAAGAGCCCTTTTGATCAAATCAAAAGGAATAACCCGAAGAAGAGGTAATGATTTCACCACCCTTTTCCAAGTTCCGTTCTTCTTCCACATCTTCTTTCTTTGTTATTACCATTCTAAAATGATTAATCCAGTATCTCCTATATACTATAATATCATTATAAATATGTTACAACCATATTCAGTATTCTATCCACCCTTTTAATGACATGTCTCCATATGTGCGTACGTACGGGTTACCGTCTCCACGTCGTGGTGTAATTGTTATTCAATATATTATTATTTGGGTGGGTATAATAATGATTTGGTATTCATGTAAATAATAAATATAACATGATAATTATTCTGTATATATGATATACCATCCAATTATATATCATTTTAATGTCAAAATAATTATATTTTCGATCGTGCGTACGTACGGATTACCATCTCCACGACGCGATGAGATTCATTTCCAAGTTCCCCATTCATCGACGATTATAAAAATATATATTACTAATAATTATGTAATATATCAAATAATAATGATACTGGAGATATATATATATATATATAAGTATTTATTTACTTACATATATCTTATTCATTTACTTCCGTTCAATAATATATGAAAACAGAAACAACGTTTATGCGTACGTACGGACTACCGTCTCCATAAATGGTGTTTTCCATTTCATATATATTTATATTATACATATTTATTTTCTAAATATATATTATATATTTGTCATGTTTTATATTCTAGAAGTATTTAAATCACGATCTAAGTGATACAACCAAGAGTGACAAGTTTAAACACGTACGATAAAGAAAGTGATTATTACAAAAAATGATAAATTAACATGGAAGTTATTATTAAATGGGTAATATAAAGTCATAAATGAATCAGGTATGATATCATAAATATTAATATGGTTCTGGTATAATTTAATAACATACTACGATCTTCGTACCAGAGGTTAAACGTACCCTCGACTAAAGGAAAGTGCAAGGTAATGGGTTTTCATCTCACTCTTTATTCCCGTGAGATTAATACCATATTGCCACCATTACCTTTTGTGTGGTGTATGTACTGCCCATAATTATATTCTTTGTGTAATAAACTTTAATTTATGTGTATTTACATATTCATTGTATGATACCTCTTTCACGGGTTGTACGTTTCGAATGTTACCAAATTGGTAAGGGTTAGTTCACAATCTCTTCATTATCCGAGGTTGTATATACGTAATAATCTACTAGGATTTCTTTATCATCCACATCCATGTTTCTAAAAAATGACTTTCAAAACATTTTTACTATTTAATAGATAATGGTTTAAAGTCAATTATACACTTATTTTACTTTATATGTTTTTAAAGGAATCTTTCCAACGTTTTCGAAAGAAGTTACTTTTTATCCTTTTTGACAAAATTAAGGTAAGAATGTTTTTTTAACTTATACAGTGGGTGCAGTTATTCTCCGCCATTATTACACCTCTGAAGCTTCCTTCACAAGCTTATAAAGATATTTTAAGAATAAAGTTTTTCTCTATATTTATGCGACTTTTAAATGATTAAAAAAAAAGAGATATTTTTCCCAAATAGTACTGATTTCATCTATGTCAACATTCTTTGATAAATATTAAACGTGTATCAAGTTGACTTATTATCATACAAATCATGCATATTGTATTTAAGGTTTTGTGATATTTTTGACTATGGATGAGTTATTTTTATTCCATCAATGGTTTATGATTAATGTTTTGACATTATGTATGGTAGTTTTAATACGAAGGTTTATGTTATAGTTCATCCTCTTCTTAAGATGAATGTGTTGGACTAGTATGTTCTAGGTTGGGCACCGGTAAAATTAATCCCTCTGGGTTGGTGTCCGGTTATTAAAGGCACTCTGGGTTTGTGTTCAGTTATTAGAGGCACTCCGGGTTGGTGTCTGGTTATTAGAGGCACTCCGGGATGGAGTCCGGTTACATAGGCTCCCCGGGTTGGGTTCCGGTTACAATTATCCCTTAGGTCTTGGCACGAGGCCTCAACACAGAAAATAAAGTTCAGCTTCATGCATTCCATCATTATGAAAGTGGTTAGTGATATTGCATGTGATTATTCTATTAGTAGAATATCCATGTGAATAAGTAAATGGCATTATTTCATTTTATTTCTGCTATATTATGCTGAAGTTCAAGTTTAAAAGACTTTTGTTTTATTTTTATACATTACCATAAATATTTATGCCTATTTTTGAAAGTTTCTGCTGTATTTCTTACCCTTACTTAGCATTTGAGCTCACCCCTTTCTATGTTTTATTTTTACTAGGATTCCAAGAAGTGTAATATGATTGATATGCATGGTTAAGACAAAGGAATAATGGAATTCATAAAGGATTATTTATGTTGTTTTGTATGTTATGAAGTGTAATGTAACATTCATGTATGTAGTATATTTTCCAAGACTGCTAAACTGATCAGTTCTTTGGGAATAGGTTCCATGTGATCATGCCAATGTTATTTATAATGCACCGACTCTGGGTAACTGGGATCGGGCCGTTACACTCTTCCACACTAATTTTCAACTTTCATGCCCCAATGTCGAATTCCCTATGATCCCATATCCTCCACACATATCAAAACACATTCCACTCACAGACACATGGGCCACACAATACATCACATCTGACCCGAGCAACCTATGCCACACATCACATCATATCCCGTCTATAGACACCTGACCTACACATCGCATCACATCTCACATGCACACACATGGACCACACATTACATTGCATCACATCACATCTCATCCTGAAGACAACTGGGAACACACATCATAACACATCCCAAAGACACTTCTGATCACACATCACATCTCTCCCAAAAATACATGGGCCATATATCACATCTCATCAAAACCCACATGGTCCACTGCATCAATGATTAAGGAAGAGAGGGGGAGAGGGAAAAAACAACCATTCATATTACTACCATCCTCGATGTTGGGGAAAACACCCGGAACCCAGAACCTCTGAGCGTTGGTAATGTTATCCAACTCAGGTGGGGCATGTATAAAATAACATAAACATACATGATATATATATATATATATATATATAAAACAACATCCAACCTATTATTTCACATTATTAACACTAGCACATACCACATCACCACCATGTATCATACATCAACTGTAAAACCTACCACCACAACTATATGCAACACCGCACAACTACCACATAAGCCATACAACATTTCACATTTCTGTCTTACATGTATCATCAAATTCATTCATTAATCCATATACTACACATCATCTCCCATCCCATTACATTTAATTTACAAACCATCCATTTATTCATTTCATTTCAATTTAATCCATTTATCACATACCTATTTCCATCCCACCTTGTATATTTACCAGCCTTTTTTGTTTCATTTATCATCATAATTCATCCCATGGCTAACTGGAAAACTATCTCAACCATGCCATACAACTGGCCCAATAAACAAACCTAATGCCATGACACCACACATCTACCATCATCATCACATCACGTCTACCAAACCATCTCCCCACACAATAAACACGCATCTCATCCACCACACAACCACAATCTCCACATATCACAACCACTTCACCACAACCACTTTGCCACACCACACAACTTCTCACAACACAAAACTGCTCCAACACATCCATTCCATCCACCCACCACATTGATGTCTCATATAAAAAAACTGTTAGAATTGGTGTCCTAGAACCAACTGTTTGTACATTGATTACATGAATATTTGATGTATTAAATATTAAATTAAACATCTTATTACATAATGTTCATTGTTTTGCATGTCTTTAATGTAATAATGTCCTAGAGTATTTGTCACATTGAGAAGGTCATAGTAGTTCCACGCTATGATAAGAACCTTTAAGTGTTTTGAAAATATACTTAATATAGTTCTGTGGTTCGATAACATACTATTATGGGACACATAGTATATATACTGTCAGGTGCGTGTACTCATAAGAATATGAGGATTCTTCTCATGATGTTCAAACTTGGTAATGTTCAACAGGGGAGATTATGAAAATAAACCTGCCATTAGGAATTCTGCATGTTTTGGTGCCATCAGATATTCATATATTTCAGCATGTGTAATTGTCCTTATAGTTTAGTATTATCATTAATTCATATCATGACATGGTTACTTAGATTTTCTGATGAAAACCATCATGTCATATATTGGTGGGAAGTAGGGTACGTTAGGTGCATCATGAATGAAATGTTATTAATGGATAAGCCAAAGAATGATTTTCCCCTTCTATCTTTATGGATGTTGATATCTCAGCCATTTGGTTGAAATAGAACTTTCGCCTTAAATTTCATTTCCATGGTGTAACTATGATTTATTTTAGATAGTTGAAGAATGATGTATCAAGCATATAGGTTGATGACACAATCATGAAACCTTCTTGATAATATAGTGTTATAATTAGATTATATTACAAAGTGAGCCTTCGTATGTGGTTGTCGTCATTGCGACTTTAAGTTCATTCACTTGGTTTATTTTACTCATTGCTAGACAATAATCTTGGATTTTTGGCAATCCTGCTTAATGCCAATGATAAAAGATTTTTAGAGGGTCATAGACTAAGTTTTTATGTTGTTCAAGATTAATATATATTTGAATTTAATTAACGATGGAAATATCATTCTCAAGACTGAGGAATAATTTTATTCAAGTTATATTAATCATGTAAATTAAATAAATATTTATTCACTAAATTGTGAATAAAATATATTTATTTACTTTATTAAATATTTAATAAATAGTTTTCGAATAAAATATTGATTTAAGAGAATAAAATATTTATTCGGGTGTTCAATAAATGCAAGAGGAGTTCGAGTGGACCAAGACCATGTCTGGTGATAAAATAAATATTTACGAGTCTAAAAAAAATTATTTATCTATTTTTTTCATGTTGATGCATCACAAAATAATAATAATAATAATAATAATATGTGGCATGAGATTTCATTAAGGGTTATAATTATATTTCATGGATGTTATGTAATTAATTGTTTTTGTATATATATATAATTTTTTTTTAAATTTGATCAATTTTATTTTATTATTATATCATTACACACACACACATACATGCATGAAAGATAATTTAAATATATATACAAATATAATTAAAATATCAATATATATATATATATATATAAATTATATATGATAGTAAAAAATTGATAAAATAGAAGGTGAACTCAAAATTTAAATTAAATTTATATAACAAAAAATTGATAATTAAAATAAAATGAAAACCCAAAATTGAAAATTATATTTAAGTTGAATTTGTTTGTGTAAAGTAAGTGTTTGACATGGATATATGATATTAATAGTTACCCTATTTAGTAATTTTTCTCAATGACAAAATTTTGACCCCCTCCCCTCGATCTTCTTGGCCTCGAACTCACACCCCTCCCCCCGTTCCCCTCGGTGACCCATGACCCCGCCCCTCCCCGCCCCACCCTTCTCGTGATGGAAACTGTCATTGTCATGATCCCCTCACATAAAAAATGTCGCAATGAAGGGGGAGAGATAATGACTCCCACATCTTTCCTCCAGTAGGCCATAGGTTGGTGACTAACACCGAGTGTATAACAATCTCATAGTATGAGAGGCATTACCCTCTATAGAAGAATGAAGACCAGAAGATAGGATAAATAAATCACCAAGAAACTCTATTAGACCACACACTACCACAAAATAAGATCTTATTAGTGATAAAAAGGCCTTTAACAGTTCTAAAAACACTATTAATCAATCCGCTATTAAGGGGGGGGGGGGGGTTCCCCTTTATCAGTGCTAAAAAAGAGATGATAAAGGCTAACCTTTATCAGTGCTATTTTTAGTGCTGATTAAAGGCCCCCTTTATCAGTTTTCAGAAGAGAAATGATAAATCCCCCCATTATCGGCGCTATTCAAAGAAATGATAAAGTCCCCACTTATCCACACTTCAATTAGTGATGATAATGGCTTCCTTGTCTCGGTGTGCTGTTTATATAACAACACACCAAAAATCCTACAAAAAATAAATAGAAGACGAAAATAATCAAACCAGAAAAAATAACCTACACAAACCAGTAAAAACCTGATAAAAAAATATCCACCCATTATATATACAAAATAACAACATACATGATTCAAATGATGAAAAAACAAGTAGTGCACACAAAGGATTGGAAAACAATGCTATATAAATTTAATTGAAATCATGGGTACAAATATATTCACTCATGTTATATACCAAAAAAATATTTCTATATATATTTTGAAAAATGTTTTATAAAATTACATTTACAATTATCCAACAAGCAGTTAAAAACATTAATGTTTTCTTTTTTGACATCTGTGGTCGCCTCTAGAAAATGTCCATCGATGGTAATAGTCACTGAAAAAATCATCCCAACACATGGAAATGGTTACACCTATATAATAAAACAAATATTTTGTTATTAATACCATATGGAAATAAATTAAACATTAATATGAAGAAATCATTTAAAAAATGTCAATTTTTAATAAAAATTACACATTTGGAGTTATACTGGTCTCACCGTGCATAATATTGATAGGGGGTTGATTTTTACATGTCATAAATGACTGATGGATTGTTTTCCTAAAGTATCAAAACAACCAGAATGCATTTCCTCAGTTTTCAGTATGTCAGTTGTTTTTTTACTAAAATGTCATTTCAAACTGAAAACATGAAATTTGAGTCATATCGGTCACATCATGCATCAGTTTGATGTGAAACTACTTAATACACATCTCAAAGGTCTTATGAATTTATTTCATTAATTTTAAATACAATCGAAGAATATTTTGATGGCTTTCAGTGAGTGACACTATTTGAGTTAAAATGTAAATTTTAAACTCATATAGAACACTTTTAGTCATATCGGTCACACCATTCGTCAGATTGAGGTGGGTTTGATTCCTACACGTCACAACTAACTCATTGATCATTTTACTAAAATATCAAAACAATCCAAATGAATTTCCTGTGTTTTCAATATGCCAGTTGTTATTTTTACTTGAATTATTGTCAATTTTAAATAACAAGACATATTTAGAGTCATTACGGTGACACCATGCGTCAAATTGAGTTTCAGTTCATTCCTACACATCAAAAATGACTGATAGATCATTATCCTAAAGTATCAAAACAATTGGAATGAATTTCCATGGTTTTAAGTATGCCAATTTTTTTTTTTACTAAAATGTCATTTCAAAAATGAAAACATGAAATTTGAGTCATACTAGTCTTATCGTGCATTATTTTGATGTGAAACTGCATGATACCTGTATCAAAGGACTTATGAATAACTTTCCTTAATTTTTAATTCAATCGGAGCATGTTTGCTTTCTTTTTAGTGAGTGACATATTTTGACCTAAAATATCAATTTTCAACTCATAACGGACACTTTTAGTCATACTAATCACATGATGCATTGAATTGAGGTGGGTTTGACACCTACACATCACTAATAACTCATTTATTTATTTTTTTTACTAAATTATAAGAACAATCCATATGCGTTTTCTTGGTTTTGAGTATGTTAGTTGTGTTTTTAGTTCAATTAATGTCAATTTTAAATAATAAGACACATTTAGAGTCATATCGGTGACACTGTGCATCGTATTGAGGTGCAGTTGATTACTACTCATCAAAACGACTAATAGATCATTTTACTAAAGAATAAAAAAATCAAACTTAATTTCCTTGGGTTTCAATATGTTAGTTGTTTTGTTTTTAAAAAAATGTCATTTCAAACAGAAAACAAGCAATTTGAGTTATACGTGTCACATCATTCGTCAGTTTGACGTGTGACTACTTGATACACATCACAAAGGAATTACAAATCATTTTCATTAATTTGGAAGAAAATCGGAGTGTGTTTTTTCAGTGAATGAAGTGTTTTGAACTAAAATGACAATTTTAAACTTATAACAGACACTTTTAGTGATACTGATCATACGGTGCATCGAATTGAGGTGGGGTTGATTTCTACATGACACAACTGAATCATGAATCATTTTAGTAATGTATAAAAACAGTCCAAATGTATTTTATCAGTTTTCAGTATGTTAGCTGTGTTTTTTAACTTGAATTAATGTCAATTTTAAATAACAGGACACATTTGGAGTTATACTAGTCACACCATGTGCCGTATTTGGGTGAGGTTGATTCCTACACTTAAAAAATGACTAGTAGATCGTTAAACTAAAGTATCAAAACAATCAGAATGAATTTGCCCATTTTTTAGTTTTTCAGTTTTATTTTTTACTAAAATGTCATTACAAATAGAAAACATGCAATTTGAGTCATATCAGTCACATCATGTGTCGATTTGATGTGAGACTGCTTCATACACATCATAAAGGGCTTACAAATTGTTGTCCTTAATTAGGTAGACAATCAGATAACATTTTATTTGTTTTTAGTGAGTGACACATTTTGAACTAGAATGTCAATTTTAAACTGATAGCAGACACTTATTGTAATATCGATCACAACATTCATCTGATTGAGGTGGGGATGATTCCTACACATCAAAACTAACTCATGGATCATTTTACTAATGTATCAAAACAATCTGAATGCGTTTTCTTGGTTTTTAGTATGTCAGTTGTGTTTTTTTAATTGAATTAATGTCAATTTTAAATAACAAGATACATATGGAGTCATATCAGTGACACGATGAATTAGATTAAGGTGTGGTTGATTTTTATATTTCCCAAATGACTGATAGATCATTTTACTAAAGTATCAAGACAATTGGAATGCATTTCCTCAGTTTTTAGTATGTCAGTAGAGTTTTTTTACTAAAATATCTTTTCAAATTGAAAACATGAAATTTGAGTCATACCATTCACATCGTTTGTCGATTTGATGTGAGACTGCTTTATACACATCAAAAAGGACTTAAAAATCACTATCCTTAATTTTGAATACAATCAGAGTGAGTATGATTTGTTTCCAGTGAGTGACATGTTTTGAACTAAAATTTCACTATAAGGTTCTCTATACTTTTCCATTTATTTTAAAAAGTGGCATGCATAATTTTTTATATACAGGGATTATTAATAATTTTTCATTTTTCTAAGAACTCTACTCATGGTGTAACACTTATACTCATTCCATGGTATTTTTTCAACTTTTGAAATTTATCTAATGAACTCCATCGAACTCAACCACATTATCAAAATTCTAGAATTATTCTTTTGAACATCTTCATCCCCTATTATATAATAAATTCCAAGAAATATCAAATACTTATTTTATAATAACATTCAAAACAACCATATATCATTCCAGATAACTACTTCCACAACAAAATCCAATAAGCATTCATGTGTTGATAATAAATCCAACACCAATAATCAACATATGTTGAAAATAAGTATATCACTATCCATGACTATAAAACACAATTTTATTACATTTTTCCAATAAATCCATCATCGACATGTTACCAATAAATCCAATACTAAACTATATCCAATAAATCCAATATTAATAAATTTCCAATAAATTCAAAACCAACACCAATTATCAATTAAATCCTAAAAATATCGCCCTATTAATTATTTAGCACCACTATCATGAATCCAAAACATCATCACTTCGTGATTCATACTCCACAATTAAGGGAGAAATAGATTCATGGATTCATCATGATTACTACTACCCATTTCACAAAAAATCTAGAGAAAACACTCAATATCAATCAAAATTATAGAGTCTTTGATAAATCCTCTACCTTAGGAGAGACACGACGAAGGATAGGCGCGAAGGAGGAGAGACGCAATGAAGGAGAGGAAAAACAGAGGATATCCACGTGGAGAATCTTGGTTCAGGGAAGCAGAGGAGTCAGTGGATGAGGAGGAGGAGGAGGCAAGAGAAGAGGGAAGAGAGGAGGTGGTGTCGGTAGCGGGAATGGTGGGAGTAGTGGCAGCGGTGGTGATAGGAATCAACTTCTGCGAGAGATTGAGGGGTATGAGGAAGGAGAAGAAAGTCTGGGTTTATTTATAAAACATGGCGACACTTTTATCTGTGCTAGTTAAAAAAGTGCTGATAAAAGTATGTTTTTTCAGCGTTAAAATTTAAAGCACTAATAATAGTATGTTTTATCAGCACTACAATTGAATGCACTTATAAAACAATCCTTTATAATCACTTTTTTAGCGCTGATAAAGGCTGATCGTTATCAACACTAAAATAGCGTTGATAAATGGATGTTTTATTAGAGCTTTTTTATTAGTGCTCATAAATCATACCATTTATTCATAATTATTTAATTATAACCAATATATTTGTTACATTTATAATTTTGTAAGTATATTAAATTAATATATTTATTATAATTTAGAAAATTAAATGATAATTAAAATTTTAAACCAATATATATATTTATTTATTTATGTTTGTGTTTGTGTATAATTTATAATTAAATATTTATATAATTTTATAATTTAAATTAGAATTAAATATATATTAATATAAATTGATATATTATTTTTAATTTTAATTTTAATTTCATAAGTATTTAAATATATATATATATGTCTCGGTATTTGTATATATTCATTAAATACATATATTTATAAATAAATATAATCAAAAGGTTTTCATGAATATATATTTATCAATTAAAAAAATATTTTATAATTTAATAACTATTTAAATATATTTATATATAATTAGTTATATATAATTATAATTATATATAAATTATTTAAAAATTATATAATTATAAATAACTAAATATTTATATTTTTAAATCTAATAAATACATTTATTGTTAATTTAAGTATATTTATCATGATTTTAAGTATTTATGAGAAGATAAAGCATGAAAAATATGGTAAATTAATGCATGCAATATGTATATATAGTACTATAGTATATATGACCAACATTAGGGTAAACAATGAACATATATTAATGAGAATATGAACGTACACATCAATTGACACATTCATTTGGAAACATAAATTTATATATATATATATATATATAAAGTATTTGTATATATATATATTAAAAAGTATTTATATATAATATTACAAACATATCATATAATAAATATATAATAAATAGATAACTAAAACTAATAAACACAACAAACAGAAAGAAAACATAAACATAATATACATAATAAACATGCATTTTTTTTAATGTATACATATAAACAACATTTTTAAATATTATTAAAATATTTTTATATAAATTAATAATATTTTCTATTTAATACTTTTATCAGTGCTATTATTAGCACTGATAATGTCCTTATTTTATCAGCACTTTTTGTTATCACTGATAAAGGGCTGATTTTCAGCACTTTTTCTAGCACTGATAAAATTCCCCCTTTTATCAGCACATTTTTATTAGCGCTAATAAAACCTTAGTGCTTCCCTTGCCTACATTTGTAGTAGTGATATGAAATCAAATAAAAAACCATCCTATAATGCATGAATAATGTAAAATTAATACATATAAAATCCTCCAAAGTATAATATCCAAAAGAAAAGTCTACGATAGGAACTCAACGACAACTCCAACCCAATTAGTAATGTTCAGATCAGTCCCTAAAGTCCTCCTAGAAGCTAGAAAACAGTTTATATTTGTAGGGTGAGCATAAGAGATATACTCAGTAGGAACATAACCAAGGCCTCAAGTGCACGTGTGAAAAGAGCATGTTAATGAATCAATGAACAGACAACAGAACCAACAAGTATCTATACATGTAATCTAACCAAACCCAGCCTCAATCTGACTTAGTCACCAAATCATGCTTTTAATATAATAATATAACATTGATATCATAACAAGCAAGGTGCCCTGCTGCCTCTTCCCCATTGATTTTCAACTTTAATGCCCCAATGTCGAATGCCCTATGATACCATCTCATCCAAACATATCACAACACATCCTTCCCACAAACACATGTGCACACATCACATCACATATTACCCACATACACTTTTGCCACACGTCACATCACATCCTGTCTAGAGACACCTGACTCACATATCACATCACATCTCACCTGCACACACTTGGACAACACATCACATCACATCACATCACATCTCATCCCAAAGACAGATGGGACCACACATCACAACTCATACCAAAGAAACATGGGACCACACATCACATCTCTCCCAAAAATACATGGGCCACATATCACATATCATCCATAAACAGATGGGCCATTGCATCACTAATAATGGAAGAGCGGGGGAGAAGACGGAAACAAACCATTCCTATTACTACCATCCTGTATGTTGGGGGAAACACCCGAACCCCAAAAACCTTGAGCATTTGTAAGGTTATCTAACTCGGGTGGGGAATGTATAAAATAACATAAACATACATGATATAAAAATAACACACAATACCCAACCTATGAGTTCACATTAATAACACTAGATCATACCGCATCACCACCACATTTCATACATCAACTGTCACAACATCTATCACCACTATATACAACACCACAAAACTACCACACAAGCCACACAACATTTCCCATTTCCATATTACATGTTTTAGCACATTTATTCATTAATCCATTTACCATACATCAACTCCCATCCCATTACATTTAATTTCCAACCCATTCATTCATTCATTTAATTTTAGTTTAATCCATTTATCACATAACAATTTCCAACCCACCTTGTATATTTACCAGCCTTTTTTGTTTCATTTATCATCACAATTCATCCCATGGATAACAAGAAAACTATCTAAACCATTCCAAACAATCGTCCCAATAAACATAACTACCACCACAACACCACACATATACCATCGTTGCCGCATCACATTGACCAAAACATCTCACTACACAGTAACCACACATCTCATCCATCAGACAACAATAATAGCCACATATCACAACCACTTAACCACAACCACTGCACTGCATCACACAACTTGTCACAATACACAACATCCCCCGACACATCCATGCTATCCAACCATGAAATCACTATCTCGCATACAAAACAACTATTATAGTTGGTGTGATAGAACCAACTGTTTGTACTTTGATTACATGAATATTTGATGTATTAAATATTAAATTAAACATATTATTACATATTGTTCATTGTTCTTCATGAATTTAATGAAATAATGTCCTAGAGTATTTCTCGCATTGATATGGTCATAGCAGTTCCCCGCTATGATGAGAACCTTGATGTTTTATGACAATATACTTAATATAGTTCTGTGGTTGGATAACATACTATGAAGGGATACATAATATATAGAACATTAGTTGTGAGTACTTATAAGAAGATATGACTTTTTCTCATGAATTTTGCACTTGGTAATGTCCAAGACGGGAGATTATGAGAATAAACCCACTAGTAGAAATTATGTATGTTTTGGTCCCATCAGATATTCCTAAATGTGAGCATGTGTAATGGTCCATTGACTTTAATATTATCATTAATTCATGTCCAGAATTGGGTACTTAGATTTGCTGACGAAAACCCTCACACCATATTTTGGTGGGAAGTATGGTGCGATGGGTGCATCACGAATGACATGTTATTAATGGATAAATCAAGGAATGATTTTTCCCTTCTATCATTATGGAAGCTGATATGTCGTCCCTTTGATTGAAATAGAACCGTCACCTTAAATTCAATGGCCATGGTGTAATGACGAGTTTATTTTAGATAGTCAAAGAATGATGTATCGATCATATAGGTTGATGACACCATCATGAAACATGCTTGATAAGATAGTGTGATAAAGAGATTATATTACAAAGTGAGCATTCGTATGTGGTTTTCGTCATTGTTACTTTATGTTCTTTCTCTTGGGTTATTTGAACTATTGCTAGATAGTAATATTTGATTTTAGGTAAGCCCGCCTTATACCAGTGAGAAATAATCTTAGAGGGTCACACAATAAGTGTTTGTGTTGGTCTCGATTAAATTATATTTGAATTTTTTTAATGCAGTAATTATTATTTTCAAGACTGAGGAATAATTTTAATCCAGTTATATTGATCACATAAATTAAATAAATATTTTTTAACAATATTTTGAATAAAATATATGTGTTTATTTTGTTGAATATTAATTAAATATTTATTTACTAGTTTTTGAATAAAATATTTATTTATGAGAATAAAATATTTATTTAGGTGTTCAATAATTTCAATAGATGTTTGAATGGACCAATACCGTGTCCGGTGATAAAATAATTATTTACGAGTCTAAAAAAATTATTTATCTATTTTGCGAAATTCGACACATCAAATAATAATAATAATAATAATAATAATAATAATATGTGGCATGTGATTTCATTAATGGTCATAATAATATTTCATGGTTGTTATGAAATTAAATTTTGTAACCAAAATCCCAACTCTATAAATAGACGACTATGTATATTATGTAATTTATTCATTCGATTGTGAATAAAATATAAATATATGGATATGCCCTTTTGAATGATCAACAATTATCAATGAATAATGTTCATAAGCCCAGGTATTTACATCTTCACATATTAAAAAATTAATTAAAAATTTGATGTGAAACATCCTCACAATGCTTCGGCTACGCCCGTAACCAACAAGTGGTATCAGAGTGGTCACTTTTAAATTTATAATTATTTATTTTATTGTTGATCTATGAAAAATCATGGATAGATTTTCATTTCATGTTATTCATTCATTAATACGATTTAAATTAACATATTATCGACATATTGATAATATTCATTTAGTGTTTCATTTTCGTAGAGATTTAAGAACAAATGAAGAATGCCCAAAGATGCCATCGAGAAGTACTAAATCTTTGGCCAGAAAAGTTGGAGTACATGACGTGTGGTCGGAGAACATGTTGTATACCTATTTGTATTGTATCTAGATGTGCTGAGTAATTAAAAACACATAGTTCATTTATTTCACAACATGTGTTGACTTGGCCAACCTGGCACGCGACAAGTGGATACAAGGTGTGTAGTTGACATGTACACACCGGGTAGTCTCGCCCAGTTAACATGCTGAAACCCCAAGTGTGTGGCTTAGATATACGAAAACCGAGGTACTTGGTGTGTAGCTGGATGTACATGCCATGTAGTCTCTCATTAATGGAAAAAATTAAAATTACATTAAATTTGAAAAATTATAGTATTAAAATCTTATTTTATTGATTGGAAGACCGTTGTGTGTTTGTCAATTTAATAATGGTTTTAAATAATTTTAAATGATCAAATAATATATTATAATAAATATTTCATTAATGGATCTATCATTTATTTTCTATTAATTCCAAATTTATGGGTATCTCCAATTAAGTATGGATGATCATTAAGATGAAAGATAATTGATTAATTAATTAATTAATTAATACAAACACATTCATCTAAACAATAAATAAAAAATAAAGAAATAAATTCCAGAGAATTACTTTTTGTGTATTCATTGCATGTAGGACCGATCATGAACTTGACCAAGAACTATGTATGTTTTGTAATTTATTTAATTAAATTTATTGCATGTTTTTGAATTATTTAATATTAAAATAAATGATGGCTAGTGAGTCATCCCTCCCTCCAATATTATGTATGACCTGCATGTCCAAAGATATTTATGTCATTACTTTTAACCAATCCTTTGGTTCCCTCACTAACACCTGAGAAATAAATATTTTTAATTAATGGAGCAACCCAAGGTGTGTGGAGACAGTTCAAGACAGAACCATAATGATGCCAAATCAGTGATACATAGGTAGACATGTGGAATATTGTAGCTCATGCCAAGTCTGACATAAAGAGTCATTTTCCCAAGCCATAGGATTATTTAATGTCCACTCATTAAATCAACCATCATATAAGATCATGATCAGGTTACTTAATTAATTAATTATTTTCTGTCTAATGCATTAAAATTGTATTTATTGATTCAAGACTGTGACCACATAAATGAATGAATTAATATAGAAAGACTGAATTTAAATAAATTTGATTATGTGTAAATGTTTTATCCAAACATGTATAATTAATTAATAAAACATCCACTTAAATATTAACAATACATGTAAATGATGAAATAATATAAAAATTTATGCATAATAAAATAGAATCCATCCATCTAATATTAAGTCATACTAAGCCTTCCATTACTTAATTAGAAAAAAAAACTCAATAGAACTATGTGTTTGACCAACCCTTATTGGGACACATACATTTATAAGGGGAGTTATTATGTAGGTTTTGGGTTTACATAACCATTTTACATTGAGAGGAGTATCCATTTCTAGACATGGTGTTATTTGGAGGCAAGTGTTGAGAAAATCCAAGTTAGTATTTCTGTATTGGGGATTCCAGTCAATGGATTAAGGAGTATGAAGCCCAAAGTTGGTAAAGAATTGCCTACCGAAATACCATAAAAATAGCTTGATCAACCCTTCTTGTGGTTATATGAAGGGGAATATAAATCCTTTCCACTATAATTTTCTAGTAACTAGACATTTCAAGTTCAATAGTGAGAGCTATTAGGAATTGATAAATTAGTATAAGATTTAATAAAATAAATTAATTTATTATTTCTCACAAAATTTGTATTCTAGAAAAGTAATAATAATATTATCTTTTAATTTTGGAATAAAATGACATGATCGTCATCCACAATATCCCAAAAATCAATATTGGATAAAGACAATATCCTTACTAGTAGTAACTTCTAAGAGTGGTTTAGATGCCTTCAGGTTGTTCTACACCATGAATGGAAATCTTATGTGCTATAATCCTCAATGCCTAATCCACCTACTCAAGAGGTAAGTTATGAAGAGTTTCTAGTCTATGAAAAACATATGAATGATGTGGTCTACATTCAATGTTTGATGCTTTTATCTATGTCTAGTGAACTCATAAATTCTCATGAAAACATGATACATATAGTATGATTGAGAACCTCCATGTTCTCTACCAAGAGAGAGATTGATAGGAAGAGTTTGATATTTCCAAGGCACTATTTTAGAGTAAGCTTAGAGAGGGTTCCCCAATAGGGCCTTATGTAGTCGAGCTCATTGACTACATTGAGCACCTAGAGGTTAGGGTTTAAACTCCCTAAGGAAATGAGCACTGATCTTATTATGGAATCACTCCCTTAGAGCTTATCTAGTTTTTTTTAATTTTAATATGAAAAACATTGATAAGTATCTTCAATATCTTCTTATCCTCTTTTTTCAAGTGGATAAAGATATGAAGTGAAGAAATTATTCTATCCTTATGGTGAACAAATGAAAAGGGGAAGAAAAGAGCTTTAAGACCAAAACTTCTTCACACCCTTATAAGAAGAATAAGATCAAAGCAAAATCAAGGAAACATGGTGATGTCTATTTCGCATGTGGAAAGATAGGACATTAAAAGAAAAAATTCACCGAGATAAATAATTAAGGCCAAGCATCATGTGAGTTTGTTATCGAGTGCAATTTATCTATTTATACAAATTGGGTATCAGATACAACTTATGGTGATTAAATATGTATTCAAATATGCGAACCAATAAGAATCAAAATAATTGACAAAGGGGAGGTAGATCTACAAGAAACCATCAGAGCTAAAAATTTCGTTATAGCTATTGGGGACTACCACCTCACATTGCTGACTAATATGTTCTTAGTTTTAAAGGGTTGTTTTTATGTGCCTTAAGTTACCAAAAACATTATTTTTGTATCTAGACTAGATATAGGAGGATTAATTTTTTAATTTGTAAATAAATATTTCTTATTTTATAAAGATAACATATTTTATGGTAAGGCGCATTTACATAATGGTCTTTAAGTGTTGGATTACATGACCCAAGTAATGACGATTGATAATGAAGTTACTTCACATGAATCATATCACACCCAAATTTGGAATCGTCGGCTAGGTTATGTAAATGAAAAATGATTGAAAAAATTACATAAATATTTATATTTATAATCTTTGAAACTAAAAACACTTGGTGGATGTCACACATGTTTATAAGGAAAAATGACAAAATCCTCATTTAGTGGAAAAGGTGAAAGGGATAAATATATTCTTGAATTAGTTTATACTAATGTGTGTAAACTATTTCCTATTGAAGTAGGGGGTGGGTATTCATACTTCATAAATTTTACTGATAATTTTATTAGATATGGATATATTTAATTAATGAGGTATAATTCGTATTCTTTTGATAAATTCAACAAATACAAGAATTAAGTTGAGAACCAACTTGGTAGGAAGATTAAGAAACTCTTCTCATTCTGTGGTTGAGAATATCTTAATCAAGACCTCGTTGATTACTTATAAGAGTTTTGGATCCTATACCACCCCACTAATCCTTACACACCATAGTGGAATGTTGTAAATGAACGAAGAAACTACACCTTGTTTGATACAGTGAGATCAATGACAAGTCATGTGAGACCTCCATTATCATTTTGGGGGCATGCATTATAAACAGTTGCACATATACTAAACCAAGTACCAACCAAATCAATAAATGGTATTCTTTATAAATTTTGAAGTGGAATAAAAACCATGTTATAAAGTTTACACGTGTGGAGAAACAAAGTGTTTGTTAAGGCATTTTTAGGTAACAAACATGCAACCCAAGGCACAAAGTGTACCTTTATAGGATACCCTAAGGAAACAAGGGGATATTACCTATGTGACCCCTCAGACAAAAATTTTATTTTATAAAGACATACCATATTCTATGAGTGTGATACAATCTCTAAAATAGATAGTGGGAGTGAGATACAATTCTTTGAATTAAAGGCTCAAGGAACACAAGAGTTGGTACACGATCTGATTCCACAATGCCCTATGGAAGAAGAACCTATTCCAGAAACACAAGTACTACATAAGATTACAAGAAAATTTAGACACCCATAATGGTATGGTTTTCTAATTAGTGAGGATGGTGACTCAATATTATTTGATAATAATGACCCTCTAACCTATAATGATGTAGTAAGAGGAATATATGTCGCCAAGTGTTAAGAAGCCATGAATTATGAAATGGATTCCATGTACAATAACCAAGTCTGGATTTTGGTAGATCCTCTAGTGGATGTAAAGGCCATTGGATGCAAATGGGTATTCAAGAAAAAACTGGACATGGTAGGACAAGTGAGTACCTATAAGGAACAACTAGTTACACAAGGGTTTAGAAAACATCAAGGCATTAAATATGATAAATTTTTTTACTAGTTGCAATGATTAAATCCATTATAATTATACTTTACATTGTAGCTTACCATGACTATGAGATTTGTAAAATGGATGTTAAAATATCATTCCTTAACGAGAGACTATAGAAATATGTCTATATGACACAACCTAAAGGGTTTGTGACTCCAATGGATGCCAATAAGATATGAAAGATTCAAAAATTAATTTATGGATTAAAGAAAGCATCTCGGCCATGGAACATTCATTTTGATGAATCCATAGTATAATTTGGTTTTATAAAGAATGAATTTCAGCCTTGTGTCTAGAAATGGTTTAGTGAAAGTGTAATTGTTTTTTTTAAAGTATATATTGTTGACATATTACTTATCAGAAATTAAATACATGTCTTATAGTTTTTTAAAGAGTGTTTGATTAAATTATTTTCCATGAATTACTTGGGGAAATTAGTTTATATTCTTAGGATCAAGATTCGCTGTGATAGATCCAAGGGGTTTCTCGGCCTATGTCAAAGTACATACATTGATAAGATACTAAAGTGATTCAGTATGAACAATCCAAGTGGAGATTGTTTCCATCGTCATATGGCATTCATATTTCCAATAAAATGTGTCCTCAAACTCATGAGTGTAGCACCAAAATCTTCCATTGCACACTTTTAAATAATTCAATAGCGTGTGTTGTATGCAACACTGAGTTCGACCACACCCCGACCTATCAAACTAGCCATTTAAAAAGAGGCTATGAATAGTAATGACCACATTTTGAAATTTTAAAAATTGTATATTTCAAAATAGACTTTATTTTTTAATTTTTAATATCAAAATTAGCTTAGGGTGGATTTTTGGTATTTTTCTAAAAACCATCAATTTTTGATGAATAGTGAAAAAACACTACATTGTGGATAAAAACTGAATTTTTCATTTAAATATTTATTTTAATTTTAATTTATTTTAAAGTCAAAATATATAAATAATACATATATTTTTCTAATTCATGTCGTTTAAATAATTTTTATAATATAATTATATATAAAAATTCATTAAACATTTTTAACGTCTTTTACCTGCCTTCTAGCCACATTAGAAGATTAGCATTAAATGTAATTTTACCACTACTGTGAATTAAATTTTGAAAATCCGACATAAATGGTTTTAATAAAGATGAAAAATGTGGTCTAATATGATCAAAATAATTTTTAGTGAATAATAACTTTTAAATTTTATTTACCATAACTAAAAGTAAATAGGATAATTGCAGGTAAAAATAATATTATAATAATATAAAATTACCCTAAAACATGTCCTAACCTTACTTTATGAGTAATGGAAGACCAATAAAACAATTGGGACACATATTCATCCTTCTTAATTCATTTGGGTGTGATTAAGACATTTATAACATTTTATTTTAAGAAAATGTTAAAATATCATAAAGATGACTCATATAATTAAAACAATTTTAATATGGAGTTATATAAGTAATATCTTTGAATATAAATATTCATTATAAATATAAAAATATTTAATAAATCGTGGTTTTTATTTATAATTTTTATAAATTAAATAAATATATATATTTATGACATAATGATGATGCAGTGATTACCTTATATATGAAATATTCAAATAAATGATATTATAAATATTAAAATAAATTTAATTTGAAAAGTTTGATGTTATCCACAAATTTTATGTATTTATATGACATTTTATATTTTATTTAATTCATTTTATTCAAAGGAATTAAGTTAGAATGACTTTAACAAAAAATTAACTATTAAATAGTGTTAAAAATGAAATAAATGAGATTTTAAAATAAATACTAATTTATTATATGATATAAAAATAATAAAATTATAAAGTTCAGCCAAATAACTTTTATAGTGATAAAAATGTCATAAATTATCTACTTTAGGTTCTCTTAGCATTTTATAGTAACTATATTAACTATGTAGTGTAAAAATACAAGAAGACATGGTAAGAGTTAAACTATTTAACTAAGGGTTAAATCTAAAAGATAAGGTTAAATTTCTGACCTAAACTTATCTAATACATATTGTTTGATAGGATTTAGACCCATAATAATCTTATCCTATAATTAAATCACTTTGGATCTTTTATAAACAATAAATTAATTTATAATAAATCAATATTTTAAGATCTTCTAAAAGTTCCCCTCACCCCTCTTATAAAAGGACACTTCTCCTTCTTTTTAAGTCACACCTCCAAACCCCATTGTCTTGGCCAAACCCTGACCATTTCACCTCCCAACATCTATCATATCATCCTAAAAGATACACTTTTGGCATAAATCCATCCTAAGGAGTCCTTTTCTGCAAATCAAAAGAAGACAACCGAAAAGAGGTAATTGTTTTATCACCTCTTTCAAAGTTCTTTTCTTCTTCTAATTCATATTTATCTACTGTTTCCATAATAAAATAATGAGTCCAGTACCATATAAATTCTTAGATACTATTATAATTATGGTACAACCATATTCCTTCTTTTACTCATCCTATAAAAAACAATATCACCATGCAAGCGTACGTACGGCTTACCGTCTCCACACCATGGTGTAAATTATTTTTCATGTACACTTTATTTATATATGTATAATGATGAATATAATGGATTTAAATAATAAATATAACACTATATTGTTTCTTTAAAATTAATATTCCATCCAATTCCATACCATTTAATCATTAAGGAAATTATACTGTCGCTCGTGCATACGTACGACTTACCGTCTCCACGACGTGATGAGACTCATCTTCCATATTCACCATCCAAGAATGATAATAAGAAAAAATATTATTAATAAGTATGAAATATATGAAATAATAATTATACTGGGATGATATATATATACATACATATATAGATATATATATTTCATTCACTTACTTCCATTCAATACAATAAGAAAATGGAAAAAACGTTCATGCATACGTACGACCTACCATCTCCATGAACAATGTGTTCCATTTTATTTATCTATATTATATATATATATTATATAAAGAATATATATGATATATAAATCATTATTTACATTCTAGAATTATGTAAATTATGATCTAACTAATACGATCACAAATAACAAGTCAAAACACGTATGACAAATAAATTGATTATTACCCGAAATATTGCTTTAACATAGAAATTATTAATAAAAGTGTAATATAAATTACTAAATGAATCATATATGATTTCATAAATATGAATATGGTCCTGGTATAATTTAATAATATTTTTTAATCATTATACAGGAGGATAACTCACCCTCAACTAAAATAAAGTATAAGGTAAGGGTTAATTTAGCAATCTTATTATTTTTAGAGATTGTTTTTACCTAAGTATCTATTGGGAAATATTTATCATCCACATCCATGTGTCATAAAAATAAATTTTAAAATATTTTTACTATTTCTATATAATTTTTTAAAGTCATTTTTTCCATGTTTGGATTGTTATAAAAAGTTTTGAAAGGAATCTTTCCATCGCTTTCCAAACAAGGTACTTTATGCCCTTTTAGAAAAATTATGGGAAGAATGTTTTTAAACTTATATGGAATGAATTTATATTTTATTCCATTATGATGCCTTAACATTTTGATGATTTCCATACAATTATACAAGGTTAATTTTAAATGAAATGTTTTCTTTTATAATTATGTAGGCTTTTAAATGATTACAAATTAAAAAATGGATAATTGTGTAAGAGTTTTAAGGAATTTATTATATTTCTTTAATCTATGTCAACATCATTTTTTTGATTTTATTCTTAATTGAGGCTTATTTATTATGATAAAATCTCCCATATTGTATCGAAGGTTCTATGATAAGTTGATTGTGGATGTGAAATTTTTATACTATTCATTGTGTATAGTCAATGTATCAACATTTCATATGCTAGTTTTAATATGAATGTTTATGTTTTGTTTCAGCCTTTTAATATGAAGAATGAATTGGACTTATTAAGTGATGGGTAGGGCCGTCTATAGCCCCTCGATGCATCGGTAGGTCTTATGAGACAAACTAGTGTCTTGGCACACGACCTTGATAGAATATTTGTGTATAGTATTGGCACGAGGCCTTGACATATTGGTTATGTTGTCTGAAATTATCCATTCCCTTATTATGAGATTAGTTATTGATTTTACATGTGATTATTCTACTAGTAGAATATCCATGTGAATGTTTAAATGGAATCATTTGATTTATTCTTTCCATATTATGCTGAAGATAAGGTTTTAAAAGGATTTTATTTTTGTTTTGTACCTTTCCATAAACGTTTATGCTTATTAGTTATTGATTATGCTATATTATTTATTCTTACTGAGCATCTGAGATCTCCCATTTCTTATGTTTTATTTTCCTAGGATTCCAAGAAGTGTTTTTGATTGATATGTAGTGTTAATATAGGGGAATAATGACATTCTAAAAGGGTTATCTATGATGTATTTTATGTTACAATTTGTATTGTAATTTTCATGTATGCAATCTATTTTACAAGACTACTAAACTGATCATTCCTTTGGGATTTGATTCCTCATAATAATTCCAATGTATTAAAATAATGCATCAGCTTTAGGATTCTAGGGTTGGGGAATTACATTTGGTATAAGAAGAAGTTTAGTAACAACCTTGGAAAAATATTTAGAAAACATGGATTAGGGATCCTAACCCTATGATAGACTTTTAGGGTAAGTATAGAATAACCCCCCCCCCCAAGAATTTTGGTAAGGTAGATATTATGTGGATATTCCAAGAAGTAAATACCTATCTGGATACTACAAGTGGACATGGTTTTGGCACAGATGTACCTAGGGGTGAAAATTCCGATAAGGTGTTCAGAGCTTGAATCAAGGTAACCTAGTACACAACAATGGGCCTTACTACACACCTGGTTTGACACTCCTAAGGGATATGCTTAGGGTAATTCATATTTTCATTACAAAACATTATGAAGGATTTATAAGTAAATATGTACTCAAAGGAACCATATTTATTATTATGGATTTGATATGCATAAAATTTTCAATTTTTGTTAAGTATTTTACTAGTTTGAAATTATTCATTATGATTCATAACCTAATCTAGTGTATTCCATTGTTTATAAATGGAAAATATAGGAAGAAATGGAATCCGTATCAACTAAAATAATCCATGTAGGTATTTCCCTATTATACAAGATAATTATAGTGGAGCTGTTGATACAACTGATAATGTACATCTTATAACCATACTAGAACATCTAACTCAGGTTATGAATAACAACCTTACCCTTATGGAGAACCCTGATCCAAAAAGTATAGGATAAATGTTAGAATGATTCATGGGAAAAAAACCTCCAAAATTAAATGGGACTATAAATCCATTTGTGGCTGATAAATGGATATGTTCATTAGAGAAAATATTTATTTTTTTGGGAAGTAATGAAAGGGAGGAAATTATCATGGTAGTTTACCATCTCTCAGGATATGGATATCAATAGAGGGAATTAATTCAAAACACTAATGAGAATGAAGAAGTAGAAAATATGGAATGGAGGGAGTTTACTGAAATTTTCATAGAGAAATAATTTCCTCTTGAACAAAGAACATATATGGAAAGAAAATTTTCTGAGTCTGAGTCCAAAGGAGGATAAGAATGTTGCAATGTATGTGGCTAACTTTACAAGGTTATAAAGGCATGATGCAGACTACATACATAACCCAAGAAGTAATATTGGTTTATTATTTGAAGGATTAAAACAATTCCTCATATAGGCATTGGTCTGGAAATATTTTTCATTGTACAAAGATAAATTCTTGTGTGCTATCAATAAAGAAAAGGAATTATCTATGTCTTATGACATTAATGTAAAGAAAGATAAGAAGATAATGGTAAAGAAAGAGATAGATAAAGGGAAAAAAGGAAATAAGGATTTTCCCTCACGTGATAATTTTGGGAAGAAACCCCCTAATACTTGTTGGAAAGGAATTAGAGTTTGTTACAAATGTGGAGAAAAAGGTCACCAGGATCGGGATTTTATGGGAAAGAAATAAGCAGTGTGATTCTATAATTTTAAATATATTGGAAATTATAAAAATTATTGTTCAGATCATTAAAGAAATATAGCTTATAAGAGGAAAATAGATCAAGGTCATGCTTATGATATTACTATGGTCAAAGTGGAATAAATAATGAATTTGTGTTTTTGGATTCATGAATTATATTCGGTTTATAATAAGAATGTGATATATATATAAGGATTGTACCACAATATTGTTTTTCATTAAGGTTATAATATGATGAAGGTAATTATATATTTAGTATGTGACAATAAGAGCAACATTATGTTGTTTGGAGAATATGATGTTACAATTGATTTTGAAAATTTAGAGACCTCTTAGAGAGAGTTTGAATATAAGTATTTTGGATAACTGTAAAGGTTGGAATGGATTAAGATGAAATTTGGATAGTATTATTTAAGGTTAAAACATTTCCTATGATTATTTTTGGAACGTTATAATAATATATTTTTAGAAAAAAGGACAACCTTTAGGTCAGGTGACAACCCATCGCGTCGAACAAGGCTGTGAGAATCAAACCCACAACCTAAGTGTAATATGGATGTGTTTCCTACCACTAGCCTAATAAAACCAAAAATGATTTCCTAGTAATTTATTTTGTGATGAATCAAATGGTCCCTTAGATCATCACGGAATTATATCTTTTAGATTGTTAACTTTATCCTAATAATGTTCTCTATCACTATACATCAGAACTTGATGCTTAAATTTTCTTTCATGTCAATGTTTTCCTACATTGAACCCCAGTATTTGTTATTTCTGGTAACCTTCATACTTCCCTTTATTTATTTTAAAATAGAGGTCTCATTAATCTATTTTTTGATTTGGGATTTCAATTAAGATATTTTGAAATGTCAAACCCATAGTTTTCAATACCGATTTTAAATTGTGAGGAAGCAAATTTTTGAAAGATGGAAGAATGTAATGCCCCAAGATTCCAGGACATTCGTCCTTTTAAATAATTCAATAGCATGTGCTGTATGCAACACCGACTTTGATCACACCACAACCTATCAAACTAGGTGTCTAAAAAGAATTTATGAATAGTATTAAACACACTTTCAAATTATATAAATTTTATTTTTTAAAATAGACTTCTTTTTTGAATTCATAATATCAAAATTATCTTAGGGTGAATTGTTGGTATTTTTCTAAAAACATTCAATTTTTGATGAATAGTGAAAAACACTACATTCTGGATAAAACTAACTTTTCATTTAAATAATTATTTTAATTTTAATATATTTTATAGTCAAAATATATACATAGTACATATATTATTTAATGTAATTAATTTAAATCATTTTTATAATATTATTAGATATAAAAATTCATTGATCATTTATAACATCTTTTTACTCTCCTTCTAGCCACATTAGAAGATTAGTGTTAAATGTAATTTCACGGCTTCTGTGAATTTAATTTCCAAAATCCAACATACATGGTTGTAATAAATATGAAAAATATGGTCTAATAGGATCAAAATGATTTTTTGTGAATAGTAACTTTTGAATTTTATTTACCACAATTAACGGTAAATAAGGTTATTAAATGTAAAAGTAATATAACAATAATATAAAATTACATTAACACATTTCCTAACCTTATTGGACAAGTAATTTCTACGAAGACAACCCTTGGGACACATATTTTGGCTTTATAAGCCACTTGGGTGTGATTAAGACATTAATAACATTTAATTTTAAGTAAAGGTAAAAATATCATAAACATGACTATTATTATTAAAACAATTTTAATATGGGGTAATATAAGTATTATCTCAGACTATAAATAGTAATTATAAAGATAAAAATATTTCTTACATCATGGTATTTTATTTATAATTTTAATACATTAAATGAATAAATTTATTTATGACACAATGATGATGCAATGATTACCTTATTTATGAAATATTCAAATAAATGATATTATAAATATTAAAATTACATTAATTTGAAAATTTTTATTTCATCCACCAATTTTCTAGATGAAAATGGCATGTTATCGTTGAGTTAATCAATTTGGTTATATGTACTAATGTTTTTATGACTTTAAATAAAATCAAGTATTAAATAGTGTCAAACTTGACATAAATAAAAATTTAAAATTAATACTATTTTATTAAATGATATAAAAATCATAAAAATATAAATTTCTTCCAAATAGCTTTGATAGTAATAAAAATGTCATAAATGATCCAATTTATGTTCAATAATCATTTTATATTAACTATATTAACCATGTAATGTAAAAATACAAGAAGATAGGGTAAGAGTTAAACTATTTAACTAAAGGTTAATTCTAAAAGAAAAGGTTAAATTTGTGACCAAAACTTTTCTAAAAACTATTATTTAAGAGTATTTTGACCAATAATCATATTATACTATAATTAAATAACTTTTAACCTATTATAAACTGAAAATAAAATTATAACAAATTAATATTTTAAGATCTTCCAATAGTGCCTCTCACCCCTCTTATAAAAGGAAACTTCTCCCTCTCTTTAATTCACACCTCCAGACCCCTTCGACTGAGAAAACCCCTAACCATTTCATCTACCAAAATCCCTTATAACATTCTATATCCTACAATTTGGTCATAAAGACATCCTAAGGAGTCCTTTTGTGAAAATAAAAAAGAGACACCTGAAAAGAGGTAATTGTTTTATCACATATTTCAATGTTCTTTTCTTCTTATACTTCCTATTTCTATATTGTTTACATACTAAAATAATAAATCCAGTACCTTATACATTCTTATATTTTATTATAATTATGGAACAACCATATTACTCATTTTACCCATCTTACGATAAAATATATCACCAAGCATGCGTACGTACGACTTACCTTCTCCAGGCCACGATGTAAAGTGTTTTTCATGTACAATTTATTTATATTGGAATAACGAAGAATATAATGGTTGTAAATAATAAATATAACATGATATTGTTTCTATAAAATTCATATTCCATACAATTCTATACCATTTAACCATTATGGAAATGATATCATCGCTCGTGCATACATATGGCTTACCCTCTCCATGATGCGATGAGACTCATCTTCCACATTCACCATCCAAGAATAATTATATGAATAAATATTATTAATAAGTATGAAATATATGACATAATAATTCTACTTGTATTATATATATATATATATATTTCATTCACTTACTTACATTCAATACGATAAAAATCAAAACAACATTACTGCGTACGTATGGACTACTATCTCCATTAATGGTTTGTTCCATTTTATTTATATATATATATATATATATTTATATAAAAAATATATATGATATATAAATTATGATTTATATTATGTAAGTTGGTAAATGACGATCTAAGTAACACGATCAAAGAAAAACAAGTCAAAACATGTATGACCAAGAAAGTGATTATTACCTAAAATGTTGGATTAATTTGGAAATTATTAATAAACAAGTAATATAAAGTCATAAATGAATCATATATGATATCATAAAGATGGAAATTGTAATAACCTATATTTTCCCTACGATATTTCTTTTGTAAAATTCTAGTGTTGAGGTGTTCTAAGAGCATTCAGTGGTTCATTTCAAGAGTTTTCCAAATTTATAGTCTTTCCATCATCATGATAGTGGGTCGACATGTCTGTGCATTGGAATATCAGTGCATCAGCATGTGCGTGTATCGGTAGCTCATCATCGGTAGGTTGAGGTGTCTGTAGCTCATCGTTGGTAGGTCAGGGCATTGGTAGGTTGATGTGTCGATAGGTCGCGTCGGTAGCTCACTAGTCAGTGGCTCAGCGTCGGTGGCTCAGTGTCGGTGGCTCAGCATCGGTGGCTCAGCAACAGTGACTCACCCACTGGTGACCCACTTCCAGTTTTACCTTGTTTTTCCAGTTTCTCCCCTGTTATGTGTTTTTCTTTGTTTAAAGGTAAATTATCAACTCACAAGTAACCGTTGGTTTACCTCCACCATTTCTAAGAATAATTATTAAATCTTAATTAATTCTAATGTGTGAAACTTCCCAACCTCAGGGTCAAGCCATAATTCGACATTTAAGTAATTTGAAATGGTCTCTCGGATTTTAGGATCTAACATATTCTTAAGCTGATATCCTCTCTTCCTTCTTACTTTTCATTTCTCTTGGTGCTCCTCGGGACTTACTTCCAAGATGTGTCATGCACCCATGCTAGAGCCCTTCCCGCTCAGCTTTGGAATTCTTCCTGTAATTCATGCCATCCCCTATTCTTGGCAAAAGAAGGAAATTTGATCTTTGATCATCCAAGTAAGAATTTATTTCTTCTCTTTAATTGTGTATCATATAGGGTGGGTATATTAGTGTTTTCTTATAAGGAATGACCAAATACACTTCTTGAAATGAGAATTAAAAAAGAATTTAATGTGATCAAAAGATAACTCATGCAACTAAAATAATGAATATAGTGTGGATTTATGATTGATCGCATGTTTTATTTGTTATCTTGGATTATTTTATGGATGTTATGGATGTATGCCTTCCGAAAATCATGACCATTGGTGGTCTTTGTGTGTGCACTAGTGGTGTTTTTTTGTGTAGTTTTGATACATAGATATAACATGAGATCTGATTAATCTGATACGCTCAGCTAAATGAAAAAGAATCCATATGATCAAACCTATTCTATGACAATCCCAGTTATATTCAAGTGGAAATTTATTAACCCCTTTCGGTTAAATCTGAATATGATTGGTGTTATGGTTGTGGTTATGTGATGTGTGTTCTGGTCTGGGTTCTATGGGCTTAGTATGTGGGGTGGTACGGGGGGGGGGGGTGTTGGTGTCTCAGTCTGAGATATTGATTGATTATAGAATGGATAAACCTATAGGTAGTAAGAATATTCTTTTTGTGTTCATTTATCAGTCTGTTGGATTGATTTATTATGGAATGGATGAACTTGTAGGTAGCTAATCTGCCTTTATGTTTGGTTTTGGTCATGAAGCGATGTCAAGCAGTGGGACTATGGTGTGGTTATGGACTTTTCATGAAGTGGGACTACATCTGGGGATTGTTTGGCCAGCGGGGCTGCTTGGATGGATTGTGAGATAATGAATGGGAAATATTACTTTGAAGGATGATAGTTTATAGTAGTTAAATAAGGATGTGTAGTGGGAATGCAAGTCTAGTTTTGTGTTGTTTTGTAGTGGGACTGCAGTTTGGATTTTGTTCACTTTTTAGTGTGGTTATGGTTGTTAGTTTCCTGGTACTATTGGAACTTTTTTAAATTGAATCCCATTAAATAAATAAATCTAATCTAATAAAGAATTAGGTTGGGTTAATAATTTGAAAGTGGTTTTTTGTGGTTGTGCATATAGGGGTAGCATCAAAAGCGGTGATGGTGTAGGCTTGTTGTTTGTCTATGTAAAACCAGTAGTTTGGGGATGAGTGTCTAATTAACTATATATATATGTATATTATAGTTCCTTGTGTTTTCTATATGCACCCCACCCTTGTTGAGCACTATGTTATGAACACCTCCATTTCACGGGGGAGGGTATTTTTCCCAACATCCTCGTGGGAGGATGGATGATTGGTTTCTGATTTTCTTCCTCACACCCTCTTTAGGATCTTGCTGCTTGGGAGTATCTGGTTAGGCTGTAATGGCTTGAGGCTTACCAAAGTCCAAGATCCATTGAAAAAAGGTTTGTTTTGGATGAGGGGCATAGGGGTTTTGCGGTCCATGTGTGTTTTCCTAAGTACCTTCAGGATGAGGCCTAGGTGTCTTCGAGCGTGGTGTGTGGTGGTTGAGGCCCATGTGTTTTTGGTCATGCCAGTGGTTGTTGCGGACCAAGTGTTTTTGTATGGCTATGGGTGGTTTGAGGCCCAAGTGTGTGCAGACAAGTTGTGGTCGTGAGACTTCATGTGGGAAGAGTGGCAGTGTCAAGATGTTAGATCATTAGTAATGAGTAGTTAACTAGTGGGAAAGGGGTGCGAGGTACCCAAATGTTAGTGTGATTATATTATTACTTTTCTTGATTTGTGTTAATTGTGTGTGTGTGTGTGCCTTAGTGGGGTTGGAATGGTTAGTATTCCTTAGTAGATACTTGAGGTTATACTATTTTCTTAAAGGGGATTTAGTATGTTACCTCACTTTTGCACAAGTAGCTTTAGTTTTCCTAATGAGTATACTTGTATGCTCACCCTACGTATGTAAAATTGATTTCAGGTTTCTAGGAGGACTTTGACGACCGTGAAGGACCTTACTAGGTCGGATTTCAGGATAGTTACAGACACTTCTTAGTTTCCATTCCTTTGGTAAATTAGTGGGAGTATTGTATTACCCAGTATCAGTTTTACTTTTGAACATGCTTGTGGGAATGGATTCATGGGTTTACTTTTATCTTTAGTCTTTGGTGTTGCTAGGATTTACATTCTTATCACCTGATCTTATTCTATAAAAATGGTAATGCCTACCTTTTAAGTGAGATTCTATAACATTGGTGTTAGTCGCCACTCTGAGGCCTACTCATGTCGGGACTCGGGGGGTCATTATCTCTCTTTAACATTGAAGAAGGAAGGGTCGGTCACTTTTCCATCCCTTCCCTCATCTTGGAGAAGGAGGGTTGTGATAGAATGGTATCAGAGGTTGATGGTTGAGATATAGGATGGGGTTGGGGTTAGGCATAATTATTATTGAATGGGATGGTAAGGCAATGGTGTTAGGAAATCATGGTGTGTGAAGTAGGCTAGGGAAGACCAGCTAGAACATGGGGTTTTAGGGCCCCTCGGGATCCAATGCAAGGACTATGGACCTACTAAATGACCAAGAGAGTCTACACTGATTCTAGGGTAGAGAATCTAGGAATGGTACATTCATTATAAGGAATTGTGTTCAAGTGTGTCTTGGGTATTTTGGAAATTAAAATAAATGAAAAGTAAAAAAAATCTAAAAGGAAATTTCCACACTACACGGGCTTAGGAGTTTCTTCTTTTCCTTTTTAGCAATGGCACCCAGAAGTCATCCCTGAGTAGTATGAGAAATCGAGTACCAGTAGGTTGATTTGGTTGGCCATTAGAGGGCTGATTGAGAGGAGGATGACCAATGGAAGAATATTCTTCATTCCTCCTAGCGGTATACTCTGAAAAAGTACAAGGGCATCGTCTTGGACATGGAGATAGAGAGATGGCTCGAGGAGCTGGTTATCACATTCATCTTGATTTGTTCTCTAAAAGAGTACTGGGTTCCTCTAAAAGTGATATAGATATGGGGAGCAGTGCATCAGTGGTGGATGTTTTACCTCAGGGAGAAGAAGGAAACTGGGGTTTTGTGGGCTGACATTGGAAGGAGTTCCGGGCAGAATTCCTTTCTTCCACGATGAAGGCCGAAAAGAGGTTGGACCTGTTCTCCCTTCAGAAAGGGATATTTTTTTGTGAGGGAGTTGGGGATCAAGATCATGTATCTACTTCATTTTTCTCTTTACCTCTTTCCGGATGAGGATTCGTGGGAAAGACGCTTAGAGAAGGCACTCCGAACTTCTCTTCAGTATACTGTTACTCCCTTTACCCTACTAACATACTTGGAGGTTAAAAAGAAGGCCGAATTAGTAGAGATTAATAACATTATAGTAGGATTTCCAAGAGAAGGGATCCATCCAAGTTTAAAAAAGTGAAATGCCTTCAGTAGTAGGCCTACAGCATTAGGGCCTTCTAGGTTTCGGCCAACAGGGAGTAGGCCTCAACAATTCCATTTTAAATCTCCCAGTCCTCTCCCTTTCTCCATGGGAGTAGGACTGAGATTAGTTATTTTTGGAAGCTGTGAGAATCTTTAGAATCAATTCCCCATCTATGTGTAGTACAGTGGATGTGGGTAGGTTCAGTTCCCACCTCAGAAGCATAAGTTTTCATCCATACCCTTCCAACAGTAGGGGAATCGAGCTCCCGCTCCACTGAGGGAGGTCAGTGCCGGAGGGGTCTGACCATAGGGAGCTCCTTAGGGACCTCAGCCAAGGAGTGGTTGGGGAGGTGGTAGACAGCCAAGGGATTGAGGGTTGGGGTGTGGTAAGTTTCACACCGCAGAGATAGCAGTTCCAGTGGGGCCAAAAGTTGTTTAAGGTACGATTAGCCTATTTAGTACTATTCCATGTGCTTTGTTTGATTTAAGAGCTTCACACTCCTTTGTTAAACCCTGTCTAGACTATGCTCTCTGTCTAGATGTAGAGAGAATTTCCATGCCCCAATTATTGAGTACACCATTTGGAGGTTAGACCAAACTGTTTGATGTTTTTTAGGATATAGACTGATGTTTGTGCCGCATCAGTCTAGTGAGGATATCCTTCTACTAACAATGTAGCCATAAAATGTCATCCTTGGCATCATATGGCTATTTTCCATGAATGCTATTATCAATTACCTCTAGAGAAGGGTCGTTTTCTCAGATATGGGTGACCAATGCATAGCCTTTTTTGGAATGTGGAGTTTCCAGGAGGGCAACCGACATGTGAAGCCCCTTCTTTCTTTGTTATCTGAGATATTAGTGGAATCAATAGAATCAGAGATAGTGGATGTTCTAAGGATTTTCAATGAGTTGTTGTACATCTTCCCATAAGAGGTTGTGACTCTACCCCTCGACATGGTGTTGTGTTCGGTATAAACATACAACCTAGTGCCTGTCTAATTTATATAGATCCCAATCAGATGGCACCATATGAGTTGCGAGAGTTGAGAATTCATGTTGATGACCTGATGAAGAAGGGTTTTATCCATCCAAGTGTGTCACCATGGGGTTCTCTAATCTTTTTCTCTAAGAAGTAATATAATGGTCTTAGGCTGTTCATAAACTGAAGGAGACTGAATCTGTAATGATCAATAACTATTACCCCCTGTCAAAGATTGATGACCTTTTTGACTAGTTGAAGGGAGCAGATTGGTTTTCTATGATCGACCCGTGGTTCGAATATCATCAGTTGAGGGTGAAGGAGGGTGACATCCTGAAGACTACTTTCAAGAGCAGGTATGAGCACTTTTAGTTCATGGTCATGCCATTTGGCATTACGAATGCACCAGTTGTGTTCATGGATCTCATGAACTCTATTTTCTATGAGTATCTAGACTGGTTCGTGGTCATGTTCATTGAATACCTCCTGATCTAATAAAGATAATTGGAGGATCATGTCGAGCATCTAAGGACAATTTTGAAGGTCCTCCAACACCACCATCTCTATGGGAAGTTGTCCAAGTGCATGTTTTGGACACAAGAATTTCACTTTCTTAGAAACGTGGTGTCCCATCAGGGAATATTAGTGCACCCATCAAAAGTTTAAGTGGTTGTTTCTTATGCAGCACCCAAGAATGTGGTAGAGTTATGTAGTTTCTTGGGTCTGGAAGGTTACTACTAGAGGTTTGTACCCAACTTCTCTCGAGTTTCAGCTCCATTGAAGGATTTAACCAGAAAGGACCAAGAATTCATATGGAATGAGTAGTGTGAGGAATATTTTAGCTACCTAGAGGGTAATCTAGTTAGTTCCCAAATTTTTAGGATACCAGAAGAATGGGTGATGTTCTAGGTGTTCTATGATGCTTCCGGGCTTGGCTTGGGAAGTGTACTGGTATAGCAGCAAGGAGTAATCTCTTATGGGTCTAGGTAGTTACATCCTCACAAACATAACTATTCCACCCACGAACTGGAATGTGAAACAATTGTGTTCGTGATGAATTTGTGGTAGAATTACCTCACCGGTGAAATCTTCGTGGTCTTCACAGATCACAAGAGCTTGAGATATATCTTCTCTTAGCGAGACCTGAACATGTGGAAACAGAGGTGGATGGAGTTTCTTCATGACATAGAATTTTAAATATCCTATAACTCGGGAAAGGGGAACGGGGTGATCAATTACTTGATCAAGAAGTCACATAAGTATGTAGTTAGGTAGTCCGTAGATGCTTCGAAGGCAATGGAGTAGTTAGATGCTTTACACATGGGCATGAGAGTGGAGGACAGTAGAGGCTATCTGTTTTAAATGATAGTGAAATATTCCTTGGTATGATAGGTAGAGGAGTCTCAGTGGGGAGAATCAGAGGTTGAAGTGATGCGCGATCGTGTTAGCCAGGGTGATGAACTAGAGGGATGATCATAGGATAGTCAGAATCAGATATTGTTTCTTGAGAAGCTATTTGTCCCGATGGTGATGCGTGAGGGAGTTCATAGTGAGTTCCATATATCACCACTGGCGGTACATCCATGAGTCTCCAAGATGTACCAGTTCTTTATTGGTCATTTTTGGTGGTCTAGAGTGAAGAGGGAAGTGGCAGAGTTTGTGGTAAGGTGCCTCATGTGTCAGTAGGTGAAGGCTGAATACTGTGTTCCCAGTGGTCTATTGAAGCCCTTAGACATTACCAAGTGGAAGTAGGATGACATCTCGATGAATTTCATCACAAAACTACCCATGAATGCTGGAGGATATGATTCCATTTTATTAGTGGTGGTCCAATTAATGAAATAAGATCACTTCTTGGCGATTGAGGAGTTGGGAACATTTTATGCCTTAGTACCGAGATACGTGAGTGAAGTGGTACAACTTCACAGAGTTACAAGATCCATCGTTTTAGAATGGGATAAACACTTTACTTCATGAGTCTGGAAGGGAATACAACATCCCTTTGGAACCCATATATGCCTTAACACCTCTTTCCACCCTAAGACGGATGGGTAAATAGAGAGGAGCAACTAGATATTGGAGGATATGTTGCGACCATGTGTTTTGGACTTCAGAGGATCATGGGTGTGACACTTTCTCCTGGTGATTTTTTTCTTCAATAATTGCTACCACTCTACCATTTACATGACAATGTTTGAATCCGTGTTTGGAATATCATTTCATTCACCCGTGTGTTGGACATAGGTTTGGGAGGCATGTGTTCTTGGACTAGAGGTACTACAGAACCTGATGGAGAAGGTTCATCTTGTACATGAAAGGATAAAGGCAGCCTAGAACTTGTAGAAGTTGTATGCCGATAATAGGAGGAGACCCTTGGAGTTTGAGGTAGGGGACCACATGTTCATTATGGTCTCCCCTCGGCATGGACAATAGAGTATTGGAAGGGGGAGTAAGCTTTCTCCTAGTTTCCTTGGACCTTTTGAGGTGTTGGGATGAGTTGGTGAAGCGACATATCAGCTAGTGTTACCACCGCAGTTTGACAGGATCCACAATGTCTTTCATGTCATTCATGTCTCTCAGATTCTTCGATATCTACACAATTAATCCCACATATTATACCAGGGAGAGTTGGATATCGAGGATGATGTGACGTTCATGGAGCGACTAGTGAGAATCGAGGATCGTAAAGAGAATTTGCTTTGTAGAAGGACCATTACCTTGGATTGTGTTTTATGGAGGCATGGTAGCCTTGAGGAGAGTACCTAGGATTGGGAGGCAAGGATTCCTTCCCAGTACATAGAGTTTTTCTGAGTTTTCTCTTGTTTTTTCATTGTGCCTTTATTATGGTGAAATGATTGACCTCACAAGTTGTATGATGATTTTTCCCTATTCTCTAATTTTTTGTGAAAATTCCTGATTATGGGGATGGGAGAACCTGATCCCTAATCAATACAAATTAATGGGGATGTGATTAAACCCATGCAGGAGAGTCAGAGCCACCCATAGTGGATAGTATTTTGATAAGGTGAAGGCACAACCTGATCCATGTGTCTAGAAAGTATGACCTTTGGTGTTTGTGTGGTTACTTGAGGGTGAAGGGCGGTAGTGTTTCTACAGTTTTTCAGGAGATAGATGTCAGAGAGGTGTTATTGGATGCAGATATTTTCGCTGCATTTTTAGAAAAAAACAGGATGGTTTACTCTTGAGAGGTATCTTAAGGTATGGTTATTCAGACAACTTTTTCTTTTGGGTTAGTTTTTGAATTATTTTGGATGAGAATAGTTTGGGTGGTATCTGTTGTAATAACCTGGATTTTACATAGGCCATTATTTTGTGAAAATCCAATTTTGATGTGTTTAAAGAGCTTTCGATGGCTCATGTTAAGAGTTTTCCAAATTTATTGTTTTTCAATCGGCATGTCTGTGCGTCAGCATGTCAGTGTGTCAATATGTCAGTGCAGAAACATTTCAATTCATCAACATGTGAGTGCATCGGCATGATAGTGTATTAGTTATTTTATGGAATTGGCATCAGTGAGTGAAGGGGCATCGATATTGGTTAGTATAGGATGTTGGTGTTGGTAGGTCAGTGCGTCGGTAGGTTGAGGAGTCGGTAGCTCGGCGTCGGTAGGTTGAGGCTTTGGTAGCTCTGTTTTGGTAGATCAGGGTGTTAGTAGGTCGAGGTGTCGATAGGTCTTGTCAATAGCTCACCCATCAGTGGCTTAGTGTCAGTGGATTAGTGTTAGTGGCTTTGCATCGGTGACTCACCCATCGGTGAATCGTTTCTAGTTTTCCCCAATTTTTCTAGTTTCACCACTATTACATGTTTTTCTCCATTTATGGTTAATTTATGAACTCAAATCTGTCTACTAGTCTATCTACACTGTTTCTAAGGGGAATTATTAAATATCAATTAATTAAAACACATGAAACCTCCCAACTACGTAGTCAAGCTATGATCTGACATTCAATTACTTCGAAATGGTCTCCCTGATTTTAGGATCTGGCGTCTTCTTAAGATGAGATCCCCTCTTCATTCTTCCATTTCATTTCACTTGGTGGGTCTAGATACTTCCTACCTATATGATTGATGTTCCCATGTTGGATCCCATCTCGCTCATCCTTGGATTTCTTCCTACGATTCATTCCATCCCCCATTCCTGGCACATGAAGGACCTTCGATATTTGATCTTCCAAGTAGGGATTTTATTATCCTTCTCTTTAATTTTCCATCATGTGGGGTGGCTATATTAATGTTTTCGTGAAAGTAATGGCCAAATAATATTCTTGAAATGACAATTATACAATAATTTAATGTGATCAAAAGATAACCCGCACCACTAAAATAATGGGCAGGGTGTGTCTTGATGTTTGATCGCCAATTTTATTTGTTATCATTGATTATTTTATGGATGTTTTGGCTGTATTCCTTCTAAAAATCAGGACCTTTTGTGGTCTTTTCTTGTGCAATGTTGGTGTTTTGTTGTGATGTTTTGATATATAGATGTAACATGAAATTTGATTAATCACATACACTCATCTAAATAAAATGTATGACCTAGGTTGAAACCTGTTCTGTGATCATCCCATTTATATTCAAGTGGAAATTAAAGAACCCCTTCTGGTTTAATCTGAATATTCTTGGTTTGATGGTTGTGGTTATGTGCTGTGTGTTTTGGTATGGTTTCTGTGGGCTTTGTTTGTGGGGTGGTACAAAGAGGCATGTGTTGGTGTCTCCGTCTAAGAGATTGATTGATTGTGGAATAGATAAAGTAGTAGGCAGTGGGACTGTCTTTTGTCTGTTGGTGTCTTATTCTAAAAGATTGATTGATTGTGGAATGGATAAACTTTTAGGTAGCTAAACTTCCTTAATGTTGTGTTGTGGTCACGAAGTGATGTCGAGAAGTTGGACTGTGGTGTGGTTATGGACTTGTTATGCAGTGGGACTGCATCTAGGTATTGTTTGGGTAATGGGCCTGCAGGGCTAGATTGTGAGATAAGGAATGGGTGGTATTACTTTCAATAATGATAGTTGATAATATTTGAACGGGGATGTGTAGTGGGACTGCAAATCTAGTTTTGTCCTGTTTTGTAGTGGGACTGCAATTTAGTTTTTGGTCATTTCTTGGTGTGGCTACAATTGATAGTTTACCGGTAGTGATAGATTTTTTATAAAGTGAATCATCTTAAATAAATCAATGGAAACTAATAAATAAGGGGGTTGGGTTTATGCTTTGGCAGTGTTTGTTGTGTGGTTGTGCATGTAGGGGTACCAACAAAAGCCATGATGGAGTGGCTTGTTGTTTTTCTATATAAAACATATAGGTTGGGAATGAGTGTTTAATTACCTATATATATATATATTGTAGTTCCATGTGTTTTCTATATGCGCCCACCCTTGTGGAGCAATATATGTTGAACACCTCCATTTCATGGGGGTGGGTATCTTTCCCAACATCCTGGTGGGAGGATGGATGGATGGTTAATGATTTTCTTCCTCACACCCTCTTTAGGATCTTTCCTCTTAGGTGTATCTAGGAATGTTGTAATGGCATGAGGCTTACCAATGTCCAAGATCCTTCATGTAAAGGTTTGTTTTTGGATAAGGGGCTCAGGTTTTTACGGTCCAGGTGTGTTTTCCCATGTACCTTTGGGATGAGGCCCATATGTCTTCAGGAATGGTTTGTGGTTGTTGAGGACCAGGTGTTTTTAGGAGTGGTAGTGGTTGTTGTGGCCCAGGTGTCTTTGGGTGTGGTTTCATGTAGTTTGAGGCCCAAGTGTGTGTGGGTAGTTTGCGGCAGTGGGACAGCGTGTGGGAAGAGTTATATTTTCAAGACGTTAGACTATTAGTAATGAGTAGTTAACTAGTGGGAAAGGGGTACGGGGTACCCAAATGTCGATGTTCTTATATTATTACTTTAATTGAATTTCATTACATGGGTGAGTGTGCCTTGGTGAGGTTGGGTCGGTTAGTAATTTTTGGAAGTTGCATGAGGTTCTACTTTTTATCATAGGGGTATTAATATTTTCCCTCACTTGTGCACGAGTAGCATTAGTTTTCCCTACTGAGTATATTTTTATGATACCCCTAAGTATGTAAATTTTTTTAGGTTTTTAAAAGTACTTTAAGGACTGTGCTGAACCTTACTAGCTCAAGTGTCGGAATAGTTTTCATCGCTGCTTAGTTACCATTCCTTTGATACATGACTGGAGTTCTGACTTACCTTGTACCAATTTTACTTTTTAACATGAATGTGGGAACATATTATTAGGTTTACTTTTATCTTTAGTCTTTAGTGATGTTGGTATTTACCATATATTATCCCTATCATGTTCTATAAAAAGGGTAATGACTTACATTTAGGTAAAATTCTATACCCTTGGTTCTAGTCACCACTCTGGGGCCTACTGAAGGCGGGACTCAGGGGTCATTATTTCTCCTTCTCTTTGAAGAAGGAAGGGAATGAATCTTTTTCATCCCTTACCTCATTTTGGAGAAGGTGGTTCATGACAGACATGGTACTGATATTATTTAATAATATTTTTAGCCATTATACAAGAGGATAAATCACCATTAACTAAAGTAATGTATAAGTTATGGGTTAATTTCACAATCTCATAATTATGTGATATTGTTTATATGTAAGTATCTATTAGAAAAAATTTATTATCCACATCCATGTTTCCTTAGAATAAATTTTAAAATATTGTTACTATTTCTCTACAATTGTTTAAACTAATTTATTTCCATGTTTTACTTTTTATAAATCGTTTTGAAAGTAATATTTTTGTCGCTTTCCAAAAAAGTTACTTTATGCCCCTTTCAACAAATTAAGAAAATAATGTTTTTTACCTTATACGGTGCAAGAAACTATTTTCCACCATTATGAGGCCTTAACATTTTGAAGCTTTCCTTACAATATTACAAGGTTATTTTTCAAGGAAATGTTTTCTTTTATAATTATGCAGGCTTTTAAATGATTACAAATTAAAAAGGGATACTTCTCTAAAAGAGTATTAATGAATTTATTAGAATACTTTCATCTATATCAATATCCTTATTGAATATTATGCTTAATTGAGGTTGATTTATTATGATACAATCTCCCATATTGTTTTGAAGGTTGAATGATATGTTGACTATGGATGTGCTATTTCTTAAAGCATTAATGGTTTATGGTTAAAGTATTAACATTTAGTATTCTATTCGTAATACAAATGTTTATGTTATGTTTCACCCTTTTCATATGAGGAAATAATTGGTCTTAGTAAGTGATTGGCGGGGCCCACTATAGCCCCTCAATGCATCGGTAGGTCTCATGAGAAAAACTAGTGTCTGTCATAAGGCATTGACAAAATATTTGTGCGTGGTCTTGGAATGAGGCCTTAGGATAATGGTTATGATGTTCAACATTATTCATTACCTCGTTATGAGTTTATTTATTGATTTTACATGTTATTATTCAACTAGTAGAATATCCACATGAATGTTTAAATGGAATTATATGATTTATTCATTCCATATTATGTCGAAGATAATATTTTAAAAGGATTGTGTTCTTGTTTTTTAGCTTTTCTTAAAAGCTTATGCTTATTTTTGATAGCTTCCACTATATTGTTTATCCTTATTGAGCATCTGAGTTCACCCCTTTCCTATATTTTATTTTCCTAGGATTCCATGAAGTGTTTTATGATTGATATGCAGGTTTAATATAGGGGAATAATAGAATTATCAAAGGATTATCTATGCTTTATTTTATGTTAGAAATTGTAATTTAATGTTCATGTATGCAATCTATTTTCCAAAGAATGCTAAACTGATCGGTCCTTTGGGATTTGATTCCTTGTAATCATGAAAATGTATTAAAATAACCCACTAGCTCCAGGCTATTGGTGTTGGGGTGTTATAATGAGGAAATAAATAGAATAAAAAGTATTCCATACGCATCAGCAATTTGGTCAGTCATCAATGCTATGCTATGTGATAGAATTGATATCACCTACACATTAAGTATGGTTAGCAGATATCAAGTTGATCCAATTGACCACAATTGGATGGTAGTGAAGACTGTCCTTAATTATCTGAGGCGCACTAAGTATATGTTCCTGGTTAATGTAGGACATTAGGAAATAGTCATCAGAGTATAGGTAGATGCTTGTTTCCAAATAAATTAAGATGGCATGTAGTCATAAACGACATACATCATCACTTTAAATGGAGGTGTTGTGAGCTAGAAGAGCTCAAAGTAGGTTATGGTCACATATTATTCCGTAGAGTCTAAGTATATTGCATCTTATGAGGATTCTATTTAAGCTTTTTGAATGCAAAATTTCGTCTAAGATCTTGATGTGGTACCTAGTAGTAAAGATCCCATCACACTCTATTGTGATAATACTACATCGGTGGCTCTCGCAAAAGAGATAAGGTCACATAAGTGGATGAAGCACATATATAGAATGTATCATCTCTTAAGGGATTTTTCTCAGAGAGGTGAGGTTCTAGTGAGAAGTATTTCCCTGGAAGACAACATGGAGGAACCCATTACTAAATACTTGAATTTGCAGAAACATAATTATCATGTGAGGTATAGAGGACTAAAAGTCATAGGAAATTGTCTATAGTCCATGTGGGAGTTTTTTATATTTGGTGTCCCAGAACAAACTATTTGTACTTTGATTACATGAATATTTTATGTCTTAAATGTTAAATTAAATATCTTATTACATATTGTTCATTTTTCAGCATAACATTAATGTAATATTGTTCTAGAGTAATTTTCGTGTTAATAAGGTCATAGTAGTTCACCATTATGATGAGAACCTTGAAGTGTTGTGAAAATATTCATAATATAGTTCTGTAGTTGGATAACATACTATGATGGGACACATTGTATATAGATCATTAGGTGAGAGTACTCATAACCATATGATACTTCTTCTCATGAAGTTCTCACATGGTAATATCCAAGATGGGAGATTATGAGGACAAACCCGCTAGTTGGAATTCCACATGTTTTTGTTTCATCAGATATTCCTATCTATGTGCATGTGTAATGGTCCTTAGATTTTAATATTATAATTAATGCATGTCACAACTTGCGCACTTAGATTTTCTAATGAAAACCACCATGCCATAAGTTGGCAGGAAGTAGGGTATGTTGGGTGCATCATGAATGTCATGTTATTAATGAACAAGTCAAGGAAGTATTTGTACCTTCCATCTTTATGGAAGTTGATATCTCATCCCTTTGATTTAAATAGAACTATCACCTAAAATTCAATGGCCATAGTGTAATGATGAGTTTATTTTAGATAGTCAAAGAATGATGTATCGAGCATATAGGTTGATGATACCTTCATGCAACTTAATTTATTAGATATTTTGATAAAGGGATTATATTACATAGTGATCATTCGTATGTGGTTGTAATCATTGCAACTTTAAGTTCTTTCTCTTGGGTTCCTTGACCCATTTCTAGATAGTAATCTTAGACTTTAGGAAAGCCTACCTATTGCCAATGATAAATAATCTTAGAGGGCCACACAATAAGTCTTTATCTTTGTCTTGATTAAATCCAATTTTAATTTAATTAATGGATTAAATATTATTCTCAAGACTAATGAATAATTTTATTCATGTTATATTGACCACGTAAATTAAATAAATATTTATTCACCAAATTGTGAATAAAATATATTTATTTATTTTATTGAATATTTAATAAATATTTTTTTACTAGTTTGTGAATAAAGTACATATTTACGAGAATAAAATATTTATTCATGTGTTCAATAAATGCAAGAGGAGTTTGAATGCACTAAGACTGTGTACGGTGATAAAATAATTATTAACGAGCTGGTAAATATTATTTCTTAATTTTGTGTAAGTTGGAGCACCAAAAAATAATAATAATAATATTATTATTATGTGGCTTGGGATTTATTTAATGGTTATAATTATATTTAATGGACATTATGAAATTAAAATTTTCAACCGAAATCCAAACTCTATAAATAGACGGTTATTTCTATTGTGTAATTCATTCAAAACAAATTCCAATTTTGGGAATAGAGAATTGTTGCGCATAAAAAATTCTCTCTTGAATCCTCCTCCTATATACCTCTCAAAAAACAGAATCCTAAGAGATAATTTATCCATGACCAAAGAATGAGAGTTCAATAACGAACAACCGAAGACATTCAATTCACCGTACAAGCACCCAAAGAACGAGTGGCATAGGTCAAAGACCATTAGAGCACGTGTGGATCACCGCTAGAGGGATTATACCCTTGGATCCTTACAAACGAAATGAAGGAAATATGGAAGGGCCTTTTCGGATGATAAAAAATCATCATTGAAGAAAGTTCCTAAGACCAGGTATTTATTTCTTCAGATATTAAATAAATTAATTATAAATATGATGTGAAAGATCCTCGCTATTGGTTTCGAGAAATGATTAATAAAATAAATTTTAATAATTCTCCCTCCACTACAATGATTCTACTTCACCCTAAACCAACACCACCCAACATGTCACTAACATCACATCACGACAACCACAAGACATACAAAGAACCACAACGAGCACAACCACACACAAAAACAACATATCCTAAATTCACATTTATTCAGGGGAATTATCACATTACATATTTATATTAGAATGTCTATTATCGTAGGACTAGATATCCTTGGGAAATCAATTATTATCCAAATATAAGTTCGTTAACCTTTTATTTAGGGTGTGATCACAAAACACATCATGGCCATCACATAATAACTATTAGAGCACAAACAAGGCCCCCAACAAATGTTCTTTTCAGAATTGTAAAGAGTCATGCATAATAATATCAACAACATATATCAAAGCAAAAAAACATACGATAACTCCCCATACCCATTAATTTTAGAAATTCCAATTATTTATATGATTATGCTGACTATCCAACCAAAGGTAATAAAAATCATTCAATCCCCGCACATAGCTTATAAAAGGTGTGAGAAAAAGGATCCCTTTCCTCAAGGAATCATTCTGATCTCACTGCATATTACATAGAGAAGACGGATCCTCTCAAGAACCAACACCACATAAGAAAATTGTAGGTCAACCTACACCACAACTGATGATCATGAAAACACAACCCGAACACACAACCCAAACCAAACTGCACCACCTAAGTGAAACATTGAATAAGAAATTAAGGAAACAAATGGGAATGAGAGGATAAATCACCATGGAATGAAGAATGGAATAAAATTATTGTATATGGGAAGCCAGAGATTAATCATCATTGAAGGAATCTCGAGAAACCTTAAGGGAACACTGTTATCTGTCTCGGATATGAGAAGGGAGCATCGACCGTAGGGTTTGAGAAACAACCCCAAGCACTATAGCCTTTAAAGATGTACTGTATTGGAAATTTACATGGTGTGTAATCCTCAAAATTCATTTAAATTTTGGGATTTAATTTCTACTTAAAAACTAGTCACCTTGAAGAATTTTTACACTATAATTATAACACATTATAAATCCCACTTACAAGTAGTGTACCCTTTTCTTGGACCACCCCTTATCCACATACAAGTTGTGAAACACCGAACTACACAAGATACGAACCACTATTACACATCATGTAATACATTTACATGACTTGTACTTCCTACAGCAGCTCTGTTGCACCTCCAAACTACACCAAAAACTCTTATAACCTAATATGAACACCTCCAACCACCAAAACTGGAAAAGTAATAGACCATGAATGCACAATCTGTTACATCATATACCTATCAAATGATTATTTCCCTTGAGAATTGAAAAACCAATCCCAGAAGGAAAGGTGTCTGAACAGCTGCCCGTGTGATACCTCAAGGATCTCATTATTCCTCAAACACTACCACCTGCTGAACACACCAAACCAAACAGCCATAAACATCCCACATAAACTCATCACCACATATCCACATCACCAAAACCATCCAACCTCACCATAACTACACAAACATATCAAAATCTATGTAAAACAATGAAAAACCCACTAAAACCAATGAATCACACCACCCCAAACACAAGAATCGGGACTTCCATCCTCCATGTCAAGATATTATCCACTCTGGGTGGCACTGACTCACCCGCACAAGTTTAATTGCATCATAGTTAATGCATCTAAATTAATAATTAGAACCTTCCCTTTACATATTTTTGGGTTTTATCATGCATCACACGTTAAGGGAAACAATACATCTCATAACATATCAAGATCCAAACATCACATCACAATGAAAAAAAAAACAAATCTCAAAATATTTTTAGTTCTTAGGCATACATTAAAGACTCTTACTCCCAAGTAGTATCCTACTGACCACCATTCCTCAATTACAAAAAAAGCAATGGAATCGTTTTTCCAAAAAACAATTTCTCTTTATGATCCTGGATCTCTACTGGCCGATCCGTGAACATAACATCATCCTCAATATCCAACTCTCCTCATTTAATAAATTGAGATTCATCATGAAGATATCGATGAATCTAGAACATGTGGTAGACACCATGGATCCTCTCCAAATATGGTGGAAATGCATTGAAACATAGTTCCATTTCATAGATGAAAAAGTGAAAAAGGGAAATACCATAGAAAAAATAGGTGAAAATAAACAGAGGATTTCAAGATTTGAAAAGGGTCCAAATTGAAATTGCCATAGTTTAGCTGAAACATTGTCATCGCTCAAGGTACTTGTGCGCCACCATTTTGGTGAGAAAGCAACTTGTGCACCCAACCATAATTCTCCTAGGGTATTATTTGTTTCTTATAAATAGACTCATGGGGTCTTCATTTGTATGGATGAATTTACCTAAATCCCTATTGCTTCTCTAGTCGACCTAGTGCTTTGCCCAAGTCTTCCAAAACCTCCCAGGTAGTTCTTTAACATCTAAGGAAAGGGGATTAAACAAGGATCATAGGTCTTAAGTCCATTCAGTGATTCAAATCCATAACACTTGCATGCCCAAAGTAGCCAACCTCCACAAATAAAGAACACTTGAATTCCCTCTATTTTTTATATAGTTACTTGAGTTCCCCACTTCTGGGAATACCTGTGAAAACTTTTGAAGGCTTGAACCAAGTTTCTCCCATGTATTGTCCTCTAGGTTATTCATCACATAAGGTGACATTAGGTCGCCCAAGCCTACTTTCATTCCCAATACCTACATTCCAGAGACTTTATCACACCTCTTTGGTTCACCTCACCTTTTCATCCTCTTTTAGCCATTCACGAAGCCTTCTTCAAAGACATTCATGGAAGAGATTCTTCATAATTGGATCCCTTTTATGAAAGTGATCATGTTGAAAACTCCACCAAGACGTATCAATTTATAAAATCTTAGGGAATGGCACACCAGTGTGTCTCCTAATTAGATTTGTATCCCAACGGTCAAAGGGTTCCCATACCTGTCCTATTGGGAAGATATGGTTCTTGCAATTTATGTGGAGTTGTATCTCTAGAGTCATGAGGGATATTCTCCTAGGAATAGTGTTTAGGAGTTCCCAGTTTGGAGAATTAGGGTTCGGGCCATTTCTATCCCTTGAATAAAACCCATATCCTCATTTCCCTGGTTGGGAAGGTACGGTTCACACATTCTTTTCTTCTTGACAAACAAAAACTCTCCCTCCTCTGTCAGGATCAATTTTAGGGAATCCCTCCCAGAGTAAGCTCCTAGACCTTTATGATAGATCCAATGACATTCACTTTTATTTAACATTGAAAGGTTCATTGATTCATTCCCTCATCCACCGTCACCCTCACTTCTTTCTTCGTCGGCCCAACATCTTCCATCAACGAAGGATAAAGTGTGTGGTTTGATGAATATTTCAAATCCTAGTGTTTATAACAATGATAATGACTCATGTGGAATTAGAGATTTTTCATGATTACAACAACTGCACAATCCACCTCACCTCTTAAACAATGAGAACTCTAATTCCCACCATAATTGGGATATATAGGAAGCCTTCACCCAGGACCTGAGCTCAATGGACATCCTCCTTGGGAATCCAAACCTAACTCCCTTAATCCGGGTATCCTCCTTAAGAGTAAGCCCCGAATTAAGTCCCCTATTAATCTCCATGAGTTAAAATATCTCTCATGGAACTTAGTACAAGGGCATCCTCTTTAGGAGTGTGCCCCATCCTATTTCTCTTAAAGGGCTATAATACCCTGTGAAACATACCAAACTACGTGGATTTGATTCCCATCAATTTTGGATATGTACGAAGCCTCATTGAGGTTCAAACCCAAAACTCCAAATCAACTCTATTCATTCTAGTCTATATTACCAGTAGGGTCTAATCCAACTTGGAAACCTATATCTTTTCCTTGTTCCTTGGGATGCTTAGGATTATGTCCCACACCAATCGTTGACTAGAAACCTTTCATCTAAGACGTCCTTACCACATGACATTAAACTGCATGGTTAGGTCCTTATGACATGATCATAAAAGCTATGATGTGTCCCATTATGAGGCACCAAACTACAAGGGTTATGATTCCTTTCACATGAATATGTAGGCATCCCATTTATGGGCACTTCTGAAAAAACTACCCTATACCAATGGTTTGGAACCATTGGTATAGGCCTCAAAACCATTGGTATAGCCTATACCAATGGTTTGGAGCACCGTTGCCATGTATGTCGTGACGATATGTCTATACCAATAGTCATGGGAAAACCGTTGGTATAGACCTATACCAACGGTTTTGAAAACATTTGGTATAAGTAATAATATGAAAATATATATAAAAGGTTCCATAAAACCATTGGTATATGTAATTCAAAAAATAATAATCCACTTGGTATTGATCCCAGAACCACCCTTTTGTAATTGAAAGACCTAACAACTAACCTAACTCTCTTTTTCTAACATAATTTCATAAATATATATATGTATTATCATAAGTATTTTAAAATTTTATTTAATTAATGTCCTATATAAGAATATTCCATTAAAAATACATGTACCAATACCAACGGTTCCCAAAACCATTGGAATAGACCTATACCAATGGTTTTGAGAACCGTTGGTATAGGTTCATTGATTTTGGGAACTATACCAATGGTTTTGGAAAAACCATTGGTATAGGGGGGACCTATACCATTGGTTTTCCCAAAAACATTAGTATATATCATATTTATAGTAGTGGGGCTTGATCCCATCATCAAAACAACTTTTTTCTACCTGGATTACCATAAATTCCAGATATCCCCATTGAGTGGCTTAAAAAACAGCATCATCATGGTAATAACTAAAGAATATCTATGTAGTATATGAGAGGATACCATTGATGTAGAACCTTGATACATATGAATATATCAATTGTTGAAAACCACAATTACATATAAATGTTTATGAATTTAATACATGCTAAATAATTTGTTTCAAATTTCAAGGGAAACCTACATTGTACTTGGTGAATTAATAAGGATTAATGAACATATCTTAAATCTATAAGAGAATCCTAGAGTAGGAAATAATTCCCCTCAAAAGGCTGTTATGAGCCCGACCTCCCATCCCATCAACCAATGTGAGTTATTAAGAATTGTTGGTCAACAAACCTAACAAATACCTACCTTTGGAAAGTAAGTCCCTTTGGATAAATAACTATTGGATGTTTATTGTTCCATAAATAAATCCTCTGGAAACCATCCAGAAGTAGTGATTATTAATCAGAATACACAATCTGGGGAAAAAATTGTGAACCCAACATGAATCCTTAACCATGATTATAGTGTTACTCATTTTTCAGGACCCTATAAATCAATAAAGAGGGCCAAACAAGGTAATCAATCATGCATGTGTTCATTTTAAATACGATTCTATCATACAGTTTATCATTTGTACTTGTAATATATCTAGGTACTTCTTTCTGATAACAACCTTTATTCCAAATAGATTCCTTCATGTTTTCACTACTGTGTGCCTCAACTACAACTCAATATAGATCACCTACCTCTCAATGTACATCATCACTAACTCAGTGTCTTCAACGCTGGGTCTCCAATGAATTATTACGAGAGTACCATCAACATGGTACTATCCCGACCTTGGATGCTTCTTGAAAGTATTTATAAATCAAGAACAAACATCAGTCATCTAGTCAATGAAGACCAGTGGTTTATAAGCAGATGGTTCCAACCAACACCTTCAACCATTTTGATATCTTATCCCTAGAACTCAATCAACAATCCCTCACCTATTCTAGGGAGGTCGACCAAGAGGCTGTCTTTGGATTTGGCTGAAGACATAGAGGTTCCTCTCGAGGGATATTTCAACAATCACTGCCACCAATGTCGTGCTGTAGAAAACCCTCATCATGATGAGGTTGTTATCTTCAGCTATCCGGCCTAGGCCCCTCAACTCGGGCACACAAGATGAACTTCCAAGGCAAAAAACCAGCCAATATAGAGAATATTCCTACCTTTTCCCCCTATGGAGAAGCCCATCAACCCTTCATGGTGGTAAACAATGAACAATAACATACACATATCCATCTTAATTCCTCCAACTAGAAGACTCATTTTGCAGTACCTATCCAATACTTCCATTCAAATCTGATGGAGTACCATGAGAAGGAACATATGACTTCTTACAACCTATCAACCAGTCAACAAATTTTTTCTGGCTGCATTCAAGAAAGCCTGCCAACCAAGTGTGGTGTCAACTTGTATGCACGAACATACACCTGTATGCGCTCACCAAGCCTTCCAGTAGTCTTTTCATTCAGTAATAAAATATTTACACCAACCATGCTTAGTAAAAAACATCCAATAGGCACATACACCTGCCAACATCCATCAATTCTTCCAACAATCTCATTTGGTAGCACTCAGAGAAGCCATTCAGAAAGCTCTGAGGACAAACTTGGGGCATACTCAACTCTCGACCACTATACACGAGTACGGTCAATATCCATTGATAGGAAAGAGAGTAAATGATAATGTACATAATTCTATTATAAATAGATAATGGATGTATTTTCCCATTTCGTCTGCTGAAGTTACCAAACACATTTTGGGAATGGTGGACGAGAAGACACATATTCCTGTTCATATACTAGAAGATTTCCAGAATACCATAACAACAACTTCAACAGTACCCAAGTAAAGAACAAATATTTCTGTCCCAACACCTAGGATAACTCATCAGCATGCTATCTTGGAGAAGATACATACCTATGTTTTATTCTAGGGGGGGTTATGGGATATACTCCACCATATCATACAGATAACTGGATTAGACACATACAACCATTCCAATTGGAGATAATCAGTCTGTTCTAATAGCCACTCCAAAGTAGCCACACACACCTACTCATGATAACCAAATTTCCCAGAAGGTGTCCCCAATTACAAGTAAGATAACATCTAAGAATAAGTCTCACTAAGCACAGTTGTATAATCAAGAGTCAATCTATGATCTGGCTCCTCTTAATGTTGGAGTTCTTGAATACCTCAGACATTTATTGGTTCCATATCAGGATATTAACCTCCCATTACCAAATTTTGGGATTAGTAGTAGTAATTCTGAAGTTTCTCTTAGGATACTTCATCATGAAGGCTTTCATTATGAAAATTTGTTCAATTTAGAGAACCTATCTCTGGATGAGAGCCATAACAGTCCTTAGAGTGGCCAGAAGACCAAAGAGAAAGATAATTTATCCCATTATATAATACACCATGGTGGTACTCCCCATGATAACATTTTTTGTGAAAGTCCTCTCCAGAATATTGTTTCACATTGTCAGGAAAGTTCTCCAACTAACAATATAGTGATGAGAAATCCCTCATATCTTGAGGCACTTTCAAATGAAATGACAATCATGTTTGATTCCTTGTTACTAGTAGGTGAAATAATTTCTCATCCAGAATACAGACCAATGTGATGGTAATTATCTGAACTACCTTTGGGTAATTTTCCTTCTAAAATAATAGAGGAAACATCAACTGATCCCATTTCATGTGATAAAACAACAGAGAAGTGTCCACTTTTTTCGGAATAAGTTGAGAAAACTCTAGAAAGAGATGAAGAGGATATGTTTAATATGAGAAGAAATAGGCTAAGGGTTAAATACCAGTCATGTTTTGGCCATTTTTAACTTCTAAATGAAACATTCCAGAAATGATGGCAGAAGATCACATTCATGATATCTACCTCAAACTATGGAAGAATCATTATCATTTAAAAATCAATGTACTACTATAGGATGAATATCTAAGTCATTTAATGGTAATAGAAGGGTTTCAATGTTAAATTGACTTGGAATCTCTCTAGGTTTCTCAACATCCAATGTTCGAGAAGCAACATGAGACCCTTCAACATGCATACCTCAATGCATTAAAGAGGTTGTGACAATTGATCATAGAAACCCCACCTAGTGTTCATATCAGAGGGTGGAATGTACATGGAGAATTTCATTTTACTACACCCAAAAATTAGAATATCCCATCAAAAGTAGTATCATGAAATGATATTAGCTCTTGCTGACTAAAACAGAAAAATTCTATTCATGACTGAAGAGATGTTCAAAAAGAGTAGACCTTGACTGGTTTTCACAAATGTCAGGCCCAAAGAGAGAAATATGTTGACATGATTCTATATCATGCATCTAAAAATATCAAAAAGTATTCCCTCTTAGAGGATGTCATCCATTAGATCACAGAAATTTCTAAAATAGTACAATGGTCTTCTGAAATATGTGATTTAAGTGGGTGTCAGATGACGCACCCGACTAATGTTTGGACCAGAATTCATAAAAACTAAAGAGCATCTGTACTGATATCAGCCATAGAAGTTCAAGAACCACCCTATCCCATTGGGATATAGGATTTTTTAACCCAACCTTCAGAGTAAGCAAGATGATCCCAAAGGGTTGAGGAAGAAGAATATGAACAACCCCAGCCTGTAGGGTTGGCAGATTGTTCACATCCATAATCCCCTCTTCAATGGAATTCAATTTTCTCCTGATTAGGGAAGAATCCAAAAAGTGGATGAACAACTATGATATATGAGGATTCTCTTTAGATTAATATCCATCAAACAGATCTTGGGGAACCCAAAAATAGAAGAACAAAGTCTCATAGAGGATGAAGAAGAAGGTGATCTTACAAAGATTCTAATAGAATGTCATTAATACATTATGCATCGGTGAATGTCATTAATTCCATTTTGGAAAATAGTTTATAAAATTATTCTAGTACAGGGGATTCAGAGGATGAAGATCTTATTCATATTATGGTACAAAAAAAATAATGGATGTGTTCATACCTGAAATTAGAGGCTTACCCGTAATCTTGGTATTCTTTTGAATAATCAACTTCCACATCTTTGAAAGGAACCTAACAGGGAAAAAGGTAAAGGTCAAACCATGTTTCAAATTCCCTTTGGAGAAGGTAAATATCTTTCTCTTGAAGAATGATTTTCCCAATAAGAGAAGGAAATGAAGGAGTTGATAGGACTCAATGCAGAGTTACTCCGAAGTAGTATTCCTATCAGACACGATCCACAAGAAGATCATTAACATGAACTTCTAGTAAGAGATCCATAGTAATGTGCGTTTTTTGCAACTAATTATGTGGATAATGATTTCCCACCATTGGGTACATAACTAGAACGGGTGCAATAACATCCTTACAGGCCTGACCCCATGGGTTATCTAAGACAAATACTAGTAGAACCACCACTGGTGGTCTTTCCAGTTGATGTAGTAGTTCAGGCTCCAGCTACTGTACCTATACAGATCCCAACACATCCAGATATTCATCAATTTCTTTTGAATACCATTGAGTCATTAATGAATCAATTGGAATATATTGAAGGATGACGCACACCGATAAAACTAGAAAAGAAGGATTACCCTGAATGGGTAGATCCGATACCTCCCCCACCAGACTTTGTGAATACCATATATCTAATATTTAATGGTTTGAGAGATTCAGAGCAGCACTTAACACATTTTGTGTCTCACTGTGATCCCATGATGGGGAAACCTCAACAAAAATAAGAATTAAAGCTGAGATGTTTTGTGAAATCACTACAGGGGTTGGCCTTTGTCTGTTATACACGTTTGCAGTCTCGATCAATTACTAGATGGGAAGAACTGTGGGATAAATTCATTTTCCAATTCCACTCAACACTATAGAAGAAAACCATTTTTGATATTAAAAATTGAAAAAAAATGGATAATGAAAGGGTTTCAGATTTCATTTCTCAATGGAATGGAATAAAATATTCCTTAAACCAACTAGTCCCTCAACAAGACTAACAGACAATATGTGTGGAAAATATCCATGACGATTTGTGCACACCACTAATCCCTATGAAATAAAAAAGAGTGTTTGGAGACCTTGATTTAATCACCCAACCTGTTAATAATTATATTTCAGAAACCAAATCTAAGTCTCATGTAATCCCATTAGATCCAGGAAGGAGAAAAAAAAGAAAAGGATTCTACAATTACTCTCAAGCAAGAACCTATAGCTGCTTCTAAATCAAATCCATCATCATACCATAGGGATCCTCCTCACCAACATCAGCAACAATGACTGCCTCATCAGGATTATCAAAAATATCAGAGGCAAAGATAGTTTGAGGAGTTAAAGAAAAAATTATATTCTTTTTGGAATGAATAGCTTCCCGATTACTTCATTTAAACTTTAGAAAACAAATTAGTCCAGCAACCAAGGTCTATGAAACCGAACAATGAACAAGATGAGGACCTCAAAAACTATTTTCAATTCCATAAAATGTTGGTTCACCCCATTTAGGAATGTTTTATTTTTATATATCTCTTGAAAAATATGGAGGACTCTAGATAAGTGATACTAAAAATTTCATCATCCCAAGTAACATGTGTTACCATTACTGATTTAGAGGATGAAGGCGAATGAAATAAAGTAAATATAAAGAATTCATAGATGTTTTATGATTGTATAGTCAGGAAAATGATCAATTGTACTCATTCCATTCTACGAACATATTTTAAACAACCGACTGTGCCTCCTTCCACTTCCACTACAACTAAGCCATATTTACCAAATGATCATTCATACAATGTCCAATCCTCAAGTAAGTGATATAATTATAATGGTAAAGAGATGTAAAAATAATATGAGATCATGTTAAAAATAAATTTATCCTCAAATTTGGTAGATTTGATGCCATCTGTCTCAAAAGCACGGGCCCCACCCCGCCAAATGGCACAACAAGAACCAACCTGTCAGGTAGAATCTTTATCAGATGAGTAGTTGATATTATTTTCCATTAACATTGTCCACTTAACGAAACCCTATGTAAATGATGATTCTGGTTATGATCCTAAATTCCCTATACATGATTGGGGAACTAGGGGATGCAGTCAATGTTGAGGATAAAAGGGAAGATGTGGGTATTCTAGAATCCACTATTTTAATTACACCCCTACTCTAACCATTTATGCAGTAGAAACTCATGGGATATCCCTTCAAAATCATCAATAAGAACAAGGTTACTCTCCCACACATGATTGGATCATCCCTAATTTGATCATCTTGGACAATTAATTAAAGGCAATACCAGAATTTTCTCAGCATGTGGACATACCTAGTCATCCTAACCCATCAAGAGAAGAATTTTTTCAGACCTCTCCCCTAACACATGGTACATCTATATCAGGATCATCAACTTCCAAGAGACCTGAAAAACCACATCTTCATGTTGGAAAACACATGCCTTTAGACCAGAAGTATGAATTTTTGAAACAACTATCCCATGTACCGGCCATGTTATCAATCCTACATGCTTTAAACCTATCAAAAGACCTTCAAAAAGAACTTATTGAGGCCTTTTAAAGTCCTAAAGAGTTCAAAAGTATGATTGCTGCTACTTACATCTACCATATAGAGAATGATCTCGTTGAATGTCATGAACTTATATCCTTCACAGATCAAGATGAGGATGATGTTGTACATGGAAACATAAGGCCCTTGTATTTATCTAGAAAGGGTAATTATATAGACATCCGATGAGCCTTCATTGATAATGGTTCATGAGTCAACATAATTACCATCTGTACACTTTGTTAGTTGTGTCTCACTAAATCTGACTTATCTCCCTACACATTGATATTACAAGGTTATGAAAAGAATGAACTAGAACCTATAGGTGAGATTACACTCAGAACCTAGTTTGAGGATCTTGTATCTAATTTAGATTTCATGGTTGTCCGAAAGGATACAACTTTCAAAATTCTTCTTGGAAGGCCTTAGTTACATCATCATGCAACCATTCCTTTATCATACTACCAATGTCTCAAGTACTGCTTCAATGGTCAAATTAGGACATTGCACAATGATAAGGACCAATTCAAAACATATGAATCTCAATATATTGAGGAATATTTCTATCACACAAAGGGAACACGTTCTTTGGGAAAAGATATAACAAGAATAAATGATCTGAATGGTCTGAAAAAAATCCCAGTCAACCCATTATAGCATCTCAATAATGATTACGTGATGCCTATCAATCAAATTGAAATGGTAGATCCAAATCCAAGAACCTTTCTAGTGAATTCCATAATATCAGTTGTGGAAATTGAGCTTGATAACATGGGAGAAATTATTGATATACCAAACAGTGGTGGAAGCCTAAGTAGAGATGTATTTATTCTATCCCCTGAGATTTTGAAAGTCTCCTCTTCATCTTCCAGTTTGAAAGAAGTCATCATGTTAATTGAAAAAAAAAGATGTAGATTCCCAACCCATCATTTTTACTTCAATGCTCCCAGAAGACCCTTCATCATCAGTAGTGTCAGAAATGGTTTCTTATTCTTTAAGATGTCCAAATACTGACTCATCCTCTATCTCTGAGTATCTTACTTTACCACCTATGCTTTAATTAGAAAAAGAATAAGAAACACATGAGGAATATGAATAAGTGTAAGATCTCAGGGATGCCCCTCCGACATTAAAGGAAGGAATCTTCACCACTGTAGATGAGCTCAGAGAAATAAATTTGGGTATAGAGGAAGGTCTATGCCCCACTATAATTAGAAAGACCATGAATTTCAAAGGGAAAAGGTGTATACATTATTTCAAAAGAAACGTCGAGATGTATTTTCTTAGAACTATATACAAATTCTAGGCCTTCACTTTGACGTGGTCACTCATCATTTTGGTTTTCCAGAAGAGAATTAGGGATTTAAGAAGGAGGTAAAAAGAACACACCCAATTCAAGCTTATAAATTTGAGGATGAATTTGAAAATATTATCAAAGATAACATTATTAGGGAGGTGAAATATCCCAAATGTCTATAGAAAATTTTCCTAGTAAAAAACAAAAATAGTAAAATCATTTTTTTCATTGATTTCAGAGATCTTAACGGGAATTTTCTAGAAGATGACTATTTTATTCCAATCATAGAACTTTTGATTGATGCAACAGCTAGCTAAGAGGATCTCTGATTCATGGATGGATACTCTGGGTATAACCAAATTCGAATGGCCCCAGAAGATGAGTAATCTACATCTTTTAAATCCCCTCATGGAATATTTTGTTATTGGGTAATTCCCTTTGGCTTGAAGAATTCTGGTGTGACATATCAATATTCAATGCATTATATTTTCAAACCTTACTTGGAGAAATTAATTGAATGCTATTTTGATGATCTAGTGGTTGAGTCTAGAAAACGTTTTGATCACTTTTTTTCTAGAGACCATATTTAGAAATCGTGAACAACATAATTTAAAGATGAATCCCTTGAAATGTGATTTTGGGGTAACCTTGAGGTAATTTATCAGTTTTGTTATATGCCATCACGACATCAAATATGACCATGAGAAGACAAAATATATTCATAGAATGTAACCTCCTTGAAATTTTAAAGAATTAAGAGTAAATAAAGGAGACTTGGCCTATATTCGGCGATTCATAGCCAATTTGGCCGGCAAGTGTTTTCCCTTCACCAAATTGATGAAGAAAGGGGTCACATATCAGTGGACTAATGACTACTAAGAAGAATTTTATATCCTCAAGAAATACCTCTTGATCCCACTGGTATTGATGCCAGCTATTGAATTAAATTTTGTCATTCTTTATGCGACAACATTATAATGATCACTGGGAACCTTCCTTGCACAAAAGAACGACGTTAGGAATGAAAAAATACTTTATTATCTCTGTCAAACCATGCTTGATGTAGAGACTCAATATTAATATATTGAGAAAATATTCATAGCATTATTATTTGTAGTTTAGAAATTGATACACTATTTTTAGAATCATGAGGTCCACATGGTACCTCGCAACAACCCACTCAAATTTATCCTTACTCGTCATATGCTTACAAGGTGTCTGACACGGTGGATGATTATTCTACAATAGTTTGATATATAGATTGAGCCTCAAAAAACAATAAAAGGCCATGATTTAGTAGATATCTCTATTGATCACCCATCTATGGAAGAGAAGTCATCTAGTATTGAATTTCTTTATGAAGAAATATTCTCTCTTCAAGAATGTCCCTGAATATGGGAAATGTACTTTGAGGGTGCTTCTAGAAGTCCAATGGGGAAGAGAAAGGAAAACCCTAAAATCAATAAAGCTGGGTTAGAAATTGTGTTTATCTCCATAAAAAAGGCAGTATTACTGTATTCATTTCTGTAATCAGAAGGTGGTATGAACAATGAAGTAGAAGATCAAGATCTCATTACAGGCTCGTAATCAGTACTTCATGTACTAGTGGATTACCTAGAGATGAAAGATGATTTAGAATTTGTAATCGAACAAATCAATCAGGATTACATCATTAGAAAAGAAGAGTTAATCCCACTATGTGATTATTTTTTAGGGTTAATGGTAGAATTTCCTTAGATGTAACATTGTAATGCGTCTCACGATCACAAAATTCCAAAGATGATGCATTGGAAAACGCAGCCACAACATTAGCAGATCCAAATTGGGATAAAAAAAATCATTATAATTGCTCATCATTGAATTTTTTTACCTTTTCTTTAAATCAGAATATAGTAAATCAATGAAATTAGTCCCATTTCTGATCCATATGGTCATACCGAAGGATGGATGAAACCCATCGCGGAATATATCCAAAATAGGGCACTTACACTAGCTAGAATTAAAATAGAATAGATCCAGCAACGAGCAGTTATTTTTACTCTTTATGATGGCCCATATCACTAGAAGATCATTTATAGATGAGGCTTCAATGAAATTATTCTCAGATTCATTTATGGGGATGAAACCACGATTATCATGAAAGAAATACATGCAAGATACTGTAGTTCTCACCTGTTTGGGCATAAATGTTTTGATCAATTCTGAAGGCTTTGATAATTTTGGCCTTCAATGATGCAATATTGCATATATTTCACTAAGAAGTTTCATCCTATCTAGATGCATGCCAACTTCATTCATCAACCCCAAAAATTGCTACATATAGCTAAATAATCATGGCCATTCTCTATATGGGGAATAGATATAGTAGGACCATATCCTCTAGTTACGACCAAGAAGTTGAAGTATATTCTTACTACTACTGATTTCTTCTCCAAATGAGATGAGGAAATACCTATTAATGAATTCAGGGAAAAAATAATTATTAGTTTTTTCAAATCTATCATTCCCATATTTGGTGTCCCTCGTACCATATTGATGGACAACGGCACCAATTTCTGTTCCGATGAATTGACGAAGCTATATTAGGGTCACAATATCAAATCCAACCATTCATATTGCTATCATGAAATGACCAATGGACAGATAGAGGCTTTCAAAAATACCCTATCTAATATACTCCAAATGATGTTGGATAAAGATAAAAATACTTGGCCTAATAATTTCATGCATGCCTTGTGGGATTATCAAACTAATACTCATAATACAACATGATCAACCCTGTATTCATTGGTCTATGAGACAAAATCAGTTCTACCTATTGAAATTCAATTGCCTTCACTCTGAGTTGCCACATGTGATCAGTTAACTATAAATGTACAGTATCAGAATCCATTTGATGCGATGGAATGATTAGAAAAAAAGAGATTGTATACTTTGCATCATTTGAAAGTCTATCATAATACAATAACCTGAGATTTTAATAATAAATTTTTCCTTTACTAATTTTTTCAAGGAGATTTGGTATCCTTTGGAATCTGATGATACCAGGAAAGAAGCCTCCAAAGCTTTAGCCAAAGTGGGAAGGACCATATTCCATACATATGGTCAACTCTAATGGAGCTTATTCTTTAATATCAATGGATGGAGAACTTATTACAACTCTAACCAATGCATAATTCTTGAAGAAGTACTTTGGGTAATCACATATAGTAATGTCATAGTTGTAAGATATTAAACCTCATAACAACCATATGATTCTATGCTAAACAATGTTAAAATGCATATCATCTTTGTCCTTGTTGTATGATGTTATACTGCACGACATTTGTACTCACTACATGGCATTAAACTATATGGTTAACATCTCCTTTATTTGATGTCAATAATTCCCCTAAGATACCCCAAATTGTCATTCATTATAGTTATTTAAAAATGAGTATCTCACATGCACAATCATTACTCACATCATCACTACTCTTTAGTGACACATGAGTCCCATTTCACCCTATGTTTGAATTAGATCTTCATAGAGAACCATTTTCAAGAATTATGTATGGATTGATTCTCATTCCAATGAGATATACAGAGATGCACAGATCTCCAATCTTGGGCCCAACCACAAAAAAATAAATGTTTTCCCATTCCTTGTGTTTATGAGTCAGAACTTAATAGGGAATACTATTTTCAAGAACTACATGTGTATTGATTATCATTCCAATGGGATAATTAGTGATTCCTAGATCATCAATCTTGGTCCCAGCCCCAACCATAAAAAATTTATTTCTCATTTTCCTCCTGTATATGAACCAAATCTATACATATTATTCTTCCAGAATACATTGTTTTCTCTTCATAAAATCTTATGTATTATGTTTAACCATTATTTTAAGATGTATTAAAATCCCCCATCTCTCACATCAAACTCAATTGGTGTGGGGAAAAATATTTTCAAGAACTATGTTTGGATTGATTCTCATTTCAATGGGATACGTAGAGATTCCTAGATCTCCAATCATGGGCCCAACCATGTAAAAAAATAAAAACATCCCTTTATTCCATGCGTGTATAAATAAAACCAGCACATAGAATGTTTCAATAACTTCATGTGGCTTGATTCTCATCCTTACGAGATACGTAGTGACACCCAAATCTCCAATATTTGGCCCATCCATAATTTCATGAGAGAAAACCCCCTTTATTTTATGTATTCACAAATAAAATTTTCATAGGTACTTATTCCAAGACTTGTAAGATTATTCTCGTTTTAATGAGATATATGGTGTTTCCTAGAATTTCTACTTTAGGCCCAATCATTAGCTTGGAAATTATAAAAATCCATATTCCCCATGTCAAAAAATGATTGCTATGGGGAACAATCTCAATAATGCGTGTGTCTTGATTCTTTATTTAGCAAGATACATATTGATCGCTGAGTCTTATAACCTGGATAATCCACCATATAATTATCAAATCATTATCCTTCAATTGTTATACATTTATGTTGCAAAAGAGACCTTTTACCACCCCTTGTTTCTCACACTAGGCACAACTCATGTGGGCTTAAAAAATGGGTAAATAACTAATTTGCATAAATAAGGTATATCAATTCATATTTTAGGTTATATGTACTCATCACATGAAAATAAACTGCATGATATCCTTAAAAAAGTACATGTTTTTTATTCTAATATTATGAGATATGTAGTCATTTGATGTCAGTTCACCTTCGTCCTCACTATAAGATGTTAAACTACATGGGAAATGGATTGATTATAAACTATATCGGATACATAGAAAAGTCCATACTTTAAATTCTTGGTCTTATCTATAACATAATTCAATTAATACCTTTCTTCTCCCATGTATGAATCAAATCTACACGAGGAGATTCAATACAAATTTACATCTTATATATGAACCCGTATTCAGAATACCCCTATCATCCCTCACTTGTGAGTTCGATTAAAGTGAGTGGAATTTTATTTAATAACTACTTGTGGATTTATTAGTTCTTTAGCAAGATACGAAGTGACACCCGAGTCTTATTTTTTGGTCCAACCCCAATATTTCTTTTCATTTCGGAATCACTTCATGTCCTCGCCGCATGACTTTAAACTACCCGGTACCCAAAGAACTATGTATGACTTGATTCTCATCCTGTTGAGATACATAGTGAAAACTAAAAATTAGATGTTAGTTCTAGATACGAGATAAAATAAAACTCCCCATCTCCCGTATACAATTAATAATCCATATAGGAGCCCTTTATTTTAGGTCCTCTGCATAGAGAGCCGACTAAGAAAAAAAGATACTCCCATTATACATATGAGTGAGATCTATGTAAGGGACTCCAAAATCATGGACAATATTGATGAAAAATTTCTATTGTGCATTAAACATCCCCCTTTCTCATTTCACACTCTTAATCTTACACAATTTTACATCTTCATAACCTTTCGTCGGTTTCTAGTGGCAGAATTTATGATACCTAAGAGATATTTGTCTTAACAATGTAGTACATGTCCCTAGGTGGGCATGCATAAAATTTGGCTACATAACAGGCCTATCAGCCAAAGGATTTCACTATTTGGATATTCTGCATATTCCCTAGTTGGACATACATAATACATCCCCTATAACGAGTTTTTCAAAAAGTGACAACTTCATTCATGGTAGAAGCCTCTTTTGTACCCTTCAAACATTGATGATGATATATAGGAACCTATATTTTAAAGAGGTCATCCATTTTATATTTGTCCCATATCATTTCTGTCAACCAGAAAGCCTCTAATACCAGGGTTTATACATTTTCCCTCTCCATGTTTTCAAACCATATTGAAATAACCTTCATCATTTGAAAACATATCATCCATTGTTTAAATGATATTATGGTCCTAATCATATGACCTAAAAATATATACACCGTATTTCCTATGTTTGGGTCAAACCTTTGTAGAGATCTCATTCCTCCAATTATTTTAAAATCATGACTAGAAATATCCCCTTTATATTTAGGTACTTTTCTCCATAAACCAAACTCTATGCTTAGGAAAATCCCAATATCCATAAACTTTCATGGACTTTTATCAATATAATGATGAATTTTTGAGAGCTCATGTATCTTACTATGTAGTATGCTCCCTTAGTTGGACTTGCATTAAATTCACCGACATAACAGGCCTATAAGCCTAAGGATGTCACTATTTGGATATGCATCATATTACCTAGTAGACCCTACATAATACAACCCCCATAACGGTTTTTTCAAATAGTGGTAACTCCATTCTTGTAAGAGACCCACTCTAATGCCATTAGAACTTTTCCCATATCATTATTCAGATATGAGAATACCAAAATCACATATTACAATTCTACCTTTCCATACCGAAATATGGTATAACATTTACAAACAAATTACTAATTATTATAGAACCATCAAATCTTTGGTTAAAGATAAATACCTTAAATTAAAATCCCCTAATGTCCTTGATGTATGGCTTTAAACTGTATCACATAATGTTATTACTGTATGAAATTAAACAAAAAATGATATCAGAAAACCCCTTTCTAAAAAAGTGTACCCTCCTTCATATAAAAAATTACTGTATGAGTGAGTTCTCATTCATAGTCTACTTCGACATAGATGAATCATTTATTCTCAAGTATCTTTCCTTATAAAATACATCCACTATGGCCACGAGACATCCAAATCCTATCTCGCTTTGACTTTTATCAGCATAATGTCTAATTTTTGAGAGCTTCTTTATATGACTATGAAGACCCTGACCTTAGGTTTCCTTGCATAAAATTCTTCTATATAATAGGCCTGACAGCATAAGGATATCACTATTTGGCTATGAAACATATTCCCTAGCTAGACCTACATAATACAACCACCATAATGCGTTTGTCAAGAAATAATAAAAGTTTTCTTGTATGAGGAAACCTCTATTTCTATACTTCAAGTTTTAGATTTGGTGACCATAAAGAAATCACAACTAAAGATTCCCCTTGGATATATCAAAATAATATAGGGACATTCTCCAACTATCAATCCTTGTTTGGGTTATAATCTCAAAATTCATGGTCCAAGTTATCCAACCTTAAAAATTATCTTTATTATCCCATCATGAATGACATTAAATAGTCAAAAAATGAGATATTTTACTCACTAGGTTGAAAACCCGAAAAGGGAAATATGGACAAAAGTCAAGTCTTATCTCACTAGACTTACACTCTGTAGGGTCTAGGAAATATCGAGCAATAAAATTAAGGAAATTGTGCATGAAGAGATTCATTTCTAAGAGCCTTTGTGATTTTCACTGAAGTTAAGGACCTATATATAGACACTGAATACTAGCTACATGCCATCACCATGTGCGTCACTACCTTGTGTGTTTCTACCATGCATGATAGATCAAGAGCGACTTATTGATCTTTTTATTCATCACATTACTACAATATAAGACACTATTTTCATTCAGATCCAATCCAGAGGGGGGTATTTTGATGACACTTCATTCCATTACATGTATGAAAAGGTGATAATGGTAAATACCTTATAAAAAAGAGGAGAATATACATGAAGGATTTCAATATTTGAAAAGGGTCCAAATTGAAATCACTCCAGTTTATCCAGAACAGATTCGGCGTGCAAGGTACCTGCACACTGCCATTTTGGCGCGCAGGAAACTTGAACACCCGACCATCATTTGTCTAGGGTTCTATTGTTTCCAATAAATAGACCCATGGGGTCTTCATTTGGGTGGAAGAATTTTCTCGAAGCCCAATTACTACTCTGGTCAGCCTAATGCTTCACACAAGTCTTTTGAATCCTCCTAGGTAGATGTTTAACACCTAAGGAGAGGGGATTAAAGGAGGATTCTAGGACATAAGTCCATTAATTTTTTGAAATCCATAACACTTGTGCACCCAAATTTCCTAAACTACCTAAATAAATAACACTTGTGTGCCTTACACTCTTTATATAGGATGTTGAGAACACATTTCATGGAATACCTGTGAAGAATATTGAAGGCTTGAACCAAGTTTCGCCAAAGTCTTATCCTCCAGGTCATTCATCACTTAAGGTGACATCGGGTCACCCAAGCCTACTTACTCTCCCAGTTCCTGCATGCTAGATACTTGAGCACCCCTCTTTGGTACACCTAACATTTTCAGCCTATTCGAGCCTTTTATAAATCCTTATTGAAATCCATTCATGGAAGAGATTCTTTTTCATTGGATCCCTTGTATGAACGGAATCATGTTGAAACATCCACCATGACCTCTCGATTTAGAAAACCTTAGGGAAAGTCAGACGAATGTGTCTTTAATTTGTATTTGTATCTATATGGTTATAGGTTTCCTATACTTGTCCTATTGGGAAGATTGGGTTCTTGCAATGTTTGTGGAGTTGTATTTCCATAGTCACGAGGGATCTTCCCTCAAGAACAGTGCCGAGGAGTTCCTGGTTTGAAGGATTGGGGTTCGGGCCATGTTTATCCCTTGTCTCTAAAACCCAATGTGTTAGTTCACTGATAGGGAAGGTATGGATCACACATTCTTTTCCTTTTTAAAAACAAAAAGACTCCCTCCTCTACCTGGATCAATTTTATGGAATCCCTCCTGAAGTAAGCCCCATATAATTTCAGTTCGAAACCAATGACCTTCAATTTCATTTCACATTGAAAGGTTTATTGATCCATGCTCTCATCCACCATCACCATGGATTCTTTTTTTTAGGCCTGACCTCTTCCATCAATGAAGGAGAAAGTGTGCAGTTTGTTGAATCTTTCACATCCTATTATTTCTCATATTGAGCATGAATCATGCGGTGTTATAGATTTGTGATGATTACAACATCTGTACAATCCACCTCACCTCTTGAACTATGAGAACTCTAATTCCCACCTTAATTGGGATATGTATGAAGCCTTTACCCAGGGCCCGAGCTCAATGGACATCCTCTTTGGGAGTCAAACCCTAATTACCTTATCCCAAACATCCTCCTTATGAGTAATCCCCATGTTATGTCCCCTTTTAATCTCCCTAAGTTAAAATATCTATCATGGACCTTGTTATAAGGGAAAACTTTTTTTGAGTAATCCCCACCTTATTTCTCTCCAAGGTCTATACTCCCCTACAAGACTTACTGTACTATGTGGTCTATGATTCCCATCCATGTGGGAAACATAGGAAGCCTCCTTGAGGTTCAAACCCAACACTAGAAATTAACCTTGTTATTTTTGGGCTACATTCCCAGCAGGGTTTAACCCAACATAGAATCCTATATCCATTCCAAGTTCTTTGGAATTCATAGGCTTATGTACCACACAAGTCTTTGATTAGGCATCTTCCGTCTAAGATGTCTTTACCTTATGACATTAAACTATACAGTTAGGTCCTTATCACACAACCTTAAAAGGTATGATGTGTCCCACTAAGCAGCACTGAACTATGAGGATTCAGATTCCTTTCACGAGGATACATAGGTATCCCATTTATGGGTATGGTCCAAACATCAAAAAAACATTTTTCTACCCGGATGACCATAAATTCCAGAGTTCCCCACTGAATGGATTAAAAACCAGCATCATCATGAAAATGAATAAAGAATATCTTTGTAGTATATGAGAGGATACCATTGATGGAGAATCTTTAATACATATTATATATCCATTGATGAAGAACATCAAATACATATAGATGATTCTAAATTTCATACATGCTAATTAATTTATTGAAAATCTCAAGGGAAACCTACATTATACTTGGTAAATTAATTAGTATTCATGAATATATCTTAAATCTATAAGACATTCTTAGAGTAGAGAATAATTCCCCTAAAAAGGATGTGATGAGATTGAACTCCCATCCTCTTAAACAATGTGAGTTCTTAAGCATCATAGGTCACCATACCTAACGAATTCCTACCTTTGGAATGCAGGTCCCTTTGGACATAGAACCGTTGGATGATTCTGGTTCCATAAATAAATCCAATTGAAACCATAAGGGAGTAGTGATTCCTAATAATAACACATGTTATGGGGGAAACAAAATGCCAATCAATATTCCACCTCACCAACATTCCACAAAACCTAAATTGGCCCAAAAAAACTTGGAGAAAGCTTACTCCCCATGCCAAACCTCTGATACCCATGACAAGGGGAGACTTCCTATAACATAAGGTATCTAAACTCAAATTCCAGGTCATAAACCTATGATCAAAATATACCTTATAATCGTTTTCACCACCTTCATCCACTCTCAAACCAAATAGATCTTGTTAGTTGTTCTCTGCACTACATCATGACCAAGAACTGTCGACTCTCCATCCTCCATCCATCAAAACATTGAATGACAAGACCGCACGTACAATGAAAAAATGGAAACATACCAATGACTGAGTGATATCTATTTTTTTATGAATCATTTACCAAAGGTAGGATCCATACCCATGATCCAACAAAGTCCAAGATGCATTCCCACAACATATCCTCCAGTGTTTGGTTGGTCTGATGCATCTGCCCATCTGTATAAGGTAGGGAAGCAGTGATAAGGAACAACTAGGATCCAAAATCATGATTCAATACCATAATGTAATGTGAGGTAAAACAAGTATCCTGATCATATATGATGGTCCTCAGTACCTTGTGAACCCTAATCACATCATCCATGTACCGCCTCACCAAAACATCCATGACACCCGACTCACAGATCTCTAGAAAGTGACCTAATTTCATCATCCAGTCCACTATCACCCAAACCACATCACAACCACCTTGATCTCAAGGTAACCCTATGACAAAATACATCTACATGTCCTCCCATTTGCACTCGGGAACATACTAGTACTGCAACAGACCTCCTAGAACACGGTGTTCCACTTTCACCTACTGACAAACCATACATCTTACAACAAACTTTTCCCCTGACCATTTCATCCCCATCCACCAAAGATGCCTCCTCAAGAAAGGATACATATTTTTCAACCTACGATGTATCGAAAAGGTTGAACTATGAATGTCATGTAGAACTCCCACATGTATCACCTACAGGAAAAATATCCTCTCATGGAACAACACCTAGTTTTGACCATCCTCTGACTATCCCTTAGGAGCATCACCATGGACAACACAATCACACATCATCTCTATCTCCATGCCTCCCCAGTGAGACTCTTACACCCCACATAATATAATATTCCACAATCATATGATAAAGACAACCTCATTCACTACTCTCTCCAATGTCAAGATACATCACTGCAAGATCCTCCATTACTTCCCAAGAATTCAATGACTCCTGATCCATATCCTCTTGGGACTTAAAACTCGACACATAGACAAATACATTACCCTTACCTGGGGTATAATAGATCTCAAAATCATAATCTTGAAGAAATTCTATATACCTTTATTGTTGTATATTTAGATCATGTTGAGAGAAAACATATCTCAGAAACTTTTGGTTTGTGAAAACAAAACAAAAAAGATTTCCGATGAAGTAATGATGCCAAGAAATTAGCATGGAAACAACTAGTGCCAACTCCAGATCATGGGTGGAATAGTTATTCTTATGGGGACATAACTTTCTAGATCCATAAGAGATTACATCCCTATATTGCACCAACATACATCCCAAGTCCAGATGAGACACATCATAACAAACTCAAAAAACACACCCTCCTGGGGAAAATAAAGCACTAAACAACTTCCCCTTTAGGTAACCAAACACTTACTAACAATGATATTTCCTCCCAAATACTATTACTTCATAGTAAAATATATCAATGGGGATAAAACTTGAGATAAATTAGGAACAAACCTCCAATAATTTCCAATGAGACCAAGGACACTGGAAACCTCTGCCACATTCTTGGCTGTTGCCCAAGAAAAAAATTCCTTGACCTTAAATGGGTCCACTTCTACATCATGTTGAGACACCACATGTCCAATAAAACGCACCTCTCGTGTCGTGAACTGATACTTGGAAAACATCCCATAAAGATGGTGGTTTTTAAGGACCTAAAAAGAAACTTTGAGATGTTTGACATGCTCCTCCTTTGACTTCGAGTAGACCAAGATATCATCAAGGAATATAATGATGAATTGGTCCAGGAAATTATGGAATATAGAGTTCATAAGTCCCATGAACACAGATGGTGATTTTGTAAGACTGAATGACATAACCACAAAATTGATGTTCCCATACCTATATATGTAGGTAGTCTTCTGAATATCCTAATCTTTTAACCTCAACCGGTGACATCTATACAATAGATCGATCATCAAGATCCAACTAGAACCTCTCAACTGGTAGAATAGTTCATCGATCCTCAGAAGATGTTAATTATTATGGAATATTACCTGATTCAAACTATTGTAGTTTATGCACAACCTCAAAATAATGTATGCCTTCTTGGTGAAAAAAACTAGAGAATCCCATGAAGACACATAAATTTGGATGAAAACCCTTTGTATTAGGCCATCCACCTGTAACCACAACTCACACAACTCCATGGGCTCCATCCGATAGGGAGCCATCGAAATCAGAGATACACTTGACTGAAACTCTATCTTGAACTCGACGTCGCTTTGAGGAAGTAGTGCCATAACATCCTCTGGTAAAAAATCCATTAACTCCTCCACAAACCTAGGAACACTCCCAACATGAGATTATATAGGCAGCTCCTCCAACTATAATAAAAGAGGCTCCAATTTCCTTCCACATAACCTATAACCACCCTCTCCAACGAACTACACTCGCTGGCCCTCTATATCGAGAAATTAAACTCTTCTCTCGAAGCAGTCGATGACTGCATGCACAGAATACAACCAATACATAGTAATGATAATATCATATGGCTATATCTATAAAAAGAAGAATTCCCCAACTGACTGGTGTTACCCCATCACCAGCCTACATTCCCAAAACACATCAAATAAATAATATTAACCTTCAACTGGCATAGATAACACCAAGGGAACTGGAATCCTCTCCACATACAATCCCAACATATGGTCCAAAACATGAGAAAAAAAGGAGTTCAAGGCCCCCAAATTAAAAAAATAACACATAAAATTTGATCATAAATTGATCGTACCTATAACGACTCTCGACAATATTGGCCCTGCTATCCTGAACGTATGCATCTGACCATGCCAAGGTCCTCTACCTCTCTGCTACCAGCCTCCATGGACACACTCTTTCATGGGTCCTTATGGACGAGGACCATCACAGGGTTTCCCTCTTCCAACTCACTCTACTCTTGGTTCCTAAAAAACAACTTGTAGTCCAAACCACTGAAACTACCTTAGAGAAAACAATTGTTATTGGATAGGGTCCTGACCTCCCATCTAAACCTGGCCTCCCCGAGGGACCAAACACTAAGCCTGATAGTTCCCATATCTATTACAGATATGTAATGAAAATGGAAAACCCATGAAAAGTACTTGAAAACCACTTGTTCGTGATAGTTGAGAAAGAAACTATCGTGGACGGCTCCCCATTGAATGAAACCATAACTGCCTAAACACCCATGACCCACTACCTAAATCTTTCCTCCTCAAAATTCCCTACTAGCTAGTTTGTTGGGGCTCAAATCCTAAGGAAATCATCTACTCAATATCCTCAACCTTTTTATGTACCTACAAATACTTCATGATAATAAATGATGTGACCACATACCTGATCATTGGATGCAAATACTCCTCTATATGCCGCACTATAGACTCATCATCTGAGAGAATATCTTGAGCCAAGTGCCGGAGGTCCTAGAACCTGATCCCAAGCTCCTACATGCTCTAACTCCCCTACGGAAGAGAGGGCAGCTCATACCTCTCATCCCTTCATAATCGAAGATGAAAACTCTATCTAAAACTCCCTCTAAAAGTTGGACCACCACACATCTTCTTCATTACGTTCACCAAGAAACAATGTCCACTAATGACACACAACCCCCTATATCTGACTAACTTCAAAGGGCACCCAAAACTCATTTTTTTCTCAGATTAGACTAAAATTGATCTCAATATCCTTTATCCAATGCTCTGTCTCTAGATCTAAGACACTACCCTTGTACATATCCTAAATATTCCACTGAAAGGTATGCAAAGCATACTTCCATGCCTCATCCTCATTTTTTGGGTCAACCCTCTAATGATCAACCATATCAAGTTTCTAAACCTCAACTACAGAAGATACTCACTCGCAACGACCAAGATCCATTCCTAAAATAAATAAGGATGAATCTTAATCCCAAAGTAATGGAATGTTATTAAATATTATTTGATTAATTAATTTTATTTTCCCGAAGCACTCAGTTAAAATATGTACAAAAGTCAGTATGATGAATGTACATCTCCTATGTCTCTAAATTTTAAAACGACCCAACTCACTTGCTTATTAAATAAGATTAGAGTCTATGCACTATATTATTAGGGTTTTTTAAAATCTTGCATCCTATCCAGTCTCCCTGACCTTTGTCATGCACCAAGGTCAACTGGAAGAGATTATATACCAACCCATACAACCCTCATTGTTCCAAACTCTAACCTCCATACTATCTCTTAACCATCAGGTTCTGATACATCATTTTCATGACGTCCTTCCACAAAAGATAATACAATGAAGGGATGTAGATAATGAACCCTCTAGTCCCACATCCAGTAGGTCTTGGGTTGGAAACTAGCATAAAGGGTATAAAAATATCACAGCATGGGAGGAATTTCCCTCAATAAAAGAAACGGGATAAGGAGAAAGTATAAAAAATAACTAAACAACTCCAGAACACTATATAATGGTAAATGACAAAACATCCCACAATGCATAAATAAAGTGAAACTGATACATATAAAAGTATCAAAAGTAAAACACCAAAAATAAAAGCTTATGGTAGCGAATAAATAACATCTTCAATCTCGATAATAATGCCTATCTCAATCCCCAAAGTCCTCCTAGAAAATTGAAAATAGTTTATATATGTATGGTGAGAATAATAGGTATACTCATTAGGGACATACCGAAGGCCTCAAGTGCCCATGTGAAAAGAGAATGCTAATGCGCTAATGAAAAAAAACTGAACCAACAAGCACCTATATTGCTTATCTAATCAAACACAACCTCACCATGGCTCGCTCACCAAATCACACATCTAATATAATAATATAACATCGATATCATAATAATAAAGGCACTCTACTGCCTCCTCCCCACTAATTTTCCATTCTCATGCCCCAATTTCAAATGTCATATTCTCCCATCCCATCCACACATATCAAATCATATCTCGCCTATAAAAACCTAGGCCACACATCACGTCACATCTATTCCAAAGACATCTGGAGAACACATCACATCACATATTGTCCGCACACACCTGGGCCCTACATTAAAGAAAATCACATAACATATCATCTTAAAGACACTTGGGAACACACATCAAAGCTCATCTCATAGACTCCTAGGACCACATGTCACATCTCACCCGAAAACACCTATGCCACATATCACTTCTCACCCAAAAACACATGGGCCACTGCATCACTACCGAAGGAAGACAGAGGGAGAGGGGGGTAGCCAACCATCTATACAACTACCATCCGGTATGTTGGGGAAAACACCCAGAACCCAGAACTTCTGAGAATTGGTAAGGTTATCCAACTTGGGAGGGGCATGTATTAAATAACATAAAAATACCTGATATATAGATAACACATAATACCCAACCTACAGGTTCACATTTACAATTCCATCACACATCACATCACCTCTACATAACAAACATGAACTATGACAACTGCTCACACTAATATATGCAATGCCACATAACTACAACATAAGACACACAAAATTTCCCTTTTCCATCCTTCAAGTTTCATCCCATTTATTCATTAATCCACTTACAACACATTAAATACCATACTATTAAATTAAATTACCAAACCATTAATTTATTCATTTCATTGAAGTTTAATAAATTTATCACATACTTATTTCCAAACTATCCTTTTTTATTTACAAGCCTATTTTGTTTCATTTACCATTACAGTTCATCCCATGGATAACCAGGAAACTATCTCAACCATTCCACACAACTGACCCATCAAACATAATAAATACAACGACACCACACATCTACTATCTTCATTAATTTATGTCAAAAAAATCATCTCATCACACAAAAACCACGCATCTCATCCATCACAAAACCACACTCTCCATGTATCACAACCACTGCACCACATCACACAACTTCCCACAACACACAACTTCTCACAACACATCCATGCTTTCCAATCAACGTGTCACTTCCCCACATGAGAAAAAATCCATATGGTAACTAACATCATCACACAATGACCACAAACCACATAATGAACCACAATGAGCACAACCACAGAAAATAACAACACATCCATCCTTCACATTTATATTTTGGATTTATCACATTACATATTTATATTAGCATGGTTATTATCACAAAAACCAAATATCCAAGGGAAACCAATTATTATCCAAATATAATTTCTTTATAATTTTATTCATGATGAGATAACACAACACATACTACAGTGAAAAAAGCCTCCTAACATCCATTATTTTCATAATTTCAAACAACAATGCATAATAATATCAAAAACATATATCGAAGTTGCAAAGCCTACGATAAGTCCTCATAACCATAAATTTTAGGTATTCAAATCATTATTATGATTATTCTAACCCTTAATATACACCCAATGAAAAGAATAAGAATGTAATTCTCACACTTTTCATGTAAAAAGGGTGATAACATGGATCCCCTACCTCAAAGAAGATTTCTGATATCACTGTACACTGTAGGGTGAAAAAGAAACCTCCCAAGAACCACCTCCACATAAGAAACATGCCGGTAAACCTACACCTCACATGAAGATAAAAAAATGCATCCTAAACCAATAACCCAAACCAAACCACACCACCATAGTGAAACTATAAAAACTAATAGAAGTAAATGGATAAGAACAAGAGGAGAACTAATCACATATTGAAGACATGTATCCAAGGATCAAAGATTGGAAGCCATAGAGCAGTCCCCCTAGAAATAATCCAGAGATGCCTCAAGGGAACACTGTCATCCACTTGGGATGAAGAAGGGAATGCTATCTATAGGGTTTGAGAAATAAATCCATGAACTAAAGCCTTTAAAGATGCACTGTATAGGAAATTTTCAAGGTGTGTAATCCCAACACATCATGTAAATTTCATGCTTTATGTTCTACAAAAAAATGGTTCATCTCAAAGGATTTTTACACCCGAATTATTACATGTCATGTATCATACTTACACATCATGTACTTTTTTCATGGGATACCCCTCAGCCACATACAATTCATCCACAACCCATCTAAACAAGTTGTGATCCTCTATTACACAATGTGAAAAAAATTCACACAGTGTGTACTTCCAACAACAACTTTTCTACACCTCCATCCTCCACTGAAAAATCCCAAAACCTCCTTCAAAAACCTATAACCACGTAAACCATAAATATAATGGATTGATAAGGAAAAAAAATTACAGTTGTGACCTTGGACCCCCTTCAAGTTACCACTATGACCTTGGCCCCCCATCCAGCAATTGATGGGACCCTAACCCCCTTCTGAAAACTATAGTGACCCCAAAACCCCTACCAGCGACAACCATGACCCCAAACTTCTATTGTTACCCTGACCCACTACCAGTTACTACTGTGACCTGAACCCCCCTAACGATGACTATTGTGACCCTGAACCCCTATCAGCGACCACCATGACATCAACCCCCTACCCCCAACAACGTCCACCCCCTCCGATTACTATGACTTAGATCCCCTTTCTTTTTCATAAGGACCTTGTTAAGACCCCACTCCTCAATGATGACCCCCAAAGGCCTCTCTTCCCATTTTTCTAGTGAATGTCATCCCCGAAATTATTGAAGGTATAATTGATTGAATGTTTCTAAGGGTTTTAATTAGGATATAAAAATATATGTGTAATTGGGTGTTGTTTATTTTTTAATGTTGGATTGAATAATTTTTATGTTGAATTTGTGTTATGTTGAATCAAAACCCTACCCTGCTCAATGATAAAGTTGGGTGATTTTTAATTTTGGTTTTACTTATTTGATTAAAAATGTATATCTTTATATATGAATGTACATGGAGAATAGTGGAAATCCAATACCTATGGATAAAAGTTGGATTGATTTACCTCAAAATACACCTCAGTATGCCAATGGTTTGGAATAATTTTATGATTATGCAATTAAAAGCCAATAAGTGGATGGTAGAATAAAATTTATATGTCAAGACTGTAAATTAAAGTGATAGTTTAATAGAAACAAAGTATACGAGCACTTGATATTGAAATAGGGTTCTGATTGATATGTATGTTTGATATAAAATGGTGAATCAAATGTTATGAAAAATAAAAATAATAAAAACCCTATTAATGAAATACAAAGTGACCTTCCAGAGTATAATTATGTTCAAAATTTGATAAATGATGAATTTGGATTCATAGGATATAATTTAAAATATTTTAATGGATCAATAGAATCTTTAGTTGATCATGAGAAGGTTAATCTTGCTCAAAAATTCATTGAAAAAAAAAGAGTTTTATGAATTAGCTGAAGAAGAACAATAAGAACTATATGAAGGGTTTTACAAGTATTCGATGTTTTATTTTTCTAATTAAGTTGTATCTTATCAAGAGTCATTATAGAATTACTGAAAAATAAATGTCCATGATTTTAGAGTATCTTCATGATCCATTTAGTGAATCTAAGATCCCTGCCTCATTCTATGAGACAAATAAAGTCATCAAAAAACTTGGACTTGAATATAAAAAGATACATGAATGCTTTAATGATTGCATGATTTACTGAGGAGAAGAGTCTGATAAAGAATAATTAATAAGATATAATAAAAGAAGATGGAATTCACTGAACAACAATTAGAGTATAAATCAATGCAACCCCAGGAAGAAACAAAATAAGAAAACTCTTATAAAGGAATTTCATTACATGAATCTAAAAGAATGCTTGTAATGATTATTAATGTCTTCTAAGACCACATACTATATGAAGTGGCATGCTCATGATAGTAATGATGGCTTGATGTGAAACACAAAATATTTAGCATCATGGAAAATGTTTAATTCATTATATCCAGATTCATCTTTGGATATTGGGAACGTACATTTGGGATTGGATTATGATGGTTTTAACACTTTTATAACTTTAAGTACTGATTGTAATATTATTAAAAAATTTTGATCCCCTATAATCTACCTCCTTGGATGTGTATGAAGGAAAATTATTTCATTATTTTAATTATTATTCATGGATATCAAATTCCTATAAATGACATTAACGTATACCTTCAACCTCTAATAAAAATAATTGAAATAATTATGAGATGATAGCGTGGAAACTTATGATTCATCAATGATAAAAGTATTAAAAAATTCTCATTTCATTAATTTAGAAAATTAGAAACTTTCTTGGAGTAGGAAATTTATCTATTTGGAACACTCATACTGGTTTGTCTTATCCAATTTCAAATTTTGATTTTCAACCTCAAATATTACCTTATAGAAGAAAATGGAATTTTATGTTCTATAATATATTTATTGATTCATCTCATAAATTCAAGTTTAAAAAGACACAATTATGCGGATATATTGAATTGATAAAGACAAAAAAGTATTATATGGTTCAGAAATATTGGGAAAATTAATGAATGTCACTGAAGAATTTGTAAAATGAGATCTATTTAAAGAAGGGGGAAAAGGGTTTAAGGTAAAATATCAAAACCAGCTGGAACACAACAATGGAAGAAAAAGAATATATTTTTCAAATTTCTTTATTGGGAGATTGATTTGATGCATCATAATCTTAACATAATGCATATTGGGAAGAACATCTATGATAATATAATTTTAACATTTCTTAATGAGCAGGGTAAATTGAATGATCACCTTAATGCTCAAAAGAATATAAAGTCAATGAATATAAAGCATGGTTTTCGGAAAATGAGAATGGAAGGTATCTTTCGACTATTTTCAAAATGAAAAATCATGATAAATAAGTATTCCTTTGAACATTAAATAATGTAAAAGTGTCAGATGGATATTCAAGTAACATATCAAGGTGACTAGACTTAAAACATTGAAAGATACATTGAATGAATAGTGATGAATCACATATTATGATGGAGTATTTGTTACTGTTGGAATTTTATAATATTTTACCTAAAAAAGTAAATACTATTCTATTTGATATTTGTACCTTTTTAGAGAGATTTGTTAAAAAATCTAAATCCAACATAACTTGATAAACTTTAAGAAAAAAAATTTCTGACACTTTTTAATTTCGAGATTTTATTCCCCTTACTTATTTATAGTCATGATTCATTTGAATGTTCATTTGGATAAAAAAGATAAAATTGGTGGACCGGTACATCATCGATATATGTATCCAATTGAGAGGTACATTGATATTATTTTTATTTTCATTAGAGAATTCAATTATATCAAATCATTAAATATTATTTTAATATGTTTTTTATTTATTTTCATTAGGTACATAGGTAATTTGAAATCATATATGAGGAATAAATCTCACCCATAAGACTCTATTGATGAATGTTACATAGCCGAATAATGATTGACTATATGTTATTGGTATTTGAATGGGATTGAGACTAGATTCAATCATGTTGGACATGTTGATGATATCTACACTACTTATAATTCTAAAAACATGTTGTCAATATTTCTAACTATTGAATGATCAATTGGAAAGTGGTCAAATTTAACACTAACTTAATTGGAGTTTCTACAAGAACATGGATATATTCCACTAAATAGTCTTATTTCAAATCCATTTATTAAAGAATTGTGATTGAAAAATGAGAGGCGACTAAGGGGTCGATCTTGAAATAAGATTGAATTAACAAAAATATATTAATAAGGATATTATCAAATGGTTCTCCCATAATGTAAGCATATAATCACATTCATATTATTTATGTGTAGTTATTTTTTCTATGTTAAAAGTAACACCTTATATCTTCCTTTATAGATAACAAATTTTGAGAATCGAGTTGAAATTTCAAACGATTTGAAGTTTTTGGTATGAGGTCCTCTAAGGAAGGATAAGATATTCAATTCCTATAGTATTCATTGCTTTAGGTTTCATACAATTTATCACAAAGAAGACTTGAAAACTAAAAATAGTGGTTTATTTACACTTGAAGTGGTAGGATAATATGGAAAGAGGAATGATATAATTGAATTAAACTACCATGGCCAGTTTTCAATTGTCTTATTCAAATGAAAGTGGGTCAACATTGACAGGGCTATAATGAAATATTTTTACATTTTACTTATGTAAACTTCTCTCTCTTGATCCATACCAATGAGCATAGAGATCATGATACATTTATCTTGTATTCAAAAGAGAAGATGGTTTATTATATGGATTATGAAATACGTGATGGTTAGAGTGTTGTTGTACACTTAATGTAGATAGAAATATATGATTAGAGTGATGAAGATAAATTTTTACTTTTTCATAGTGAATGTCCTCAACCAAAAATCATTGAAAAGTTTTTCCCTAAAAATTTTGATACAACAGAAATTACAAGGGAGGGTGAAAATGAAACACTTTTCAAAATAGAGGTTGATAAGAATAAATACAATAAAGGTGAAGATAATTTAATATATAAATTGGTAATGAAAATATATTAAAATTTCTCATTGATAAGTGTTTCATACATATATTCATTGTTCTATTTTTTTGTTTATTTATTTTTATTAGTTTTTCATTTTTAATAAATTTTATATATCTGAACCATTTAAATTTTAGGAATATAGAGAACACAATTTTTTCAATATCCTAGCCAATCAGCATCTCAGATCATTCAACCACTACAGTCAGCTTCAATTGATCCAATTGATTCTGTTGCAGCTAATACTATTAGAGAGCCAATCGTTTCCCCATATATAATTGGTATCCCACTATACAATTCACCTTCGGTAATGGAGAAGTCATCCACACTTGCATCTGGTGGATATTGGTTACTTACCATTACTGGTATGCATGTCGTTGTACAAAAAAACTACATATTTTATTAATTATTTAATATATTCATCAAATAGATAAGGATAACAATAGAAGAGATATAAATGTGAACACAATAGATGTATGAGACCTAAATGAATTCAAGTTAATCATTCCATTTGATGAGTTCATGGTATCTACTGGTGATATTGCCAAAATCTATGGGAAAATTCTTAGGCATATTTCTTGAGAGAGGTTAAGATTTTCCATTAATTATAAATATTAGTGGAATATTACCACAGTTTGTAAAAATGAGGTCTTTGATAATAATGTAAAGGTAATATTAATTTAATATTAATTTATAACTAATTTAAAATGCATGAGTAAAATTTTGTAAAATACTTATAAAGTGTTCTGTTTTTTATTTCTTGATATTTTTCACTTAGATTTCTCTGAATCCATTTCACGACCATGGAATTTGAAAAATATGGGCAAGAAATGGAGATATTTTAATTGGAGATTATGGAATGAGTTTAATGAAATATCTTTGAGATGACAAATGATGTGTGAAAATGTGCCTAAAGGCATTTCTCGTGAGCAATGGAGAAATTTTTCGATATTAATAGAGATTCATCTCATGAGGTAATTTAATATTTTACAATATTTTAACATCATGAACACAATAAAATTTAATTTTTTATTAATGTTTCTATTTTGTAGGAATTATCTAAAAAATACCATGAATTGGGTGATACAAGTCACTCCTCATATCGTTGGGTCTTATAGTTTTTTTAGAAAAAGAAAAAATTTGGTTTATATTTTATCCATTACAATTTATATCATTTTATTATAAGTTAAGGTTTTCTTCTAAATTGTTTATATTTTTTATAAAATTTAATGAATTAGGTCACTTTGTTAGCCAAACAGTGATGTGGTTTAAAGTGCATAAGAAACCTGAGGATAGTTTTGTAAATGGCCCTGCCAATGGTGTTGGAGTAAGTACTTTTCACTACTATTTATTTCTATCTAATTACTATCAAAACTTAATAGTGAAAAATAAATTATAAAAACAAACATGCTTTAAAACCAATTAAATGGGCTAACTACATTGATCAAACCAATACAATTTGGTGTTGTTTAATATATCTAGCTTACCCCAATTAATTGGGTTTAACTCGTTTTGTTGTTATAATTTATTATTCAATATTATCTTTTTATATATATTGAAACACCCCATGATTTCATAGTACGTTATTTCATCAAAGTAATCCAATAACTTGCACTACAAGAAACATTGAGTTCTAGCACACCACGACTTACCAAACTAGTCGTTCAAAAGCAGGTATGAATAGTATTAAATAAATTTTTAACTTTATATAATCGTTATAATTTTAGAATCCATATTATGAGTTTCTAAGACATAATGTAAGAACAAATTCATTTTTCAGATAAAAGTATTATTATTCAAAAAATGCAATTTTACCACCTTTTAATGGAGAACCTTTTTTTAAATAAAATATTAGAAACTTTTATATATTCAATTTGAAAAATTAATCTCATTCTTGAGAATCGGGACATAAGATTTTAGTTCTAATAAATTTTTGTTGTTTTTCTGCTATCTTCCAAATTTTTGTGAATAGTGAAAAATACTATATTTTTACTGAAAACAACTTTTTTAATCAAAATAGTTTATTGTGTTAAATTATAAATATTAATGGTTTGGAAGTATAAATAGATTATATTTTCACCATTTAATCTAATTATGGTCATTTTAAGTAATTCCACTTTGAAATTTGACATAAACCGCTGTCAATATTTTGATAGTTACTATTTCTTAAAAATAAACCTTTTGGTTTTGACAATGAGAATAAATTTTAAATTAATAAATTCCATTTATATGTTTTGAATATGGTAAAATAGGCTTCATTTTTGAATTTTTAATATCCAAATTATCTTAGGGTGAGTTTTTGTTATGTTTCTAAAAAAATTTAAATTTTGATGAATAGTAAAAAACACTACGCTATTGGTTAAAACCGACTTTTCATTTAAATAATAATATATTTCATTTAAATTTATTTTAGGTAAAAATAGATACATAATACCTATTTATGTTTAATGTAATTAATTGGAGTCATTTTATAATATGTTTAGATATATAAAAATTTTATTGAAATTTTACCGTCTTTTATCCACCTCCTAAGAGCATTTGCAAATTTGAATAAAACATAATTTTACCACTTCTGTGAATTGAATTTCAAAAATCCGAGACACAAAGTTAATATCAATAAGTAAAATGTGGTTCAATAAGATAAAAATAATTAGTTATGAATAGTAACTTTTGAATTTTATTTACCACGGTTAAAAGTAAATAGGGTAATTAAATGTAAAAATGATATTATTTTTATCCAAACACATGTCTTAATTCTATTGTATAACTTTGATTCTACCAAAAACAACCTTAGGAATTAAATATGATCCTTTAGGTCCACTTTGATTAGATTAGGACATTTATTATTATTTAATTCAAAGAAGAGGTATAAATGTTAAATTCAAAGTTTAATAAGCAAACCATTTTTAATATAGGGTTACACATAGGTAAAATTCTACTATAAATATTAACTGGAAATATAAAAAGATTTACTACATAATTATATTTTATTTATAAATTTTATACATTAAATAATTTAATTTATTTAAGAGACAATGATGATTTAGTAATTACCTTATTAATGAAATATTAAAATAATTGATATTATAAATACCCCAATAAATGTAATTTTAGACATTTTATGAATTCCACTAATTTTATAGGTTAATATGACATATTAGGGTTTATTAAATGAATTGTCTTCGAAGTAATAATGCTGTTATTAATTTCATAAAAGGAAAATACCAAATAGTGTCAAAATTGACATGAAAGAGTTTTTAAAAGCAATTTTCTATTATTAATTGGTATTATATTCAAAAAAATATATGGTTTGGCCAAAGGGATTAAAAACTATTATATATTATATTAATTAACCACTTGGTGTTGTCTTGAAAGTTTATAGTATGTTTATTAACCATATAATATAGAAATACAATGAGATATGGTAAATGTTAAACTATTTAACTAAGAGTAAAATCTCAAAGATAAGGTTAATATAGTGACCCAAACCTGTATAAAACCTGTTTTTTGAGTGGAATTCGACCCATACCCATATTATCATTTAAATAATTCATTTTTGATCCAATATAAACCAAAAATTAATTTATTATAAAATAATATTTTAAGTTTTTCCTAAGGTGCCCCTTTCCCCTCTTATAAAAGGGCACTTTCCCTTCTCTCAAATTTACACCTCCAAAGACATTTGGATCGGTCACCCCTATCCAAATATCCTCCCAACTATTCTACCTTTATCCTAGAAGCCTTCCTTTGGTCAGGAAGCCAACCTATGGATACATTTTGATTAAATCAAAAGGAAGAACCCGAAAAAGAGGTAATGATTTCCCCACCCTCTTTCATGTTCTTTTATTCTTCCACTTAATCTTTATTTGTTATTACCATACCAAAATAATAACTCCAGTACCGTATATATACTGTTATATTATTATAAATAGGTAATAACAATATTCATTATTCTATCCATCCTATGAATGATAATTTTACAATGCGTGCGTACGTACGACTTACCGTCTCCATGCCGTGGTGTAATTTGTTATTCAACACTATGTCATTTTGATGGATATAATGATGAGTAATATGTATATAAATAATAATAAAAAACATTATAACATCTCTGTATAATTATTATACCATCAAATTCAACACCTTTAAAGAAATGATATTGTCGATCGTGCGTACGTACAGATTACCGTCTCCACAACACGATGAGATTCATTTCCACATTCAGCATTCACCGACGATTATAAAAATATATATAACTAATAACTATGTAATATATTATATAATAATGATAATGGATATATATATATATATGTTTGTATTTATGTACTTACATATACATTATTCACTTACTTCCGTTCAATACGATATGAAAACATGAACAACGTTTATGCGTCCGTACAGCCTACCGTCTCCATAAACAGTGTTTTACATTTCATATATATATCTATTATAAATATTTATTTTCTAAATATATATGACATATGAATCAAGATTTTTATTCTTTAATTATTTAAACCATGATATAAATGATACAGTCAATAATAACAATTTAAAAATGCGTACGATAAAAAAAGCAATTATTACCCGAAATGATAATTTAACATGAAAAATACTTATTAAATCGGTAGTATAAAGTCATAAATGAATCATGTATGATATAATAAATATGAATATTGTTCTATTATAATCTAATAACATACAATGGTAATTATACCAGAGGATAAATGTACCCTCTAGCAAAGGAAAGTGCATGTTAAGGGGTTTCTTATCTCACTTTTAATTCTGTGAGATTACCAATGTTCACCACATATTTATTGCATGTGGAATAATGTGTACTGTCATTTGATATATAATATAATGATTCTATTTATATTCATGATATTTTTTGATTAATTTGGTGGTTATTTACTATTTTTCATATGACTTTTTTGATTACAATGAGGTAATGGTTATTTCCTCAATCTCATTATTATCCGAGATTGTTCATGTGTAAGTAATTTCTATGAAATACTTATCATAGATACCCATATTTTATAAAACTTATTCCAAAAGGAATATTTTAAGGATTTATGGGAGGGTCTATTTAACTAGATCATAATTTTAAATTTTTTAAAGATATATCTTTCTAAACCCTTTTAATTAAGGTCCATGTTTTTAAAATTATTTTAAGTATTTATTTATATAGAAATGAATGTTTTGAAATGATAATTATTTTAAAAAGTTTCAAAGTGGTATGGGACACTTTGATTCAAAAATCCCTTTTAAATGAATACCTTTATAAATTGTGAGAATTTTAAACAATTTCATTAAAAAGTGATATTTCTCTCAAAGCATTTTACTGATCATTTCCATTTATGTCAACAAAATTTAATGTATTTTAAACTTGTTTGAAGTTTATTTATTATGATACAAATCTTCCATATTGTATTGAATGTTTTGTGATATTTTGAAATGTGAATGTGTTATTTTTATACCATTATTGGTTTATGGATAAAGTATTGTCATTTATTATGATATTTTTAATACGAATGTTTATGTTATATTTCAACCTTTTCTTATGATGAATGTATCAGACTAGTATGTTCCGGGTTAGGGAATGGTAAAAGTAAGACCTCTGGGTTGGGGTTCTATTACAGCAGACCCTACGTGTTGGAGTCCAGTTATAGCGGCTCTCTCGGTTGGATTCCGGTTACAGAGGCACTCTGGGGTGGAGTCCGGTTACATAGGATCTCTGGGTTTGGGTCAGGTTACAGTTAGCATATTGGTCCTGGTACGAGGCCTTGACACATAAATAAAAGTCCAGAATACTATAAATTCCCTCGTTATGAAATTAGTTATTAAATTTGATTATTCTACTAGAAGAATATCCATGGGCCTGTTTATATGGTAGTGTTTGATTTATTTTTTCCATATTATGTTCAAGTTTATGTTTGAAAGGATGTTGTTTTTATTACACATCTTTCCTCAAAAGTTTACATCTGTCTCTAAATTATTTACCCTTACTAAGCATCTGAGGTCACCCCTTTCATATGTTTTATTTTCCCAGGATATGAAGAATTTAGTTATGAGTGACTTGCAGGCACAATCTAGGAGGCTTGGAAATTTCTAATGGAATAAATTAATGTTGTTTTTATTTTCAAGTTGTAATGTTGAACTTTGTGTATGCAATATATTTTTCAAGTCAACTAAACAGATCGGTCCTTCGGGAAATGATTCCTTATAATCATGCCAATGTATTAAAATAATGCACTGACTTTGGGTAACTGGGGTCGGGGCATTACATTAATGAAATAATAATAAATAGTGATGAAAAATTTGTTAATTCGATAATATTATGAATTTTAGTTTTTTTATTAAAAAAATAATTGCTATTAATTTTTTATAAATGGTTAAAATTTAAGAAGTTTCGGATGATAACCCTTCACAATCATCATCTGTTTCCCAAAATGATGCAGTTTTAATCATTTTAGGGAAGAATAATTCTATACGTGTATGGGGGATGGGTTATAGGCCCACTCCTTTAGCTAACTTTGATAAGGCATCTTCATTAGTTACTAATACACCCAATTGGTGATAAATTAGTGTCATTGATTGGGACTCACATAGATAACTTACAAGGTTGAAATAAAAAAATGAAAGAACAAGACTCTTATAGGAAAAAATAAGATCAGTGGTGGTTAATAATGGAAAATGATTTAGTTTTTGTATTTTAGCATATTATTGAAAGAATCCCCAATGAAATTTATAGATTTATATCTCATCCTACCAATTTAAATTCTTAATTACATAGACCATTGAAACATTTGAAAAGAATGCATAAAACATCCATTAATAAAACTAAAATGACACTTTTATATTGAAAATAATCACTTCAAGTCATACTGACCAAATATTGTGTCAAATTATTGTGTAGTTGATTTATATAAGTCAAAAATAATTTATAGATCATTATCCTTATGTTTAAAAACAATATTATCTCATTTGATTGGTTTTGACTCAGTAAATAGTTTTTAAAGGATCCAAACCATATAAAAACACGTTTCGGGGGTTCAAAAAAGGGAAAAATAATATTTCCATGAAATCATAGGAGAATGACCATATATTATTTTTGAGATGAAGAAACAAATGACACTTAATTCTGAGTTAGGGTTTTTTAGGATTTCTATAAATTTGATTATAGTGGTTTAAAACACCAAAACGTACATGTAATGATCAAAACTATATAAAATGACCTCAAACTGATATAAAATCAACGGAAAAACACCATTGAGTTATTTATAATGTGTATTCATAGGTAACATGTCAATACAACATGTGGTGTGGTCAGAATGGCTTTGTAAACAATTTTTAGAGGCATCAAATCCTTTTAAAACATGTGTTGGGGGGGTCAAAACCAGAAAAGAAATATCAGATTTCCATGAAATAAGAGAATTATGACTGTAGATTTATTTTTGAAATGTAGGAACTTAAGGAGCATAATTTTGAGTAACAGTTTTCCTAGGTTGCTCGTAAATACGTTTTTAGTGCATTAAAACTCTAAAATGTTCATGTAACGATCAAAACCATATAAAATAACCTAATATTGATGTTAAATCATGATACAACCACAATTGAATTATTTATGACACATGTGTATAAAAAAATCATCCATTAAACTTGCAGTGTGGTCGAAATGACTCGATAAACAGTTTTTAAAGGTATTAAATCCTTTAAAAATGTGTTTCGAGGGGTCTAAATAGTAAAATAACAATGTATTTACATGAAATTAGATGAAAATGAACATATATTTATTGGTAAAATATAGGAACCATCGACATGTTATTATAAGTTATGGTTTTCCTGAGATACTCACTAGTTTTTAGTTTTCTTATATAATAAAACATATTTGTAATGGTTAAAACCCTAGAAAAAAACCTTAGATTGATGTGAAATCATGAAATAACCATAGTTTAGATATTTTTGACATGTATAAATAGAAAAACTTCAATATAACATGCGATGTGGTTGGAATGACTTAGTGAATAGTTTGTAATGGTACCAAAGCCTATAAAAACATGTACGGGGGGGGGGGGGGGGTCAAAATCAGACAAATGATATCGGATTGAAAAGATATTAAAGTTAAATGAGTATAAACTTATTTTTGAAATGTAGGAACTAACATCTCCTCAGTCTGAATAACGGTTTTCCAAGGATTCCTATAAACAAATTTTTACTAGTTTTAAAACAATAAAACATGCATGTAATGGTCAAAACCATAGAAAATGACCACATATTGATGTAAAATCACGGTAAAACTACCATTGAATTATTTTTTATGTGTAAAAATTGACAATAATGAATCCTACATATGGTATGTTCAGAATAAGTCATTAAAAAGTGTTTAGCAGTACCAAAGCAATTAAAAATTTATGATGGGGGTTCAAAATAAAAAAATATATCGGATTGACATGAAATCATATTAAAATGACAATTTTTTTTAAATGTAGTAATCTATTAACCATCATTACAGGTTATGGTTTTCTTGGGATTCCCGTAAATGCGTTTTTAGTGTTTTATAACAGTAAAATGTGCATGTAACAGTCAAAACAAAAAACAACCTCAAATTTATTTGAAATCATGGTACAACCACCATTGAGTTATTTTTTATATGTATGCATAAACAAAACTCCAATCTGATGTGTGGTGTGGTTATAATAATTGGTAAACAATTTCTAAAGGTACCAAAGCCTTTAAAAATGTGTGTCGGGGGGTCAAAACTAAGAAAAAGATGTTATATTAACATGAAATCAAAAAAAGACTATATATTGATTTTATAAATATAGGAACTAACAAAACATTATTCCAAGTTATGGTTTTCTTGAGATGTTTGTAAACGCATTTTTAGTGTTTTAAAACACTAAAACGTCTGTGTAATGGTTAGGACCATAGAAAAAGAACATTTATTGATTTAAAATAATGAAAAAAACACCATTGAGTTATTTTTTATTTTTACTCGTAGAAAACATATCAATCTCATGTGTGGTGTGGTCGGAATGACATATTAAACAGTTTTAAAGGTTCCAAGGCTTTTAAAAACATGTTTTTGAGGGTCAAAATGAGGAAAATGAAATCAGATTGTTATGAAATAAAAGGAAAATGACCATAAATTTGTTTTTAAAATTTAGGAACCAATGATACATCATTTTGAGTCATGGTTTTCTCAGGATGCCAGTAAATGCATTTTTAGTGTTTTAAAACACTAAAACAAGCATATAACATTCAAAATCATAGAAAATGACCTTATATTGACGTGAAAACATGGTAGTCCCCCATTTGAGTTATTTTTAATGTGTAATTATAGACAATACATCAATATAATGTACAATGTGGTCATAATGACTTGATAAACTATTTTTAATGGTACCAAAACCATTAAAAACATGTGTTAGGTTGTAAAAACTAGGAATACAACATTAGATTATCTCAAAATTAGAGAAAAAAAATTATAATTTTTTTTAAAATTTAGGAACTTATGACATATCATTCTGAGTTACAGTTTTCCCAGGATGCCTATAAATGTGTTTTTAGAGTTTTAAAACACAAAAATGTGAACTTAACGATCAACACCATAAAAATTGATCTTAGAAAGATATGAAATCTAGGAAAAAACACCGTTGGGTTATTTTTTATGTGTATTCATAAAAAAAACATCAATCTGATGTGCGATGTGGTCATAAAATCTTGGTAAAAAGTTTTTAAAGGTACACATGTTTTTACAAACATGTGTTGGGGGGGTCAAAACTAAAAAAAGATGTCATATTACCATAAATTAGAGTAAAACAACCATATATTAATTTTTGAAATGTATGAACTGAAAAAACTCTTTCCGAGTTATGGTCTTCCTGGTATTCTTGTAAACAGATTTTTATTGTTTTAATACCCTAAAATGTGCATATAATGGTCAAAAGCATAGTAAAAAACCTCATATTTATGTGATATCAAGGCAAAGAAATGGTAAATTTATTTTTGATGTGTACATGCAGAAAAAACATTAATCTGATGTGATGTGTGGTCAGAATTACTTAATAAATAGTTTTTAAAGGTATCAATGCCTTTAAAAATGTGTCTCAGGGGGTGAAAACTAGGAAAACAATGTTGTATTTCCATGACATTAGATAAAATTAACATTAGATGATTTTTAAAATGTAGAATCAACGATTCTTCATTATGAGTTATGGTTTTCTCCAGATGCCCGTAAACATGTTTTTGGATTTAAAACACATAAACATGCGTGTAATGATCGAAACTAGATAAAAAAAATCATATTGATGTGAAATCATTGGACAAACATTTTATATTTATTTTTGAAATATAGGACTTTCTTTAATATCAAAGTTTTTAATTTTTTAAGAAAATTACAAGAACACCACACGTGGATTTAAAAATTATTTATAATGTTATATACATAACCCTTTTCAATTTCAAGTGTCGAATCATATATTAAATAGGTATGTTTTTGTTTTGAATGTGTTTTTGTGATATATTATTAGTTTTATGTTAAAACACATTCTTTTTTTATTAACAAAATAATAAATTTTATGTGAAAAAATCAGAATATATTCTGCGTCTTTTCTCTTTTGCATTTTTTTCTCTAATATATTGGTTTTTATTATAGGTGACAGATACAAGTAGTATGTAAAAGGTTAACCATTATGATCCCTGAAATTATTAATAATTTAGTCTGGATGGTTATTATTTTTCTTGTTATGTTTAAATTTTATTAATGATTATACTATAATTCAGATTTATTATTTGCACTTTTAATTTATGTCTTATTTTTCGTTATAATTGATGAGATGATATAGTAGGTTACAGTTGATGAGATGATGTGGTGGTCTATGGATCCAAAATAGGTCATGGGGTAGATGTATATTGGTCATGGATTTTTGTTTGGCATATTTTATATTTACATATTGATGATTAAGGTATGGATTGACTGAGTTTATCAGTTGACTAAGCTTATGGTGACTGAGATTATAGTTACTATGAATGGATGTATATTTGACTGTTGATGCTTCATGTATGATGTATGATATATGTGTGATGGGTTTAATATGTATTTATATTTTATTTTGTTACATTTAAGTGTTTTTATATTTATATTTTTTATTAAATATTTTAAGAAAAATTAAATTTTAAGAGAAATATTTAGCAGGTGTTTAAAAAAATGCCTCTAAATAAACAACTAAAAATCCTATTTAGTAGATGTTACTATTAACATAAAATACATATATTAACAATAGTTAGCTTCATTTTATCTATTTTATTTTCGAGTTATTTTTTTAAAAAATCACCGCTAAATAAAGTCACTACTTCTGATAAATTCCCCAAAAATGAAATATATAGAAACCACTACTAAAAGAAAAAAATGCCGCTAAATGATTGACGACCATGCAATATGTGGAAATTTTAGTAATTGCCTCTAGTAGAAAAAAAACACTTCGAATGATTAGTTTTTTTGTAGTGATACATATACATGTATATAAATATGTCAATACATAACAAATAAAGTTCAATAAGCTAGTGGTTAATGTAATTGTTTAGAATAAGTTGGTCATGGGTTCAAATCTCACTCCCTTTTAATTAATTAGAGATTTAAGGGATGATGGTTTGGTTAGACTAAGGGGGTGGGGTCACGCATTTGTGGTGTCTTTGATGTGGTGATCGTTGAATGACTTTTCCATTTTAAAAAAAATAGAAAAAACTTTTATCTGTACTAGAACCTATGATGATAAAAAAACAATTATCAGTACTAAAAATATTCTAATAAAATCACACCTTTATCAGTTTTTTAATGCTGATAAAAGAAACTCATGAGCACTTCTTTTAACTCTAATTAAAGTTTTCTACTTTTAAAATTACAGAAAATAATAATTCATTTTTAACACTTTTACATGTATTATTTTTGTTTATTTTTTTATTTTTTGATATATATAAAATTTAATATTTTTATATATCATATTGATGCTCTAAACAAAATTTCAATTTTCAATTCCATGCACCATGCGATATAGAACCCAAGCCCCCATCAAAATGTTGTACCATGTGCCATAAACAACTATGATATATATATATATATCTAATAAATCATATCTATTATAGTATTTTTGAAATTACAAATACATTTATACTTAGTTTATATATATATATATATTTCCATAAGTTTATTTTTAATACACATTTATTCTTATGTTATCTTGAAATAAATAACAATATTTATATAATATTTTTGTTGTTGTGATAACTATTATATATCACAATAAATTTATCTACAATGATTTTATTTTTTTGGATAATAACTATTTATTAATGCCATGAGTGATACATGTTTGTTGTTTTTTAGTATTTCATAAATATTAATAATTATTTTTATATATTTCAATTATTGGTACACTATTGATACAAATACATATAAAAGATTAATTAATAAACCAAATAGATCTTCTATTGAATATTTTGAGGGGAATAAAAAATTTATTGATTTTACTACTGTATTTAAAAGTGATTTGATTAGTTGTTCATACAGAAATTTTGAAAATAGATATCTCTTCAAATGAGATACTATTATAGAACATATGTTTTTGAATGGGTTCTAGAAAAACTATATGACATTGAAAAATCATGGGGAAGAGTACGTTTTCTATCATCGACCAGAAAGTATTATTATGGATATTGATTTGATAACAATTGATTCGGTGAACAAGATGCTCAATGATATGATACGTTAGTTTCAACCTGAAGAGAGTAACATCATTAATGATGATGCTAAGGAGAGTAATCATCGTTCTTATGCAGATGTAGAAGCACTAAAATTATTTGAAATTCTTGTTGATGCACGTAGAAATTATATCCTAGATACATTAGATTTAGAAAATTTTCATTTATTATTGAATAGTTTCAGTTGGATACCTTTAATCAGCGAAAAAATACCACCTTTGACATGTTTTTGGTACTATTTCAGAAGGTACTTCCTATTAGAGAACATATTCTGGAGTTGTACTACCAAGATTTTAATATGTATAACATCCTTGGTTTCATATATGAGACCATTGATGTGTGCCACAACAGCTATATGTTGTTTTGAAAAGAGAATGTGAAACTCAATACATGGATAGTTTTCTACTCGTCTAGGTGGAAGGACTAAAAGATTAATCAAGGTGGTTAAAATCTTCTTGGTGGGGTGATTAATTGAGGGAAATAGATTGCCACTAAGAATATGTGTTACTTGCCACTAAAACTAAGGTTGAATAAATTTTTATTTCAGCTAAAATTTATAAATTTATGATTTGACATTCTAAGAGAAAAAAATAGTCTAAAAAGCTTACTCACCCAACCAATTAATATGTATGGAAGGGGTTTGATCTAAGACACTCATAATTTTATTAAGATAGTTAAAATGTTTGACTAGATTTGGTATCATATGGTTTTAAACCATTATGTTCTATAATTTTTGTGTCACATAGTATATGGATTGTGCCTTTGTTTCAACCTAACCTTCCTCCAAGGCTATGCAATGAGAAATAATTTTTATTACTTTCTAATCTTATTGAAGGACCATGAGGATCCAATGAAAAAATTGATGTTTATATGAAATAATTTATTTTTTAGATTGAAGAATTTTGGCTAGAATGTGTAATGAATTTTGATTAAATAGTTAATGATATTTTTTAGACTTTGTAATTATTTATTACGAACAATTAATGGCTTCCCAACATATGCTAACTTAATTAGTTGGAGTAAAAAAAGAGAATTCACCTGCGATTATTTTAATAAATGTAAAAAATCAACATAACCTAAGCATGGTAGAAAGTGGGAATACCTTGGTCATAGATAATTTATTCCTCCACTGTACAAGTTAAAAAAATAAAGTTCATTATCTTATTAGAACAAAGATCATGACCCGACACAAAAAATAATGTACGAGGTTCAAGTTAGAGCACAACATGACCAAGAACACATTTAAACAATGTATGATTTTTAGGATTTATTGGCTCCTACATTTCCATCCATTCCTAATGAAAATAAAAAGTGAAATCATAATTGTAATAATCTTAGTATTTTTTTTGAATTTACTTTTTTAAAAGATAATATTTTAAGTCAAATTTTGGATGTGATGTGCATTGAGGAAAACATGTGGGATAATATACTATGCACCATTTTGGGTGTTATGCTGAAATAAAAAGATATTGGAAACACTCAAAATAAATTTCAAGAAATTATATTGAGAAAAAAATTATATTTATAGTTGTAAGAGTGTAGTTCCCTGACCTAGTTTTCCACTCAAATTGTGCTCCGAGCGGGTTGACAGCTAGGCCTTGGGCGCACCTCTCAGTGTACCAAAGGTCGTCGACTACTAGCGAGGTTCAGTTTAGGTGATAGCGAGGATACTATACCCTCTGGTGGTGATAATAATAATGGTATATATGTATATAACCCATCTGAAAAAAACCATAACTCAGCAAAAGAAACAATGAGTTCAATGGAAGCATAATAAAAAAAGTAGTAATAAATAATCCAAAATGCATATAATACCATTTGTAGATAGTGAACATGTTGTAGAAGGTCATGCAAGAAATATAAACAAGGTCTCCCATGGATGAACATATAAGTACATATATAGAAAATCTAAAAATAAGGTTCAGACTGATATTGAATAACCACCTAGTCCACTACCATCCATCCCATGCAAAAGAAGTATAACTTTAATGACTAAGGTAAAACTCCCAAGTGTGACGCCTTACCTGATATCAAGGAAAAAAAATTCTACACGTATCCACAGAGGCCTATGTAGGGTGTGAGTATAAACATAGTAGGCCACCACCAACATGTTCCTTTCTTACATCCATAATTATATAGGTGTATAAGAACTATAAATAAAATTTAAAACACACACATTTAATAATTTAACCTAATTTCATTGTGATTAACATCCATAAGGAGGCATTTACCCACTTATTATAATGTCGGTATATCTTTAAAAACATGCCCCAATATATATATATATGGCATACAATAAATGTTTTTAATATATATTTATTGTGTAGAGGATCCATGGATTTCGTGCCCAGGAATCTCTTGAAGAGTATCATTTGTGGTGAACCCTCAGGTTCCACCCATCACCATGTCAACCAAAACCTCATTCCTTCAATCATGTATCCAATGTCCTCATGGAATGGCCAATCAATAATTACCAGGTCCCTAGGACCTCCATTATAAAGTCACCTTCATCTCAACAGCCCAACATCCTAAGGCATGAAAATTTCCTTCCTCTAATAAATAATCATCATCGGCTCAATGACCATCATCTTGAGGCATGGATATATCCATACTACCGTAATCCTAGCCCAATAGACTCAAGAATAATGGTAAGACTCATCCCCAATCAATGGTATCAAAACCATCTCTCGATGGGCCATCACCATCTATGTGGATTTCAATGGTTATCACCTCCAATATACCTTATGGTCAACACCATCCCCTAGGATGCATAATCAACGAAGGGATCCCCCAAAAATGAGTGTTAAATACCACCTTGGATGAATTTTATTCATGAAAACATAACTCCAAAGGTGTGTCGACCAAAAATGGTGAGTGAAAATCACCAACCAATACCTAAGACACATCATTCTACACCTTTCCCCCTATGACCACGTTGCTGAAATCCCAATATTCAAAACCATCCGATGTCTCGAGAGCCATTCCCTCATCCTGAAGATATCGCAACCTCAAATAAATGAAAATGTTTCCTCAAGATGGGGATCATCATCACCCCATGTATCTCAAGCCACATCCAGAGCCTGAGGACCATGTTTCCACAGTCCAGGTGATCAACATCACCTAATCCTCAGACCATGCTCTTCATATTCTCTTAGAACCATAATAATCAATATAAACAATTTAATTAATTAAAACACAAAACTATCCTATCCTTACCAATTGGTCACAAGCCCCTTACTCATCTTTTAAAATATAAATGGGATAAGTCATACCCAATGGCATTCAATAACATTAGTATAACAATTTAAAGACAAAAATTATTTAATTAGGGGTCTCTCATGGATTAATCACATGGATATATATAGAATTCAATGAAAATACACCTACAAAATTAATGATAAAGCTAGTCACCACTTACCTTATACTCATAGGAACATTCTCGTCTAATATTGGACTCTAACTCGAGCCAAAATAAGATAAATTAGTTATTTAGAAAAACACCTTGAAAACATAGAAAAAGATATTCCACAGATTTATCATTCCATATGGTGCGATTATAGGATAAGAGAATAAAGATAATTTAAGACCTTACTAAGAGTAATCTATAACCACTGGTGGATCTTTATTTGGAGTTTGAATGAGGTGATAGTATCAAAGTCTAAGAGAGGAGAGGAAGACGGATCCATACATGGAGGGAGGTGATGCATGTGTGACAAGGGGGAAAATAGAGGAGAAAAATATATAAAGAGGGAGGGTTTAAAAGGTAATTTCCCTCATTTTTAAAGAGGCGTATGGTTATGTCACACAGTTTGGCTAATTATGCACCAACTATGTACTCCCTCTGTCCAAAGGGTCACCCTTTTAAAATAGGTCACATGGTTTCGCTGTGTGGTTTAACCAAACAGTGCACCAACTATGAACACTGACTGCCTAAGTGGAACAATGTGTATGGGATAGGCTACATGGTTTTAAAAACTGTGAATTACTTATGAGAACCCTATTATAAGCCATTTAACTACCCAGATGATTCATACTTGGACTCTACATGGTCAAATTTTACCGTGCACCCCTATTTGCGCCCTTTGAAAAATGGGTGTTTGGGGCCCTATGCTCCCAAAACCCATTCAAACCTCCCATGTCACTCAAAGAGCCTTAAAACTCATCTAAAAATAGAATTAGGTAAATAAAACTCTCATAATTAGGTTCCACATATCAAAAGAAAAGTTTTCCAACCACTAAACTAAAAAAATTAAAAGATGTTGAAGAATTCTACCCGCTCAACAACCCAGGATGTTACTGTATCCCTACCTTATAAAAGCCTATCTTTGATCTATCATGATTTAACTAGATTTGATACCAAACATACACATCTCATTAACATTACCCCAATCTACCCATGTTATCATTCATAGTCTAATTCCCTTTTCGGTGTTCCCTACCATATGAATTTTCTACTCTATCACTTCCTAACCCAAAATTTAAACATTTCGATGGTCCCACTAACCATCACTGAACATAAAATTCCTCCACGATGCAACATAATTCATGCACCTCATCAGGTTCCCAATTCATCCCCATGTAATACATGATAACCATCAATTCCAACATATCATTGGATGCCCACAAGTCCTGCATCTCAAAAGATGCCAAAAATTAACTCAAATAATATATACATATTCACGACCATCATAGTCCCAATGTCTGCACACCTCATATGTAACACCCGAGACTTTTATGTTATATAAATCATTAAAGGAATCTTTTTCTACACAACACATGCTTGGCAAGCTTTACACGCAATCGCGGCCTTCCCTGATAGCATGCGTTGTAAGCAATACCGAGTTTCACTAAATGACGATATGCTATTAAAATATTATTTAAAATAGCCGTTATGAATAGTAATAACCACTTTTTGAAATTTTACCTTTCAAAATGGACTTAGTTTTTGGATTCGGGATACCGAAATTAGCCTAGGGTGAAATTTTGGTATTTTTCTGAAAACATTCAATTTTTTATGAATAGTGAAACCACTAAATGGTAGGTTAAAAACTGAATTTTGCATAAAACTTAATTTTACCACTTCTGTGAATGGAATTTCGAAAATCCGACAGACACGGTTGTTATCATTAAGTAAAATGTGGTTCAATGAGATAAAAATAATTTTTTAGTGAATAGTAACTTTTTACTTTTTTTACCGCGGTTAATAGTAAATAGGGTAACTAAGGGGAAATATGATATTACTATTACCCTAACACATGTCCTAATTCTATTGGATAAGTGTAATTCGACCAAAAACTACCTTATGAATATAATATGACCATTTAGGTCCACTTGGATTAGATTATGACATTTAATATTATTTTATTTAATGAATAGTTAAAATAGTTAAAATCAATGTTTAATAACTAAATGTTTTTTTAATATTGGGTTATACATAAGATAATTTCGACTATAAATATTCATTAGAAAGGTAAACAGATTTCCTACATAATGATATTTTATTTATAATTTTTAGACTTTAAATAAATTAATTTATTTATGACACAACGATGATGCAGTAATTACCCTTTTAAGGACATGTTAACATAATTATTGTTATAAATGAACAAATATCTGTAATTTGAGACTTTTTATGAATTAAACTAATTTTATAGATTACTATGATATATTAGTGTTGATTTAATAAACTTTTTTCGAACATATAATTCTGTTATTACTTTCACAAAAATTATATATCAAATAGTGTCAAAATTGACACAAAATAGTTTTTAAATCAAATATTATATTATTAATTGTTATTTTATTCCTAAAAATCTAAGGTTCGGCCAAATGACTTAGATAAGGATATATATATTAATAATAAACAACTTGGGGTTCGTTTGGCATGTTATAGTAAGTGTATTAACCATATAGTGTAAGAAAACAAAAAGACACGGTAAAAGTTAAATTATTTAAATTAGAGTTAAATCTAATTGATAAGGTTAAAATGATAACCTAAACTTGTCTAAATCCTATTGGTTGATAGGATTTCGACCCATACCCACTTTAACATCTAAATAAGACCCTTTCGAACCATTATAAACCGATTTTGACTTTAATATAAAATAATATTTTGAGATATTCCTAAGGTGCCCCTCTCCTGCCTTATAAAAGGGCACCTCCTCCCCCTCCTCCTCACACCAATATGAGCACTCAAGCTCGTCCAAACCCTGCCAAAATCCCTTCTCCAATTCCCTAGAATAATCCTAGAGATCCTGGTCTTCTTCAAAGACCAATCTTAGTTACCTAAGTGGAGGATACAAAGAGGCGTTTCAAAGAAGAGGTAATATCCATTACCGATCTTTTCACTTTCTTTCTTCTTCAACTTCTTCTTCTTTAGTTGTTTCATGATAAAGTAACAACATAAGTATTACATACATACTTATATGTTATTATAAATATGAAACAACCCTAATTCACCTTCTATCCATCCTACGGAAAAATGAAATCACCGCGCGTGCGTACGTACGGAATACCGTCTCCACGTCGTGGTGTAATATATTTTCCACCATCACCATACAAGGATGGGTATAATGGTGTAATGAGTAACTATATATGATTATTATAAATTGACATTGATACTGAAATAGTATAAATACACTTAAATACAATTACACGATCATGGGAACAATATCATCGCTCGTGCGTACGTACGGAATACTGTCTCCACGATATAATGCGACTCGTTCTACATGATCATCATTACATAGTAATTATATAAATGAATTGAATGAATAAATATGATATATGTTACACTAATACCATTCTGGATATAAGTTATCTATAACCTTAAAATAAGAATAATAATTTATTCAGAAAAACTCGCATAAGAACAAAAGGCAATAAAGACCCGAGTAACAAGTAACAATGAAATATTACTAATAAGAAGCTAATAATATGACCATATATGATATCATATCAATATGTATGATTCTGGAATAAGTCAATAACATTATTTAAACCATTATACAAGAGTTTCAGACATGTACAAAGCAAATCGGACCTAAGGTAAGGGAAATATCACAATCTCATTTTTATCCGAGATTGTTTATACTTTGGAATTTACTGGGGTGTATTTTATCATCCACATTCATGTTTACTCAAAATGTAATATTATTTCTATCCACGTACAATTTTTTAAATCCAATTTTACCCTTCGGTGAGTTTTTAGTAAAAGATATGAAAGGAATCTTTTTTCGTTTTTCGTACGAGGTACTTTTTGACTTTTCCGACAAAAGTACGAGAAGAATGTTTTTTTAACTTATACGGCAAGAATGGATTTTTAAAACATTATTTCCAAGAATCTTCCTTTATAAGTTTTCAAGTTTATTTTTAATCAAATTCTTTTAGTTTATAATTGTATGACATGTTATGAAAAGAAAAGTGTTTTTGAAGTAGAAAGGATATTTTCCTCAAGAATGGAGTTCAAATGTTTTATCAAAATTATTTTCCATCTAAGATAATATAGGGTTCTGTTTTTATCCCTATTATTACATTGATTTCATTATGTTGTGAGGGAATTATTTTTATGAAGTCATTTACCTTATATGATTTGTTTTATGATGTCATGATGTTTCAAGAATCCCATTTTTGTTACATGTGTTATGCGATGATGTATGATTTATGATTATGTGGCACACATAAGAAATGATTCATTATAAGATTGGTGGGACCTATATCTCCCTCCAATTCATTGGGTAAAGATTTATATCTCATGAGATAGACATGTATGGAACAGAAGGTTATTTCGGTTCAGTGATACATGACTGAAACGAGGAGTGAACTCGGTTCAGAAATTGACTTTGTCCGCTAAGATAGTCTTGGAAATGAGTCATGACTAACAAGAAATGATTTTCCATGATTATGTGTACATGCCACAAAGTTTCAAGTTTTATGTTATGATTATGGGGATCTCATTTTCACATCTATGATTGATTCCATGTTATGATATTATGATCTCTTTTGCAGGTTATGATTTTCAAAAATATATGATATGATTTTTATTTCCTTTATTTGCCCTTGCTGAGCATTTGAGATCACCCTTTTTTGTTTGTTTTCTTTTCCCCAGGTCAGGAAGATGGATATTAAGTAGAATATGCTAAAAGGGACCCTATATATGATGAAATAAATGGGAGACACTGTAGAAGATTTATGAACCAGTTGTTTATGTTTCCCAGTTTCTAAAGACATTATACCTATACGGTCCTTTGTGGTTTTGTCATATGTTGTAATAAGTGTGCTTCAATTTTGAAGTATTAACATTGTATGTAAAGTATGGGTCGTTATAGTTGGTATCAGAGGAAAGTTATAGTCAACCTTTGGAAACTAGGATGTGAAAGCCTTAGTAAGAACCCTAAGGATAAGTCTAAACATAGAACACAATATTAGTATTTTAGAAATGGCCATGAATAACCTAGGATAAGACCTTAAGCATGAAAATTTTATTCTTGAATTATGTGGTTTTCCTATTATAATTAGTGTTGCTCACACTATTCTTCTTGGTTTTAGTCAATGGCTAGAACCCGAAGGAACCGTGTTAATGCGGAATGCGATGGGAAATGCAATGATTGTCCCCCTGAGCAACCAAATGATATGGGAGATGGAATGAAAAATCTTTTATCCATGCTCACACAACTTTCTCAAGCTATGAATCATGCAGGACTTCCAAACGAACAAAGTAAGGAGCAACATTCTGTTGAATCCTTCATGAGGCAGCGTCCACCTTCATTTAGTGGGTCTACTGATCCATTAGTTGCTGAACAATGGATTAGTACTACTGAAAAGTTATTTTTCAGTTATTCAATGTTTTGAACCTCATAAAGATATCCTAGCAGTGTATCGTTTGGAAGGAGATGCTGATCAATGGTGGAATCTTATTAAGAATACGAGGCAAAGGTATGAAATTGAGTCCATGGAATGGGACGAGTTCAAGAACTTATTTTTCAATAAGTACTTCCCTCATATTCTCCGAACAAAGATGGAGAAAGAGTTTCTAGAACTGAAGCAAATGGATGATGAATCTGTTGGTACCTATGAAGCAAATTTTACAAGACTTGCAAGGTACGCTTCTGGTATTATCATCCAACCTGAGAGTAAGATCGATCGATTCTTTAGTGGCTTAAAACCAAGTCTTCGAAGGGCGTTAGCCATAAGGGACTTCAATAGCTACGAGGAAATCGTTTGATGTGCTCTCAAAGTCGAGATGGAGATTGGAGTAACCCATCAGTCATATGGGTTTGATAAGAAGAGGAAAATGGAATTCAAAGGAAAATCTAAAGAGCACACTGAAAAGAAGATGATCTTTCCCTTATGCTCAAAGTGTGGAAAGAAACATGGAGGGAGTTGTCTTAAAGGGACAAGTAAATGTTTCAAATGTGGAAAGGAAGGTCATCGGGCATTTGAATGCCGCGATAATGGGATGAAGATGTCTAATGATGCAAACAAAGGAAGGGATACACAGAATGAACCTACTACACTTCAATGTTTCAAGTGCAAGGAGATGGGGCATTATGCCAATCAATGCCCAAATCCAAGGGTTGATGATGATGGTCGACGTCAACAAACTCTTAAGGCTAAAGACAAAGGAAAGCCACATGCAATTTCTATCATCGACGTGGAGTACGATAACGATGTGGTGAAAGGTACACTTACCATCCACTCTAAAGTAGCAAATGTTTTATTTGATTCTGGATCCACCCACTCTTTTATTTCTGAAGAATTTTCTAAGGGTATCACCGTATTACCCCAACAATTAGATGTTGAGTAATCTGTGACAACACCTAATGACACATCAATCGCATCAAAAGTTTATACTTCTTCTCCAATTTACGTTTGTGGGAAAGTGCTTCCTGCAAATCTTGTGATCCTTTCTTTTGTGGAATTCGATGTGATTCTTGGCATGGATTGACTTTCTTTATACGGAGCTCATATCAATTGCCAAAGAAGGGAAGTCACATTTCATATTCCAGATCAATCTACGATCATCTATCAATGCAAGGATGAACATAACCTTCCAGTGGAAATTTCTTCCATTTAATGGGTATTGATTCCACTAAATGAAGGTTATTTATCTCAAATGGTTGGTGAGAAACTCATGATTAAAAATATGCCCATCGTACGGGAGTTTGATGATGTCTTTCCTGAGGAATTACCGGGTCTTCCCCCAAATCGCGAAGTTGAGTTTTCAATAGAACTTGTACCGGGTGCTTTGCCTATTTCAAAGACACCTTATAGAATGGCCCCAATTGATTGCAGGAATTGAAGAAGCAACTCCAAGAGAATCTTGATAAGGGATTCATACGCCCTAGTGCGTCACCTTGGGGAGCACCTGTTCTATTTGTTAAGAAGAAAGATGGATCAATGAGACTCTGCATTGATTATTGAAAACTTAACAAGATCACTATCAAGAACAAATATCCTCTCCCACGCATTGATGACTTATTTGACCAACTACGCGGAGCTCAATACTTTTCCAAGATTGATCTTCGTTCAGGGTATCATCAATTAAGGGTCAAAAGAGAGGATATACCAAAGACGGCTTTCCGTACAAGGTATGGACACTATGAATTTATAGTGATGCCATTTGGTCTTACTAATTCCCCTGCTATCTTCATGGATCTGATGAATAGAGTCTTTAGAGACTATCTTGATCAATTTGTGGTAGTCTTTATAGATGATATTCTTGTCTATTCAAAGAGAAAGGAAGAACATGAAGGTCACTTGAGAATTATATTGAAGACCCTGAGAAAGGAGAAGCTTTATGCCAAATTTACCAAGTGTAAATTTTGGCTTCAAAAAGTTGCATTTTTGGGTCACATAATCTCTAAATAGGGGATATCTGTGGATCCAGCAAAAACAGAGGTTATCGAAAGATGGTCGAGACCAACAACAGTAACTGAGATCCGAAGTTTTCTTGGTTTGGCTGGATATTATCGACGTTTTGTAAAAGATTTTTCACGATTATCTAATCCACTCACCAAGTTGACTCAGAAAGGAGTTAAGTTTGTTTGGACAGAGGAATGTGAAGAGAATTTCAAGGAGTTGAATAGAAGGTTATCCAGTGCACCTGTGATCACACTGCCTTGTAGTGGAGAAAGGTTTGTGATCTAGAGTAATGCATCCAAGAAGGGATTGGGGTGTGTTCTTATGCAAAATGATATGGTGATAGCTTATGCCTCACGATAGTTGAAATTACATGAGAAAAATTACCCAACTCATGATTTGGAGTTAGCTGCAGTAATATTTGCATTAAAGATTTGGAGGCATTACCTTTATGGTGAAAGGTGTGATATTTATACTGATCATAAAAGATTAAAGTATATTTTCACACAAAAGGAGCTGGATATGCGTCAAAGAAGATGGTTGGAGCTGATTAAGGATTATGACTGCTCAATCCATTACCACCCTGGGAAAGCAAACAAGGTGGCAGATGCATTAAGTCGACAAGACCATGCTAGTTTATCCATGATGAGGATCACAAAAGATCCAATATTTATGGATTTACAAAGGATGGATCTTGGAATTTTAATGGAAGGGGAAAAATCTTATCTTTCTCAAATGAATGTTCAACCATCTATACATGTGAAGATTAAAGAGGCACAGAATGAATATTTCGAGTTACAAAAGAAGGTGAGAAATGTTCCTGAATTCAACCTTGATTGTGGTGGGATAATAATGTTCAGGAATCGGGTTTGTGTTCCTCCCATCCCCGAATTAAAGAAGGAGATGCTGGATGAGGCTCATAGTTCTTCATTCTATATTCATCCTGGAAGCACGAAGATGTATAGGGACCTGAAAGAGTACTTCTGGTGGGATGGCATGAAAAGAGATGTTGATGAATATGTCCCTCGATGCTTGGTTTGTCAAAAGTTAAAGCTGAGAGACAGAAGTCTAATGGGATGTTACAACCATTACCCATACCCGAATGGAAATGGGAAAACATCACTATGGACTTTGTCACATGACTTCCTAAAACATCCAAAGGCAATAATGCTATCTGGTTCATAGTTGATCGTCTTACAAAGTCTGCACACTTCATTGCTATTAGAGAGGATTTCTCTCTAGATCAGCTTGCCAGGATATATGTAAAGGAAGTGGTAAGATTTCATGGGGTACCACTTTCTATTATATCTAATCGGGATCCGAGATTTACCTCAAAGTTCTGGCGAAGTCTTCAGCATACTCTGGATACAGAGTTGAGTTTCAGCACTGCTTATCATCCTCAGACAGACAGTCAGTCTGAGAGAACAATTCAAACCCTAGAAGATATGTTGAGAGCTTGCTCTATGGATTTCAAAGGAGGTTGGGATCAACACCTACCTTTGGTGGAATTTTCTTATAATAATATCTTTCACTCCAGTATTCAGATTGCTCCTTATGAAGCTCTCTATGGAAAGAAATACAGGACTCCAACTTCCTGGGATGAAGTTGGGGAAAGAAAGCTATTAGGACCTAATCTCGTTGATGAAATGGCAGAAAAGGTCAGATCTATTCAACAACACATAAGAGCAGCTCAGAGTCGACAGAAAAGTTATGCCAACAACCGAAGAAAAGACCTAGAGTTTGAAGTGGTGATAAAGTGTTCTTACGAATATCTCCCTGGAAGAGGGTTATTAGATTTGGAAAGAAGGGGAAGTTGAGCCCTAGATATATCGGTCCATTCGAAATACTGGATCATTTTGGAAAGGTAGCTTACCGATTGGTGCTTCCACCGAATCTCTCTCAAGTTCACGATGTGTTCCATGTATCTCTCCTGAGAAAGTACATACCTGATCCTTCACATGTACTCAGCTCAGAAGTTGTACCGCTAGAGCAAGATCTTTCTTATGAAGAACAACCGATAGAGATTCTGGATCGTAGCGAAAAAGTCCTACGAAACAAGAACACTCGATTGGTGAAAGTTTTATGGCGGAACCACCAACTTGAAGAAGCTACATGGGAGCTTGAGGATATGATGAGGGAGAAGTATCCTCATCTGTTTGTTACAAAGTGACAAATTTTGAGGGCGAAATTATTTTTAAGGGGGGTAGAATGTAACACCCGAGACTTTTATGTTATATAAATCATCAAAGGAATATTTTTCTACAAAACACTTTCTTGGCTTGCTTTACACGCAATCACGACCTTCCTCGATAGCTTGCATTGTACGCAATACTGAGTTTCACTAAATGACAATATGCTATTAAAATTTTATTTAAAATAGCTATTATGAATAGTAATAACCACTTTTCGAAATTTTATCTTTTAAAATGGACTTCGTTTTTGGATTCAGGATACCGAAATTAGCCTAGGGTGAAATTTTGGTATTTTTCTGAAAACATTTAATTTTGGATGAATAGTGAAACCACTAAGTGGTAGGTTAAAAACTAAATTTTGCATAAAACTTAATTTTACCGCTTCTATGAATGGAATTTCGAAAATATGACAGACACGATTGATATCAGTAAGTAAAATGTTGTTCAATGAGATAAAAATAATTTTTTGGTGAATAGTAACTTTTTACTTTTTTTACCGCGGTTAATAGTAAATAGGGTATCTAAGGGTAAATATGATATTACTATTACCCTAACACATGTCCTAATTCTATTGGATAAGTGTAATTAGACCAAAAACAACCTTATGAATATAATATGACCATTTAGGTCCACTTGGATTAGATTATGACATTTAATATTATTTTATTTAATGAATAGTTAAAATAGTTAAAATCAAAGTTAAATAACAAAAACATTTTTAATATGGGGTTATACATAAGATAAATTCGACTATAAATATTCATTAGAAAGCTAAAACGATTTCCTACATAATGATATTTTATTTATAATTTTTAGACTTTATATAAATTATTTTATTTATGACACAACGATGATGCAGTAATTACCCTTTTAAGGAAATGTTAACATAATTGATGTTATAAATGCCCAAATAAATGTAATTTGAGACTTTTTATGAATTCCACTAATTTTATAGGTTACTATGATATATTATTGTTGATTTAATCAACTTGGTTCGAACATATAATTCTGTTATGACCTTCACAAAAATCATATATCAAATAGTATCAAAATTGACACAAAATAGTTTTTAAATCAAATATTATATTATTAATTGTTATTTTATTCCGAAAAATCTGAGGTTCAGCCAAATGACTTAGATAAGAATATATATATTAATAATAAACAACTTTGGGTTAGTTTGGCATGTTATAGTAAGTGTATTAACCATATAGTGTAAGAAAACAAAAAGACACGGTAAAAGTTAAATTATTTAACTTTGTGATAAATCTAATTGATAAGGTTAAAATAATTACCTAAACTTGTCTAAATACTATTGGTTGATAGGATTTCGACCCATCCGCACTTTACCTTCGAAATAAGACCCTTTGGAACCATTATAATCCGATTTTGACTTTAATATAAATTAATATTTTGAGATATTCCTAAGGTGCCCCTCTCCTCCCTTATAAAAGGGCACCTCCTCCCCCCTCCTCCTCACACCAATTTTAGCACTCAAGCTCGGCCAAACCCTGCCAAAATCCCTTATCCACTTCCCTAGAATAATCCTAGAGGTCCTTATCTTCTTCAAAGACCAATCTTAGTTCCCTAAGTGGAGGATTCAAAGAGGCTTTTCAAAGAAGAGGTAATATCCATTACCGATCTTTTCAATTTATTTCTTCTTCAACTTATTCTTATTTAGTTGTTTCATGATAAAGTAACAACATCAGTATTAATTACATACTGATATGTTATTATAAATATGAAACAACCCTAATTCACCTTCTATCCATCCTACGGAAAAATGAAATCACAGCGCGTGCGTACGTACGGAATACCGTCTCCACGCCGTGGTGTAATCAATTTTCCACCATCACCTTACAAGGATGCGTATAATGGTGTAATGAGTAACTATATATGATTATTATAAAGTGATATTGATACTGAAATAGTATAAATACACTTAAATACAATTCCACGATCATGGGAACAATATCATCGCTCATGCGTACGTACGAAATACCGTCTCCACGATGTGATGCGACTCATTCTACATGATCATCATTACATAGTAATTATATAAATGAATTGAATGAATAAATATGATATATGTTACACTAATACCATTATGGATATATGGTATCTATAAACTTAAAAGAAGAATAAGAATTTATTCGGCAAAACTCGCATAAGAACAAAAGGCAATAAAGACCCGAGTAACAAGTAACAATGAAATATTACTAATAAGAAGCTAAGAATATGACCATATATGATATCATATCAATATGTATGATTCTGGAATAAGTCAATAACATTATTTAAACCATTATACAGGAGATTCGGACACGTACAAAGCAAATCGGACCTAAGGTAAGGGAAATATCACAATCCCATTTTTATCCGAGATTGTTTATACTTTGGAATTTACGGGGGTGTATTTTATCATCCACATCCAGGTTTCCTCAATATGTAATATTATTTCCATCCACGTAGAATTGTTTAAATCCAATTTTACCCTTCGGTGAGTTTTTAGTAAAAGATATGAAAGGAATCTTTTGTCGTTTTTCGTACGAGGTACTTTTTGACTTTTCCGATAAAAGTACGAGAAGAATGTTTTTTTAACTTATACGGCAAGAATGGATTTTTAAAACATTCTTTCCAAGAATATTCCTTTATAAGTTTTCATGTTTATTTTTAATCAACTTCTTTTAGTTTATAATTGTATGACATGTTAAGAAAAGAAAAGTGTTTTTGAAGTAGAAAGGATATTTTCCTCAAGAATGGAGTTCAAATGTTTTATCAAAATTATTTTACATCTAAGATAATATAGGGTTCTGTTTTTATCCCTATTATTACATTGATTTGATTATGTTGTGAGGGAATTATTTTTATGAAGTCATTTACCTTATATGATTTGTTTTATGATGTCATGATGTTTCAATAATCCCATTTTTGTTACATGTGTTATGCGATGATGTATGATTTATGATTATGTGGCACACATAAGAAAGGATTCATTATAAGATGGGTGGGACCTATATCTCCCTCCAATGCATTGGGTAAAGATTTATATCTCATGAGATAGACATGGCTGGAACGAAAGGTTATTTCGGTTCAGTGATACAGGACTGAAACGAGGAGTGAACTCGGTTCAGAAATGGACTTTGTCCGCTAAGATAGTCTTGGCAGTGAGTCATGACTAACAAGAAATGATTTTCCATGATTATGTGTGCATGCCACAAGGTTTCAAGTTTTATGTTATTATTATGGGGATCTCATTTTCACTTCTATGATTTATTCCATGTTAAGATATTATGATCTCTTTTGCAGGTTATGATTTTCAAAAAGATATGATATTATTTTTATTTCCTTTATTTGCCCTTGGTGAGCATTTGAGATCACCCTTTTTTGTATGTTTCCTTTTCCCCAGGTCAGGAATATGGATATTAAGTAGAATATGCTAAAAAGGACCCTAGATATGATGAAATAAATGGGAGACACTGTAGAAGATTTATGAACCAGTTGTTTATGTTTCCAAGTTTCTAAAGACACTATACCTATACGGTCCTTTGTGGTTTTGTCATATGTTGTAATAAGTGTGCTTCAATTTTGAAGTATTAACATTGTATGTAAAGTATGGGTCGTTATATCATACATGCCCCACATCACATCGATGCCCATAATAAGTCTTAATGACTAAAAATATCATATATAATGAATCATAATCGATGCCAACATACTAACAAATGCCTGTTTAGTCCAGAAACAATTACCATACAACTTTTTCACCATAACTGGCCATGCCAAAACAAAAGAAAACTTTGTCACACCCACAACTTACCTCTATGTGTCATCAGATCCCTGACCTTCTATGACTTTGGCAACTCAACAATGTACTCCTAGCCTATATCTCGACTACCTGAGGCCTGGCCTCCCTACTAAGATTCACCATCTATCAACCACTGAACCCACTACCATGTCTCTATATCACTATCACAGAATCCGTGTGTAGTTGAATACCAGCTACCAGATCCTGGTATCATTCTCGGTCTTACCTAAGATCCCTTAGTCTCACTCGGAACCTGAGTCCCAACTATTTGATATGGATTCCAACAAAACCACTCTAGATTACTCATCCGACAACATGCCTGGCACTCCTTTTGAGCCCAATGGAACTAAGTATGGACATTCCCCATCTTCCCCCACTGGAAGCACACCATTGAAGAACCAATCCTTGGTGGCCTACAAGAGTCTTCGACTTGACTACTCTACTATGACTCGTCATGATCCAGCTTCCATCTACACGAAGCATCACTGATTATATCACACAATTCCATCACCTAGCTCAAATAAGATCGGTCCATCAAGTTTCCCTTAGATATCAGCACCAGATTGACTACCTAATTTTTTTTGATTTCAACATAGATATATCCACCTATATTTTGATGGCATGTCACAATCCATCCTCAAAATGTCGTAACCTAGTGATGTAATCACACCCCAATGATGGTGAAAAATAGGGCATGTCTATGAAATATGATGCATAGTCCATGATGGATGTATCTCCCTATTGTAAGTTCATGAACTCACCATATCCAGCTTCAGTATCTCTAGAAATAATTACTTGAAGAACATAGCCTCAAAATCCTTCCATGCTAGTCCTTCATGTCTGCATGCCTGAACCTGTACATCCCACCATCGCTTTTTCAGTCCTTTGAACATGTTCATCAATTTCTTCACCATCTACTATGGGGGTTTCTAGAGATGGTCCAACTAATCTATACTGAATTGATATAGTTCTCCCCTACCTGCAGTCCACCCTGACCCTAAAACAACGGTGGGTGAAAATATTGGGACTCATGAGGTTGATATTCCTTATATGGTTCAACTCCAAGATATCCCTAGTCAATTCCCTATATGAATTAAACCAAGATCACCCTATGATTATCATCAAGCCGTGGAACAATTTATACAATCTTCTGTAGCTGAAATGCATGTATTGGTGCCTATAACTAAGACTTATGATCAACCCAACCCTCTGGGGCCTCATCTCAAACCTCAAGGGCCTCATACTGTGTACCCTCATGAGAAAGCATATCACTACCCTCCTGATGATCCACAAGAGTTCATCTAGGTTGCAGTATGCTGAATACCAAATACCATGGTCAAAAAACCATAACAATATTTATACATCACAGATATGGAATGCTATAATAAACAATGCATCTAACAAACCTTATAACCCCTTCTACACCATGTCATATGACATGTATCCTCACAAACCCTTACATACCCATATAAGGGTAAGGTATCATATATAATCATGCCTTATGGTCCCTTGCCTACCCATAACAGAGTCATGCACCATATATCATAGGCATTAGATATCATCAATATTGGTTATTTGAGTAGAATTCCACCAAAGTGGATAAGCATGAAAATACTATTTATCTTTTTTGTTGAAAAATTAAACAACTCACCCCCTTTACATCATCCCCACCCACTCATACCAGTTTCAGGACCATATATCACATATCATTTTCACTGAAAGTCACATGCTTGGGGCTGGCTATGTAGATTGCCACTAATAAGGCTATGTAGGAAAACATTGTTTATCTTCTTTGTTGACATTTTAAACTTCCCAACCCCTCTTAGCACATTATAGGTTCCCAATGAAAATCCCAAGTACAAAACACATAATATGAGCCTAAGTTACTATCATGATGTGTAAATAATCCTCCCTTTTTATATTAGGCCATGGATCAAAACCACATAATCCAAAACAGCATACCCAAGTTTACCAATTGATGTGAAAATCAATAAACTATAAAATTGAAAATCATAACATCCATTTACCACCCTAGAAACTTGGTATGTCCCCTATGAATGAGATTTTTGTCACCCAAACACAAGCTCTTTATCTAGTTCAAACTATATCACAGTCTTTGGTCTACCATAGCCCAAATAGTAAGACTAAAAGGAAAGAAAGCCTTTGATATCATTTGTAACTAGACAAATGTGGTTATCATTTTTATACACAAGCATTGTTATGCTACAAGGAAACTCCAACTGGGAACTGATATAATACCATTTATAGCACCCGACCTGGTTTTCTACTCAAATAGTTCTCTAGGCCAGTTGGCCAATGAGCCTTAGAAGTTTTTCCTTGTACTCCAAAGGCTTATGACTAGTAGAGAAGGTTTGGTTAGGTGATAGTGGTGAGACTATACCCTCCAGTGGTGATAATAATAATGGTTTATATTTATATAACACCGTGGAAGAAAACCATTACCTAGTGGAAGAAAAAATGGACTCAATAGAAGAATAATGAACAGAAGTAGTAATAAACCATACAAAAGGCATATAATACAATTTTTAGATAACGAACATGTCACAACAGGTGATACAATATAGATAAACAAGGTCTCCCATGATCAACCATATATGTACGTATATTGAAAATCTCAAAATAAGGCCCGACATGATATATAAGAACTACACAGTCCACTTCTATCCATACCATGCAGAAGTAGTACAACTCTGATCATTAAAGTCCATATCCTATGATTAATGCCTTACCTAATCTCAAGGACATAAAGTCTACATGCATCCTGATGGGACACTGTAGGGTGTGAGTATGAACTTAGTGTGCCACCACCAGTGTATTTCTGTCCTACATCCATAATTATGTAGGTTTATGAAAAATATAAATAAAATGTAATGCACAGACATTTAATAATTTATCATACTTTCCTTGTGCTAAAAACCCACAAGGAAGTGCTTGCCTACTTCATCCAATGTTGATATATATCTGAACACGTGCTCCCAAATATATATATTTATATATATATATATATGGCATAAAATATAAGTCTATATATATATTTTCAGTGGAGAGGATCCATGGATTAGTTCCCAAGAATCCCATAAAGAGTATCATATTTGGATAACCCTCAGGTTCTACCCATCACCATGTAAACCTGAACCTCCTTCCTTCAATTGAGTATCCAATTTCCCCATAGAATGCCTAAAGTCACCATCGACTCAATATCCAAACATCCATAGGCATATCGATATTCACCATCCAATAAATAATCACCGTCGTCTCAACAACCATCACCCCGAAGCATAATGATATCCTTCCTCTCATAACCCTAGTCCAATGGCCTCAAGTATAACAGAGAGACTCATCCCCCGACCGATGGTATGAACACCATCTCTTGATGATCCATAACCATGCACATGGTGTTTTTACAGTGAAAACCTCCAACATATCTGATGGTTAACACCATCCCCTTAGCTACATAATTAATGGAGGCCTCCACCCATAATGAGTGGTCTATACCACCTCGATTGAGTCCAATCTATGTGTAAACGACTCCAATAGTGTATCAACCAACAATGGTGAGTTGAAATCACCAAACAATACCTAATTTAAACCATCTGTCACCTCATTCCCCTACGACCATGTCACTCAAACACCAATGGGTTAACACCATCCCATTTCATGAGAGACTTGCCCCATCTAGACAACCTCATCACCTAATACCGGTGATCAAGTCACCTCAACCTGGAGATCATCATCACAATATATATCTTAGGCCACACAATTAGACTAAAGACCATTCCTCTATAATCAAGGTTATCAATACCACCTAATTCGTTAGTCTAGGCCTATCATGTTCCCATGGAACCATAACAATCAATATAAACGGTTTTATTAATTACAACATACGACCGGCCCATCCTTCCATGTTCGTTACAATCCCCTTAAGCATCATGGAAAATATAAATAGGTGAGGGAATACCCAATAGAATCCCATAAAATCATTTTAACTATAAATAAAAAATATTTAATTAGGGTATCTCGTGAACTATCTAAATGTTCATATTTAGAACTCACCCTCAAACACCCATAAAATTTAGAAGAATGCTAGGATCCGCTTACCTTGTACTCATAGGTGCTTTCTTATCTGATATCAGCCCCTAAGATGATCCAAAATAAGATAAATCATAGATTTATACAAATAAACTAAAAATAGTAAAAAATAGCTCACACAGATTTAACATTCTATAAGGATATATAAAATAAGAAGAGAAAAAAGAGGATTTAAGGCCTTACCGATTGGAATCCGTAGAAAAAAATGGATCTTGATTCGGAGTCTGAATGGGGTAATAGGCTCAACGCCTTGGATATGAGAGGAATATGGATGCACACCTACCGGGAGGTGCTGTACGTGCGAATGGGAGTAAAAGAGAGGAGAAAAGGATATAAGGATGGAGGGGAGAAAAGGAAAATTTCCACTTTTTAAAGAGGTGCCTGGTTATGTCGCCTGGGTTGGAAAATCATACACCAACTGTGCACACCCTATATAAAAATGGTCACCCCTTTAAAATAGGTCTCTTTTTTTCCAAACAATGTGCCAATATTGTGAACATTCTGTCTCAGTGGCACTAAGTGTGCGGGTAGGCCGCATGTTTTGGAAAACCATGTGAATCCCATGTGCACCATCAGAAACCTACACAATTTCTCATTGTAGGACACATGACTAAATATAAATGCAAACCCTTATATAATCCCTTTAAAAAAATGGTGTTTGGGGCCCAATGTTCTTGAAACCCATCCAAACCCCCAATCCACTCAAAGAACCATAAAAACCATCGAAAATTGGAATTGGGTCAATCAAATTATTGAAATTTAGTTTCAATTGGAAAAAGAAAATTTGGTCCTACTACCAAACTCAAAAAATTCAAAATGGTTGAAGAATTTGAGCAACTTAAAAACCCATGATGTTATATATAGGGTAATAGGTAATACATGCTTGGTGTACAATACATGATGAGTAAAAATGAGAAAGAGACATTTCCATCAATTTCTAAAAACTTAAAAGTGCCGGATGGTTATTTTTATAATAATTCTAGTGTGTTAATGTGGAAACAAAGACATTATAGGTGTTGGAAAATCACACTAATCATATTTTTCTTAAATAGTTAATCCCAATAGTAATTCATGATTATTTACCTTCCCATGTTGTTGAGCCGTTGATTATTGTTTCTAATTTTTTTAGATAGATCCTGTTTCCGACGCTTTTGCCAGGGCGTGCACATCCGTCATGCAGAGGACACGCTGTTGTTACCCCGCATTCCCACTTTCCAAAGCCAGGTGGCATCTGCTCTTTATTCAAGAATGTATTCTCCTTGATTAAAACAATATGATGGGATGTTGGATCTTCTTTCCGTGGATTCCTCCTCAAAACTCGTCACGTAGTCCGGGTCTCCCTCATAGATTTAAAACGTAGTTCTTGAAGATCTTCCCGGTTCCATATCTTCATGGACACCAGTTAATTACGCCGCTTCTATTAGGATCATCCATGGGGTCCGGTCAGAGAAGCAATATTTGGTTAGGAGAGCAGTCATGTTGGGGCATCACTGGCGTGTCTTGATGCTAGGGATTGGCATTGTTTTCTTCTTTCCCTTATCGTAGGGAGTCTCAAGGGCACGAAAGCCCGAGGCATCCCACATCGAACGCGGGGAATCATATTACATAGGCATGTATCAGAGGTTTTCCTCGTCTTCCCACGTTTAACACAGTGTATGCCGTATGTTTAACGTCCAATGGAGATGAATCAGACTAATCGGAACTCTAGCTAGAGTGGATCAGATTGAAGAACCCCCTGGAGGGAACACCTATGTTGGGGCCATCACGTGGGTGGATCCCTGAATGTTTTGGAGGGGATTGAAGTGTCATCATCTCACTAGGATGTGGCGGCCCGGGTAAGAATCCGGATGGATGATGGTTTTGTGATTGAGCCTCGAGGAGACTTCCTACGTATCCCCGTGGCAGGGAATCAAAGTCCGTGTAGTTTGATGATACGGTGGGACATCTGTGGAGGTACCCCATGAGAATGGAAGCGTGGATGGGACCCAGAGGAAGTGGAACCTCTGGGTTAGGTCATGAGCTTCCAAAGACACGTGGGCTCGAGGGAGAGATCAGGATGAGACATGAGTGATGGGCTACAACCTCATGGAGGAATCCTACATGTCCCTATAGCAGGGAATCAAAGACCACGTAGTTCAAATGGAATATATAGTTTAACGTCATGTGGGATGAGTATGGGGGCTTACACCCTGAGGCGGCCCATGGTGATGGTGAACCGACATGAATGGGTTCGGAACGACCAAGTGGTGGTCTTGAACCTTGTGGAGGCTTCGTATGTATCATGCCTTGGCACGGATCAAAGTCCACGTAGTTCATTATGGATTTCAGTTTAACATCATGCTGGATGAGGGTATTTGGGGATTAATCTCTAAGGTGGCCCATGAATATGGGGTTGGTGAATCGATGTGAAGTGGGACCAAGGGTCCAGATGGATTAGGGCATATGCTATAAGGCGGCCGAAGTTGGAAATGGGGCTCGGCACACCGAAACAGAGATGGTTGGGGCCAATGGATTATAGGGATTGAACCTCATGGAGGTTTCCAACGTACCATTCCTTAGCATGGATCAAGGACCACACAGTTTGGGTTGGTTGGGGGATTACACTCTGAGGAATCCCAAGGTGGCGGGGCTTGAACCTTTAGGAGGCTTCCTAAATACCATGCCTGAGCACGGAACAATGTCCTCGTAGTTTGGGTGGATTGGGCCTTACCCTCTGAGGCATCCCATGGTGGTGGGGCATGATCCTCATGGAGGCTTCCTACATACCATGCCTTGGAATGAATCAAAGTCCACGTAGTTCGGGTACATAGATTGAAGTCATGTGGGATGTGGGAATTTTGAGCTTACGGTCTTAGATAGCCCATGGTGTGTCAGGGTCGATGCTCACTCTAAGCTCACGAGAGTCATTCTTAGTGTGAGAAACAATAGGTTGCAGGGAACCGAATATCACGCCGTGAAGAGTGCGTCTTTGGGAAGTGAAGAGGGACTTACGCATTGAGCGGCCCATGGTGTCGGGACTTACTCCAGGATAGAGGCCTAAGGGTTACAAAGCGCAATGGGCGAGGGATCTGATCCCCAAGAAGAGAGGACGTGCCCCGTTCCCTATCAAGTCCTCCGCTGGCCTTGGGGACCGATGATGAAAGGAGGGATCACCGTCCCCCATCACGTCCTTGGCTGGCCTTGGCTCCGAGGAAGTGAGGAGGAACATGGCATTGTCTCTTGCTAGAATGGCTAGGGGATTACACCAGGATGGTTTCCCTTCCCCACAGATAAACGCCACTCCAATAAATCACCCCCCCCATGAGTGATGAACCCACCACCCCTGTGGAGACGAGTGAGCATAGAGGATGTCCAAGGAGGGGGGACCCTATGTGAGAGGCACAAGGCCAGGCCACAGATTAACATCATGTGTTGAGGATGAGGTGCTTGGTAGTTTAACGTACTGCAACTCAGATGAGGTGGGTTTTCCCCGCACCCCTAGGACTTACATAAATGGTTCCCTCTTCCCCTTGTGGAAGGGAAGGCATCGGCAAGGCCGTGCTGAGGGGGTTTCGTGGGACGAACCATCGAGGGGTCTACGTTAGCGTGGCTATGTAAAGAAGCAATAGTCATTAGCATGTCTATGCGAAGAATCATGAGGCAGAGCAATGCAATGGGAAGGATTGTCTAAGGGACTTTGAAGTTACTTCATATTAGCTGAGAAGGCCGTACGGGGAAACCATGTATTATGCCAATGCCTGGGGTGCACAAGACACCAACGAATGGCACCCGGGAGGAGGGCGCCAGACACTCACACAAAGGGGGTGCTTGAGGAGCAATGAGGTGAAGGGCGCCGAAGGATTGCGCGCATCCTTTGGGGCTGCGCGAAATGAAGGGAGCCTAGCACGGAAATCCCTAGGTTGGCACGAAATCAGTGTTTCTTGCGTGAAACAGGGGGGCTTAGGCTTTGCACATGACTAGAAGATATCACACGCAAGGGGCAGAATTACGCGCAGGCGGCAAGGGCAGCACATAAGAACATGGGGTGCAAAAATGCAGGGATTGCGTGCAACTGACATCCCTGCGAGCAATGAAAGGAATTACGTGCAAAGGGAATACCCCAAAGGGGTTGGGGTTTAGTCTAAGCCATGGGGATCTCACGCGAAGGAAGATCCTGGGTAGGCTTTGCGTGAAAAAGAACCTTACGAGAAAGCCATATTGCACGAGCGTGGAAAGCGGATTTCACGCATGAGAGGCGGTTCAAATTATTTAACCTTGAATAGGAAGGGGGTCAAATTCTATTTATAGGAAACCTGGGGTGCTAAATATAGTTTTGTGCATAATAAATGTGCGACAGATGTTGCGGCGCGAAATATCAACCGTGCGGGGGCACGTGCGTGAAATTACATCGTGACGGCGCTGATACTTTTCGAGAATCCCAGTACCTTCCGCGCGGGACATATTTTTTTTCGCGCACTTCACCCTTTTATTGTGAAACACCCTCGGGCCCTCCGGACTGGGCCTCCAGGTCCGAATATGAGATGACCTTTTCATTTCAGAACTTTCTCTGGCGCTTACGCACTTTTCGGCGTCTACAAATGCCCCTCTTAGAATTGGATTGGTAAGGGATCACAACGACCAGTTTCCGAGGGAAATGCCAAAATGCAGGGCCCCATGGGCCCTTGGAGCGCAAAAATTTCAATCAGCGTGAAAAACCCGGTCAGGTGTGGAATCCTCTTTTCACGTGGGTGTGGATTTCTAGCTTAGCCTACAAAAGCCGTCACATTTCCCATGCTCCATATGGAATTTATCGTGCGATAAGAATTGAGAATTCACGCAATGCTTTTAAATTTCGTGCAACCCACTGATTTTACGCACCAACCTCTTAGATTCTGCGACAACCTTTCAGATTTCAGGAAACACTTACTAAACACTGAGTTGGAAGAAGATGGCAATGAACCCAACTAATGAGGGGGTGACCGCTGCTCGCAGAGCTGATATGGATGCGAATTAGGAGGTTTATGGCCTGAAGAGGGTTGTCTCCAATAACCACACCTTCTTCAACATGCTATCTCCCCCCAGAATGAGTACACCATTTATGATAATATGTCGTTGTGGGACTTCAGCATTTTGGAGGAGGTCCCTCTACCAGGTTTTGAGGTTGATACCCCACTGTCATGGGTGACCCGTGAAGACGACCTTCCTCAATACAACATCACCAATAATGGTCATCCTGAAAGAGAAACCATGAACATGGATGTGTATGTCCTCAATCCCAGGACTAACACCATTGCTGGGGGTGATCCTATTGTGGAAATCTCACCGACCCTCTACATGAGAACATTCTGTCAGAGTGTCACTGACGAGACCAAGGGTTGGATGCAGGACTGGGATCTGCGATCTAGAGGAATCTTTACCAGCGATTTTTCCTGGGCATACTGTTTTCGCCACACATGTGACCAATTTTGGACTGAGCTGCGACACATTGGTCTGTTCGAGGCGGTGTGTACATCGCAGTTCCACTTCTACCGGCAGCCTGAGCTTGGACCGGAGCTGTTCACCCAATGTTCCCCTGATACCAACACATTTCATCTTCACCATGGGGAAGTCAGAATATGTCTCTGGGACATCCACTGCATCGGAGGAATCACTTTGTAGGGCCATCAATACGTCAAGTTCCGCCCGCCGATGAATATTTGGGGTGACAGGTATCGAACCCCCATACTGACGTGGCACCTACTGGAGTTGGAAAATGAGAGGTTGAAGGTCAAGGATTTCTTGAAGGAAATCACCTACAAGGACTAGTTTAGGCAGTTTTTAGAGAAGGGTCCAGAGGTCAAGATGCCAAGGCAGGTAAAAAGGTGTCCAACCGCGGTTCAGAGGAGCAAGAGCGGATCCTACTGGAGGATCCTGGAGGAGGGGAAATACAAATCATGGGGCTATAGCATTAATGAGTCCTGAGACCCGAATGTCTGGTACACCAGATTCCTCTGCACATTCTTAAGCGGTTGGCTCTTATGGTATGAGACACAAGGATGGGCGTCTGTCCAACGACTCTGGTGATGGCGGGCATCATGGCTGGAAAAAAGAAGATCAACCTGGGGGTCCCCTTGCTGGCTCGACTTTACACCATCCTAGGACACATCACTAGAAGGGGATCACCTAGGAGATTATGTGGCCCCCTCCCAATCGTCCATGGCTGGTTTGCGTCACACTATGGCGGCTACACCTTCCCAAATGTCATTCCTCCCCCGAGAAATGGCCTACGACCCTCCCTGATGAATATTGTCGGGGCCATGCCAATAACGCTCAATGAGGAGGGGGTATGGATCAGGATTGGTAACCACACCACCTTCGCCTTCAGCCCATTCCCCAACCCAACTAGTCAGCTGATAGACAATGGACAAGGCTCGCTGGAGTAGAAGGAGTACTTCAAAAGCATTAGATGCGGGGTGCTCGTGGCCCAGATTGATGGGAAGATTCTCTATGAGTCTTATGTTCCATCCTGTTTCTCTAGGCAGTTCAGATGCCTTTATAAAATTCCAAAGATAGTATAAATAAATGTACAAGAGGAGAGACATCCATGTGTTATTCGTTAGCTATGGCTGATGTTCACAAACTACAGCTCCCGCAACATCATCACTTTTCCTCCCACCGGAGTTGACGCGGGACTCTCAACTGAGTATTCTGAACATTGGACCATAGAGTACCCTGAGGGGATTCTGTGGAAGTGATTCTGGAAGCTCAAGGCCGTTAGTGTGGAACCTCGACGGTGAGGGAGTATGCGGGGTGCCACTAGAGGAGGACCCGAAGCCTCTCAGGAAACGGGGCCTACATAGGCCGGGACCTCAGTAGAGGGGGCATCACATAGCGTGGTTGCACCCTCGTTCCCTAGAGTAGGAGGGCCCCATGGAGCGGCCAGAGAACTTCCTAAGAAGCAAATAAGATATTTACTTCAAACTTCCCAGGATGTCGTCTTCCCTGCACTATGGTCAACTTGGATAACCCTGCGGTAGTCAATGAGTACTGAATCCCTCTGGTAGAAAATAATGAATGAAGGGATACAACTGCCAGAAATTGGGCTTGTCCGGGTCGCTGATAGAGTGGACTTCCACCGACAACATGAATAATTGACGGCCATGGAAACATATGCACGTCAACGGGGTCGGCATGTGGAGCCACCTCTCTTGGTGAAAGTGTTGCTCGACTAGAAGCATGATCCAGAAAGGATGCCGCTAGGGGAAGATGACAACGATGAATCAGAGGGAGACGAAATAGGAGAGGAGGTAGATGGAGAAGGGGAAGTTGAAGGTGAAGGGGAAGGAGGAGAGGAATCCGAAGGTTAAGGGTCGTAGGGGGTGTCCCAGCAAGGGAGTCTCTAAGAGAGCGGTGAGATCATCGACTCTAAAATAGATGTAACCGAGATACTCAAGGTATGTTTCAATCCTTATCCATACCTCTCATTTCATTCACATTCCTCGCAACCCATAACCCACCTTATTAATATTACTCAGAAGCACATCAGTGCTGACCAAGATTCTCCGGCCAAAGGAGGGGAGGAAGTGTCAATAGGGCATGGCGGCACACCTACGCTCATTATTGAGCTGACAAGTGCTGAGGGATCCCCCACCACGATAGCTCCTATAGCATCTAGAGCTCTAGAGGTAGATGCCTTGGGTTCATGTATGTCCCTTTACATGAAATCAGTAATCACTGTAGAAGGACTCAACTGATCAGGGCGCTCCTTGTTTGTGTAGTGATCACGACACTGGAGGCTCGTCGGGCTGCTGAGCTCGGACCATCTACTAGTGTGCCGATGGTGAATGTGTTGCCCCATCCAGAACATGCATCCAAAACTGAGTTGGCTCCGAAAATTGGTGAACAGGGAGCGGCGGACATCAGTGGCGCTGCTGTCAGGGTAGGGTCAGAAATCGACACGGGCACTACCAGGACCGAGGGGAGAGAGGAGGGTCACTCAGCTGATGAGGAGCCTATTCCCCTGGTGGGAATATCCGAGGAAGACCCTACTACTTTCCTGTTGGCTTTCTTCCCTGTATATCGGCCCACTGATCCCAATGAAATTGATGATTCAGATTCAGATGCAGCCGATGAGAGTCTGATGATGCAATGCTTGGGATGTAAGTGCATCTGGTGTTTTCTCAATCATCCCCAGGAAGAATGGCTGAGGTGGATGGGGTCACTCTGCAACTGGATGTGCTTCTTATGTGCTGGAGGGGCGGATGCTCAACGCCTTTACCTGACGGTCCGTGATTACATGGCTGAAAAGATGCGTGAGAGAAGACGGTGCGCCAATGTCATCCGGTGCTAGGAGGAGTCGGGGAGTACCCGAGAATTTCTGAGGGCAGACCATAGGCCAGGCATCCATACTGTTAGGGGGTCCCTTCAAATGTGAAAGAGGATGAATATCCGAATAAAGGGGCATGAAAAGTGTGGAAAGTGAAGTGGTGGTTTGTTTGCATGGAATCCAACACTCCCAATATTACTCCACCGTGGTAGAAGAACATTAGGTGGACGCATCAATCTGATCATGGATAATCCCTACTTTTAGACAGGACCACTCTATTAGGAGAACTGTTGCTTCCCAATGTCATTATGGGGCATCCCGAATTGTTCGGGGTGAATTCTACAGTTACACAATTCCACGAGAAGTTAGGTCAAGGGGCCAACAATGAGGAGGGATGGGATTTGGTGATCCCCAGGGCTGGACCTGAGACAAAATGTCTGGGTGTTCCTATGTATCCCATAAGGATGGGAATCAAGCCGCGCGTAGTTCTAGCGGGGGTCTTAGTTTAAGGTCATAGAACTCAGACCAAGGATTGGTATGGACAGAAGGAGGTACATGGTAAAGTGGTTACGAAACCTGATGTGAATGAGGATATAATCCATACTTACCATGTGTTCCCTGGGGAAGTGTTCCGGTCAAGGGACAGAACATGAAAATTAGGATGGGCCCATGGGGAAGTGCCTAAGAGCACCTACATATCTCATGAGGATGAGAATCAAGATATGCATAGTTTTTGGAGGTTGGAAGACCATGGTATGGTACCTGCAGAATGGATGAAAGGGGTGTGCAGGTCTAGCCCTCACACCAAAAGAAGCGACATTTGATGTATCTTGTTTGTCCTTTAAGGTGAATGTTTTTTCTTTTCTAGAGCGACCGACCTAGGGTAGAAATTCCTAGCATCGCCACAATGATGAAGCCGTATATAGGGGTTGAAAAACGGTATGATAAGTGAATGATGACCAATGTGATGTCCTCTATGATGAGGTCATCACAATGTAGTGCCGTTTTTTTTGTGCGGCCGTGACGATATCATCACAGTTTACGGTCATGTGGTAGGACCAAACAGCACAGTTTAAAGTCATATGGATTGGACCTAGGGGAATGTGCATGACGCGATAAAACATACCTGACATAAATGTTGACAATATCTAGATCATCACCACACAAACCTCTGGGAAGAGAGCCTCGAGCCAGGAGGTTGGGGAGGGCCAGAGGAATGGAAGCAGGAGTAGCTAGCTTCCAGTTGAACTGGACCTGGAAGTGTGATGTTCAGGTGATTCCAAGTACCCCATAGGGATGAGGATCAAGCTGCACATATCCCTTAATGAAGATCTTAGTTTATGGTCTTAGAGATCGTACCGTGGGAGCCTTGAAGGACACCGTATTGCATCTTTCTCCCCCTGACGTGTGAAGGTGCACTGAGGGATAGTGCCAAGAGTGTCGAGATTCCACCTGGGCATGATGAGGTGGAACATAATGTGGATCATGCAACCAAAATTCATTGTCTGAAGGGGCTGATGTGATGATGGAGGATTACTGATGACCATGTTCACAACACAACATCCCGTTTCATTTTCCTGAAATGGGGACAATCAAATGAGCATCAACTACTGACCATGTTCTCAATGCAGGATTTGTATCAATATGTTGTCTGAAACCCTCGGGGGTGTTGGACGGTAATGGTAAGAGAGCACTTAGTTGCGGTATCCATGCCGTTTTTTGGGGGTACCTTCAGGTGTGAGAGATAATGGGGGCCCAAATGAAGGGGAACCTGAAGGTTGACAAGAGGAAGGATCTTTCCTAAGCTCAATCTGACACTCCATGTTCTAGACCAGAGTACTCTTAACACATTGGTGGACCACTGAAAAGGGTTGATGGGCTCAATTTTAGAGAGAACAAGAGATGGAAGATTCCTGAGAGAATGGAGGGGCATGGTTCCAAAAACCCTGTACCACAACTATATATCCCCCTCGTGGTGAGGGACATGCCAAAGGGCCTAGGTGACTGGGAGATCGGGGAGATCTCTTAAGAGATGGGATGGTCCTGAAATCTAGACGTTCAGGGGGTCCTACGTATCCTATAAGAATCGAAATCAAGCCACACATAGTTCTTGGAGGTACCCAGGGGTAAGATACCCTATCAAAATGGGGTGTATGACACATCGAACAACCTGAAATGGATGAAGACATACTCCCACACCACACCATACACTCTGGGGAGGACTAGGGCTGGAGCCCAAGAAGGCCAAGGGGTCTGAGGCTGGACCGCGCTCATGAAGGCCGGACTAGCTTGAATTTTAATGTCATGCGGGACGAGCATGCATTTTAAGGCCATGTGGGCTTGTAGGGGCCTGAATGTAGGACGAAACACAGTATAAGGTCGTGGATGACCAATTCATCAGGAAAATTATTACTTAAGAAACTTGGCATTGGTGGGAGGAGTTATACGATCACCATCCATGGTCACCATAGAGTATGCTCCATTGGGATAAACCGTATGAACAATAAAAGTCCCTTCCCATTTCGGCACAAACTTGGGTGGTTTCCAGCCGGGGATCATTGTCTCTCTGAGGGATAACACCTAGTCACCTTGCATGAATGAGGGGAGGCGAACCTTCTTATTCAAATATCAAGCCATCCTTCTCTGATGCCTCTCTAAGTTGTGTATGGCGCGAAGCCTATTCTCGTACAGGGCTTCCAATTCTTCAAGACGGATTTCAACCACTCTATCCGGCACTTTCTGATCATAGACTGCTACGCGCAATGAGGGAAATTGAATATCGATGGGCAGGATGACCTCCATTCCGTACACCAGGGAATATGGGGTCACCTGGGTGGAATTACGGGTCATCGTCAGATAAGCGCAGAGGGCGTTGGGGTGCTTTTCCCGCCAAATCTTCTTGTTATGACCAAATAATTTCTGCAGATTGTTAGAGAGGGTTTTATTGAATTCATCAATCTGTCCATTTGCTTGCGCGTGATAGGGAGAGGTATGGTTGGAGCGAATGTTGTACATGGTGTACAATTTCATCAGTTTGGCTGCTCGGAAGTTGGTCCCATTATTGGTGAGGATAACATGAGGTACCCTAAATCGATAGATGATATTGGAACTCAGGATGTCAATGATAGAATGGGCCTTGACTTCCTTGAGCGGAATTTCCTCCACCCACTTGGAAAAGAAATTTTTAGTGGTCAGAATGAATCAACATTGGCGAGATGTCCATGGTGGGTACGGTGCCACTACATCTAACCCCCAGACCGTAAAGGTACAAGAGTACTTGGTAGTATGCAGAGGCTCCGGTGGCCGATGCCCAAAGTTAGCATGAACATGGCATGCATGGAACCTCTTGGAAAACATGATGCAGTCGTGGATCATAGAGGGCCAAAAACACCCTAGTCTTCAAATCTGGTGAGAGAGTTTTGTCCCAGCCTGATGGGCACCAAAGGAACCGACGTGAACCTCTTGCATGAAATGTGGAATCTCGACTGCCTAAATGAAACAGAGGAGAACACCATCAAATCCATGCTTATAGAGGATCTTCTCAAGGCTATGACTACTCTAGAGAGTGAACTACAGCGCGTCACGCTGGATTCGTTCGTGCTCGACCCGATCCACAGTAAGACTACCATGATAGAGGTAATCCACAAAAGGGGATCTCCAGTCGGGAGATGCTTCGACCACTACATCTGAAAATCCTGGGGTTCCACACACAGATGCACCGATGGTAAAATGGTTTACCTACTGGCCTTCATCATCCTCTGGGGTGACGGGAGCAATGAATCTCCGATGCTCTACGTGGATAATCAGATCATCCTGTTCAGGCTCTGCATATGATGTGGCTAGGATAGACAATGAATTTTCTCGACCGTTCTGTGACCGAGGGACATGGATGACCTCTGGCCGAGAAAGGAACTGGGACATCATTCAGAGGGTGCGTTATAACAATGGTACGAGCTCTGGATTCCTGAAAAAATAGTCTCCATTGACCTGCTTGATGACTATCTCGGAATCCCCTTTCACATGCAAAATAGGCACATCGATCTCAAGGGCCAGTTCAAGACCAGTAATGAGGGCCCGATACTTTGCCTCATTGTTAGTGCAACCTTTCGATAAGAGGAATGAGTATGACAGAATAGATTGCGCCGGGGTGACTAAGACGATGCCTAGACCTACTCAATTAATCCAAGGATCATTGAACCTCCTACCAGCGGGGCTCTGGGAGGCACCGTCGTAGTGCATTTTCCAGCATGGAACGACCTGATCGACTAAGAGGATTGCATCCTTAGGAAAATACAGGTCCAAGGACTGATCCAAGGAGGTTGGATGTGACTCTAGAAATTCATCCAATTCCTTCCCCTTGATATCCTTCTAGGGCACGAACCTAATGTCAAACTGCTGGAGGATCACCACCCACCACACCAGTCAGCCATTCAACATTGGGTGATTCAGAATGTACATTAGTGGGTCTACCCGAGAGACCAGCTGTACCTCGTGGTGCTGCAGGTAATGCCGCAGTTTCTGCACATAAAATACAAGGGCAAGGAATCTCTTCTCTATGATGGAGCATCTAGTTTCTATATATAGGAGCATGAGGCTGAGGTAGTAGAGGATGTTCTCTATCCCCTCATTATTCTTCTGGGAAAGAAGGGCGCCAAGGGATCATTCAAGGGTGGTGACATAAAGAATCAGTGGCTTCCCGGAGACATGTGTCATCAAGACAGGAGGCAGGAGAAAATATTTCTTGATTTACTCAAATTTGGTCTGGCACTCCTCATTCCACTCATAAGAAGTACACTTCTTCGTGAGCTGAGAAAAGGGCTCACACTTTCTAGCCGGATTCCCAATGAATCTGCATATGTAGGCTAAGTGTACTTGGAGACCTCAATTCTCCCGAATGTTGCTCAGGGGAGGCATATGGGTAATTTCCTTGATCTTCCCTAGATCGATTTCGATGCCCCGGTACCGGAAAACAATGCCAATAAACTCCACGGAGGTGACCCCGAAAGCACACTTCAACGGGTTCATCTTCAGGTGGTGGGAATGAAGGAAAACGAAAACATTTTCTAGGCCCTTGATATGGTGCTAGAGCTAGAAAGACCTGACCAACAGTTCGTCCACATAGCATTCCACCAATGTTCCCAGGATCAGCTTATATATGCGATGTATGGCCGGCTGACAGGTGGCACCTACATTCTTTAGGTTGAATGGCATAACCTGGTAACAGAAAGTACCTTGGGGCACCCTGAAATTGGAAGATTCCTGATCATCAGGGGCCATCCAGATCTGATTATATCTAGAGTAACCATCCACAAAGGAGAGGGCTTGGAATCCGGCCGTAGCGTCGATCAACAATTATGTCACTGGAAGGGGAAAATCATCATTCGGACAGTGACGATTGAGATATTGGAAGTCAATGCGGACTCTCATCTAACCATTATTCTTTATGACTGGCATGATGTTGGCTAACCACATGGGGTACTGAACCTCCTTGACAAAGTTAGATTTGATAAGCTTGTCAACTTTGGCCCTGACCATGGAACCGTGAGACAGACTCATCTTTCTAGGAGGCTGCATGAACCCACGATGGTTTGCAGGGAGACCGAGGTGGTGGATGGATACTTGAGGATCTAGTCCTAGAATCTCATCATAACTCCAGGAAAAAACATCACTATGCTATTTGAGGAATTCCATGTACCACTGATGCTCCTCGATGGACAGAGTGGCACTGATCAATGTGGGTCTCAGATCGGCCTCACTTATGAGGTTCACCTATACTAACTCGTAGACCATGGATGAGATGCCTTCCCCAAAGGTAGGAGGAGCATCCTCTATATATTCTTCCCCACTTATGGAGGTATCCTCCATGGGGGACAATTCTTCTGAGCTACCAAACCCAGATGGGAGGCTGCCATCATCCTGTACGACCAGGGCCATTGCATCGGGGCATTTTGGCACCGCCGAGACCATGGATATGAAAGCTGTCGACCCAATCCCATATGGTCTTTGCCCCAAGGGGCCACACTTGATAATATTAAAGAAGTAGTGGTGCATCGTCCATAGCTAACATATCCTATCCTGAAAAAATAGACATGTATGACAAACTACGGTCGCCATGAGGTGGACATCTCGATACCTGACGGGAGTGGGAGGCTCCTGGATCACTTGGGCGTTGTTCATATAAGAATACAATGTGATCTTCCGACGCCACCTGGATCTGGGATCATGATTCCCCCTTTTCACAGAAATGAACAAATACCTACCCATATTGGGGGTTGTGGCCTCCAACCAATGGATCGGGAAGACATAGGTGTCATTCAGGCCTGTCCAAGGGTCGGTTATAGCGGTAACGAGCTCAACTTTGCTTGCTTGGACTTGCTTATCCTACTCTTGTAATAATCAGCATCCAAGTAGCAGGATTCATAAGATGCGAAAGGAGATGAATCACCTTGGAGCATGCTTACTCGAACATTAAGGGAGTACTTGAGGCATTGCTGATATGACGAGGGGACCACCGCATGCTGGTGGAGCCATGGCCTGCCCATCAATGCATTGTTTTCAGTGTCCTAGGAGACAACCATGAATTCGGTTATAGAAACTAGTCCGCTGAACTAGGACTTCACATAGATCTTGACGACATGGGCCTATTCAATCCAGTCATATCCCTGGATCCTTAAATCAGAGGGAGTCAGGTCATCCTCAGATATCCCTAGCTTCCATAGTGTCCGTGTCGGGATAAGGTTGATCCTGGAGCCAGTGTCAACGAGACATTGGTGAATCTCCACGCCATTAAATTGGACAGTGATATAAAGTGGGCGGATGTCCCCCTGTACGGGAGAGCCATCATCTTCTCTTGAGAATGAGATGATGGCCTGACATTCAGCATCCTTAACTTCTTTAGCATGGAAGGCCTCTACAGCTGCTATCTCTCTCTCAAAATGATGGGGGATTTTTAAATCCTCGGTGTGGGATTCATGCATATCTGGAAATGGGCGAAGTGCTTTAAGGATGGAGAGCCTTGCTGGGATGCAGAAAAGGTGCTTCAAAACATCATACTTCAGCACTAGGTGCGAACTTCTGCTTACAGGAGGCTGCTCGACGATTGGATGCATAGCGGACCCTGCCGGCTAGGCCGACGACTGATTGGTACTGGGGGCATCCCACTACTCACTAGTTGGAGCTCAGAGGGTAGAATCCAGATGAGGGCTAAATGACTGAGATCGGCTTGTAATGGGGCGAAGCTGGTTGTGGTATGGCCGAAGTGACTATGCCGGATTCAGTAGCACAAATGGTGGCAGAGGCGGTCCTGGCGACACCGGATGAAGATGCTGCGTGTTTTGAGTTCTACGCTGGGCCTACTGTCTGGACTTAGTGGCATGAATGACCTAGCTGGAGGTGCCAAATGATGTACCATGGTGACCGATATGGCCATGGTTCAGCTGACACTAGCGTGGGCTGGGAACATTGGGGAGGTTCTTCTGGCGCTCCCCCTCGTCGGGAGTCATATAGGGATTTACCAACTCGATGATGTTAACCGAAGCATAACCCTGACTGTCACATGATGAATCAACACCACTGGGAGGATTCGGGGAGGTATTCCCATCTATAGGGGCATGAAGTCGCTGCGATTTCGAGATGGTGATGACATTGGTGGGGTGTGTTTATTCTTCTTGCACCATCGATGCTTGATCTTCTTGGAAGAGAATGACTAAGATGATGATGCCGAAGTGGCGGTCGTAGCTTCTGAAAGCTCATGATTATTCAAGCATGCATGGATATTTCCATGGGAATGGGAGACTGTCCTATGATCCATCCAATCATTATACTTCTTGGACCCACCAGCAGGAACCTGCTGCCAGTCGCCTCCGTCGTCGCTACTGCTACCTGATCTCACAAAGACACCCGCCACATGTGTCGGGGCTGGGGCCAACCTGACTATGTTGTTTTTAATCTATTCTTGGATCCAATACTTGAACACATAGCATTACATGATGGTGTTCCCCAAGATCCGGTGATAAGGGCAGTAGTTGGGGTGATCAGTGAGATGTGCCTCTTCTGGCTTCTGGCACTCGGGCAGTCGTACGATTCTCTGCTCCATGGCGCTGCGGAAGTAGCTGGGGACCTGAGCCTCGTCAAAAGAGTAGGTCTCATTCCTTTTACTCGCAAAGGGGGATCTAGGATCCTGATCCTGACGGGGGACCATAGGAGCATGCCGAGGAGGCGGAACTTGGTTATCTCTCCTAGGCGGTGGCGCATTATGCGTAGGTGCCTTTCGATTCTGGGGTGGGCACTGTTGGGCTTAAAACTGTGCCCATGGTGGAGGGACTCTGTGAGGTTTTGGATCTGGCTCCACTATTATAAATTCTAGTTGCCTGGGTGCCTCTTTCTGGGCCACGACGGTGGGCTCGGCTCTGGCATCTCTCTTTACTGGAATTGTAGGGGGCAGTAGGCATGCCTGGCCAGCCTGTTATTGGGCCTCCTCAAGGCGCTGGACCGTATCCGAGAAGTCTCAGAATCCACTGGAATAATTCTAAGTGATCAGGGAGGGAACCAGTTACTTCTTGAAATTCCCCACGCACATATTCAGCAATTTCTCTTGAGTCAGTGGCATGTCAAGGGAGTATGTGAGCCACTTCCACCAGGCGATAAATTCCGTGACCCGCTCTTCAGGCCTTTTCTTGCACCTAAAGAGGTCTGTGATGTTTGTCTTCTGGGTGGTAGAGCTAAACTGGTAAAGGAACTGCATGTGAAGGTCCTCCCAACTTCTCCAGATCCAACAGAGAGTTGGCTATACCAAACAAAAGCCGGCCCCTCCAGCGTCTAAACAATGCAACAGAACGTGGTGGCCTCCTGCTACACTGAAGTGCTTATCATAGGCCCACACCTCAAGTTGAAGTGGTCCTGGTGCTGCGGAAGGTCCCCCGTCCCATTAAAGGGGGAAAAACTGTGATTTACAAATCCCAAGGGTGTCGGCATGTCATCCACCCATGCCGGGTATGGCTTTCCATCAGGTGGGACAGCCACTTGTCGCGTTTCCAAAGCTTCCGGTCAGGCAATGAGTGCCTCCATAAGATCGTCTGGACGCGGGTCCCTTTCTTGAATGGGATCCCTAACCATGAGCGCATTTCTAGGCTCCTCAATGTGGTAGAAAAACACAGCGGCTCGGGGATCGGCTGGTGGATCGACCCTTGGGGATGCTAGAGGAGCCCAGACGGGGTTCCCTATGTGGTCACATCATTCAGGAGGGTTCGGCGAAACATACCGCACCCTGTTGCCATGGGCTCTAGCTTCTTCCCTGTCAGCGAATAGGACATGATCACGGTCACCTGGGAGAATCTCGCCTAGGGGTATTTGATACTGCCCCAACTTCCCCGGCCTAGGATCACTGTACTCGTGTCACCGCTCTGCAATGCATTCAGCCAGAATTTCATCGACTAACTTCTTCTGCTCGGCAAGCTCCTGACACAACGCAGCCTTCTTATGGTCCTCTTCCATCTTTCGCACTGAGGCTGACAGGTCAGAGTGCTTGATAGATCCAACATGCTTTGTTCCATTACTGACATTCCGGCTCAGAACCAATGCTTCTGTTGGTGGAGGGAGACCTATGAGGTTCCTCTGCTGGAGAGTACTCCTTCTGGATGGGTCCAGTGGTAGCACGTCCTCAGGGGGGACAACACCATCGAGATGTCCCAGCTCATCTGATTCTCCTGTCAGATCTGTCATGTTGACCACCACTCCGCCTGGGGTCAAGTCTTCACTACCACCAAGTGAGTAAGGCTTCCAGAGAATTGCACTAAAGAGGAGGGAAGCATACTTCCCCCAACCACTGACTTGCACGTGGTGGGTAGCCTTCTTGAAAACTCTATGGAGTACATGAAAACTCTGAAAGCACTTTAGTTGGAGGGCCCTGTGGTGGTCAGGTGACTCTGGGTGTCGCACCACAGGGAGTGTAGCCACGTCAACTAGGAGAAATTGTTTGTCGAAGCTTTCGAGGTGCCCTTGTCTCCCCGGATAAGTCACCCACCGGTGGTGAAGGTGGAGGTGAGTCACCCAGAGGGTCAGGCGGAAACATTCAAACTCCTTTGGGGTGAGCGATTCTGGCGTACCAAAATTCGATCCACCGACCGGCCAAAACTTCTCAGGGAAGTGGCCCATAGCAAGGATGGTCCAGAAACTCCCTGGATCAGACCCAAGGTCTAGCCATTGATTTAACCACTCATCAACCTAGGGTGTCTGAGCAACTGGAAGCGGCATTGAGGCAGGCCACTGGAGCAGCGGGCCATCCAGTCGAGAATAAGGCAAGCGGGCTGAATGGCTGTCAAATCATGGGCTGTCCCTTGAGGATTGCGGCGACCTGGCCGCCATGTCACGATAGGATGGACTGGAAACCGGAGCTCCTGACACAACATTAGTGTCCTCCAGGGGTGGGTTACTCCCCGACTCTCCCTTCATTGACCCCCAAAATAGCTCCGAGGCAGAGGGCGCTTCCAGCGATGATGGTGGTGACTGCGTGGTCGGCCCCTAGGACATGTCAGGGTCACGTCATCCTTGATATACCTTCGGAAGGAAGCAGGGATCCTTTGGATCTCGCATTATTGGATCACGAGGCTAGTGCTCCTTGTTCCTGCCCCAGCTCATAACTCCGAGGACCGAGGGGGGGGGGGGGGGGGAGGGGAGGGGGATCCTCCACTAATTCATACTCCGCTTCAGAGTCTAAGAATCAGACTGACCTAATTCATGCCCGGCCTTCCCCTAGATTCCATTTGCGGTGGCGACGACCTGCTCTCCTGCCTCTGGATGGTTCTTCAGGGCATGGATGATTTATGACATGGAGTCCTCCTATTGTACTAGTGCTGGGGTGGAGAAACTTTCCACATGAGGAAGCTAGGGTGAGAGGAGAACTAGGACAGATTTTGAATGGGACATGGGGAGGACCTCCGTACTGGGCGCTGGTGGAGTGGGGTTGGCGTCCGCCTCTCCGATTGATGGGGCGAGGAGTACCTTTGCCGATTAGAACGAGGACATGGGAGGGACCTCCATATTGGTGAGTGACAGGATATGGAATGTATCTATTCTCATGGTCCGCGACAGGGGGAGTGACCTCGTACCCATTGTAGTGAGCATGGGAGAGACACCCATATAGAGTGTTGCTCTCACGGGGAAGATCCTCACCTGGGTTGAAGGTGGCATGGGGTAGGCCTCCAAGGCGAGGTTGGAAGTAGGGATGGCACGCACCTTCCATAACAGTGGCACGAATTAGGCCTTCACATTGGGTGGCATTGCTGCGAGTTGGTCTGCAGCTTCCATAGCTTGTGCCGACGACCAGGAGAGTCGACCAAACCTACCAGCGGGGAGGTTGGGGCCTCGATCTAGGTCGAGCATATAGCTACCCCTTCTCAATGTCTGCTGGGGTTTGGGAGTAGGAACCAGCGGTGGCTCGGGCCACATTAGTCGCTAATGTTGACACCCCACAGCGAGCGTCTTCTTCTGCTCATGTGTGACACTGGCATCAGGTCAGGTGAACTGGATCTATTGGTGCAGGCGTGTGGACTACCTGCTCCTCGGCTCAGGGAACCTGGCGGCAGTGCTGAAGCGGCCTGATGGGGTCCCTTACCGGGAGTCCTTGAATGGAGACTCCGATCAGGCCGGCTCAGATACCTCTTACTTCATCGGCATAGGGGAGGGAGCTGTCGAGGTGCTCTGGGGACAATATACCAAAGAGATTAAATATTGGGGTGGGGAGCAGCGACTCCCTGTGCGGCCCTCCGGGGCAGCGTAGACAATGAGGCACAACTACCTCAAGATCTAGGCTTGCCATATCCTTGGTGGGGATTACCCCTCCTCCTCGTACCTCCATACAAGGTCATTGATTACCCTTCACTGGATGATCTCTGATGGGGAGAGGGGGCATGGGAACCCAGTAGTCATGGCGGTCACATCCGTTGTGGAAGAGGCAAAACCGCGTAGGGAAGCCACATTGATATTTCCCCAGCCCCTGTGTCGGTGGGCAGGTGATCAAGCTCT